>OZ026506.1:7407500-8607500 GCA_964019985.1 Aurelia sp. 4 Dawson et al 2005
AAAGAGGCTTAGATCGAGGTTCCAAATCTGGTAAATTTGTGAAGGAAAACAAAAGCATGCTTCAGATTTCAATAAACTTTTCATAGAGTTAATCAACGACAGCTTAGCTTTCTCGTTATCATCGGCCAATTTAGCTGATTTTGTGGTGCAACAGTTACAGGTAAAAGGAGCGAGCATGAAAGGATTTCATTTTGCGAGTTGCAAATTGAAATTTGCTTTTTTTTAACCATTGTTAGTCAGTGGAAAGAAAAGTCGAGAAAAATCAGCTAACAATGAAAGAAAATAACCAGAAACAAAGCAGAAAAATCACTAACACAAAGCTCTGTGCACACTGAACCACTGCTAATTCACTTTTGCGCAAATTGTCAACAACAAACTCTATGAAAAGTGTTCTGAAATCCGACTTGCAACAGCTAGCATCGCTATACTGAGAACAGCGGTCATACTTTTGTTTTCCTTCACAAATTAACAGATTTGGATGCTCGATCTAAACCTCTTTTTACGAAGTAGAAAGGTCTGGTCTACAGGGTGCTACAGAAAAGACGCAACCCTTTTCATTGGAGTTTCTTCAGGAAATGATAGAAGTTGAATCAATATGAAGCATACCATCTCAAAGTAATATCTATCTTCTATTCAATGCCATCAAGGTTGGGTGGATTAATTGAATTTTTCATTGCTTAATTGACGTTTTCTTAAGTATGGCCTATTTTAGATGTTGGAAAGTGATAGGGCGTTTAAATAGACGATAATCCACATTTGAGAGAGCATACTTCATCATTACCTACAAATACATCTCATGTGGATGAAATTGTCTTTTTTTCCCTCCTCAAAGCATCACCGCGAGTGCATCTAGGCCTGAAATACCTCGAAAAACTTTTTCCATCATTTTACCAGAAAAGGGGGGGGGGTTGATTTCGCTTTTGCAGGATGCTGCATTTGAAATTGTGTATACTAAATAAAATATAAATTAGATGATAGATAATTCCGTTAAGGTATCAAAACTGCATGTAATTAGAAAGAAGAAAGATTATCCTTTCAGATGGTATACATTACATGTACTCAAATTTTGGTAACTTTTTAAGATTTCAAATTATAGTTGGGTTGCGTTTTTCTGAAACACCCTGTTAGACAAACAAACGAAGAACCTACTGATAAAAATCTCCTTCAGACTAAGGAGCCTGTGCAGCTACAATCCTGGTCAAAATATACTGGGACACTGGCAAATTTCGGTGTTTTCATGATGCTTTCTAAAATATTGACGCACAAACTTACGTTTAGGACCTTCTAATCCCCCTTCCCCCCTAATTCAATGTTGAGATGGTCGAATGGCGTTTGATTGAAGCAACATTGAAACGGGGGGAGTGGGGGGCACGTAATCAAAGACTGAAGTAGTGTAATATTGTGACTTGTCCCAAGCATTTTGACCAAGATTGCAGGTCTTATAGGCAATTCTTTGCTAATGAATGGAATGGTACCTACTGGATGGACTTAAGATAAAAACTATAAAGACTGAGTCAATCTACTTACAGCGGTTTTGATGGAATCTTTGTTGCTGCCTCTTGATTGAAGAACAAAAGATTTCAGAAAGTCCATGTACCGTATTCTGAAAGAAAAAAATTTATTCTTTAATTTCATCATGAAGCAGCACAAGATGAGTAAAATTAAGTAGGCAGAAAATCAATGGTAGCCAACTTTTGAGAATAAAGTCTTGCTTCACAAAAATGAATTACATCGTTTCTTTTTACGTGTGAAGCCTCAATTTCGCAATTTCAACTTTTTCAGTTAACTCAAAAGTGTTATGATACTGTATAGTATCGACGAAAAGTTTTGGTTTCTTTTAATTACAAATTTTTTCAATGCATCTCTTTCGAAAATTGGCTCTCTAATTTTGACCAAAATTTTTACGCCAGTACGTTTTTTATAAGAAACTAGGACTGGATCAAGCCATAGTTCTAAAGGTTTCTGGACATTTTCAGATAAGTTTCTGTTTCAGATAAGTTTCTTGACATTTAAAGAATTATATAGGAATAAGCAGTGTTCTGTCATGATGAAAACACAAATGGTTAGTTGATATTGCAAAAGAATAAAGGTTCAACGATATATTGACTTTGAAAAGTTTCTTAGTACTTCTTGGTACTAGTTTCTAATAAACCAGTTTCTTATAAAAAACGTGTACGCCAAAAAACTTCTTTTCCACAACAAAGATCCTTCAAAACATTCAAGGCATGAAACGCTTCTTGGAAGCAAGCCCTTTTAACAGAAATATCTAAATTCTTAAAAAAGTTTTGGTAGCAAAAATATCCCAAAGTTAAGGAAAAAAGTAATAAAATTTGAAAAACACGAGCAAAGGAAAACAAGCAAACACCCACCGTCCTCTATCTTCGACATCATGCTTCCTCATCAGTAAGGCAAATTCGTTGTCTTGTAAACGAATACCATAGCCTTCCATGATACCTTGAGAGAGAAAATTCGTTTTTGCATTCATTTCTCAAAATGTATGATCGACCAAGAAGTAAATACTCAAAAAGGGACGAAGAAGTGTACGAGAATGTTAATAATCAGGGATCATCCTATTCTGTGATTATCTAACTATTTCAAAGAAAAATCGATTATTTATGATCATTTTATGATTATCTTGAAAGTTCACGAGATGAATAGTAATAAGAAATCACTATGATCATTCTGTGATCAGTTTGAAAGTTTACGAGATAATGATCACTATCACTCACTATCTGCTACTTGAAATCAAAGATCAAAGCAAGGATGATCGCAATGCATCAGTATTTTCTTGATCACTTTCTTCTCCACCAGGGGGTGTAGCTCAGTGGTAGAGCGCTCGCTTTGCATGCGAGAGGCCCGGGGTTCGTAACCCCGCACCTCCACTTCTTCTTTTCATCCTCCAAGATCAAAATGACACCTTTAATTGTTTCGTTTCATTTTCATTTCATTCACAGTGGTCGGTGGAATATTCCTTTTAATCTTAGATTTAATTCATTTGAAACAATACTCCTTGTATTACCTCACTTTTAAATGAATTTGGAAACCAGGCTAACCTATCTACCAGAACATATTTACATGATCTTTTGGCACTTGCGCTTGAGATTCTTTTTACACTTTCACTGAATAAACTTTGAAACGCATAAAAAAATTCCGAAACTTGAACACTTCAAGATGAAGCTTTTCCTTCTCAGTAATTTGCTGTAGGAAACAGTGAAAATAAAGTAAACTACAGAAACGATGTTCTTGATTGAAATAGCCAGTTGCTTTGAATTATCTTTTCCGGCCTTTAGCAATCTGAGAGGAGAGCTGAGAAAAATTTCTCACAAAAACTTGCACTATCCAACGTGATTTACCTCGAAGATTTGAGTTTTTAATTTCACCAGAATCTGTTGCATCGAGGCTCCTGCAAGATTTTGCCAAATTTTTCCAATGACGAAGAATCTAAAGAAAGAAGGTTCAAATGTTTGAAAACTGAAATTTTCGTGATTATGTGGTGTGAATTTAGAATTGAAACTTTCTTTATAAGACAGACATTTCTTATAAACTAGGAACAAAGGCGTCAAAAATTAACTCTTTAAGTTTTGATATCAAATACTAGTCTTCTTTCAAGGAGTTGACATGAAAATGAGAGAATAAACAAAATTGAAATTAAGGCGTTAGGGTTATTACAGCAAATAGCAACAGGAAATTCGGTTTCGTTTTGAGAATCAATCATGAAAATTGTGCTCAAGCTGATTTTGGCAGTTTGAAAGCGAACTCTTCAAAAAGGTGAAAATCTTCTACCATTGGACCCTTCTAAAATCCGCAGTATTTGTTGAATCATAGGGCTTTTCTAATTATTTTCAAGAATTTCAGAAAAGTTTGAAAGATGACAACCGCTGTTGTCTTCAATTTTCGGAGAATGATGCTTTTAAGTCAAATATGGAATATGCAATTGCCATTTACATTTGCCCTTCTGAAGATGCAACAGCTATGTTTGAAGAAATCGTTACCTGTCCTTTGATGCTGTCCTCGATTTCTGCTGCAGTTGTTGCATTAGTTACTGGGGTGCGATCACTGACAGGAGACGTAACTTTTCTTGGAGATGGGTACTAAGAAAGTAAGATAAATAAATCGTCATAAAGGACATGACTCGAACACATTTCAGTCTCATTTGGTAATCTACATCATGAGAATGAACGACCCCCCGACTCTTTGGGGTCGCTCGTTCCATCCGTTTCCTCCTATCGAAGAGAAAATCCGTCATTACCCGACAGAGCAGAAACTGCGTAAAATGACGTCATCAAGCAATCTGAGATAAGGAAGTGTTTGGATGGATAAGCTTCTTGAAATGATAAATCAAGAGTTTAAAGGCTCTCATTCAACCAGCATGCTTTGTTGGCGCCATCTCTTGGTTGGCCTTTGTTGTCGCCATTTTCATGGTCCATGAAAATGGCGAAAACAAAGGCCACTCAAGATGCGACACGTGCAAGGTATGCTGGTTGAATAAGAGCCTTTAAGGCCCAAGGATTCAAGGAACAAGATATCAAATGTTGCCGAATTTTGGGATCTGTGGCAGGGAGCTATCGGGACTTAAAGTTAAGAGGTGTAGCACATGCGTGCGTAGTTTCTGCTCTGTCTCATTACCCTTAACACGAAGTTCACAGATCGCTGAAACGACTCGCTCGAAGATATACCAAACACCTCCTCCTTGTACACGAAGTTTCTGATGAAGCGAAAGCGAGACGTCATTTGAGCATTCTAAAATTTCGAAATTCTTCATGTACAATCAGTTTATAGGAATTTGATAAATTCATGAAGAGCTGAAGACTTTCATACACCTACCGGATGAGTGAAAAAAGTTTCCGAGTTTGGAGGATTGTGGAATAAAATGTACGCGGCCAATATTCGAAATGAAAATGTTAATCTATCAGGCAAAAGCTAATTTAGATGAGAAAAGTTTGGTTGGCAACATCACTCATCTCTTAGACCTAAAAATTAGAAAAATGCTGAAAGAGGGTGTTTTTGGGAAGCAAGATTTCACATTTCATTCTGGTCCAGGATTTAAGTGTTATTGAAATTGAAATTCATCTCTGAGAGTGACAATGGCATTGAATCTGAATTTCAATGTCAAATGAGTCATGGACCGAAACTGAATGTGAAATTCTCGATTCCCAAATATGCCCCTCACCAAAATTGATTTAAAGATTAGAATTTAGTTTTGAACATCAATTGCATAAGTTTTATCCCATAGCCTACCAAAGACGTGAACTATTTTGTGACTCACCCGGTATATTTTCAAACGTTCATGTCCCTTGGATATGCAAATCTTTCAAATGAGCTTCTATCACAGCTCATACTTTATCGTGGCAAAGACCTCCCTAATGATGTTAACATGAGTAAACTCGAGCTAACGTTTAAAATTTTATCCATGAAACTGATCGGTTAGATTAAGCTCATTTCAAATTTCATTACACGCCACGCGCCACGCAACTCCCAAGAAGTTTTTCTTTACAACTATTATTTGTTTGTTTTATTGTTTTTGCTTTTTTGGTTCCCTTATTTCTACAACGGTTATGTCTAGTTTATATCAATCTACTTTTCAATGCCTTTCATTCAAATGGCCTCGAGGTTGTCTTTGTATAGTTTGCTCCACTAGGTATTACCATCATAGCACTGAAAAGAATTTTGTAATAACGAATGTGTTTGCAAACTTTCAGATGGAATACCAGGTGAGCCAGAAAAAAGTTCCTAATGTTAAGAGTTCGTGTCACCAAGAATACTTCACAGATCTGAATGATTCGATTTCTAGTAAAAAGCTGAAAGATCAAAGTATTTCTGTGACTTTTCTCGCTGTCCTACCAGCACTAGAAGTATAGGTAAATTAAACTTTATAAAATTTCATGTTTCCAAAGTGATTGAAAAAGGGCCTAAAATATTGACCAAATTGTAAGGACTAGCCTCAAACAAAACAATACGCAATGGGCGCTTTATCTCTCTCAAGAGTTATGAGACATCGAGTTTCAAACAAATACTACAGATTTACTATCCCATGGCAATAAATGAACAGTAGATATCTCTCAACCATGAAATATTGCATTTTCATTATTGTGGAGTGCGATGAGTCCTTTATTATTTGATCAATGGTTTAGGCCTTTTTTAGTCCTTTGCAAGCATGATTTTTTGTAAAGTTAAAGTTACCTATATTTCTAATCTCCGAAAGAAAGCGAGCAAAATCACAAAAATTCTTTCATCTTACGGCTTTAAACTTTAAACTAAAATTTGAATCAGTGAAATCCGAAAAGTACACTTGATGCTATGAACTCTCAAAAGTGGGAACTTTTTTCTGGCTCACCCGGTATACATGTAAAAAACTTTACCTTCTTGACTCATCCAAATAACATTTTCCATTCTTACCTTACTGTTATCAATATCCACGTCATCAATTCTCAAGGACACATCCTTTTGGTCTTTTATCTGCTCTTCAAGCCCCATGCCATTCCCCACAAAGTACTTCAGGAAATCACGGTACGAAATCGATCCATCAATATTTTGATCAAATTTGTTCCATAACTGACTGAAGTGATCATTTGTTAATCTCAACGTAAATTCATTCAGTACATTACGTAATGCTTCTGGCTGGATCCTGCCACTGTTTTCAACATCCAAATCCAAGAATACCTTTAAAATGAAGGATAAAAAACATTGCATTTACCTGCAATTCTCTATGTCTACATCAAGTCGTATTTTGAACAAGGTAATCAGAAACAAGGAACCTCATTGCAAACGTTTGGCAAGAAAGATTGATAGGAAATCTTTCCAGTGGGAAATATCGTTATAACTATGCGTGGGTCATTAGTGTTCAACAGCTTGCCGCATTCTTTGAAAATAAACTCAACGGAAAAACAATGGGAATATCGGTTGCTGTTTAGTCGCTCCTCGGTCCCTATCAGTTTTTATATTTGCCCATTTCCGTACGTTGGTTTCCTGTGAGCAGACAGGGATCGAGGGATAAAGATTTATCAAATGCAAAGGGGGGCAATGTCTTACCTTTAGCGATAACGATATCGTGGTTTCCCCTTGGGAAACGATGGCTGGACAATCAGATATCAATGTATTCTAATGCAATATCAATTCTGATATTGTGTTCTCGCTTCGAATGGCCGTTTCTTACTACGTTTTATTAGGTTGGTAGATCAAGACACCAGCTGCACACAGTTTTTACCATATCCCAGGGGAGGGGTAACTACCATATATGCTGGTACGGGATTTTGACCTAATTTCACTTACGTGGTTAAAATTCTGGATAGTTGTCACAATTTAGGGTATACATTTTCAATGGCCTGTAAATTTTGGGGATATCGTTTTCACGAAAATTTATAAACTTGAGGGGGTGATTTCAGATGTCAAATGGCACACACCTTTCACCCACCTATTGAAGTTACCCCTCCCCCTTGTACTATGCTC
Organism: Aurelia sp. 4 Dawson et al 2005; assembly: GCA_964019985.1. NCBI lineage: Eukaryota > Metazoa > Cnidaria > Scyphozoa > Semaeostomeae > Ulmaridae > Aurelia > Aurelia sp. 4 Dawson et al 2005. The sequence goes on from OZ026506.1 coordinate 7,414,947, forward strand.
AACGAATATTGTTAAATCAGTCAAATTGCGTGAATAAAATCAATCTTTGCTGCTTTTAACGAGGTTTGGTAGCAAAAACACTACAAACACTGAAGATGAAGCAAGGCGTTAGCTTCGCAACGTCAACAAAAACGTGGCATACAGTAAAGTCCCACCTTTAAGAAACTCGTTACGGGAAGGCAGCCTGATTGGTTTCTTATGTCAAGATATACTTCTTCAAAACAGGGTGTGTATACCATGGTATAAGAAACACTTTTATACTCCAAACAACTGTCAACATTGTTAAGAAAACGTTTTTGAATATGGGCTGTTATGTGTGAATCTAATAGTTTGAGCCAGTACTGTACGTTTCGTGAAACTATAACAATTTGGGCCTAAAACTTTCATTCTTGTTTCTAGAGAATTGAGACCTATGATATCAGAGACATATTCAAATATACGCCTGATTATATTGCTATGTGCCATTTTATAAGAAACTGAAAATGAATCAGCCTGGATAGTTTCTTGTCAAGAGGTATTTTATTCAGCGAAATCAGGCCTGAGTTTCTCAAAATGCAGTTTCTTAAAGGCGGGACTTTACTGTAGTCTAAATAAATATTTTCATTCATTGGATTCGTCTACTAATTGGATTTGTCTTCTTAACATCTTATTGAAACGCCAACCCGAATTTATCTCTGTCTGTGCTCGCTGGACCTTTATCAACAATTATTGGGAAGGACTGAACATGAAATTTAAAATAATAATGGTGGCAATCTTAGTTCTTCGAACTTTGATGAAATTACGATTTCCTGCCAACACCTCAATTTCTATAACACTACATACCTTTGACAACTTTGAATATTTCGCCCGAATCATTTCACTCAATTTCTCTTCCATTGCATTATAACTTGGAAGAACGTATTCAGCTGACGAATGAGGCGGAGAGTTTTTCATATCACTCTTCAAAAGGTTCTCCAGCCATCTTCTACTTGCTTCGCCATCAGTCTTTTGAAAACTGTCCATGAAGGATTCATAATCGACAGTGCCATCTGGTTGCACGATCATTTTTGATAGTAGATGCTGTGAAGGAAAAGATACGAAATAATGTTAGACAGACTGCAGTACAGTAGTTCTTCTTATGCTCCATTCACATACCCTGGGTACCAGACCCTATAGAGCAGGGAACGCTGGCACCCAGGGCACCATTCACACTGCAAGTTAAACCAGCTTGAATTAAACCAGCTTTTTGAATAGGGCCATTTCATTGGTCAATCAAACAAATCTAGTCATTTGATTGGTTGAAATTTAAACTGGTTTAGATAAAGCTAGTTTAACAGTGTCAGTGTGAATGCAGTATTAGTTTCTTATTCATTTATTTCTCTATCTATTCATATACTTTTTCCTCACTCTATCTTTTATTCATTTCTCCTCATGCACCTTTCCAAGACATGTTTTTTCAGTGCGGAAATAAACATAATAACTTAAAAGAACCGTTCTATAAAGTCTTTGCATTCATGTCATTAAGTTCCTCGAAATTATTAACCACATATGAAGAAAAACGATCAAGCAGAGGATCAAACACTGGGCTGGAGACAGATGCACCTGCAACATATTTTTTTATCTATATAAAATTCTTACAATACATGTTTACCTACTCTACATATCAATACAATACAACTGCACTTAACACTACAGGGACAATAACATGAGGAGCAAAATTGCATGGCTACCCCATGTTCTACCCCATGTTCTTACATGTTCTTACCTGTAACATATGCCGCTAATTAAGTATAAAGTACATTAATTTTTCTTTGTAAATACTTCGTGTGAATAAGTATCGTTTTTGTCAATGAAATATTCAATGGTGATGACCGAAATATCTCGTGTTGAAAATTGTGGTTCATCTTGATCAAAATACAAAATGGTAAAGAGGCAAGGAAAAGGCTGAGATTTAAGGGTCTTTAAATCACCTGCAGCAAATAAAGATACACATGAAAAGAATTAATTATATTCTTGATTCATACCTTAAATTGTTTCTCTGAAATTTTCATGCAGAATGAGTTGATTATCATGTGTAGATCTTCAATACTGATGCGACCATTGCCTGATTTGTCAAATGCACCAAATGCCTGAAGAAAAAAGATTAAAAACAATAAATTTCAGATTCAACTGTTGAAATGTGAAGTCGATCAATCCTGGTTTGAATCAGTTAGAGAAAAGCATTTATAATCACACAAAAATGAGAGAAAATTGGCCCTAGATATGGGTCTGTTATTAACCATAATTCTGGAGGGTGGGTAGCTTGGTCAGAATTTTCTTATCAATTAAAACTCATAATATTACAGTCAAAGAGCAAGAAGAGTACCATCTATGTTTTCAATAATCAAAATAGAATCGCATCTTCATTAGATTTTGTTTTCTTTGCATGAAGAAATCATTTAACATTCTTATTCCTTGTGGTTTCAAAAGAAACAACTCCTGTTGTAATCCTTCGTACGCTACGTCCAACGAAAGCAATATTCGAATAGAACGGAAGCAAATAACAAAGAAATATTCGAATGGTCATCAAATCATGAAACTCTACTTTCAAATAATGTTCAGATTTACATGGTACGCTTCTTCCGCTTTGGCTGTAAAAGAACTGAACATCTCCTTGTATTTTTCTTGAGGAAAGACAAAGTCAAGAACGGAGGACGTTTGTCAAAGTCAAGCAAGTCAAAGCTAAAGAAAATTGAATAGACCTTGCATCTTCAGATCGATGAAATTCATACAGATGGGCTAGGAACTTCCTGATATTCATGCAGAAGGGTTGAAAATTCATGAATATTCTATAATACTAACGGGTCCTTTTGTCAAAGTCCATTGTCAGGTCGGATCACGGTCACAATGAAAGAACCCCCTCTCCAAGGTATGGCAGGCTGTGTTTGCAGCCCTGGAATGCTACTTGTTTGAATTTCAGAACGTGAACAGAACGATCAGCATCTTGAGGGAATCAACCGTAATATCTCTGGTCCTAGGGACAGGCAGGTCATACAAGTCTAAGTGCCAAGCATAATAAACTAGCCGAATTAGCGACGCTTGTTGTAACTATTTCCTTCAAAAAACATATATCACTGAGACAATCAAAGTCTATAACTTGCCAAGATTTGCAAATACGATTTAACAATCAATAACAGTAACACTTACGCTTCTAATTGCTTCCGAATTATAGGCAACTTTTCTTCGCAGTTTAACGACTGCTTCTTCTGGTGTTAACTTTTCAGCAGTTTCAAAGCTCAATTTGCTTGAACTGCTTGATCGTGAATCGAGAGTCATTGAAGGATTTCCAGAGCGACGGGGATCTTCAAAAGCCGCCAAGAAATGCTCGTAGGCTAACGATTCTTTGTCACCAAACCCAAGCCTGAAAATAAAGGAAATAGATCAATCTCGACACAATTCACGGTACCGGGTGACCAGAAAAAAAAATCACGACGTAGATCGCACATGTTTTCCCAAAGGCAAATATTATGAGCATAAGCAAGATATCAGCATGTAGCTGAAAGGCCCAGGTTCATTTTGAGATATTGCTTAGTTAGCCAAAGAAATGCCTGCTGCTCAAAAAAATAATTTCAAAAATTTGCAAATTCATTCATTTATCGGTCTATTTCCTTGTTTTCCAGTCAATGTTTTGAAAGATGTGACAAAGCTGAATTCACGAAATTTTAATGAGGAGCAGAGGTTAATCATTTTCAAAGCAACAAATTTCCCCACACGAATTCATATCCATCGCTACATTGAGTTATCACAAAATGTTGACTGGAAAACGATGGCAATTATGTCACTCAAACTGAACAATCAAGGGTTCGAAATTTTCTTTGAATCTGGTATTCGGATGGTAACCATCGCTTAAAATGACCATGCAGCATTTCGAAAGATAGCTAAGCCTTGCAACTTAACTGTGAATCAAAGCATGGCCTTTTAAAAAGGTACCTCTGTAAAATGGCATCTTCCCGTGCCATCAATATACGCGCATCAATTTTCGTACGATTATGCTTCCTATCCCAGTGGCTGTATGTCAGTAACAGCTGAGACACCGCATGTGTAAAAAAATCTGTATACGTACAAGTTTGCAAAAATTCTGTTTCTCCGAATCACAGCAAAACTATTTTTATATTTACTCTCAATAGTTAAATTATATTGTGGTATTTTTCACAGAACTTTTGGTAACTTGGTTACAGAGCAATAAATCAGCATTTGCAAAATTTCCTTTTAGGCCCAAACGAGAGGCCTGTTGTCAGATCACCGAGAAGGCAAGAGACACAGAAGTATTGCAGCCCTTGATATTTTGTTCAAAACTCTTGACTTCAGAGATACTAAAATGTGTGCACAGTGACTTGGGACACCTCTTGAAGGTTTTGTGGCGCCGTGGTGTAATCCTCTCACTTTGCAGCCAGAACAGTCAGGCGGAGTGGGTTCAATACCCGGCAGGACCCCACCACTTGAGCCTCATGACAGTGGGTTGTGGGCTCGATTTAGTCTGCTCTATTTGTGCGATCCCAACGCTTGGCGCTAAAAACGCCACGTCACCGTAACCTTCACCTGGTAACTATTAATTAATTGAATTCAACACCCTGTGATTAGTTGGCATTCATCAAAATTGATTACCTTTTTAGAAGAACAGTAAGTTCTTGGTCATCCATATAATAATGATGATTATAAAGAATTTTCATCAGCTCTGATCTTGATACCAACCCATCTTTACTTGTATCAACTTGTTCAAATGCCTTACGGAAACTCTCAAAGTTGTCTCTGAATTTGTCTCTGCAAAAAAGGAAATAAATAAGTAAGAATAATACTTGATATTCCCATCAGCAGGCAGTTCAACAAGCTCCATGAAATTAGTGATGTTCAATCATATAGTAAAAGCTTTATTTAGCACCCTCTCTATTACCTCCTCTTTACTCTATTATGCAAACTGCTATCAGTCCAAGGCAAACAAAATTTTTCCCATGCATTTAGGCCCCTCACTTCTACGTCCAAGTCATAAAAAAGCCTCCTACTCTGTAAAGCCTCCCTTAGGCAGCCATTGCAACTAGTTACCAAATGCTTCCCAAGATTTAAACGTCTCTCTACATATGGTATGGATCAAGATTGCGTTGAATCTGTGTATTTGATTCGTAAAACTGTATGTTGATTCAGAGGGATATGAGATAGAAGACTATGAAAGCTTTCATTCATAGCCGGCCATTTGACTTTGCGAAGAAGCTTCTTCTTTCTAAAAGGCTCCCTTTCCTTAACCCCATCAAATTGTGTTCAGAGACTTATGTTTTTTCTTACAATATAGTGCAAATTTTTCAGCATCATCGCTTAGGTACTGTTTAGCAATTGCAGCAACAGAAAATCAAAAACAGATTGCACAGTTAGGACAATTATGTGACTGCAAATTACAAGTCTTGGTTTGACAAGTGAGACTTAATAGTCAAAGAAGTAACGATAACTAGGACGAAAATCATCAGTCTTTCTCTCCTTTGAATTGAAAGAACGATTCTGATGTAAATCTAAATTACCGTAATTGCTTTTCAACGTCCATTGCTGACATAAAGGCAGTCGTATTTGCTTGGTTCATTGCGGCTCTGTGCTGCTTCATCTACAAAGTCAAATTCAAAATATTGTGAACCGTTCTGGGGCAAACAGATTTATCGCAAATGACTTTCAGTGCATGTTGCTCTTCCATAATTTAAGATAACCTCAAAGTCATCGTTGTTGCACATTCTTTCTAACAAGCAGTTGCTAAAGCGAAGGAAGTGCCAAGACCCACCGGCCGAATATTTAGGTGCTCCATGGTACGGGGTTGTGATATTTTCAAGGTTCCTTTTCTATCATAGAATTTGGATTTATGGGTATCATTTTTTACAGTATTTAGTGGTTTCCGAATGTATGTGTATGATCTTCGGTAAAGGATCATTTAACAGTGCACCTTTTCCATTTTCTCCTAATTTATGGGTGTACATTTTCAACTTTCCTCAGATTTTTATAGGGATGCTTTTCAGAAGTTTCCCGGATTTAGGGGTGGCAATGTTAGTTTCTAAACAGCCCAACAACCCGCTCGCCGGGGGGCAATACCCTTCTTTCTTCGTGGCATGTCCTTTGAAGCTTGCTTAATGTAGTTTCATGTTCTGGAAAAATCTGGTTTTTTTACTCTGTTCCGTTCGAATTTTTGCAAAAAATTTTTAAATACTGCAAATCATAAGTGCTATGAAAACAATATCTTCAGCGGATAAAACTTTGGAAGATAAACTTTGACGAAGAGATTTTCGCCAGAAATTTCGAAATTTTGGTGAGCGAATTTTCGGCCACAACGTCGAGGATTTTGCTGTTTGGTGAAGATCGTTTTCAAATAAATCCCTTGCCATAAGTGCAAGCAGAAACACCAATTTTCACAACGGAGCAGCATGAAGACAAAACAAAAACGGGTAAGTTGTGCTCCACTTTCAAATGAATACAGAGCATTGTACGAGCGCAGCCTAAGAAGCACAAACCTTGGACATACCTGTTGACTCTGGCTATGTCGATGCAATTCATTTTCATTTCCAACCGTAATTTTATTACTGACACCATTTATATCACCTGGAGTTACATCAACGCCAAGACGTTCAAGAAATTCACCGTGATCAACGTGTCCGTTTCCATCAACATCGTACCTAAGAAAATCGAAATGAATTATGACACAAACACAGCATCATTTGAAATCCTATTCTAAATGATTCGTTTATTTCTATACAAATGACAAAAGACACCATGAAAAATCAAAGTTATTGAAGGATTGAACATTTTACTGTAATGCTGGGATCACAAAGTGGCGAAGACATGAGTCGTAGTCGTCCACTGAGTCCTCCACGAGCCAAGAAATCAAATAAACATTAGGCTTCCCAGTAAACCGAGGCTATATTCGGAAGCAAAGCAGGACGAAGAACCGGTTATTGCCTGTTATTACAAAGTTGACTTGAAATACTTCGTTGCTTCTTTACACTTTTCTGGAAAATGGCTTTCAGCGTCTGTCGTTCTGTTTTGGACGATTTACTAGCTTTAAGGAAAGTTACTCTACACTGAATGACATATGACATGATAAACATGACGTGGCCCATGAACATGACGAAGAAGAAACCCAAAAACACCATTGTTTCCTTGGCGTTGATTTGCAGTGGTTCCCTCATCCTTTGTATTGCAAGGAGAGTAAATAAGATATGATCTTTCATGGTAGGTCATAACCTCATTCCCAGACCCGTTTAAACTTAAAAACAACTTGCAAAACTTTTGTTCCATGAGGGTGAAGAAAATTGCTCCAGGAGAGGCTCGAACTCTCGACCTTCGCATTCCTTCGTCAATACTGACTTATAAGTACGACGCGCTAACCGACTGTGCCACTGGAGCATGACACCGATCATTCCTTAAGAAAGAATCTTCCTTTGAATAACTACGTCAAAACACAAATTTCTGTATAAACCACAGTGTAATGTTATTGAAATGCAAAGCGAGCTTCTCCAATGATTTGAAATTGAAAAATCACACAGTGGACGTAAAAATATCTGGAGAAGGTGAAAGAGCTGTGAAAGTGTGTTAAATTTTGCGGGAAGCTTATTGTTTTAAGGGAGCAGCAGGGAGCATCGCCCCCTATCACAAGCATCGCCCCCTATCACAACCTTGTTAGTCACAGAGTCCTTATGAAATAGACTTGAAATAAGTTTAAGTTCACCAAAGCTTTTGTTGCATTATTAACTTATCTAAACCAGGTTGAATTTTAACAAATCAAATGCATTCGATTCGTTGAATTCACCAATAAGACATTAGACCAGCGTAACCAAACAGTGCTATCGAATGTTCACTTCTCTTCGAATCTTCGCATGCTGACCAATTTATCGATTGTTGACTTCTCTTTGAATTCATTCGAGTACAGGATGTCTAGCCTCTTGACATAGTCCCAGATATCGCAATGTCATCAGTCTACAGGGTGTCCCAAAACAATTGTGCCCCGTTTGTGTGGCTACTGTAGAGGAGCTGTAGATTCAATAATCTCGGTTTTTACACAATTCCATAGGTCAGGCTTCAAGTTAGAGTTTGAGACCTTGTTTGAGTCAATCTGACAAGTGGTTGCTGACTTATGGCAGAGAAAAGGCAAAATAAGTGGTTGAAAACCTGCACTTCTATTGTTCTCCAGCAATGTCAAAATAAAGAAAGTTTTCAAAGAAATAACTCTGGCATAGTATTAAAATTTTCACCACATTTTTGAAAGGTATATAGTGCTCTCCATATAGAACAGAAAACACTGCTAACCATTGGCAAAAGTTTATTACAACGACAGAACCATTTCTTTGGAGACTTACTTCATTTTGACAATGGTGGAGAATAAAGTGTTGCTTGAAGAAACCACTTATTTGGCATTTTATCTGCCAGAAACGACCAAATATTTGGCATTTTCTCTACTAACCACGTCTCAGATCGACTCAAACAAGGTCTTAAAATCTAAGTTGAAGCCTGATCTATGCAAGTGTGTAAAAACCGAGATAATTGAATCTATGACTCCTCCACAGCAGCGACACAAACGGGGCACGGGGCCTAATTTCCTGGCACACCCGGTAGTTGGAATTCAGTTTAGTTTAGATAAACTTGCTCAAACTGTGTCACTGTGCAAATGGAGTATGCGTCAAGAAACAGTTATTAAAGTAGAAATACTTACATTCTCCAGAGTCTATTGAATTCCTTTTTATCCACAGCAATATTAAATCGCTGAACAATTTGCTTCAATTCGTCTTTAGTCACGACGTGGTTACCATCTTTATCAAAAGCACGGAATGCAGTTGCAAGACTGTGATACTGGTCTTTGGCCTTTTCCTTCAGACATATCTGAGCTTCTTCTGCAGTCAGGTTTTTTAATGGATTTGTGATGTTCGGGCTGAAATTTAATAATATAACATCAATAATCGGTAGAAATAGAATTCATTAAAGGTGATCTGAAGCGAAATTTTTATTGATGCAAATGTATAGCACTTTTGAATGATAAAGAATGTCGTTTATAATTTTGTGATACCTTGTTTCATTTTCGAATTATACACTATTTTGCATGATTGGCTGATGACGTCATTTTGTTGGCAAGAAGCAAAGAAAATGTACGAGGCTGACTATGTTTCCAAAAAGAAATTGACACCAAGAACTTTTCTTAAACTGACATGCCTTTCTAAACATCATGTCAGTCCATGCGACAATTTCTAATACATTTATTCAGCTCAAATTAAATGTCTCTGACAACTGTAACCTTTCGAAGGTTAGATACAGCTATATTTCAGTATATAATCCTAGTAATTTGCAAACAAAATGACGTCATCAACTGAAACTTAATATCAGTGGATAACTTGAAAACGAAGTGAGATATCAAAGAAATTTAAACAGGAATCCGTATCATTCGACAGTGCCGTTAATTTGAATCAATAAAAATTTTCGCTTCAGATCACCTTTAAGGGTCTGTTACTTCCAGCATGCATGGCCCATGAAACTGGCGACAACAAAGGCCAACCAAGAGTCGGCACGTGCATGCAAGGCATGGTGGATGAAACAAACCCTTTCTGGATGAATTCTGCTGGAGAGCCACAAGGCTGGGTGAGTCAATAAAAAGGCTCGGCGTTTCGAAAAATGCCGCACCCAATGAAATTGAAAAGTGCCTTGTTTTATCCCTGATATGTCCAACTAGGTTCAGTAATTTACCCGGCTTTAATTGGCCCTTCCTTCGGGTCAAAATTTGAGATTTTATGCGGAAAGCCCCGTTCGAAAACCTGCAAAAGCGATTGAAAACAACAAGCAAGATTTCCCTTTGTCCACCTTCCTAGTAATGATGACACCTGGATGCGTTCATGCATTTCTTCGTCTTGGGAGAATGGAATACCCCTGAATAAGTTATTCATACAAGGGAGAAGACCTTTTCAATCCCCGAGGGGATAGCATGCACTGAAGTATACTGAAGTCGTGGCTGTGAAAGAAACGTATCAGGGAAGCTTGCTTGTGGACCAGTAAATTAGTGGAAAGAATATGGATCTTGTGGTAAAAGCATGAGACCTGGCATAAAAATAGCATTTTTCCAGCGTAACCAATCTGGATATGGACTAACCCAAAATAATTTAAAATGGTGGCAAAATTCCATATGGCGGTCAGAAGGCCTAAAATGCCATTAAATTGGTGCAAACTTGCGTGTTTTGTGATAAAGCATGAAAATTGGTACACCTGTAGCATTCTTTAAGCTTAAAAGCCCTAGGTATAGACCAACTAAAATAGCGGCAAAGATTCAAGATTGTGGCAAAAATTGTTTTAAGATTTCTCGAAGAGAATTTTTCAACAAAATACCTTACAATAATCTGAAAGGGGTGAAGGTTTTCAGCTAAAAATAACTGAAGATGTTAGCTATTCATTTGAATATCGTAAAGTATCATTACTTTTATGCTCAGGGAGTAGTAGCCCTTCCAACGTCGGACATCTGTTTGGCACACCCGGTAGAAGTTTGAAAGCCTTCAGCTCTTAAATCATTGATCGGACATCTACGAACAGATGATACCTATATAATTTCTATACCGGGTTAGCCAGAAAAAAGTTCCCACTTTTGAAAATTCATAACACCAAGACTGCTTCACCGGTTTGAATCATTCAAATTCTAGTTAAAAGCCGAAAGATCGCAGTATTTTTGTGATTTTTCTCACTGTCCTACCAGCACTACAAATATAAGTTAATTCAACTTTACAAAAATTGTGTGGCTACAAAATGACTGAAAAATGGCCCAAAACATCGATCAATTCGTAAATGACTACTCGAACAGAATAATGAAGGAAAGGCAACTTCTCATAGGTGAGAGATATCCTCTGTAAATTAATTGCCATGGGATTGAAAATCTTTATTATTTGTTTGAAAATCGACGTCTTATAACTCTTGAGCGAGGTGAAACACCCACGGCCTATTGTTCCATGTGAATAGAGGCCTTACCATTTGATCAATTTTAGCCCCTTTTTCCATCATTTTGCAACCATGAAATTTTTATAAAGTTGAATTTACCAATTGTTCTAGTGCTGGTAGGATAGCGAGAAAAACCACAGAAATCCTTCGATCATTCGACTTTTAACAAGAATTTGAATGATTCAAATCTGTGTTGTAGTCTTGGTGCCATGAACCTTCAAAAGTGGGAACTTTTTCTGGCTCACCCGGTAGACTGATAACGCCTAGCTTACTTTAAATAACAAGTTTAAAGCAATGAACTATGGTGTCAAAAATGCTTACTTGAAGTTGGAGAAAAGCCATGGATGTCCCTTCTCAAAATTCTCGTTATGCTGAAACTTCTGAATGAATTCTTTGTAACTGAGCATTCCATTTTTAGGCACATTCAGTTTTTCGGTCATAAGTCGATCAAATTCGTAATCATCGGTTGGTATCATAAACGTATCAAGTAATCGACGAAATTCTGGACGTGTGACTTGTGCATCGTGATTTGAATCTACACTGTAGAACGCTTGGCGAAGTGTCTGTAAAGAAAATCATAGTGTGTAACCAAGAACATGAGTGTAGTACAGGGTGTCTCAAAAAAATTGTTCGACGTTTGATAAAATATTGAAAAATAAGGACAACGTGAACAAGCTCGTGGAAAGATAACCCTGTTCCTAAGACTATGAAATAATTTTAGAGACTATAATCGCGCAAATCGGTTGAAAATTCACTGAGTTACGAGCTCTCGAAGATAAAAAATATGCGATAGCTGAAACCAGAGACCCCCCAGATTACTGGTATTGCAGAAAGCTCAAAGACGGAGGTAAGAGAAGCTTATCCAATGTCATACCTCTCGTTGATATCAGAGCAAACCAAATAGGACTTCTAAAGAAAATTATTTCTTGCGATCATTCTGAAAATTTCCTTACATTGCATAAGTCCAAAAACAGTGGTTCAGAACATAATCGGCGAGAGACTGAATCTGTTTCCTCAAAGCATCTATATGCTTGACAGCTAGGTTATCGAAAACCTGTTTAAATCCAACTTGGTTCGCCCTGAAACAATTGAGAAATAACAGAAACGACGGCCTATGGAGCTTTTACCAAAAATGCCATTTCGAAGCCTCTGGTTTCAGCATTCGCACAAATTTGAACTTCAAATGCTTGTAACTCCATGAGTTTTCAGCGGATTTGCAAGATTCTTGTGTCAAAAATTAATCTAAAATCTCAGGAAAAGGGTGACTTAACCAAGGGTGCATTCAGCGTATCGTTATTTTTTAGTATTTAATCAAACGTCGAACAGTTTTTTTGAGACACCCTGTATGTTCATTCAACTCAATTGGGAACCCTGAAGGAAAGGAAAACAAACCAGAGACTTGATATGTTTCATAAAGCCAATCATGGACTGGATATAGTCGATAAAGGCAAATACATGAAAGCATCTTACAGCAGACTGATGACGATGAGTCTCTTGCTGCCCTGTGCTCTTTGACTTGATGATGGCGCTTCAGGCAATAGAGACTCATAATATTACTCTGAAAAACTTGGCCCTATTTAGGCCCAAACTTCGTAGTTCCTCCAGCACCAATCAGATTGCGAGATTTGTGAGTTACTATTGTTGAGGTGTAAATGTGATAGAATGTTCGATTCGATTGAAGAATTGAAAACACCCCCACGGGATGAGATTCGAAGCCGTGATTTTTTTATAATTCAATTGATGATTGAAGAAAGTAGGGCCAAGTTTTTCACTGTTTCAGTATGAGTCCCTCTTGAGCAAGGTTTACCGCAGGGATACAAGGGACTCATCGTCATCCGTCTAACCTTAAAGGAAGTCCAGACAGCCAAGACCAACCACATGAAATCCCATGAACTGGACCAGCAACTGAAACAGATACAGTACCTTGCTATTTTCTTTTCTTTCATTTTATGTTGTTGTGCCAGCACCTCTAAGGGGACCATTATGGAAATAAGGTCAGTTTGACTCTTTAATGCTATCCCTTTACATCAACGGAAGTATTAAAGTAGTTGATTAATGCCCCATTCACACTGCAAGTTAAACCAGCTTAAGTCAAACCAGGCTTCGAAGAAGTCTTCCTGATTGGTCAAGCAAAAAAAATGTAGTCATTTGATTGGTTTGAATTTAGTCTGGTTTAAACAAAACTGGTTTAATTGTGTCAGTGTGAATGCAGTATAATAGTGTAGACGTAGAAGAGGTAGGGCTCGTGTAGACTTATGACGATGAGTCCCTTGTTTCCCTGTGCTCTTTGACTTGATGATGGCACTTCAGTCAAGAGCGATTCAAAATATTACTCTTAAAACCTGACCCTATTTAGGCCTAAACTTTGCAATTCCTAAAATACTAATCAGATTGCGAGATTTGGCAAAGAGCAATGCTGTCAAATTTTCAATTCGAATGATGCAGTTGACTAGATTTTGAGCGATGTTGCTGCTGCAGGTAGCTGAAGATTTCTCTTGCATGTTTTGGTCTCAAAAACATGGAAAATGTAGCGTTGAAAAACGTATTTTGGACTTGACAGGTACAGTGAACTTCCTTCTTCACATTTATACAAAGATTCGTTGATTAAATGTCTGTTTAACGTGGTTTTTATCGCATTTTCTTTCCGAAGAATGACCTTTGCACAGAGCTACGGCGGTCGTTCGATCATGATTCGATCGATCGGTAATTCCTTAAATTTCCGTGATTTTTTAAACAATTTCACTTTTCTTTGGGTCACTTGGTATGTCACACTATTGACAAAGACAAGCTGCTTCTTAACAAAAGCGGCACCACCGGGTGAACCACAAAGAAGTTCCCACTCTTGAAAATTCATAGCATCAAGAGTACTTCATGGATCTGAAAAATTCAAATTATTGATAAACCCAAAAAAGCAAAGTATTTTTGTGATTTTTCTCGTTGTCTCAAGAGCACTGGGACTAAAGGAAAGTTCAATTCAAAAGAATGAAAAAGGGCCTAAAAAGGCTTAAAACATTGATCAAATCCTAAGTGAATCGTCGCACTGATCGCTAAAGCAAATGCAGTTGTTCATGAGTGAGAGATATCCATTACAAATTCATTGCCGTGGAACATAAAATCTAAGGTATTTATTTGAAAATTGATGTCTCATAACTCTTGAGAGAGATGAAATGCCCATTGCGCATTGTCCTGCGTAAGAAGAGTACTTTAAATTTGTTTTGTGTTTTAGGCCATTTCTCAGTCATTCTCCAACCATGAATTTTTTGTAAAAATTTACCGACACTTATATTGCAGGTAAGACAGCGAGAAAAGTCACAAACATGCTGCGACCTTTCGACTTTTAACTGGAATTTAAATCATTCAAATCTGTGAAGTACTCTTGGTGCTATGAATTTTGAAAAGTGGGAAATTTTTCTGGCTCACCTGATAGGTTTTCTGCATTTGTCCTCAAATCTAAAAAGTACCTAGACGAAAGACGAAATCCTTCACGCCGCAAGCAAAATAGACACCTCCATTCTGCAGAAGATTCTAGATCTAGAGGTCCTTTTAGTCGTTTTATATGAATTGTCTAATTGAGCGGTGTCAGAACCACTGTTGTGCATACTCGAGAACTCTGCAGGATGTGTAAAACACAGTTTGCTTCAGACTCCTTCGTAGAGTAGCTAAATGATGTATAAAATGATAACTTGTTCCAATTGTACCTGAAAACTTTCGTTGATCTTTTTCCGCATTAGCTCTTCGACATCTTCAGCAGTCATAGTATCACTTCGTTCAATCACTTGGTTGTACCTAGAAAACACCGAATGTAATTATCATTAGCAAAACTAGCTAGAACCTTGGCTTAACCCTTTCACCCCCGGAAGGGCCATATGGCCCAACAGTATTCATCGAGAACTGCAAATTTCTCAGGGGGTAAAGCATTTGGAATTTTGATTGATTTGAGAGGTTATGCACATTGCATTTATCTATTGCTTACTGAATCACTGATTATGATACCCCCTAGAAAATGACAATCTACATTAGGTTTTCCCGTTAAGCTTAATTTTAGCCGGGCGTGAAAGGGTTAATATCTGTCATTTGGTACCTGGTGACTAAAAATGTAGCAACTTTTTGAAGCCTCCTTCCGCAACACTTCGTGAAATTTTGAAAATTCCATGTTTTAATTTCGCTTAATGTTTGTCGTTGTTTTATCTATCTTGATTGATTAATGAAGTCAGTTCTCACTGGACTTAACATAAAATTCTACCGGCATCGTGTAGGCGGGAAGCAAAAACGACACTTTTTCAGCCCTTTTCAAATTCTGCCAAAGCATTTTAGAGGTAGTTCAATGTAGAGCATTTTTAGAAGTAGGCCAATGTTTGTTTATGAGGTACAATTTGATCAATGAACTGCTTCAAAGATCAACATATAAACCAACCAGCTTTCATGACACATGTTCTGTTAGTTAGCATACCTGTGGTTACTCATATGCAAAGTCTTTCCACCTTCACCAAATTTATCAATTTCTTCAATATTGCTTATGAAGTCGGAATATGACAGCTTTCCTCTGAAGAATTTGAGTCTGTCGAAAGGAAAAATGAGTAAGTCGGTGCCTTAAATGACCGTTTCATTTGATGTGGAGGTTTGGGGTAGCCTGCTTGCAGACCAAACTGGTTTCTTTTCGGAGAGGTTTCTCCTCTTGTAGAGTCGAGATTCAGCGACACAGAAGGAGCCTACTGATATCAGCATAAGCATATTTTGATTAAATTGGCGTCTGCATAAACAAACCTGGTCAAACAAATCCCATTGTGTGCGGGTGTTTTATCTTATTTTAAATCCTTTCTATGGGGCAGCAATTCAACGAGAATTCAATGAGAATAGTTGCAAGAATTCCCTGCAGATGTTTTCGACCAATCAAACTAGAAGAGAACAATAGAGATCTCTTTTCACCAGTGAGGAGTGAGGTTGCTTCCAGCATCTTGGGAAAAACCATTGACTTTGGAAAAATGGGCTGGCACCCTGGTTGACACAACGGGTTTAGATCAAATACATATATGTAAGGAGCGATAGTCTTGCTTCGTGACCAGCGCACTTGTATGGTGTGCATGATCTAATGTTCGAGAGCAAGCACACCAGAGAAATACGCTGTTCGCCGAGAAAAACTTCTGCAGCAAAGGGTCGGCCTTAATACGCAGTCAAAATAAGAAGGAAACACAGCTTAAGTGCCAGGTAATGGTATCTCAAGAAAGCCTCCATAATGTCAAGTTTTGATCTGTTTACCCATCATAAACTGCTTAACCGAACATCTATATTTGCACCCTGATTTGCATGAGCATAGGTTGCAAATCTTCAAATCGGTTTAAAACGGCGGCTGTAAAATTCAATGATGTATTTCTTTAAACTTAATGACTTGAATGAAACTTTAGCCACTTTCTATGATTCTACCGTTAGACTTTTCAGAAATCTTAAATATTTGTCGAAATTACAGCAAATTTGTATTTCAGCTGATTTTATGACGTGACGTCATCAAATTTCTAAATCACAAACCAGAATAGTGAAAGGATTTTACTTGATACCATATTGTAGGCATTCATGAACTATAGTTTTCTTGAATATTATTTTATTTTTCGTCAACAGGTTTAGAAATTACGATAGTTTCAAGTTTTTTTTAAATTTTCTTGAATCCTTAAAAAAGAAGAAAAACACTGTAATTCTGAAAATATTGAAGATTTCAGAAAATTCCAACGGCAGATTTGCTGTAAAATGGTTCCAGTTTCTTTGAAGCCATTCAGTTCAAAGGAATAGGTCATAGAATCTTATACCCAGCTTTTTAAAGACTTGAAACCCATGCAGATTTGCATGTGCTTCAACAAAATCGACAGGAACGAAAATTTTCTTTCGAATACCATACTGCTGGTCATTTTACGCAAATTTTCGAATTCAAACCTCACTACGTACTGCTAACAGCATAAATTCTACTATATTCAGTTCATTATAATTTCAAAATTCCATTATCAAAAATGGATAAATTTAAAATATTCATCATAAAACATTACACAACGTTAAATTGAATTTTAGACAGGGAACCTTTAAGGAGGAACTATCCCTCAGTGTTACCGGGTGACCCAAAAAAAACTTCACGAGCTAGATCAAAACTAGCTCCCTGAAATCAAACGCTATTGCCAAATGCTTTCTATCACAGTTTAGTTGCAAGGCTTAGCTATCTTTTGAGATACTGCATGGCCATCTTAAGTAATGACTGCTATCCGGAAAACCAGATTCAGTGAAAATTTCGAATCCAGGATTGCACATTTTGAGTGAAATAATCGACATCATATTTCATTCAACATTTTGTGAAAACTCGATATAGCGATGGATTAGAAGTTGTCAGGGGAAATTTTTTGTTTGCAAAATGATCGACCTTTGTTCGTTCCTCATTCAAATTTCATACTCCAAAGCAAATTTAGAATTAAGCTTTTTTCACACTTTCCAAAAAATGGACTGGAAAGCGATAGAATTGTCCGAGGAATCAATGAATTTCTGCATTTTTGAGACCGTTTCTTCTAACAGTACGCATATCTTACACTGATCAAGCAACGTTTCAAAAGATAGCGGAGCCTGTCAGCTACATGCTGATACCTTGTTTGTCTTCATAACACTTCCTTTCAAGAAAAAATTTGCGATCTAGCTCGCGAAATTTTTTTGGGTCACCCGGTAAACTAATCGAGCATTGTTCGTCTGCCATTCTTTTAAAAAAGGTTAACAACCAGGAAAAAAAATTTGATTAAATCCCCTAAAGGAGTAATGTTAAGTAAGCTTAAAACCAACCGTTTTGTTAGTGTTTTGAATTGATCATCTTCCATAAGCAGCCCCAAGTTTTGAAGAGTCTATGGAAAAGGAACAGAACAACATTGAAAGAATGACGGTGCCATATACATATACATGTGAAATATCATAACAACCTAACAGGGCTCCGAGAATCTACCAGGTGAGTCAAAAAAGGCCTGGCGTTTGAAAGGCTACTGCTCCCTGAATAAACAAACAATGATATTATGTAACATCTGATTGAATAGCTGACATGTTCAAATAATTTTGAAATTTTGCCTGCCACAATTTTCCGTTCACATTTTACAAGGAATTTCCAAAAACTTCCCTTCAAGAAACCTTTAAAAACGTGCTAATATCACGAGCTAGTTTCCCTGATAAGTTTACCTTGAAGCAATGACTTTACAACGTGCTTTCCTCAAATATGGACGGCTTATCCAAGGGGATCCATTCTCCCAAGAGGAAAAATACAAAATTAATGCTTAATAGACCTTTTAGCAATGCTGAAAAAGAATCTCAATCGAACGACGTTTGTTTACATTTTGAAGAACTTTCGAATGTGCACAATAGTGATAGAAGCCTTAACGCCACTCCATCGAACTTCACGTATAAAAGTGTATGAAAATATCGCTCGATCGAGACTCTTTTGTAGAATAGCTGAAAGGTCTATTGCCGCATTTTGAGTACTCAGAGTCAGGAATAACTGCTGCTATCAAAACAAGCTTTACTGCTCCTCCTACCTAGATAAGATCTCCTTGAAGTAGACAAGAGATAACCCAATAACATGAACTTGTCAAATGGCTTACCAAACGGAATTCCTTCTTGGAAAGTTTCCCATCTCCATCATAATCATATTTCAGAAATGTTTTCCTCAAGTCTGCTGATCTTTGAGTAATATGGTCCTGAAAACAAACCATTTGCAACGTAAATTGAACCACCATCCATATTCAGTTAAGCCAGCACAAGAGCGTGAAATTTCAAGCCAAGCACAGGCTCCTTTTGAGCAGCACAGGCTCGAGATTTTTGACAAGGTTTGTGGAGAGTCCTAAGACCTATGTCTTTGAATTGAATGGCTTCAAGGAAATTTCCTCTATTTCGCTATGATTCTACCATTGGAATTTCTGAAATCTGCAACTTTTAGAGTTGGAGCATTCTCTATCCTCTAAGAATTCCAGAAGGATTTTGAAAAAACCCTAAGGCCATCGTTATTTGAAAATCTTTTGACGCAATATTACATTAAGTTAAAAAACCCACAGTTTTTTGGATGTCAACAATATGACATCAAGGAAAATGTTACAGTAAAGTCCCGTCTTTAAGAAACTGCATTATAAGAAACCCAGGCCTGATTTCGCAGAATAAAATACCTCTTTACATGACTATCCAGGCTGATTAATTCTCAGTTTCTTATGCAATGGCACATAGCACTATTATCAGGCGTATATTTGAATATGTCTCTGATATCATAGGTCTCAATTCTCTAGAAACAAGAATTAAGGTTTTAGGCCCAAATTGTTATAGTTTCAAGAAACATACAGCACTGGCTTAAACTATTAGATCCAGCTGTTGACAGCTGTTTGGAGTATAAACGTGTTTCTTATACCATGGTATACACACCCTGTTTTGAAGAAGCATATCTTGACATAAGAAACCAATCAGGCTGCCTTCCCGTAACGAATTTCTTAAAGGCGGGACTTTACTGTTTTCGTCTGGTCTACGATTCATAAATTTGATAACATTCCACCCTCAAACAAGTTTATAAATGAACTACGCTGTAATCTCGAAAAATGTCAAGATTTCTAAAAATTCCAACAGTAGAATCATTCTCAAAATTCCTAGTTGGCGATCTCATAGAAGCTAAAATTTCTTCCCTGTCCATCGACTAAAACCTTTTTCATTTAATAGAGCATGCTAAATAACAAGAATTAAAAGGTATCCTGATTGACACCGTTACCTGCAGAACTTTAATGCATTCATTGGCACTCATTACAGTTGTACGTTGGAGTGCATGTTTACTTGCTTGCTGTAACCTGCGAAAGATACAAGAATTTCTCAATTTCTCTCTGTTTGGCCATTCAAATTCTCTCATACGGTAGATTATGCGCGAGATATATCTCAAAATCATGTACGAACCAGCATTGAGCTCAAATACTTGAACGGTGCATGTTAAATTCCATTAGATTTTCTTTGAAATAAATGGCTTGGAAGCAACTGAACGTACTTTGCAGTAATTCTGTGGAACAATGACAGAATTTGTAATACAATGGCAACAGTTGCTTTAATTGACACGTCAATTCAAAGCGATTAGTGACTTCAGACAAAGGAAATTCTCTCATCCAAGCAAATATGGCCGCAAAAGTTTCCCTGAAACCAGGAAGGCAAACTCTCGCAATGGGCAAGCGAAGGGTGGTTTTATGAGAAATTACGTGCTTATAATGCAAGAAGAACGATAAATCAAAAGTTCTGTTTCGCGGATTTTTTTATTTTATTCAGGAGCCGAGTAGAAGGAATTATGATTCTCGGGTATTTTGAGCTTAGATGAAACAATTACCACACAGCTCGTGAATCTAATAAACAAAATCCGCGATCGTGAATCAAATAAACAAAATCCGCGATTTAGATTTTGATTTATCCGCCTCCCTTTGTTATAAGCACACAACTTCTCTTAAGAACCACCTTTCGCTTGCACAAGGTGAGAGTTTGAACTACTGGTTTGAGACAACTTTTGCGGCCGTATTTGTTTTGACTTACCGGTTGAGAGAATTTCCTCTGTCTGCAGTCACTAATCGTCTTGAACTGCGGTGTCACTTAAAGCAACTGTTGATAATGTATTAAAAATCTGGCCTTGCTCATCTGCGGTGGAAAAATTCTTGAAATATTACACATGTTTTTATAAGAAACTGGTTTATAAGAAACTATTGATAAGATGTTCAAAAACTTTAAGAAACTCAAGACACACTGTCTTTAACGTTTTCTTGGTTTTCTAAATGGTTTTCTTGAAGACTGTATCATTGCTCCTTCACTGATCTAGTATTTACAATCATTTCAATTCTTCTAAAATTTTCTATGAATTTTCAAAAATGAAAAAAATGCCACCAGTTGGAAACCACTCACGAAAAAACAAGTTTTCATGGCACAGTTGAAGTTTTAACACCACTGCACAGTAACCTAAGTTCCCTTTAAGGGGTTAGATTTAAAGATAATGCAGCAGAATTTTACATCCATCTTTCCGAATATTTGAAAGATTTGGGCCCTGTTGTACAAAGCAAAAGCTGGTATAAAATTGTTAAACTTGGAATATTGGGGTCAAGATTCACGAGGTCGTAACAAGCCCAACACCAGGGCTCAATAAATTTTTTCCCTTCCTAGTAGCAAGCAAAGCACTTTCGTTTCTTCTTACAAAATTCCTTCTTCTGTCCCAATATACCGTCCTACTATTCTATTCTGAATCCTTTCTCTCCTTCTTTCTTTCCCGTCTTTTCCCGTTCCCTTCATCTCTTTTTCTTTTTTTCCCATTTGCCATGCTGGGAAATTTGAGCATTTCAGCCATGTTCCTGGTAGCGCCGCTACCATGCTACTTCGTTCTTTGAGCCCTGCCCAACACTCATACGACAGATTTTTTGAGCTATCATTTCAGAATGTCTCGTATTAGTTTCCGCAACTGCTATCATCCCTGAAAAATAATTCTGATTTAATCTGACAAGAACATTTTTGCAGAATCTTGAAACGTCGGAACACTTTTCTGACTCACCCGTAAGGTTCATAATAAACCCTTACCTTGTTTGTTGATCAGTCTTCATTAGTTCGATTTTCTCCTCACTTTCATCTGTTATTCTTGTGCTGAGTCCTTTCAAGTCACCTGGTGTGATGTCAACGCCCTGTGAAACAAAGGACACGCTGTTGATATCATAGTGATCTAAAATGAGAGCATAGGCAGCGATGCAGGTCTATTGATTGCTTGAAAAGAACTTCAGACAAAATCGCTACTCCGGAGATACTCCGTAGCATAGACGTAGGGAACCCAGGGGCACTGGGGGTACGTGCCCCCTAAGATTTTGCAATAAATAAAGAAATGCCCTCTTTATTTTAGAAAAATGAAAAAGTGCCCTGGAAGCGTCGTGCCCCCCACCCAAGTTTAAGATGCTTCCTACGTCCCTGCTCCGTAGCGAAGCGTTGTAATGTAGTAGCATGAACCCGGTATACTCCGCTTTGTGACAATAAAATTTCAGATTAGCAAACAATAACATTTGACACAAGGGTGCAAAAGCGCCCTGCATTGTAGACCAGAACTGCGGAGGAATATGGCGTAACAGCAAGCGAAGCGTCGAAGCGCAACTGCAACCCAAAATATCATTGAGGAGTGAAAGTCACTCCGCTCCGATAGCACTCCGATGGAGTAACTCTGGCCTAAATGTGATCTTGTGGTTAGTGGCAATCCCGAAAACGGTAGTCGTAGAGAACGGTGATTAGTCTCAGAAAAATAGCCGATCAAAGAATCTCGGCAGAACATGGCCTCCCTAATGTTTATCTATTGTTTATGGTTGCTTTTGATCATTTCTTATCTCATGTGGGATTTCACTGTCATTGAATATCCACCAATATGACAGCAATTTGCTTCTAGAAAAGTGGTGAACTACTGCATGGTAACATATAACAATGTAATTAATATCTTAGTGTATCTCACTTTGATTTTGCTATTTTAGAATGTTAGACATGAAATACTGCATGGTAACATACTGCCATGTTATCTCTTGGTGTATTTCACTTTCATTTTCCTTTGCTCTCACTATTGCAGGTATAACTGCAGTTTATCTTTGAAACACTGCATTGTAAATATCATAAAATCATATTTCAGTGTATTCCATTTCACTTTGTTACGCTCTCACTATTAAGTGAATGAGTGCATTCCATAATTCGGGATGCGAGGAACTAAATAAAAACATTACAATGTCATGATGGCACAGCTAAAGTTATGAGATCTATCCTACTCAACTTAGGGTTGGTCTCAGAAACTTAATTTCCACCATTTCAAGCATGATTTTAGGGATACCATAAACCCCATGTGCCTTGCATTGTGGATAAGTAACATTTGTTGCTCTGCCCTTCACTTGATCTTCAACGAAGAGATCTTCTCGCTGCAATTGTGGAATTATTACGAACATTTGCACAAATCGCAAATCTTTCAAATGACGCTCTGACGCAGCTTTTACTACATGGTGATCAAGACCTTTCTAATAATTCGAACAAAAAAATATTCTCGAATTGACTTTAAGTTTTATCCAAGAAACTGGTCAACTTGATTGAGATCTTTTAAAACTTCAGCTATGTGTCAAGTCCCACCCACCAAGCCCTTTTACGTATTTTCCTATTTTTCTTTGCAAATTCTGTTTTATGTTAGGTGTTGGAATTAATTAGCTATCTAGGTAGTTGGAATTAATTAGCTATCTACTGTAGCTACCTTTTAGTATCCAACAATAAATAAATGAATAATAATAATAAAGGTGTCGGGTTTTTTATGCAGCTCAATGCAAGAAGGAGCTAAGCTAAACTCGTGGCTTTCTTTAATTTCACCCCAACCCTGGCCCGTCATCTGATGTCAGACAGAATCTGGTCTATTATCCAATAGTTGTTCTTTTTACTCGTTCGTTGTGTACAGTAGTTATATGTAATTTAACGTTGTTTGTCTTCATGTTTTTGGCCATGGGATAATCACTGTCTTTACCTCTCTTTTGTGTCGTCCAAATGGTGTCGTATAGAAATTAGATAAGTGAAGTAGCAGGTAGAATTGGTTGTAAATTTCCTGTATATGCATCGTAAAAAGCTAAGGAAAAGATGAAGCATAGCTAGAATGTTTACAAAACATACAGCCTCTAGTTGCAGGTTCTCGGCTACCTGAAAGCTATACTGACGTCCACATCCGAAAGTTAGACCGCCCAAAGAAGCATATTTCTAAAACAGCCTAACTAAGATACTAGCAGCTGGTTTCTTGTTGCAACAGTTTCAAAGAAATTCAAATCAAAGCACATCACATTTTAGCGTCAAACTGAAAAGGCGGAAAAGTTTTCAATTAAAAATGTCCGTAATTCTATTTGGAGAACATGAGATTTGATAGCGTTTAATTGTTACAGACTGAAATCGTGTCAAGATTGTCCAAAGCCATGTAAAAAAAGTACAACTTGTAAGAGTGACAAATATATCAAATTGATCAAGAAGAGCAGAAGGAAGGTTATCAGAAACAGAACAAATAATATGCGTCTGATTATCTCTGTAATACGGACAGACCTACATCTGATTTTGAGTACACTTGGGTGCGTTAACAGATGCTTGAAATAAACTTCAGATAAACGAAGCTAGTTGAATTGATCTAGACTTGCTACACAATCTCTGTATGGGCCAGTGGGGCGTGTCTAGGACTGATCAGGGAGACCAAGGTGAGGAAATAGTTTTGCATTTTGAGCCTTGATTTGTTTGTTTTGTCCAAGAAATTTGGTAGAATCTGAAGTCTACTTCAAATTAGATGACACATGAGATTTGGGTGAAAATAATACTTGATTCCGTAATATAAGCTTGGAATTGCAGAGAGATGGTGACTCTTCTCACTGTCTCAAAGAAGCAGATACAGCAGGGCGGCGATTCGAACCATTAACATTCAGATTGGAAGTCAACCGTGCTACCACAGCTCCCTGCAAATGTAGAGGAGCTTTATCTTTGAATGTAATAATGGTATATGCCTTATGAAATGAGCTCTCAACTTCACGTATTTGTTTTACAAGAAACTAAGAATTTGGGCCGGTACTGAAAGCTTCTTAAATCATCAGATTTTGAGTACTCGGTGTATTTTACTAATTTCTGTAAGGTTCTATAGCAATCTTCATGTTCACCACCAGTGACTTCCCGAACATTTCAAAGCAAGGTTCTTTGAAACCTTGTTAATTTTTAGACATTACTCAAGTACCTTCGAGTCATATGATACAGGGGAGAAGTAACAAAAAGTCAAAATATGTTGAAGATTTCTTTGCCAAAACAAATATTTCCTAGAATTATATTTTCCCAGTAATGGAGTTTGTTAATTTTTTGACGATCTGAGAGTTGAGTTTCTTAAAAGCAGTTTCTTATACAAAAATAAGTGCCATCAAAAGCGAATGCCCACACGTATTTTTTATGAAAGTTTCCTAAAATGGTCAGATTTTGAGTACTCAGAGTTTCTCAAGAGTTTCGTAAAGGTTCCGTAACAATGTACATGTTCACTTCCTGTTCCCTCGAGAAAATTTTCAAAACGCTGTCTTTGAAGCCTGTCAAATGTTTAAACATCATTTAAGTAACTCACAAGTACTATTATACGAGAAACAAGTGGCAATAAAGTAAAAATACATAGAGCATTTCCTTTGTCATGATAGTTTCTGAGGCTATATTTTCCAAGCACTTGAGGTTCTTAATTTCTTTGCGATCTGAGAGCTTCTTATAGGCAGTTTCTTATAAAAATTACGTGTATACCCAGTCCCGGTCAAGGCGGAGTGAGGCTGCAATCTCCTCCTAAAGGACAAACAGAGGCTATGCCAAATAACCCCTACAAGCAACAAAAATACCCAAAGCCAAACAGCCAGCTAACCAGGACCGAGGCTGAAACCGAACTGACAACCTGGCAACAACAACGAAAAAACCGCAAGTGTCAGCAGTGTGCTTTCGGATAAGTTATTTCCAGGTTATTTCTGAGAACAGGAGCTCTACTGTCTCAAACTGCCAATGATGACGTGTTACCAGACCAACACTGAAGGATTGGCAGGCGGAATTCCCGGCAAACAGGAAGAAAGATGTCAAATCGAGGAAAGAGCTTTAGAGAGGTCATCAGTTGAGGAAGTTAACAAATCCTGTTTTTAGGTTTAACACAGAGGAATTCACTCAGATCTGTAAAGCGGGAAAATCGAGACTTTTGACATTATCTTATCTGTTAAAACGGGTTTAACGATAAAGATTCTCTCAAGTTTGATCAATGTTGAGGAAGTAGGAAGTGTTGGTTCGAAAAGCCGAAAACATAGGAATTTAGGGCTGTGACGTAACAAAGCGAAATATTTGTGGCTTTCATGTTTACTTTCTGGCAGAATGTGCTTTAGCCACGACGAGTCACTGAAACTGGATGAACGTCGAGGAAGTAAACATTCCTTGTCTCTGATTTTAAAAAGAGGAGAATTCATTTAGTCCAGGGACGACCAGAAAGCAGATCATTGGCTCTCATATTTACCGCGAGGTTGTGTCAACAGAGAGAGATATATTTGCGTGTGGGATTATTGACCCAACGATTGTATTAAAACGACAGTAAGAGCAACTTCGGTAAGTTTCTGAGATAGATTCTATAAGCAACTCTTCATCAAGGATGCCTTCATGTTTAAGAGGTAGTGAACATATACATTGCTATGGAACATTCATGAAATTAGAGGAAACTCTTAACAGGATCTACTACCGAGGTAAAATGGGTAGGTTGAGGGCAATATGGGTTTTACTCATTGCTGGAAAACGGCAGACCCGGAACTGAAATCAACATTTTCTAACTCAAGAAGGGTAGTTCGAGCGGTTGTTGTTAGGGGAAAACCCTGAACATGTATTTCAGCAAAATTCATCGAGATTGTTATCGTTTCCTTCAGAAGAAGTTAATATAGCTATCACATATTGTATTTACCAACTTAAAATAAAGTGAAGAAAAACAAAGAGAAACTTCCTCCTCCTTCGGAAGAGTACCAGTTATTTCTGGTAATAAAGTGAGGATTGTAGCAAGTCCACCCCTTTTACTCTTGTAGACCCTGTTGAAAATCTGATAGCTTAAAGGAGCTTTCAGCACTGGGTCAATTTATTGGTTTTTATTGCAAATATACGCGTAATATAGTCACAAGTACGTATATGTATACATCTTCTACTGGGCACAATCATCTCAAATATGGCGCATGGCAGCTTAGCAACTCATATCCAGACTATTTCTATCGTTGATTTAATGAAATGAAATCTCATGCTAAATCTTTGCAAATGTTTGCATCTAGATTAGATTTACTGGCAACCATCGCCGGTTATGCTGCTTTCTTTCAAATATTTAAAAAGTAACTTGGGAGATTACATCAGTTCAAGTTTCATAGATTACACAGCATGACCTGCTGAATAACTGAAATTAGAGGAATCACTAACACATAACCACAGTGTTCACTCAGCTGGTTACGTCTGCCCTTTAGACCCTGTAGCTGGGTCCTTCAGCACATGGAGAGAAGCAACGATAGGTGTGCCACAGGGTTCGGTCCTGGGACCCCTTCTGTTTAATTTATACCTCAATGGCCTCTTTATGTTCGTGAAACATGCTCAGATAGGTGTCTGTGCAGATACAACTATCTATGCTTGCGACAGTAATATTGCAACTGTCATTAAAACACCGTAGAGTAATGTCCTTAACATTGACACCGTAGAGTAATGTCCTTAAAATTGCACAATGGATTCCGAACAACTAACTCAGTGAGATTAAAGACGGCCTCGAACTCTAATTTGAAGCTTATTCTGTGTAGCTTTATCAAAAACGGAACAATGGAAGATACTGCTCCTTCACAGCAGCCGCAAGAATGGGGATTTCTTGAGACATCTCATATTATAATCCTCATGAGAAATTTTCTCTGTTCTAGAGTCGAAGCTTAACACAACAAAAAATGGCAGCATGTCCATACAATCTAGATGTAGTTGAGGGTTTACGATATTTCCTTGGCATCGTCAACTCACTACAAGGATTAGCTGACATTATCGGCAATCTATTTGTCTTTTACATTGTCCTAAAGAACAAGCGTCTACGCACTCGATCAAACGCATGTTTAATGTCATTAGCCATCACAGATTTTGCCGTTGGCCTAATCCTCGAGCCAATGCACGTCATGCAGTTCTTTTCTGATAGCTACCGCAACAACTGCGGATTTAATACCGTGAGGAGATTCCTGGCTACGCTCTTCATGGGCGCATCGATCGGTTCGATTGCTGTTGTCAGCTACGATCGCTACATGCATTTATCAAAGACTGTGAACTACCGCCAGCACATGTCAAAACGGAAGATCGCGTTTCTGTTGATATTATCCTGGTTAGTGCCGCTCATAGTTCCAGGATTTCGATTCACAAGTGAAGCAGCTTACAAGATCATGATTATTATATATATAGTCTCCATGCTGGCTATAATGATCACGTGTTATGTCGTCATCATTCGAATTGTGAAGAAGAGAGAAAACGTTCTAAAATCAGCAAATAATTTCGACAAGTCCAAAGCGATGGAAATCAAGAGTCACATCAGAGCTGCTAAAGCGATTGCATTGATAATCGCTATATTCTTGCTGTCATATGCCCCACTCGCATTCTATCATGCCATCACAGCCATAAGCAGCTTCTCTTCCAGCAGCAGTATCATCTCTGCGAGTGCAAGAGAGACCGGTTATGCAGTACTTATGACGATTGGAATGGCTAACTCAGCAGTCAATCCAGTGATCTATTACCTTCGTATCCCAGAGTTTAAAAAAAGCTTCAAGAGGTACCTCAAATTCTTGTTTCCCATGCTAAGAGAGACAGTTTCAAATGATTCAAGGAGTGATATAAAGGATATTGCCACCACAGCTACACAACTCTGAACAGCAAATTCGTGGCATAGTATTCGAATCTTTGCAAAACTTGAAAATTAAGTTTGTAAAACAGGGCCGATTCCAGCCATGACTGTATAGGGAGGAGAGGGGGGGGGAAGCTGAATGACTACAATTTTCCGACGATAAAGCCATCAACAACAACAGAAACAACAACAGTTGTAAAAACATACGTTAAATCTATGCGTTATATGACCGAGCTAACTCCCCAGTAACTGAAATTTAGCCATATTTTGCAGCCATGCCTTTATACATTATTTCTCCTCCAAAAGAAGACATTCAAGTCACAAAACATCCGACATAAAACAAAATTCCGACAAATGGTGTCCTTTGAGGGCGCTCTGCCCCCCAGCCCCCAATTGGCTTCGGCCCTGTTGTAAAATTTTATTGCCCTGTTGTTTCAACCGAATATATTGGAGGGAACTTCAGCTCAAAAAATAAAAAAAATTCCAGTACTGAGAAAATACAACTTAAGAAACTACTCATTTTTATCAAATAGAGACTTTTAATTTATTTCCACTTGTTTCTCGTATATTCACACTTTTAAGGTGCTTGAGTGATGTGTAAACATTGAACAGGCCTCAAAAACAGTGTTTGAAATTTCTCTAAGGAACAAGGTAGTGCACATGAAGATTGTTACGGAGCCTTTAGGAAACTCGTGAGAAACTCTGAGTATTCAAAATCAGATGATTTTAAGAAACATTCAGTACTGGCCCAAATCCTTAGTTTCATACTAGAAGAATATGTGTAATCCCACAGAGAGCATTTTTGATATCGTGGTTACTTACAGAATTATTGCATTTTTAAGGTGTTATCATGAGCAATAATACACCTTATCTGCAGCTAAGAAATTAACGTTTATTACCTCGATATTACTGTTTTACTTTGTTGCTTTCTCATCGGCTGAAACCAGTGGTAGGAATCAAATCAAATTCAAATGGCTCCTGCGCGTCTGAACAGTTAGTTCCTGCACAGCCCTCGTCGTCATTTCAAACTTGGTGTAGGAGCCAACAATTCAGATGCGCAGGAGCTGAGCTATAGAACTGGTTACGCTTGGGCCAAAGGGAAAACAACGAAGAAGACTATGGTAATATCGAGGTAACAACTTTAATTTCCAAGTTAAAAACACAGTGCATCATTGCCCATGGTTTTACGAAAGGATGCACAGGAGGAAGTATCTGAGGCTTTGATAAACATAAAAAGCACCATAAATTCTAAAATGATTGAGGATAGTTGATAAGACAAATACGAGGAATACTTAGTTTTGAACAGCTACACTATGGTAGCAAGCAAAAGTCTGTAGCTTTTGGCGTTCACGATTTAGTAGTACGATGACGTCAAAATATCAAAACTAGCAGAAATTCTGTAAATACCTGTTCTGATAATAACGATGATATCAAAGAAGCTCTCTCTCGAATTTTGGCAAATTACTTGAAGTTACAGAGAGTTAACGTCTAGTACAGATGAATAATACCATGGACCAGATTTTTGCCATGTTTGCACAGTATTTTTGCCATGTATGTTTGCCATGCATGTTTTGCCATGTATGTTTGCACAGGATTCATCTTTAAAACCAAGAGGGAAACTGCAGTTTTTTAAATACTTTTAGCTACAGCGTAGCAAGCAACATGCCGATAAATTTACTTCAAGTTACATAGGGTCAACGTCTGTTACAGAGGATTAAAGGCCTTATGTAGCAACATTTTGGACCTCACTTTTTAAATGATTTTAGATAGCTCATAAGGTCATAAAAAGTTTGTGAAGGTTTGAAATTGAAATCATGAGTTTAAGTTCGGAAAATTGTGTGCCAGAGTTGAGTGATTTCGCTATTTCAACGCGACATTGAACTGCCAAATGTGACGTCACAATTATGATGGGCGAAACAGCGCGCATTGGAGACACAGCGCAAGCATGGCGAATGCTTCAAGAAGTAAGGGAAAGACTTTGCGTGGAAGGAAGGTTATTTGTCACTGGAGCACCAAATGCAGAAGGGGTCAAGAATACACAATTCATAAAAGACGTATCAAGACATAAGGATGCAAAGAGCTTCTATGCAAGGAGCAAGGACACAACAACGGGGGCCCCTAAGGTCTTTCAAAGACTTTTGCTTAAAATGTATAGAGAAGTAGAGAAGTTACTTCACGTTACAGAGGGTTAATATCATAGCCAAGGTCAGTATCTATTTACAAGGAGTTTCTGTTGAAGGAACATACAAATAAGGGGGAAACTGTAGTCTTTTGAAGACTATAGACTAGAACGTAGCAAGTAGTACAGTATATATTTTAAGAAAATTGATTCATTACTGTAATATTTCGTTAAATTCTCAGCCAAAATTTAATCATGGTCTTTACATTATTGTCTTTTCTTGCACTTCTACCCACGTACTTATGAGAATCGACTTCCAATACAAGAAAACAAGATACAGCTGCCTGTAAAAATTTGATTTCTTATGAAAGCTTGTTGAGTAAATGACTAATTCATGATTAGATTCAAGATATCGTTCCTAAAAGCGATCAGTGGCCAAACAGGCTTTTATCTATCGCGGTGCAAAACTGTGGAACAGCCTAGAAAGAGCAACTAAATTGGCCCCCTCCCTGAAAACCTTCAAAGAACAGCTCTAGTCGGGGAAAACTTTTATTTCATTTTTACATTCTCTTTTATAGCCTTAGTTTTGTATGATATTGTAAGTTAGGTTAGGTTAGCAATTTATTTTGTTTTAGTGCTTATTTCAATCTTTTAAACAGGTCTGGTTGAAAAATATCTATATTTATGAACCTATTTAACCTGCATAAATATTATAAAATGAAATGAAAAAATGAATCCAGGACAAAACTCATGAGACACTCTTCTTTTTAGAGGAGATTTTGAGTTGAGAGCCCCCCCCCCCTCCCCAATCCCCCAAACTGCAATGTTCGATGCCTATGGAAATGTCATCGATGAGTTCACGAGTGTGTTTTCTTCAATCTAGCAACATTGCAAAGGGGGCAGGGGGCATTTTGCAGTGACAGGTAATAGTTTAATGGCAGGAAAGGCAACTTTTGACGTAAAACGCATTTGTCTCAACGAGTTTTGTCGGGAATTGTAGGTTCAATCCTGAATTAAAGATCTAAATAAACAAAGGAAGAAAGCACCTTGTTATAATCAAACTATAGGCTATTACGCTCTTTAAAATCCAATGTTAAAATCTCCAGGAAAGCCAAAACACTTCTGAAAAGTAAACTACGATGTAGCACAAGATCGAGGCGTTTCAAAAGGCCTTCTCAAACTGTTTACCCTGAAAATGCAAAGGTGGATTTTTGTTTCTGTTGTAATTAAAATCAGTGTTTGCTGACCAGATTCAAAATTCAAATTTAGCTTTGAAAATATCAGTTGAAAGCCATCTGTTAGTTGCAATTTACGATATTAGTCTGAGAGGAGGAACACAGAAGAAAATCGAGGCTTTCAGTTCGGACCTGAACAGAGAAGCATACAGTCTCTCTCTCTTGAGCCGAGTCAATCTTTGAACATAGGTGTTGGTGGTACGAAAAGGCAATTTGAATCAAAGAGTGTTTAAAAATTGGTCTGCGGGACTTGAAACAGTGGATAGCAATAATCCGTCACTGGCATCGTCCCAAACGGTTACTATGACGGAATCTGACAGGACAGGTCAACCAACAACGCCAACAAAGTTAATTCTAGTCGACTAGCGAAGTATGTTTAAGCGTTTGCTTTCAGGAATTGAATGGTTAACTTGAAAAAGTGGACAGGAACAACCTGCCACTGGAATCTTCCCAAAGTTATTACGAGAAAGTCTGGCAGCACAGTTTTACTAAGGACACATGAGAGACACCAACAAACTTCAAATCTCACCTTGGAAGTGACTCAATCTGATCAAGTCAAAATGAACCCTTGACTCACAACGATGAGAACTGAGTGTTCAAGTTAGCTCAAACCCAGCAGTTAATGACATTTCACCATACAGTGGTAGGACTGCTTAGATAAGCACAGAGAGATTTGCTTACATCTTTTGACCTTCAAAGTATTTTGAAGTAGCACCTATCTGATCAGGCAACAAGACTGCTTGCATACCTTTCTAAAGATCATTTGCTCCCACCAAACACGCAGAAGTTTGACTAGGATAAGAAAACTGATCTGGTAAGACCGTTGAACAAAACACAAAGAAGAAGCTTACCATTTACACTAAGATTTGACGAACTGAGCAATCTTCCTTTGACATAACAATATGGCCTCTTGTATCCAAAATCTCGATGTACCCGCAACAGTCGCCTATATCCTAGCTACTGTAAACATAGTACAAGGCCTAACAGCATTTTGTGGCAACTTCATCGTGTACTTCATAATCATCAAGACGAAACGTCTCCATACAAGATCTACAGTTTGCTTAATGTCATTAGCTACAACAGATCTTCTTGTTGGCCTTGTCTTGGAGCCTATTTACACCATGCAACTGCTTTCAAAAGAGCACAGCTCAAACTGTCGATTTAACTCTGCAAGAAGATTCTTGGCTACGCTCTTTATGGGGGCGTCAATCGGATCTATAGCTGTTGTAAGCTATGATCGGTACAAGCATCTATCCAAAACTTTGAATTATAGGAAATGCATGCCAAAAAAGAAGATAGCCTGTTTATTGACAATAGCCTGGATGGTTCCATTAGCAATATCTTTTACTCGATTTCTCGACGAGATTGTTTACAGAGTCGTCGTTATCGTCTATATCTCCACGATAATCACGATAATGATCACATGTTATATCTTTGTCATTAGAATTGTGAAGAATGGAGAGGATTCCCTTAGGATGGTAAAAAGGGCTCCCACAGGATCCCAAAATCGAATCGATTCTCAAGGCAAATCACGCGAGATGGGGAGCCATATCAAAACTGCAAAGGCGATTATTTTGATCCTTGCTATCCTGTTTGTTACATTTGCCCCGATCCTAATTTATTTTGTCATAGGAGCCTTTAGTAGCTTGCTAGAACGTTCAGTACTGATGTCTGCTGTGTCGAGAGAAGTTGTATACGCTTGTTGCATGACCGTTGCCATGGCAAATTCAGCCGTAAATCCTGTAATTTACTGTTTACGCATCCCAGAATTCAGAGCCAGCTTCAAGCGATACGCAAGATCGTTGTGTCCAAGATTTGGAGGGGCCTCACACAATAAGGTGAACGATTTGAAAAGTGAGGGAACGGAACTACGCGAGATATGAACTCAAGTACCACAGGGTGTTGAAGAAAAAATGCAACCAAAACTAATTTGAAATCTTAAAACATTGCCAAAATTTGGGTAAATGTAATGTATAAGGGAGCGGTCATTTTTAAAGCTGGGTACAGGGGTGGAAGAAGTTTTGGAGGGGTGCCAAATTATTTTGCCTCGTCTAATTGGGGTATGAAAAATTCTGGCAAAAATTACAAAATATATGATGGGTTGTGAAATTTTTGGAATATATGTCTGACTGAAATAAGAATGCATATCTCTTATAAAAATTCCATATGTTACTGATGTGTTCATCAGGCAAGGAAGAAGATAGCTGAAATAGTTGGCGATGGTGCTTTGTTTATGACTGGTTTACTTTAAGTTTTGGTTTATTTTATGTTCAGATTACGCTACTTAGTGGTTCCAGTTTTCCATACCTTTAAGATAAATCACTCAATAATGGGGTATGAAATTTTTGGCGTCCTTGAAATGGGGTGGCAAATGTTATTACATTTAGCAAATGGGGCAAGAAAAAGTTCCTATTTGTCTTAAAAATTCTTCCACCCCTGTCCCCAGCATTAAAAATGACAGCTCCCTAACATTTGAAAGTACAATCTTTCTTCTTTCTGATCATATGCAGTTTTGATACCTCAATGGAATTATTTATCATTTGATTTATATTTCAGTAAGTATGCCCAATTTCAAATGCAGCATCCTACAAAAGCAAAATCCACCCCCTTTTTCTGATTAAAATTCCGAAAAACTTTTTTTGAGGTATTTCAGGCCTGGAAGCTTTTGATGTGATGCCTTGAGGAAGGGAAAAGACAATTTCATGCTCATGAGATCCATTTGTAGATAATGATAAAATATGCGCTTACAAATGTGAATTATCGTCTATGTAAATGCCCTATCTCTTTCCAGCATCTAAAATAGGCCATACTTAGGAAAACGTCAAGCAATGAAAAATTCAATTATTCTATCTAACCTGAATATCATTGGAGAGAAGACAGATTGTAATTTCAGATGGTATGCCCCATATTGATTCAAATCCTATCATCTCCTAAAGAAACTCGAATGAAAGTGGGTTGCTTTTTTTTCTGAAACACCCTGTATATCGTCCCAATTTATCGGTTGTTTTTCAACCGAATTCGAGTGACATTAAATTTTATCTGCAGTTCAAGAATCGGATACCGCAATCTTAGAAATCATATCTTTAGCAAGAGAATTCTGCTGTTTAGCGAGCCGATTTTTGGAAGATCCGTATTTTTCTGGACATTGAAAAGAAAAATTCGACACTGTACTCCCCGGTGGGTACAATTTTGCAGTAAAAGATACACCATGCTCGTCCATACCATTCAAAGAATACCCCTCTCTCTGATTTTTCGGCTGACGAAAAGACCCCTTATCACGGGAAATTTTCGAAGGTAACCCCCCCCCCTTTTTGAAGAAGCAACCTTGAAGTTATTCCTACCGTGCTAATACCAGTTCTGAGAAAAAGTTTCGGGATTGTTGCACCCTAGGACCATTACTTCACTGATATCTATTTACTTGAAAACAGAAGAACCCCATAAAAAAAAGGATATCAAAGTTGGGCTAGGTGAAATAGACTATATTCTAGTGTTTTGAGTCAAGTAGCATTCAACTGTTTTTCGGATATTTTCTGAAGAAAAATACCCCTTTCTTCTAGATTCTAGGTCCGATGATTCTGCTTCAAACGTGCCCCTTGCTAAGCGAAATTATAAATGAGCATGGTATCATATTTTCAATACCATTGCACCCACCGGGCTGTACTCTAAGCATAAAGTTTTAAGCAAATTTTAGCACGTTTTTAAAAACTTTTCCAAGGCACTTTCTAGAAATCTCCCTTGTGAAATCTAGACGGAGTGACCGATTTCAGCCAGGAAAAATTCTAAAAATAATAGAGCACGTTGGCTATTCAGTCAGATATTGCAAAATATCGTTGCTTTGCATATGTGCCTTTAAGAATTCAGGGTTAGGCCCATAACCAGAGCAACATCTTGAAAATAAGTTCCTTTGATCAGGGTAAAATTTTGAACATGACCCCATAAACAAGGCACAACGTTTCACAAGTATCTTGAAAAGACCATGCTACCTATCATTAGTGGAGATAAATTCCTTTCCACGAAAGCTTTGTCATGACATCTAACAATAGCTATAAATTGCTAACGTCTACTCATAACTAAGGCAGATCTCCATAAAGCAGACCCATAACCAGGACGAAATTCACAAAACATGACCCATAAGCCTGGGCGAAATTTCACAAATTGACCCCTAACCCGGGCAGGCAAATGTATACCAAACTCCCTACAGGAGTTACCCCTCCCCCCTCCAGCAGAAGCCTTTCAAACATAGACATTTTTATGACTCACTCAGTAAGGGTTGAAAGCACAGTTACTTTAATAAATCGATCGAAATTGATCGAATTCGATGAAATCGAATGCTGTCGGTAGGTGGCAACGCACTTTAACGTTTCATTACAATGAATAAGTATTTAACTAGAACAAGCGTTAGAAACATAGATTTTCATGAACTCTGACGAGATAAATTTACTGAGCAGACAAAGAAGGTGCAAAGGCAGTTAGCTCGCACCAGAATACTAGGTTAGAACTGCTGAATCAATCGAGCTGAGATGGCATTTGACAGAACTGGACGTTAGATTTTGCTCAGAAATAAGCTGTTGCTTGCGTTTCTCTATATAGTGAATGCCAAGAACTCTAGCGAGACAAAAATCAACTGACCACAACGAGAAGACTTTGCGAGCCTCAGCTGACACCGGATTTGAAGAACTCGTTCAGTTTAAGGTAAGATGTCTACTTGCTTCCAGAGCCTGGACGTACCAACAATCTTCGCCTACATTCTAGCGACTATAAACATAGTACAAGGCCTTGCATCATCAATTGGTAATTTCATCGTCTTCTGGATCATCACCAAATCCAAAAGCCTGCATACAAGATCTAATTTCTGCCTCATGTCTCTAGCTACAACAGATCTCCTGGTAGGACTCATCTTAGAGCCTCTACACATCATGCAACTGTTTTCAGCAGAGTACAGGTCAAACTGTCGAATTAACTCTGTAAGGAGATTCCTGGCTGCGCTGTTTATGGGGGCATCAATCGGATCTATTGCCGTAGTCAGCTACGACCGGTATGTGCATCTATCCAAGACTCTGAATTATCGCCAATACATGCCGAAGAAAAAGATTGCTTGCTTACTGACGATAGCCTGGATGGTTCCATTAGCAATAATTTTCACTCGCTATATCAGCGAATCTGTTTACGAAGTCACACTTATCGTCTATATCTCCACAATAATCGCAATAATGTTCACGTGTTATTTCTTTATAATTAGAATCGTCAAAACTGGAGAGAATTCGCTACGGACTGCGATGAAGACCCCCAAAAGACCCTCAGATGGAGATAATTCCAAACCGAAGACATCTTCACGTGAAATGAAGAGCCATATCAAAGCCGCAAGAGCAATAATTTTCATCATTGGTACTTTGTTTCTAACATTTGCCCCAGTTCTAGTATTTTTTGCCATGGCAGCCCTCAGCAGTTTGCTGAAACTTTCAATTTTCACGTCTGCTACATCGAGAGACATTGGATACGCTTGTTCCATGACTATTGCCATGGCAAATTCGGCAATGAATCCGGTGATTTACTGTCTACGAATCCCAGAAATCCGAACATGCTTCAAGAGATACGTAAGATTCCTGTGTCCTGGGTTTGCAAGGGGAGCGCAAAATCAGGTCGGTTGTGAGACAGTATGTGAGAAATATGCGGTATCTGACAGCTGAAGTTGTCAAATTTGAAGATGAAAAAGACTATTTCTATTACTCTTCATTTTATTTCTATTTGACCTATTCATCCATGGAAGCCCCTCAGTCTCAAGGACTGATTTGGAGGAGGCCATGATAAAATATACAAAAGAATAATATTAAATCATACCATCGACAAAAGAAATTGAAAGATGGATACATTAAAAAACGAGGGGGGATTTTGACATGATTTTCAAATCTAAAGGTATACCGAAATAATTTTATGCCATCTTTCTTTTACAATTTTTGCCGAATTTTGGGATTTGGGGGTACTAGCCCCAGTCCCTCTCGTGGCAACACCCCTGAGGCATCGACAATGTCTCATCTCCCAGGCAGAAAGTTGGTTCCAGGCTCCTCTTTGATGATTGGCTGCCGTTTGGGGAAATTACTGACTTTCTCAATTTGGTAATATCAAAAAGATGGCTCTCTCCTCGATTAGTTTACCTATTGAGAGAGCTCCTCCTTTAAGTAATTCCCTGCATACAATTTATTTAGTTACTCTTTTATTTGTATGTGTATATTGTATTAATTTTTCTGTATCAATTGTATTAATTTTTAGTATTACCATTATCTTTGTAGTTTAGTTATTTGTTTGTATTGTTAGAACTATAAATTGCATGTAGAGAATTTAAATAATATGAAACTGAAACTGAAACTGAAACTGTTGGGAAGACGAAGTACTGACTGACCCTTTTGTTTTGAAACATTGTGTTTCAGCTTTCAAACACTCTAAAGTCTCAACTTGCTTAGCCTGTAGACAGGCTTCCAAATAAGGCCTGTTCACAGGCTAAAACCTGCTTGGATCTTGCACTTTTTCCAAACAAAGGAGGTCAGCTTGATATCATAGTCTGATTTTTGTATGGCCACTGAAGTAATCTTAAAAATTCTAATTACTTGAGCATGTATGATTCTTTCCTTTGAATTGTATTATTCATCAAATAACAACCACGACAGAATGCTTTTAGAAAAAAAACGTTCAGGAGATGTCAAATCACCGCCACTGGAAGAACCGAAGCATATGAAGGATTTACGATGAAGAGAGGAAGAAATGAGGTATGAAATAACCCAACACACAGAGGAAAGACGGCGGTAGATAGTTTAGGTACCTCACATCAAATTCGCAGGCTCAGTCGAACGAGGAGAAGATGGCGTCTTGTATCCATAACTTAGAAGTACCGACTATCATAGCGTACAACCTTGCCGCTGTAAACATAATACTAGGCCTTGCCTCATGTGTTGGAAACTTCATCGTTTTCTTCATCATCATAAAATCGAGACGCCTTCATACAAGATCTTACTTTTTGCTGATGTGTCTAGCAACGACAGATCTGCTGGTAGGACTCGTCTTGGAGCCTCTGCACATCATTCAACTGTTTTCAAAAGAATACAGGTCAAATTGCCAATTCAACGCAGCTAGGAGATTCCTGGCTACGCTCTTCATGGGGGCCTCTATTGGTTCGATAGCCGTAGTGACCTATGACCGATACAAGCATCTATCTGAACCTTTGAATTACTGGCGATGTATGCCAAAAAAGAAGATTGCTTTGTTGTTAATGCTTTCTTGGCTGATTCCACTGGCAATGCCATGCTTTCGGTATATCAATGAGGTTATCTACCAAGTTGCCATTATTGTTTATATCTTGACGATAATCGCGATAATGATCACGTGCTATGTCTTTATCATTCGAATCGTCAAGAATAGAGAGGGTTTCTTGAAGGCATCGTCGAGCCACAGTAACTCAAATGTACGAGAGATGAAGAGTCATATAACGGCTGCCAAAGCGTTGGCGCTCATTATTATGGTATTGTTGGTTGCAATGGCCCCACCTATGATTTATTTTGCAGTGGCAGCAATCAGCAGTTTGCTAAAACGATCGATTTCTATGTCTGCTACATCCAGGGAGATTGTATATGCTTGTTGCATGACCGTCGCTATGGCAAATTCAGCTGTGAACCCTGTCATATACTGTTTACGTATCCCAGAATTCAGAGTAAACTTCAAGAGATATGCACGGTCGCTGTGTCCAAGTTTTAAGGTGGCTGCATCAAATGATTTAAGAGGGGAACAGAATGACACTGCAATATGACCTAATGTCTGAACTGCCGCTGCCCTGTGAAAACGGGGCATTTGAAAGCGCGGGGCATTTCACCCATTCAAAACAAGCGGACGAGATTTTTGAGAAAAATACTGTAAATTCCTAAAATATTATTTCTCCTGGAAGTATGTTCATTTCAAACATTAGGTAATTCATCTTGCAGTACCTATTTCTTTTCTGATCACGTCTTTCAACTGCTACCGTGACACTGTGAATCTTCATGCAAATCTTCCTGTAAATCTTCATGTAAATCTTCATGCACTTGAAATCAGGAAAGTATGATGACTTCTTCTTCTTCTTATGATGCCTTATCAGTTCCTGGCGTTGGCGACCATGAACTAAAACCTTTTTCTATCAGCTGCAGCATGAATTAGCTCATTCGAAGTTTAGTTGCCAGCAACCGATGATGTTAGACCTTCCATATAAGTTCTTCTTTGTCTTCCTTTAGGTCTCTTTCCAGCTATGATGACACTGTTGCCTTATTTACATGTACTTGGAGTAGGAATGAAAATATTTTCTACCATTTTAGAGAGGGCACTACGATCTTCTCCTACTTACTTCTAGTGCTGGTTAGGAAAATTTCATGAAGTACCGGGTGGTGAGCCAGAAAAAAATTTCCACCTTACAAAATTCGTAGCACCAAGAGTACTTAACAGATTTGAATGGTTCAAACATGGGCGCTAGGAGACTACTGTGTTAGCCGAAAAGTTCTTAAATCGCCTTGTAAATGTAGCCTGCGTGCAGACTCTACAGTAAGTGCGGAGGAGCGAAAAGGAGAAGAACGCTCCCTACGTAAATGACGATTAGAATGAAATTCTAATCGGAGTTAAAGCAACAAACATGCTGTGTATTGTCTTTTACAGATTTACAAATCTGGCAATGTAAAGTACCATTGTTTTTGACTCTGTAGAGA
The DNA here is from genome assembly GCA_964019985.1 of Aurelia sp. 4 Dawson et al 2005. Classification (NCBI taxonomy): domain Eukaryota; kingdom Metazoa; phylum Cnidaria; class Scyphozoa; order Semaeostomeae; family Ulmaridae; genus Aurelia; species Aurelia sp. 4 Dawson et al 2005. The sequence continues at coordinate 7,455,372 of OZ026506.1, forward strand.
TGTAAAGATTTTCATCATCTGCGTGTTCATTGATAGTCGTGCATGCGGCATGGTTTCTTCCATGCAGCATAAAACAGAGTTTGATTTGAGATTTCAGTAAATTTTGCACACTCGTGCTGAGTGGTTGCAAATCAAAATCTCCCACCCCCCCCCCTCGCCTCTTCACATTTTCATGTTGGATCTTCTTTCTTTTGCAGAAGCATCTGGAAAGTTTTGTCCAGCATGGACGAGGGGATTAGTTTTGCGGGAAAAATGCAGGTTTTCCTTCCAACCCCACCTTCGGGAGGGTTATTTGCTTTTTCGGGAAATGGGCTAGTTCCCTCAAAGCCCAAATTGCCCTAATGATGAGAAAATGCAACTTATGTTTGCCTGATGCTTATGAGGAAAGATTTACGAAAAAGGTTGAAAAATATCTGAAGGGCAGCCAAGCCCCAGCAGCCTTGGACCTATTTATGGGAGTGTAGCTTTAAAGAAATACATTCATTCAAAGTTATGATGCTGTGCTTGTCTCTTTATTCTTCATAGTCTTCTGCCAATATTTCCACCAATACAGTATGCACACCACAACTGTGGCCTAGTAGTGAGTGTCAGCGCCATGTTGCATTGATTCTACACTGTGCCTCGATATGAGGTTCTGGTTGTTCTGGGAAGTCCCCAAACGCGAAAACGAGACCAATGCAACATGGCGCTGGCGCCCATATGGTGCTAGCGCCCACTACTAGGCCACAGTTGTGGTGTGCATACTGTATTGGTGGAAATATTTGGCAGAAGACAATGAAGAAGAAAGAGACAACCACAGCATCGTAACTTTGAATGAAAATATTTCTTTATGAGGCGATTTAAGAACTTTTAGACTAACAAAGTAGTCTCCTACCACCCATGCCGAAAGATTGAAGTATTTTGTGATTTTTCTCGCTGCGCTACCAGCACTAGAAGTATCAATGAATTTAACATTATGAAAATTTCATGGTTGCAAAATGACTGAAAAAAGGCCTAAAGTATTGATCAAATTGTAAGGACTGTCTTTGCGCAGAACAATACTCAGTGGTTGTCTCACCTCCCTCGAGAGCTATAAGACATCAATTTTCGAACAAATTTCGATGGATTTTCAGCCCCAGAGCAATGTATGGGCAATGGATACCTCTCACCCGTGGAGAATTGCATTTTCTTTGTTGAGCTGTGCGAGGAGTCCTTTGTGACTTGAACAACGTTTTAGGCCATTTTTCAGTCATTTTGGAACCACGAAATTTTTGTAAAGTTAAATTTACCTATATTTCTAGTGCTAGTAAGGCAGCGAGAAAAATCACAAAAATACTTCAATCTTTCGTCTTTTAACTGGAATTTGAATCATTTAAATCTGTAGAGTACTTTGTGGGAACTTTTTTCTGGCTCACCCGGAATTTGCAGATGTCTTCCACTACCTCCCCAGCAAGAAATAATGAACCATCCCTCAAATAAAGTAATGATTTACAACTGCATCCTTCCCCAGCACTTATTTTGATTTTCTTTGCAAAAGGAAGCGACCGTTTAGCTGCTCTTTGTCACATCTGGTGTGCTGTTCCAGAGTATACTACCCCTAAAACACGTCGACTTCATGCCAAGGCCACGATGGATGCACTTGGAAGTAAAACGGTGTCCTTTATTCAGAAATTATATCTGATCTCTTCCCAGGGGGGGGGGGCACTTCTACAAATTTTGATAGGGATGCTCGTGTCATTTTATTTTGGTTTGAAACTAATGAAAGTGTCGTTTTTATGGTTTCTCTAAATTGGTGTCATTTTTGGGGATGAGAAAATTGCCGTCATTTTTTGGGTTCATTGAAAATTTGCGTCATTTCTATGGGCTACCGAACTAAAATGTAGACAAAACCTAATTCCTTGAAGTTCTGAGTCAAAATGAACCTTTAGAAAATGAAGATGTAATTCACATGGAGAAAATAAAACACGACAAAGATATATGAAACATTATTTTGTTGCGCTTTACATCATGTAACTGTTATTTGAACAACACTTGGTTTTTCTGTCCCACGTAAACAAAGATCATCCACAACCTGCATAACACATTGCAGTTTTCTATGATGTATCAAAGGTACATAGAAAACAATCAAAAGATCACATCTAAAAAGATTGCGATACTTCTTGACGTGCACAACAGATTCTCGACGGAAGACTTTTTGCATTATTTCATGCATTTCTTTAAATTTGTAGACTCAGTTGGGCTAGTTTGTTGGTATATTGAACAATTTTTTAACAGGCCCCTTGAATCCTAACTAAACTACATTCGTATCATGGAGTTTCTAAAACAGGATTATGTCATTTTCTTAGCGTTTGACATTCTGGGCCTCTCATTTTCAGGGTTTGAAATTTTGGGCGTGTCACTTTTTTGGGATGACAAAAAATCTGTCCAAAATCTCTCCTCACTGGAGTCTGGAACAGTTCAGACAAAACATAAATAGTTGGCATACAAGTCGAACAAAGCTGAACATACAAGGTTGGCTTCATCAACAAACTGGAACCCAAGATGCAGAATCTCTGACTTCTTTTCAGCGAGGTTCTTATTGAAGAGAAAATTCTCTGAAAGCAAATAAGTTAAATACCTAGGGAGCCACAGCCAAACAATAATGAAATATCAAAACGCAGGTAGCAGCGAGTGGTTGTCGTAATAGCTAATTTTAAAAGTAAAATTGCAGACCAAGCTTTGTTTTCTTCCTTATCCTTGATGTTCTGTTTTCTTCCTGTTCTGTTTTATTGTGATGTTCGCGTTGTCCTCTAACTCCCTCCATCAAAACACGAGGCCCATCAACAGACCCAGTCCCCGAACGAGAATATATTAATAATGAACAACAAAGAAGAAACCTCGTGAACTCGCACCAGATCAGTGCAACTGCTGACTCAATCTGGTTTTTTTTTTTATTCCAATAAAAATTTACAACGATATTTTACTTAATACTCTACTAACAAAAGTACTGTACTAACTACTCTACTTACAAAATTACTCTACTATACTACTAGAATGATACCGCAAGGAGCAAAAGCATTTAGTCTACCCTGCAGCCAAAACATAAAGGTAAAAACTACTGACGTTAAAACGAGACGAAAGAAAGAATAAATCAAACCATATACGTGACTACAACAACAAAAATTTGCTAAAGAGGCTATGGTGGTTGAAAAGCTTAGGATGGAGTTTGATATATTCTAATCAAGTCGACCAGTTTGGTGGATAAAATTTAAAGTTAGAAGAAGTATGCTTTTATTGAGGTCATTAGGAAGGTTCTTATCACCATACAGTAAGACTTGCATGAGGGCCTCGTTAGAATTGCTGACATACCCATATGGTCGTAACAGAGCTAACACTCCAGTGAGAAGACCTCTTCGCGGCACTGCAAAGGAAGGGCAGAGCAACAAGAAATGTTCCGTATCCTCGTCCTCAATCTAGTTGAAATGGAATTAAAGAAAACAGAATAGAAAGTCAACTTTAGCTGAGAATTAAGCTGCTACCTGCGTTTCTCTAGGCCCTGGCGAGATAGCCTACGTGCAGCCTCAACTCTTCCAGTGAGGAGGAGTTGAGGCTGCGCGCAGGCTATGGCGAGAAAGATTAATAACAAACGTTCTATTAGATGAGTATTCACAAAGCCCTGTGGCTGCTTGGATATTCGTTGCCCCAAACAAAGGAAGACAGGTTAATATCATAGAGTGATGTTTGTATGACAACTGAAATAACTATAGAATTTTAATTACGGCAGCTTGTATCGCCCTTTTCTTTTGGATTGTTTTATTCATCCAATAAGGGTCACGATAGAATGCCAAAAAATCATCACTTGAAAGGTATCGGTTTTGTGTTTACAAGAAAGCGAGAAAGAACGCTGGTATCAACCAAACCGGACCAAACACACAGAGAAGTTAGGAAGTTCACCTCAAATAAGATTTGGTACGAGAAGATGACTGATTCTTTTTCTTTGGATTGTTTGTTTATCCAGTATGGGGCACGACAATACGACGTCAGAAAAGAATTATGATCACAGCAACATCAGGGGTAGCATAATGCCTAATTTAGACATTTACGAAGAGGAAGAAGAAATCTTGTTTAGTGCATCAACCATAGTCAACTTAAACACTCGGATGAGACGGTAGACGGCTCGCCCCATATCAAATCCGTGCAGTTAATTGAAATAAGATGGCAACTTGCATCCATAACTTAGAGGTACCAATCACCACAGCGCATATTCTTGCTGCCACAAACATAGTTTTAGGCCTTGCTTCATGTGCAGGAAATTTCATTGTTTTCTTCGTCGTCATAAAATCGAGAAGCCTTCATACGAGATCTTATTTCTGTCTGATGTCTCTAGCGACAACAGATCTCCTGGTAGGACTCGTCTTAGAGCCTCTACATATCATACAACTGTTTTCAGAAGAGTACAGGTCAAACTGCCGGTTTAACACTGTAAGGAGATACTTGGCAACGCTCTTCTTGGCGGCATCGATTGGGTCAATAGCTGTAGTAACTTATGACCGGTACAAGCATCTATCTGAGCCTTTGAATTACTGGCGATGTATGCCGAAAAAGAAGATTGGCTTCTTGTTGATGGTGGCTTGGTTGGTGCCAGCAACAATGCCGTTCTTTCGATACGTAAACGAGCTTGTCTACAAAATCGTCATTATCGTCTTTCTCGTGACGATAATCGCAATAATAATCATGTGTTATATTTTTATCGTTCGAATCGTCAAGAATCGAGAAGATTTCCTGAAGCTGTCGACAAGCCAGAGTAAATCAAATGTGCGAGCGATGAAGACTCATATAAACACTGCCAAAGCGCTAGTGCTCATTATCACGTTGCTGTTCATTACCGTTATCCCACTCTTTACATATCTTGCTGTCGACGTAATCAGCAGTTTGCTCAAGGTGTCGATATCCATGTCTGGTTCATCGAGAGAGACTGGATATGCTTGTTGCATGACCGTTGCTATGGCAAATTCTGCATTTAATCCTGTCATTTATTGTCTACGTATCCCAGAATTCAGTGCAAGCTTCAAGAGATATGCACGGTCGTTATGTCCAAAGTCAAGGGTGGTCGCAAGAAATGATCCAAGAGGCGAGCAGAAAGACACAGTTATATGACCCAATGTCTGTACCGCACGCTGCCCCGTAGAATGCGAGGGGCGTTGGACTCATTCGAAAAGGCGCAAGAGACTTTGCAGGACAAAAGGATTTTATGAATTTTTGATGGATTTTTCTTAAAATGAAATGATTCTTAATTTTTGGAAGTGAAATGCCCCTTGGTATAAACAGGCAGTGTCTACAGGGGGTAAAATGGGTATAGTGAATTGCGGTTATAGTTTGGGAAAATTGCGAGTGAAAAATTTTCTCTCTTACTGAGTGGATTAAATCTACTCTGACCTCTGGAGTAGATTCGAGTTTTGAATATGGGGGGAGTGGGTAGAATTCTCTCAAATCCCTGCAAACAGGAGTTTGGGTCTTAAATAAAGACGGTTGGCGTAACACTCAATACGCAGTTTCAAAGTCACGCCAGACGCACGAGTAATTTCGTCTGTGAGAAACGTCAGAGTTTAGAAAACAGTTGAAAACGAATCATACCGTTACAGTTACATTCAAGGAGACATGTCTTTATATACTCAACATTTGAAGAAGCTCAAATTCATAAGCAAGGGGTATGCAGGGGGCAGCGTTTATTCCAGTCTCAAGAGTAGGATTGCTAAATAAAATAGTACTTTGAAAATTCTGAAATGTGTCGTTAATTAAATGGTTTAGTGGTACATAAATTTTGATACCCTTATCAGGAATGTTTGTGTGTTGAGGACTCAGAAATTGACATAGATTCGCTTCATTGCCCCAGCTATCGCTTTTTACAACAACAGCAACGTTATTTTACATATTTTAATTGAATTGAATTGTTCGTCCATTAATCTATTAATAGCAACAACTTAAGATCACATGAATGAAAGTTCAAAATTTTTTTCATCGACAAGCTAATGGTAGCCTACCTGCGCGTAAAATCTACTTCTTCGTTTCAGAGGGAGTTAAAGGGATGAAAGTCTCCCTGAAAATAAATAAGTGTAGTCTGCATGCATGTAACTCGGGAACCAAAGCAAACAAATGATGAAATGAAAAAAGTGTGAAGAGCAAACGACAGAGGAAATGTTTAATGCCTTCTTCTTCCTTTTCAATCTGATCTTTCTAGAGGGTAGCAAGCAGACAACAAAACAGAGAGCCTTATGTTCACTGAACTGAACATATATGTGACCGAAATGCAATGGTTTCATGGAATATAGACATGGAGCAACGTGAAAACCATTATTTTGAACCGCCGTAATTTTTATTTGAGCCTCCCTAAACCTTGACCGATCTGCCTCTACGGAGGAGTACTGTGAGCGCATGGGGCAAATTAATTGATAACTAAATCCCTTGTATCCATGGGGTAAACCTCGTTCAACATTACAGGGCCTAACAACCGTAAATTTTTCCAACTTCCAAGCAACATCTCTCGAAACAGTAAAACTTCCATTGTGGCAGGTTTTGAATTCAATTGCATGCAAAGTAAAAATATGGCCGTATTGCTCCATGGTTTAATTTCAGGTTCAGATAAAATCAACCGGTTGGCAACTGCTGTTGGAAACATACAATGCAAACAGAAATGAACTCAATTTCAAAGCAGCTGGCAAATTGATTTCACTTTCTCGCTTATGAACTGATTGGATTTAAGTATGAAGCTTGCATGTGAAACAAACCTTGCAAAAAATTGGCAATGATTATAATAATAATACATTCTTATACGGGGTAGGTTTATTCAATCAACCACAATATCTTCGCTGCTCAAGTGGAGTTGCGAAAGTGCAGTTGCGTTTTTCAGCGCCAAGCACTGGGATCGCAGAAATAGTGCAGACCTAGTCGAGTCCACGACCCCTTGTCATGACGCTCAAGTGGAAGGGTCCTACCGGGTATCTAGCCCACTCCACCTAACTGTTCTCGCTGCAAAGGCAGAGGATTACACCACTGCATCACGACACCTTCGAGCTGCTAGCAATGGAAGCCCTGTCTTTAAAAGCAGAAAAAAAATGCCAGATCTTCAAGTTTACAATTAAATAGTTACCAGGAAATTGCGTGATAAAAGACACTACAAATGTTACTTAAAAAGTTAATCAATCCTTAAAATTTTCTTTGAGTCCTTGCTTGAAAGGAAGGTAGAATCCTTTGAGTAGTTGCGATAATCAAACTTTTACTGTTAACAAAGCTATATCCGAAGCTATAACTGGAAAGTGAAAATCCTTGCGCAGCGTGCAATCTTATTGCCCACAAAATTGAGAAGCTTAGACCTTATCTACCTGTTTGCTATAAAGTGAAAGTAGGAACCTTGTTACAACTAAAAGTAAGATCGATGATTGTAAACAAGGATCAGTGAACAAATCTTGGCCTTGAAAGTGCTTAAAACGCGCAATCAATCGAAATGGAATTGAAAATAAATATTGGCCCTTAAAGGATCGCGGATAATGGCTGTCACTTGCATTTCTTCCACTGATTCTTTGTTACTGTACTTGAGAATGTAATGAGCTCGAGCCTTGAAAACTTCGCTGAAACAGTCAGTTAAGAAAGACATTGATATCCATCGCCTCCTTCATTCAAGAAAATGTGACGATTCTACTGCAGCCAATGTAGTGCAAGGAACGGCTATGCAACGGTAAGATCAAGCGAGAGTTCGTCCACTTGTAGACAATCCCATTCACGTTAACGTTTAGCTGTTGCCAGAAGAGGGAAGTTTCCAATCGAAATATGATAAGAAACTGAAGACGAGATTCCGTGTATCATTGTGCAGCGTTTTCAATACGATATTCTAAGGGTTTTTTCACTCATACCTGAACTGGCTTCCAATTCTACACGTACTAAAATCCTATGAAGATCTAGAGAATTAAATATGAACCTGAAGAAGCTGCATTGTCATGAGTCCCTCTGTTTGAAGCCGCAATGATCATTCAATTCATTGGGGGTAAACTGAGACTCAGGTAGTCAGTCTAATGTGAAAGTAGGAGCCTTATTACATCGAATCGAAAGTGGAGTTAAAAGGTTGTTTACAAGAACTGGAGGTTAAAAATTTAGCCCTGAAAAAGGCGGTTAGAACCCGCTGCTACTAACATACTTTGAACAAGTCGAATCGAAAGTAAGACTTAACGTTTGTTGACAGCAAACTTATAACGTATATCAGCGCTAGAAATTAGAAGCTCTCACAACTCAGGTAAACCAAATCAACTGAGCACACAAGGATGAACACGAATACCGTTTAGCTCACATTGGATTTGAGAAACAGAGTAAACATAAGAGAAGATGGCCTCTTGCATCCATAACTTGCAAGTACCAACGATCGTCGCCTATACGCTTGCAACTGTCAACATAGTACAAGGCCTGGCATCATCAGTTGGCAACTTCATCGTCTTCCTCATCATAATAAAGTCAAAACGTCTCCATACAAGATCTAACGTCTGTCTGATGTCTCTAGCTACAACAGATTTGCTAGTTGGAGTCATCTTGGAGCCTCTTCATATCATGCAACTGTTTTCAGCAGAGTACAGGACAAATTGCCGGTACAACACAATAAGGAGATTCCTGGCTACACTCTTCATGGGGGCATCGATTGGATCTATTGCCGTTGTCAGCTATGATCGGTATAAGCATTTGTCCAAAAGTTTGAATTATCGCCAATGCATGCCGAAGAAAAAGATTGCCCTGTTGTTGTTGCTGTCCTGGCTTGTGCCACTTGCAATGCCGTTCTCTCGATACATCAACGAGGTTGTTTACAAAGTCGTCATAATCGTCTATATCTCAACGATAATTGCGATAATGATCTCATGCTATGTCTTCATCATTCGAATAGTGAAGAATCGAGAGGATTCCCTGAGGGTGGCGAGAACCCATAGCAATTCACGTACACGAGAGATGAAAAACCATATAAGGGCAGCAAAAGCTATTGTTCTTGTTATTGTTTTCCTCTTGGTTACATTTGCACCACTCGCCATCTACTTTGCCGTGGTAGCAATCAGCAGTTTGCTCAAAAAGTCGATTTTCATGTCTGCTACATCGAGGGAAATTGGATATGCTTGCAGCATGACTGTTGCCATGGCAAATTCAGCTGTCAATCCCGTCATCTACTATCTGCGTATCCCAGAATTCAGAGCAAGCTTCAAGAGATATGCACGATCCTTATGTCCCGGATTTCGAGGGGTCGCAAGAAACGAGTCGACGAGCGAGGAAAGAGAAACTGCATCATCGAGTGTATAAAATGTGTGGCATCTCATGACAAGCGTGTATATCATGGAAAAGTGAAAGATTTCGTTCCCTTCACAGCACTTTAAATATTGGTTTGCTAAATGCAGAATTGTAAATTGTTTTTTTAAATAACTTAAACTTGGACGACATACACAGTAATACTGGTATTTTGGAGATTGAGACATTCATTTGTCCAGAATACTTTGTAAAGATTTGCCAACAATGGGGAAAACAGCCATATGGGTCCCTAATTTTTAATAGAACCAGTTTAGGACAAAATTTTCCAAACAATCCAATTCAAGTATAGCTTAGGCCTTTGGACACAAAACAAATTGTGATTACAGTTCTCAACAAAAGGTTTCTTTTTGCAGTTGTGATCGGTGCTATTCCGAGATTTTACGTGAGCTAGCAACATCACATTGTGTTGTTCTCAAGGGAAAACGAAACAGGACCCTATTATGAGTTAGGCCAATGGGGTACAAGTTCTCGTCATCTAACTACTGATGAAAAAGAACATGCTCATTTTCTACTTGTTTACCAAATAAACAAAATGTCAGAAATGATCAAACTGTAACCCGTTTCAGGAAAACCTAACCTGGTATGCTTCTATAAGAATTTTGCGGGCACTTTAAAATTGGTCGGTGCACTCTCTCTCTGTTATAAACATTTGTTTGACCGGTGGGGTTAGAAAATGCTGCTGCGTTTGTACAGCACTTGCTAAAAACATTAACTGACACAGTATAACATTCCAGAGAAGCTAACTTTTAATCTTTGTAAATAGTTTGCCACGACTGTCAAGGCTTATGATATTCAAGCGAGGATTTGCGCGTCTCCCGCGAGGCAAATCTTTCTATAAATATTGTAGACTGTCGTACAAAAATCCCGAGAAATCTTCAAATATCGAAAATCTTGAATCTCTCTAAAATCTTCGAAAGAGTTAGCAATAAAAAAACATTTTCGAAGATTTAAGAAATTCCAAAAATTTCCCCAACAAGTAAAAGCTATTTCAGGAACTTCATTGCTACAAAGATGATGAACAATCTTTGAAATCATGAACCAAAAATCTTCCAATCCCCCCCCCAAATGATAGCAATTCTCAAAGAATATTGATAAAAACAAAGGAATCTTTCAAATCTCAGTAAGGTCTATGCAATCTTTGACTAATCTGAGAGGCTTTTAAGATCCCAATATGCACACAATACTTTCGAGTGATTATCCCCAACGTGTCTGTCTTCATCATTATCGCAAGCATCTATCGAAGTTTGGTATGGTACCGATGCTTAGATGTATGACTTGCTCTGGATAAGTTTGTAATATGCGCATACTAACCAGTTTTGAGTCGTACAGGAAAACATAAAGCACGGGGTCTTATAGGTACAGACCGAGCAACCGTTTCTGGAAGCGCAAGGACATGAGTCGTAGTTTGAGCCTCCATCAGTCCATCAATAGCGATAACTACGAATATGCAATCAGTCTAGTGTCGTCCTTAAAAGAACCACTGTCACCCAGGATTCTTTGCGGGAAGGCTACGATTTTTTGCTGTCTGAAAATCAAATTCGACCAAAGTGGAAGGTATGGATTCACACTGCAAGAGTTACATTGATAGAAAAGCTTTATTTCAATTGAGTTGTCTGACTACAAACTTAATTCTTTACTTCTAGCCAGGTAAAGCAACAAGATTTGGTCAGTAGTTACATGTTGATACTATAAAAAAGTTTCCTAAAATTAGACACAATCATTTCTTACGTCGGAATTTTTCATTGTGTGGTAAAGAAAAGCGAAAAATCGGCATAAGTTAGAAAATATGCGACAAAATTAATTGAAGCACAACTGCCATCCAAACATGAGAATCTTGAGAATACGGTGCATTATTAAAGACATTTGCAACAAATTGCAATTTTGCTACTTTTTTCGCCAAAATTAAGATCTGATGATTTGCAATTTGGAAAGGATCCATTCTAGAAAATCATCTCCTTCCCCTTAATTTGTCAAAAATATTTAATGCAACCTTATGAGTAATGGCAAAATAGGAAGCTGCTGAAAGTCAGGAAGCTTCATTGCCGCCATCCTCCTTCTTTGGAGAGTTACCAGACAAAATTTACTGGGAAACAAATTTACCCCCAACCACATTAGGGTTAAGGGCGGCCTTTCTTCACTAAATAGGGCTAAGGGTGGCCTTTTAAGGGCAACAAATTTGCCCCCAATCTTCCCATACCCGCATACCAATTAATCACGTCCGTTAGTCCTGAAGTCAACGAAAACCTACGCGAATTAATTTGTGATTTTGCCAAATATATGAGACAGGCAGGTGCAACAGGCTATTTCAGCTGTATTAAAACTTATTGAAATTCTAGTCAAGAACGGGAGTTTATTTGTTAGCAACAATGTTGATTTAGTTTCTCCTAAAAGTACTGGTCAACTTTTATTGACATACAAATAAAACCTCCGTTGAGAGGCGTTGATTAAAAATCGCAGGAAAGTCTGGCAAGATCTTAATGAAAGATTAAGTCTAGAATTGTGATCGTACAAAGACAAATCATCAAGAAGCAGATATGCAACAAGCCACCTGGTACCTAAAAAGAGGTAGGAACCATCAGACCTCGATAAGAAGATCATAAATTTAATCCAAACTGTATGTATCTTTTCATGAGAAACTAAGATATTGGCTCGGCACTTAAAGTTTCTTGAAATCATCTAGCTTCGAGCATTGAATCTTGCCAACAGTTTCTTCAAGGTTCTTCAATTCTAGTTATAAGAAACTATACGCGGAGTTGGGTCGATACTGTAAGTTTAGATTTAAAATCATTGGATTTTGAGTCCTTAAAGTCCCTTAACAGTTTCTTCAAAGGTTCTTCGATTGCAGTTATGAGAGACTACGCGAAATTGACTCAATGCTGAAAGTTTCGAAAAATCGTCTAATTTTTAAAGTCTCTTAACAAGGTTTCTCAGCTCCTCATCATGAGACTCTAAGGAAATGGCTTAGCACTGAAAGATTCTTAAAAGATCATCTGATTTTGAGTAGAAACATTTTCTTCTTAGTTTCTTCAAAGATTGCTCAAATTCTAGTCATAAGAAGCAAGGAGGTCGTCTCAGTGCTGAAAGTTTATTAAAGTCATCTGAAGTCATTAAATCATCACGAAACACTGCAAATACTTTGACAGTTTCTTGAAAGGTTCCTGGTATTCTTGTTTTCGATATTATTTGTGAGGAAAAGTGAAACTCGGCAGACATCATGTTTTTGGAATGTCGCGGTACAATCGTGGTTAAAACGCGTCATGTGATGACATCATATTTAAAGTGGAATCTCTTTCCTTTCAGGACATTTTCATTTCACTTCACCGTCTATTCTGCTCAACTTCACTGCTCTCGACGATGACCTCTTGCATTCACAACTTAGATGTACCTACAGCTGTAGCCCATGTCCTTGGTGTCATAAATATCCTACAAGGACTGATGGCTTCGTCAGGAAATCTTATGTTTTTCATGGTTATAGCACGGAATAGGCGGCTCCACACGCGATCAAACGCTTGTTTGGCATCACTAGCTACAACTGACATGCTAGTAGGAATCATATTAGAGCCACTACACATCATACAATTCTTCGCAGCAGAGTACCGCAACGACTGTGGCCTAAATTCTGCAAGAAGATTTCTCTCGACCTTTTTCATGTGCGCCTCTATCGGTGCTATTACAGTAGTAAGCTATGACAGGTATATGCATCTATCCAAGACTGTGAACTACACACAGTTCATGTCGAATAGAAAGATTGTCGCTTTGTTAATAATATCCTGGCTGGTACCCCTGATGATGTCGATGTTTCACTTCACAAAGGAAATCGTCTTGAAAGTGTTTGTTATTGTGTATATCTTCACATCAATCGCAATCATGATCACATGCTACGTGACAATCATTCGAATCGTAAGGAATCGCGAGGATGCCTTGAAAAAGTCGAAATCCAGTATTGACAAGTCAGTTGTGAAGGAGACTAAAACCCACATCAGAGCTGCGAAAGCGATCGCTCTCGTCATTGCATTTTTCTTCGGCACATTCGCCCCTATGGCGTTCTTCTTCAGCGTCATGACAATTAGTAGTCTCACGCATACTGTTCTCAAAATTTCGGCTGAAGCACGAGAGATTTCGTATGCCTGTCTTGCGACAGTGGCCATGGCTAACTCGGCTATCAATCCTATCATTTATTACCTGCGTATCCCAGAATTCAAAGCAAGCTTCAAGAGGTATGCAAGATCGTTCATCCCAGGCTCCCTTGAAGAATCAGCATCAAGTCCTCCGGCAACCGATTATCAAGAAACTGGCATTTGACGCCCCGGCGGGGGGTAACATAACATGTTGAGGGTATGGGTATGTGCCGCCCATATGGGTGGGTCTTTGGGTCCAAAATTCTCTAAAAAGGGTCCCTTTTTGGCAGATTTTCCTTCAACATGGGTGGGTTTTCCAGAAATTGGCAAAAAAATAGCTAAAAATGGGTAGTTATCCACCAAAATTCATCATGATAGGGGGTATGATGACAACTGTCGGTAATTAGAATGGGGTAGCTTTCTGAAAACCGGGCGGCAGACTCCCGTCCATCCGCAAGGCATGTACCCCCCCCGGGATTTGATGCCAGAAGCATACTTGCTATTGGGAGGTGACGGGGACGGGAAGATAAAGCACCTTCGTCAAAACAACAAAATTACTGCACAATTGGACCTAACATCAATAGTGTGCACATTAAAGGGTTGTGCGAGGGTAAAAGCAGGCATTCGCAAAGAGCAAGAGCTTTGAAAATGAATCAATCAAATCAAAGTTACACACGCTCCATGAACGATGAATAGCCAAAGAAAAATGCTGGTAAGAATTTTCATTGGTCTACTCACAGATACAGTTAAGCCCGACATTATTCATACCCATACCAAACCGTGCGCATTTTGCATCGTTCTATTTGAGGAACAATTTTACTGTGGCTGAAGTTTGGTAGGAACGGGTAGGAATATGATAAAAATTTGAAAAAAAGCTCAATAACAGGCATTTGAAAGAATAAGATATCTTACGATTTGGCCTGATATGATAACGATATAGAATTATCCAACTGTGGTGTGGGTATGAATCATTTTAGCTGTAATCCTGTCTTCCATTGCATTCTCTTTATCTATTTACCATTGCATTACCATTGCATTACCATTGCATTACCATTGCATCACCATTGCATTACCATTGCATATTATCATTGCATTACCATTGCATATTATCATTGCATTACCATTGCATTACCACCGCATTACCATTGCATTACCATTGCATATTATCATTGCATTACCATTGCATTACCCCATGTATCAGCATTGCATTGTATGCATTAATCCATTCATAGACAAGCCTAATTCATCAACTGTTCCTATTAAAACATACAACTTGAGAAAACACGATTTTTTCAAATGCCAACCAGGGGCGGACTGGCACTATTTTCCAATGTTGGCTTTGTGACCAAGAAGAGCCCGTAGGGCGTGGTCAGGCCTTCGGTGGGTGTGGCCATTCGATAAGCCTAACGTCGCACATTAGAAGATTGTACAAGAATTTTGAGCTCCTTGGCACCATAATCTATCATTGCAGGGTTACCTTATGCCAACTGATTTGAAACAAATATGACGGCTTTTCAGCAGCAACGGACTAAAGACAACAGACCTTATTAGATGAATTAGTCATACTCTAGCCTGAATATGATACATACTCCAAAATTCTTCAGCACCAAAAATATACTTGGGCGACTTTTTAAGATCTAAAAATTGTCTGGCCCCCATCACCTACTAACAGCAAGTACCCCCTGCGTATCAAAAAGATGTGGCATCTTGTTGTAGTAAGGGTTGCATAGCAGCAAAGACTTGAAGCTCAAGCATTCGGGACAATAAACATTACTTTAGCCAGTAAAATATGTATCAGATATTGAACTCAACATGTAAAAAATTAGGGTATATAAAAGCAAGCAATTAGTTACAATAAGAGTGAAATGATTATTCTTTGAAACTTCTTGCCCTAATATCCCGTATTTATCATGAACAGCGATTATGCCGCCTGTGTTCTCTAAACGAAGTTGAAAACGAAGAACATTTCCTTTTGGAATGCCCAGTTTATCAACCACTGCGAGTAAAACTCTTCCTCGCGTTCGAGAAGAAAATAAGAACTCTTCACTCTTTTGATAATCGACAAAAATTCATTTACCTGATGTCTTGCGAAGACCAGAAACTGCTCTTAGAAGTCACGAAATACATAAGGGATGCTTTTAAATTACGCTCTAATATCCCTGCTCTAATACCATAGAACTATCCTAGTCATCGTATATATATCTTTAGCTTTCTAATTGATTATTTGTTCTTCATTATAGTTCTTGTTATATCTTATCTTATTCTGTATTCGGGTTTTGTTAATAGCTTAGATTCGTTTTATTTAGTAGACGACGCTCCTTATATTAGTGTAGCAAGTCTGATGAATTGATTGATTGATTGATTGATTGATTGATTGATTGATTGATTGATTGATTGATCATGAGTACCCGGTGAGTCAAGAAATAGTTTATGCATTGGCGGGCTAAGTGATAAAAGGTATGTGGCTGATATCTAAAATTAACATGTTAATCTTTCAGTCAAAGGCTAACTTAGATGAGAAAATTTTATTTGCTAGATCACTTATCATTAAGACACAGAAATTAGCAACATGCTGGTAAGAGGCATGTTTGGGAACGAGAATTCCCCATTCCATTCTGGTCCAGGATTTACTTGCTATTTAAATTAAATCTCGATTTCTAAGACTGAAAATGGCATTGAAAGTAAACTGTAGTGCCACATAAATCATGGACCAAAATGGAACGTGGGATTCTCGATTCTAATTCGACCCTTTACAAAAACTTTATTAATTGTTGGGTCGTAAAGATTTGTGATCTCACCAAACGAATTTCTCAACAAAGTTAGCCTTCGATAGATTAACATTTCAGTTTTAAATATCAGCCACATGCTTTCATCCTACAGCCCGCCAAACGAGTAAACTGCTTTTGACTCATCCGGTGTGTGTTGGCATTTGCTTGAAAGTAGGGCCAATACCAGCCAAGACTGCATGGGGAGCAAAGGTTCCAAATCTCTAAAGACATTGATTTACCATTGTATGACCTATTTTTTTGAGCTGAACGAATTGACAGAAAATTTCACTACTGTGCTTTATCCTACCGTTGGACTTTTCTGAAATCTTCAATAGATCCGTTCACAATTTGGAGAAAGAGGCTGAAGAGAACGCGACCCATTCTGAAAGCCTTGGCAACAGTAGGGAGAAAAGGGAATCGCCTCCTTGCGGCTCAGCTGCCTTTCTTGCAAACTTACATTATTTTCGATTTATTTGCACTCTTTTCAAAACACGATAGTTGTTTAGACCGGTAAATGTTTTCTCTGGACCTGGAGTACATAGCTATCTGGTCATCCTTTCACCCATTGGTTAGTGTAATTCGAGCAACTTTTTTGCAGATTTGTGTCCTCGGACTTGAAGCGGCTCAGTTTAGGCCCAACCGATCAGCAGGCCTAACTTCAAACTTAGTGAACACATGCAATTAAATTGATCAAAAACACTCACAAATGGGCGGAAGGACGGTAAAATACTTAAAACAGTCCAGAAAAAACACTTGCCATACCAAACAAGTATTACGCAACTCTTGAAAGGTGCAAATAAATCGAAAATAACTCGAGTTTGCGGGAGATGCGGTCAAGACGCAAACCATAGGCTTATCACCGAAGAGGCGGGGATTCCCGATTGGATTTCCTACTGTTGCCAAGGCTGTCAGAATGGGCCGCGCTCTCCTCAGTCCCCTTCTCCAAGTTGAGAAAGGTCTATATTTTCAAAATTAGGAGATTTTTCTTCCTTTTCAAAAATTCAAGAAAAATCTTGCAGAGATCTTAGAACTATTGTAATTTCCTACTTTTGAGAAAACACAATAATTTCCATGAAAATCATAAATGACCATAATATAGTATCCAGCATGGGTCTTTCATTCTTCTAGTTTATGATAAGAAATTTCAAATGTTGAAATGTTGAAAATTAAAAATGTTCAAGATCTCTGCGAAGTACAAAGGTAGGATTATAGCAACGCAGCCAAAGTTTATTTACCTGGTTCAAAGAAACACGTAGATCGCAGAATCTTACATAGAAATTGCTAAAGACTTGGAACATATACTCGTAGGGGGCAAAGGAACTAACTGTTGATCAATCCTTTTACGCATTACAGTCATTAACAACAACAGCGACAACAACAGTTGCATGCAAATACGTCACAACTGGGATAATTCTTCTATAATCTGCAGCAATTTTGGTTCCTGGAACTGAGTGCTGAGCCGTCACCTTCCGTGTATCAGTAACAACTAACAAGTCGTGAAAATTTTTCCTGGCAAAACACTGGTTATCTTTGGTTACAATTTGCGGGTGTTTATTTGGTT
This sequence comes from Aurelia sp. 4 Dawson et al 2005, assembly GCA_964019985.1. Taxonomy (NCBI): domain Eukaryota; kingdom Metazoa; phylum Cnidaria; class Scyphozoa; order Semaeostomeae; family Ulmaridae; genus Aurelia; species Aurelia sp. 4 Dawson et al 2005. Next base: position 7,473,107 of record OZ026506.1, read on the forward strand.
TGACTTCTTGAGCAACGACGTAACAACTTTTATTACAAATTTTTCTGAAAGAGTTCTTCAAAGCTGCTTGAAAACACCTCAAATTTTTCATTGTTTGCACACGCAGAGAATTTTATGAAAGCATGCCTATTGCTAGAACTCATCTAAGTCATACACTGTAAATCGGTGCAAGGGGCAGACTTTGGATTTCGTAGACCTCTTCAGCACTCTATTTTCTTTTTATGGGGCATTAATATTCTAAATGAGGGCCTACTTTGCAAATTGAAAGTGTCTGGGATGGTAATATTCATGTGCTCAATTCATGATGTCAAGCATATAAAAAGAGGGCGGCAATTCAGTCAACAAAATGCTATTGTTTACAGTTTCGATGCAAAATAAACAAGAAAGCAGCCAAGTTATTTCCTGGTATCGTCTCCAATTGCGTATTTCTAATTCCTGCTGCGTTATTTTCCCAATTCCGAGTATCCTTAACAAATGTTTTGAGGCCACACTATTCCTCCCCCACGGGAAACAATGCGTATCGAATATAACCAAACACAAAAATGAAAGAGTTAACTCGTGACACGACTTCAGAGTGAGTATATGATTGTTGTGTCACTCCTTATTTTCATTCTAAGAGCAACATTCATTTGGTGGCCATGACCTGAGGTCTTTTTGGCTGCATGTTAGTTTCCTGTCAACTTACCACACGTCACTGACTGTTACAAAGCAATTAACAGAATCTGAGCAAACTTTATTGGACGACGAATTTCGTTCGAAGTAAAACAGGAAGAGAATTTGGGAGTAAACGAATAATTACAAAGATATTTTGAACCAGCGTGGGAGCCAGCGTCTCTAGTAAGAAAGACGTGCAGAAGAGTACTACACAAATATGCCAAACTTAGTGACTGGAAAGTTCAGGTGATACTACAAAAATAGAGATGGTACTTTGCAGAGCTTAATAAAAAGAAAACGAAGATCGAGAACCGCCAAATCCAAAGAAAGTTGGAACACAAGGTGCTAAAACCTTAAGACAAGTGGACAAATACAACAAATTCAACGGAGAATCCAGCAAACACTGCTGGAGTGGCAGAAAAACGGCTAAGACAAAATAGAAGAAAAGGCAATAGAAGACCCGCAAATCTTGGGCCTCTGTCAAAAACCTCAAAAGCTTCCGGCTTGTTTTTGACACATTTGCCGATAGGACTATTTTTGTCACTGAAATTTTCTTACACATCATCAAAGACACAGTACTTTGCAAGAATATTACAGAAGCATCAGAAAATATCTCACCAAATTGAATCAACTGCATGAAAACATTTAAGTTTACTTAACATTGTCTTGCGCCACCCAAATTTGGAAAGACAAATAAGTTGCTGATCAAGCATATCGACACTTTAAAGACTCGAGTATTGCATGGCTTAACGATTCAAGCACAACGGCAAGTTAAGAGAGACTCAAGAAGTCATACCAGCTCCACGACTCAAGTAAGAAGCACTAAGACAACTCAAGACTCAAACATTACATGGCTTAAGGATTCGAGCACTACAACAGCTCAGCAACTCGACAAGCCAAACAATACTAGCATACTCATAAAATACACGACTTGTAGACTCAAGCAATATAAAGTAATAACTCAGTAAGTCAAGCACCAAAACAGTAACAAGATTTGTGGAAATCATGGCTACTTGTCAATACAATCTTGCTGTTTCCACGAATTTGCGTTACACACTAGGAATTGTGAATGTTATTCAAGGCCTAACTGCCTTTCTTGGAAATGCTATTGTCTTTTTCATCGTTATCAAGAACAAAAGATTACACACGCGGTCCAATGCATGCCTGTTATCATTAGCAGCAAGCGATTTATTGGTTGGTGCTATTGTTGAGCCAATGTTTGTGGTTCAATTCTTTTCACAAGATTACAGGGCAGATTGCACCTTCAATAAAATACGGAGATATCTGTCGACGGTATGTTTATTCCTTAAAGGGGCAGGGTCACGTAACCGTAAACAAACGCGTTATCTCTAGAATCTATGTTGTTGCCCACACGTGGCCATTGTGTTCTGCACAGATTTCGGTGGATGGGGTGAACCACACTAAAGTTTCTTCAAAAAATCAACCAATATCTCTGCAATCGTACAACATACGAGTGTTTCGTTTGTTTATCTACTAGGTACAAGAGTCCAGTTTCAAAATAGCACCTTCATTTTGAGAAAAGTAGAAGAAAACTTCTGTGATATAGCCTATCAAAAATACTGAAAAGTCGTCGCGTCGAAAGAGGTTTGCTCACATTACGTGATCCTGCCCCTTTAAAAGAAGGGTAGTTGAATTCTACTGACGCCCCCCAGTGCAAATTGAGCAAAGAGAGCATAGGCTTGTTCTAAAAATCTATGACCCGATTCTTTGAATTGGATAGCTTGAAGAAAATTTTAGCTACTTTGCCATCATTCTGCCGCTGGATTTTTTTAGAAATATCAAGCATTTTCGAAATTACAGCCCATTTTATATTTCAATTCATTTGACAACACGACAACATCAAATTTCTATATGAGAATCTAGAAGTGTGGAAGAGCAGTGCTTGATAACATATTGCAGACATTCATAAAGTATGTTTTTCTTGAAAATCTTTCTATGTTTCCTCAACAAGCTTAGAGATAGTGATGGTTTTAAAGGGAATCTATTATGTTATTCATCAACTATGATTATTCGTTGCAGTCGGATGTGGCGTCATTCCCATTGTCCTTCGCCTCCAAGTTTCTTCCTCTTTAGACATTTCGATGGCGAGAACTGCAACCTCACCGATGTCAATACTAACATCAAAAGATCGCCCAACCTTCCCTACCTCTTTATCATGCCATATTGTGGCTGTTTTCGTTCCCGTGAAGGGGTTATGGGAGCATTTCCACACCCCACTTTCAGCTGTGCGAGCCCTTTGTTTCCCTTTGTGCTGAGCTTGAAATCATTTGTCGTTCCATTGTATTACGACTCATGACGTCAAAAAATGGGTGTCCTTCGAAACCCATTTGAGGGGTTATTTGGTTTTTCAAAAATCCAAACATGATCTCTATTTGCTCGGGATAGCTTGGGACCCATTTGGAGAGCCTAGTAGACATAGCTATATCTCATAGTCGCTATAAATAGGCTATAGAAAACGCCTACGCATTCATTGTCCTTGGCTCCACAATAAAGCCGCACGTGTCCAAGTTATCAAATTCAATTGATTTTATTTTTAACCTGGCCCGGGCCAGCTTTTAACTATGTCGATTCCCTTGAAGGTTCTCCAAAAATCTGTCTTGAATTCCTCAAAAAGAATAAAAACTCTTTGTAATCTATGTTATCAAGAGTGCAAACAAGATTAAGAATTTTAGGAAGCATGCAAGCTTTTAGAAACAGTTTTGCGTCTTTCTGAATTCCAAGGCAGGAGATCAAATTACACATCTTATATTCTGTCTCAAAACGGATGTATTTCAAATAAAATATTGCGTGAAGTGCCAGCGATAACAAAACCAGACCTACAAGCAATTTCGAGAAAAAACTAAGGAGAGCGCGGCCCAATCTGACAGCTTTGGCTACAGCAGGAAATCAAGGGAATCTCGTCCTTGCGGCTTGGTTTGATTTCCCTGCAAAATTGAATTATTTCAAATTAGGCCCAACCGATCAATAGGCCAAACTTCAAATTTGAGTGAACACATGAAATAAAGTAGCTCACAAATTGAAGGAAGGAAATGCAAGACGTCTAAATAATCGAGAGAAAAATATTTTCCATACCAAACAAGCATGAAGCATTTCTTGAAAGTTGGAAACAAATCGAGTTTGCAAGGAGATGCATTCAAGAAGCAAGCCGTACGCTTATCATCGAAGCGGGGGGGGGGGGGGGTGGGGATTCTCTAATTCCCTATTGTTGCCAACCAAGGCTGTTAGAATCACCGAGAACAGTGAATTTTCCACACTAATTATTGTTTGTTCCAGCTGTAAATTTGTAAATTGATGCTTAGTTCTCTTTTGTTGATTTTTTTTCTGTTGTGGTTGTTTTTTTTTCAATTTACGTTGTTGCTGCCATGCCTGTAATTAGGTAGAGCATTGAAGCAAGAAAAAAAAGAATGGCCAAGGCTCTCCTCAGTCCCTTTCTCCTAATTGCAAAGCGGTCTGCTGCTTCACGTGACATCTAACTTGAGACGGGCTGCAATCTATTATATCGGCACAGATTGTGACGCAAATTCTATTTCTCTGCAGGTGTGTATGGGTGCATCAATCAGCTCAATAGCAGTGGTAAGCTATGATCGTTATGTCCATTTGACACGAACAATCCACTACGTTGATTACATGCCACTGAAGAAAGTTGTGATTCTTTTGGTCATCTGTTGGTCAATACCACTACTCGTGCCGTGGCTCCGCTTAACAAGTGAAGCTGTATACAGTGCATGCATTTTGGTATATGTTACCCTGGTGTTCTCTCTCATAACCACGTGCTACCTCGTCATCATAAAGATGGTTCGTAACAGAGAAAAGGCTATGCTGGCGAGAAGTATCAATCAATCAAACGCACGTTCGATGAGGGGTCATATCAAAGCAGCCAAAGCAATTATCATTCTCATCGCTTGTCTTCTGTTTACAATCGCACCTGTTTCTGTTTACCATGGCATTACATCTGTCTATAGCCTCGCTTCAGGTCCTTTCCCTATCTCAAGCGACACGAAGGAGATCTGCTACGCAGTGCTCATGACAATTGGTCTGGCAAACTCGACAGCCAATCCTGTGATTTATTACTTCCGTATGCCTGATTTTAGGGCGAGTTTCAAGAAGCTGCTGCCATGTTTAAAGAAGAAACCAATGAAAAGAAGTGTAAAGTTTTATGTTGATGATAAAGCTGAGTCAGTAACAATGGAATCTTCTCAATAAACGACGCCTGACTGAACTGAAATAAAGAAGAAATTTTAGCTGAAGTTTAGCTTACCTATTTATTCTTAAGGTTATTTTATATAGTAAACAACAGGTAGGTTAATTTCTATGCGTACTGGGTAGTTGCACTTTTCGACGAATTGAAGGACGGAAAAAAGTGGCGACGCCAAGTTTTGAACTCCTGGAACTCTGCTGTCTAGGCATACGCTCTACCAACTATTTCGACACATTAATAAATTATAAATTCTACCAAAATCAGAAACTTGAGACGACGTCTGCTTACCAGTTTACTTTTTTTCTATATAATTCAATAAAATTTTACAAAAATATAATACGGTCTACACTACTTACAAGCTTCTAAAAAGAAATGGCTCGTTATTCATCCAATTTCGGAAATAAATAGCAAATGATGGCAGAGTAGGTAAAGAATATGGTGTTACGTAGAATTTTGACATACAGCGGCTGCTTATCCCACGTAAAACGGAGTTACCGCGCAGAATGGCGAACAGCCAATCAGATTGCCGAATGGCCTCTTATATCCCAGAACAGAAGTAGAGCAACGAACCTACTCTGGGGATGAGATTGATAAAGAATCTAAATCGAAGATTGATAAAGAATATAAATAGAAAAATGTTATGATGCATTTTGAAGAATTTTAGAATGTGCACAATATTGATACACGCTCTAACACCACTCGATCGAACTTTGCGTATAAAAGTCTATAAAAATAACGTTCGATCCAGGCTCTTTTGTAGAATAGCCAATAGGTTTATTGTTGAACAATATCAGGCAATGTGATTTTACTGGCTCAATAAAACGTAAAATCAATCAAGCTAAGAGATGTTTCCTTACGTCAAAAGCGGTCGTCGATGCAGTTGATCAGAAATTGTGAGAAAGTTTGGAGGAATTAATTGAAGGACAATTTCTCGAAAAACAAGATTTGAAGGAACCTTAGTGCTCTCAACGATGGCCACTTGCATTCACAATTTAGATGTGCCGGCAACCGTAGCCTATATCCTTGGTGTCATAAATATCATAGCAGGACTGATGGCTTCTTTTGGAAATCTGATGCTTTTCATCGTTATATTACAGAACCGACGGCTACATACGAGATCAAATGCTTTTTTGGTATCATTATCCATAACAGATATGCTAGTAGGATTCATATTGCAGCCACTACACATCATGCAATTCTTTTCTACAGAGTACAGCAACAACTGTGGCCTAAATTCCGCACGAAGATTTCTCTCAAGCTTATTCATGGGCGCATCAATTGGAGCTGTTACGGTAGTAAGCTACGACAGGTATATGCATCTCTCCAAAACTGTGAACTACCCACAGTTCATGTCAAAAAGAAGGGTTGTGACTTTGTTAGTAATATCCTGGCTGATACCATTGATCATGTCTATGTCACATTTCACAAAGGAGATCGTGTTGAAAATTTTCACCTTTGTGTACATCTCCTCATCAATTGCGATCATGATCGCATGTTACGTGACAATCATTCGAATCGTAAGGAGTCGCGAGATTGTCGTCAAGAGGTCTGCATCAAGTATCGACACGTCAGTTTCGAAGGAAACTAAAACCCACATCAGAGCTGCGAAGACAATCGTCCTTATCATTGTAGTTTTCCTCATTACATTCGCTCCAATGGCGTTATTCTACTTCATTATGACGATTAGCAATCTCTTTAACAGAACTTTGTATATATCCCGTCAAGCAAGCGAGATCACCTATGCTGTTCTTGCAACAACTACGATGGCCAGCTCGGCTATTAATCCCATTATATATTACTTTCGTATACCAAAAGTCAAAGCAAGCTTCAAAAGGTATGCAAGACTTTGCTTCCCTGTTGCCTCTGCATCTGTTGCCTCAGCATCAAGTAACTACGCAAGCGTATGGAACTGACGTGGTAACAGACAGATGTAAAATGCAACACGCAATCTTTTTCTACAGTAGATTGAGATTGTGTGTGGCATTTTACGTTTTGTACGAGTTAAATCGCAGCATAATCTTATTGATGAACAATGTTTTACTTCGTAGTTTATCGAACATCATCTTAACCTAAGTAATGATGACTCTCTACAGGAATGATTAAAAACTGTGGTTGAATGTTGGCCAGTAACGCATAAATTGAACAGTTATTTACACGTTCGTTGCGAAATAGAATTAATAACTATTAACAGTATCTTCATTAGAATAGAGATAATTGCCTACAAAGCAAGGTTGCCAGTTGTTGTTGTTTTGAATTCGTAGATCCCGTGAACATAAAGAACTACATCTTGTGCATTTTGCTGCTTTGTTATGAACCAAACAAAACAATATAAACTATTTACAAACTGATCTAACCCATCTTTATAATTCGCGATGTCTCAACTCACAACTTTACTTCAACTTCAACTTTCTGTCAACTCATCGTTAACTGACTCATCACACGTGTGATGGCATAGGCTTATAATCGAAGACTGGAAGCGAGCGTAAGAGACAATACGAAGGGTGACGTGACTAGCACTTGGACCGGGAAGGGACTGGACCCTAAATTCAACCAAATCTTGCTTTGCTATTTTCTTTTCTATTCAGCATTCTATTTCTATTTCTATTTCATCTTTTTTACCCATGGTAGCCCCTCAGTCAAGGACTGATTTACAGGGGCCATGCTAAAATATACAAAGAAATATTCAATTCAATTAACGTTACAAAATCAAACTAATCGATAACGTAATTACAATCGTTAAAAGAAATTTCAAGAAAATCCATTAAAAAGAAAAAAAGGGAGGTATAAGTGATTCTTAGTAAACAGCTGATCATTTTATGGCTTTCATAAAATCTTTTAAAGTTGACGTATTTTTAGTCTTTTTAGCAAAATCATTCCAAAGTTTCCCATCCTTGTAAGAGAAGCAACTTTGTCCTGTAGTCGTTCTTAGGAAAGGGACTCTTAGGTCGAAGGTAGTTTTAAGACGCTGAGAAGCTAAGATTATCGAAGCGGTATCTTTGTCCTTTCTCTCAATGCGACCACACATTGTGATTCCTTTAGCCTTGAATTACAGAGGTCTAAAGCCTATCTCATCGTAAAAGCTCTGTTTAGCCCCTTCTCTATAAGCTCCCTCTCCAAAAAGTCCCTCCACTCTTAGCCAAATTATAAATAAGCCCCCCTCTCTACTGAGCCCACCCCTACTAATATCAATTTTCAGAAATGGTGGAGGTGAATGTGAAGTTGCGTTTTCAGCGCCAAAAAAGGGTACACCGCTTTGCAGGACGTCCTGTATGTTGACAGTCGTTTGAAAGTCTCGAAATTCGTTTTATCAATTAGACTTCAATGATCTTCTGGTCAGTCTTTGTTCAGGATACAGCGAATTCCCTCTTTTGCAAACCACAAAGGAAAAACATTTACTCTTATTGGCTCGCTTATCAATAGGACGAGAGAGCGAAGAGATTGGGACATGCACAATTTCACAAAGGAAGGGTGAAGGGCGATGTCCTTGAGATCGATACTGGGAAGGGCAGACTCCAAAGCGCATCGAAGGGCGTCTGGCCCTTCTGGAGAAAATCCTAAAGACTTTCATTTCAAAAATCAAATTCAAAGAACTTTTTGCCTACTACACGGACAAGTATAAATGTCCTTGTATCAAAAAAGATTCTGTTCTCATTTCTCAATTTGAGAATCAGATATTGGCTGTGTTAAAGTGCGAGTCAATGCATATCGTGGTCTTTTTCCTTGCCTGACTGATATACTGCTACGCTTATCCATTCTCATAGTTTCGCTATTTGCCAGAAGTGATCTACCGCTACAGCCCACTGGAGCGACAACAACAACAACCATCAATTCAACTCAATGAGCGAAAGTGGAGAGACTTCGATCATGAGTCAATGATACCTAACAATGTGAATTGCTTGGATCAATTAAACGTAACATTAATCAAGATAGAGAACAATCGTTTACGACAACAACGGAAGATGAAAAAGTTGATTAGAAATTGTGAGAAAGTTTGCAAGATATCATTGAAGAACAGCCACCAGAAATAAGCAAACAGATCTGATCGAACATAGACATATCGTCGAGCAGAAATCATCGAATCACCAAATCACCCAATCATCAGATCATCACAAAGCCACCTTGCGACTGAAAATCTTCAGCCGTTAACGACATTTCATTTCTTCGACTGTCGATTCAGCTCAACGTCAGTGCTCCAAACGATGATCACTTGCGAGTATTCCAGTTTGGATGTGCCGGACACCGTAGCCTACATCCTTGGCGTCATAAATATCCTACAAGGATTAATGGCCTCGTTTGGAAACCTGCTATTTTTCGTGGTTATACTAAGGAATAGGCGGCTCCATACCCGGTCAAATGCCTGTCTAATATCATTAGCTACAACTGACTTGTTGTTAGGCATCATATTGGAGCCAATACACGTCATACAGCTCTTTGGTGTACAGTACCGCTACGACTGTGAACTAAATTCCACGCGAAGATGGCTAACGACTTTCATGATATGCTCGTCTGTTGGGGCGGTTACGGTGGTAAGTTACGACCGATATATGCACCTCTCCAAGACCATGAACTACCTCCTATTCATGACAAAAAGAAAAATTATTGTGCTGCTGGTAGCATCGTGGCTGGTGCCCTTGACGATATTACTGTTTCATTTCGTAGAGGAGCTCCTATCGAGAGTTTTAACCATTGCTTATATCTTCACATCGTTCACGATCATGATCACATGTTACGTCACAATCATTCGAATCACAAAGAATCGAGAAGATGCTTTGAAGAAGTCGGTATTATCTATGTCATCATCAATTATTGACATGTCAATTGCCAAGGAAACTAAAACACACATCAGAGCTGCGAAGGCGGTCGGTATCATCATCGCCTTATTCTTTCTTACATTCGCCCCATGGGCTATATATGTTATCGCCATCTCAGTTAGCGAGATATCTCACAGACAGTTGAATATATCATATCAAACAAGGGAGATCACCTATGCCGTTCTTGCAACGGCTAGCATGGCCAGCTCGGCAATCAATCCTATCATTTATTACCTACGAATCCCAAAATTCAAAGCAAGCTTCAAAAGGTGTGCAGCACCATTCTTCGCATTTTCATTTCAAGGTACGGGATCAAGTAACCAAGGAAGCAGTTCTAAACGTAGCACAAATCAGAGAATGAGCTCCACCAGACGTAGCACGAACGCGAGCACGAATCAACGAAGTAGTTCTATGAGGCGCAACACGAAAGATAGAGCTAGTTCCATCAGAAGTGATACGAAAGAGAGAGCCAGTTCTATTAGGCGAAACACGAACGAGGGAACCAGTTCTATCAGGCGAAACACGAACACGAGCACGAATCGGCGAAGAAGTTCTATCAGGCGCGACACAAAAGAGTTGGCAGCTTCCATCTGGTGTGGCATCAAAGAGGGAACCAGCTCTTTCAGGCGTGACACGAAAGACAGAGCTAGATCTATCAGAAGTGACACGAACGAGAGAGCCAGTTCCGTTGGGCAAGACACGAACGCGGGAACAAGTTCTATCAGGCGAAACACCAACGAGGGAGCTAGTTCTAACAGGAAAGACACGAATGAGGGAGCTAGTTCTAACGGGCCAGACACCAACAAGGGCGCTGGTTCTAACAGGAAAGACACAAATGAGGGAGCTAGTTCTAACAGGAAAGACACCAACGAGGGAGCTGGTTCTAACAGGCCAGACAGCAACGAAGGAGCTAGTTCTAACGGGCCAGACACGAATGAGGGAGCTAGTTCTAACAGGAAAGACACCAACGAAGGAGCCAATGCTAACGGGTCAGACACGAACGAGGGAGCTAGTTCTAACCGGAAAGACACCAACGAAGGAGCTAGTTCTAACGGGCCAGACACGAACGAGGGAGCTAGCTCTAACATGAAAGACACCAACGAAGGAGCTAATTCTAACGGGCCAGACACGAACGAGGGAGCTAGTTCTAACAGGCCAGACACCAACAAAGGAGCTAATTCTAACGGGCCAGACACGAACGAGGGAGCTAGCTCTAACAGGAAAGACACCAACGAAGGAGCTAGTTCTAACGGGCCAGACACGAACGAAGGAGCTAGTTCTAACAGGCCAGACACCAACGAAGGAGCTAATTCTAACGGGCCAGATACGAACGAGGGAGCCACTTCTGTTAGGTATGACATCGAGCAGATAAAATCCTGAATGCTATACCTTGCAGGACAAGGGGCATCCTCTTACCTTGATTTACGGTATCAACAATTAAAAACTAAGGTAGCGAGGTAGTTAGAAAAGCAGTAGAGAGTTTTTGGCATGTAAAATTGTTGTGTTAAAGCAGAAAATGCGTTACGCTAAATTGTCATGCTCTTTACTCTTACTGCAGGGGTTGATAAAAGACAACGAAATAGACCTTTCAGTTATGCTACAAAAGAGTCTGGATCAAGCGGTTTTGCTATTCATCTTTACACGACTGGGTGGCCTTAGAGCCTCTATCGTTACTGAGCACATTTGAAAATTCCTCAAAATACTATATGTAAATTTACCGTCGTTCGATTCAGATTCTTTTGTAGAGCAGCTACAAGGTCCATTGGCTCGTAATGGTTAGTTTACCATTAGTTATCATCAGTATACAGCAGGTTAGCATAGCTTACAGTTAGGTAAACATGGTGTTTCCATAGGCTCTTGTGTCACATAAACTTCATCAAAAAACTGTCTATGTAGAAACTCTTTCAGAAGTTTCTACGTGGGGGTAACTTTTGTGGCTCACTTGCTACAAATGGTTCCTTGGACTAATACAAGGAACCTAATCGTTAAGTCTACTCAACTGCCGCTCAAACACAGATGCTAACTCAATGACCCTATATTAGCCTTTGAAAATCAAAATTCGCAAAGCAAGATTGTCACCTACTTATAAAACACGGCTTTAAATGGCATATTAGGAGAAAAACAATCTATTCGAAATACATGTACTTTTTTATTCGAAAAAGCTTATAAGAAACGGTAGGCTCGAGTTTTCAAAAGTTACGTAAGAAAGAACTCTACCTGAAATTGAAAAGCAAAGAAACCTTTGCAATTTGCAGTTTTAATTTTCCCACGTCACTTCTTTACACTTTGCACTCATATCAACTGTTTGGACGATATTTTGAGTGGAACTTATGTGTTTTACTTGCCTTGAGATTTTACTACGTAAATTTGGGAGCCCTTTTAACAAGACTAAATTTTAAGCTTCTGGCATTAAAAAGATAAGAAACACGCAAGAAACTTTTGGAAGGAAAACGGCACAAACTTTAAGAGACTACCTACCAGCTCCAGACCTTCGTCTCTTACAAAAAATGCTTGCATATCAAAGATCCCTAAAAAATCCAAGGGTAGAATTTACATCACAGGAGCTAAAGTTTTGCACTGACAATTTTGAAAGATCTGGAATCTTTGCTGGCCCACAACAAATCTCTGAATCTTTGTATGATTCGCGCAAATCAAGTATAACATGTGTGATTGATTTGTGAACGACGTCTTCAATTAGAACGTCTCTAATTTGATCGTGGGTGGCGGGATGCGGTTGGATTGGACTGGGGTCAGTCGGATTCTTCGCCTGCCATGAGGTGCTGTAATGGTGTCTTATTTCAGGGTAGGCATGGGGTCCGGTTTACTCTGGTCCGGTCCTGATTGTGTCCTGCCGCTCACGATATGGTAATTATGTAAATATTGATTTTAACTTTACTTTAACTTTGTAATTAAATTATTTAGTTTCGTTTTTTAATATATTTTACATGTAAATTTTAGATTTTAAGTTTTTGTCACGGCCCCCTGAAAAGCAGCCTTGCCGACGGAGTTACCGTGTTTAAAGAATATGAAATGAAATGAAATGAAATGAAATGTGATTCCACACCTATCTGATTCCAAAAACGTTAGACTCCGAAGGGATGGAAACACACTTCCAAATAAAACACAAAATTCCTCAACAGCAAGTTTCAGATGCATCCTTCCGAAAACGAATTTTTTTGCAGTTGAAAAACACGATTCTAATCTGGAGCTTGGCAACAAAGAATGAAGTTACCGATCACCACAGCAACGCAAGCAAATTTGCCTCGTTTTCAGGGTTTCAAAAATGAAAACGAGAAACTCTCCGATGTCTGCCAAAGCTTCTGTCTTTTGGAGTAAAATGTTCAGCTTGCCTTCCAAACCTGCCAGACCTGCCGTTTTCGGAATCTACAGGGTGTCTCAAAAAAATTTTTCGACGTTTGATTAAATACCAAAAAAATTACGAAACGCTGGACGAACACTTGGTCAAGTACAGGGTGTCTCAAAAAATTGTTCGACGTTTGATTAAATACTAAAAAATAACGATACGCTAAATGCACCCTTGGTCAAGTCACCCTTTGCCTGAGATTTTAGATTAATTTTTGACACAAGAATCTTGCAAATCCGCTACGAATTCATGGAGTTACAAGCATTTGAAGTTCAAGTTTGTGCGAAAGCTGAAATCAGAGGCCTCGAAATGGAAGTTTTCGTAAAAGTCCCATAGGCCGTCGTTTCTGTTATTTCTCAATTGTTTCAGGGCGAACCAAGTGGGATTCAAACAAGTTTTCGATAACCTAACTGTCAAGCATATGGATGCTTTGAGGAAACAGATTCAGTTTCTCGCCGATTATGTTTTGAACCACTGTTTTTGGACTTACGCAATGTTAAGGAAATTTAGAGAATGATCGCAAAAAATAATTTACTTTAGAAGTCCTATTTTGTTTGCTCTGATATCAACGAGAGGTATGACATTGGATAAGTTTCTCTTACCTCCGTCTGCGAGCTTTCTGCAATGCCAGTAATCTGGGGGGTCTCTGGTTTCAGCGATTGTATATTTTTGATCTTCGAGAGCTCGTAACTCAGTGAATTTTCAACCGATTTGCACGATTTTAGTCTCTAAAATTATTTCATAATCTTAGAAACAGGGTTATTTTTCCATGAGCCTGTTCATATTGTCCTTATTTTTCAATATTTTATCAAACGTCGAACAATTTTTTTAACACACCCTGTAAACCTTTTCCTGAGATTTTGAATTAATTTTTCACACAAGAATCTTGGAAATCCACTAGAAATTCATTGAATTACAAGACTTTCAATTTCAAGTTTGTGCGAAAGCTGAAACCAGAGGCCTCGAAATGGTATTTTTGGCAACAATCACATGGAACATCGTTTCTGTTAATTCTCAATTTTTTTCAGGGCGAACCAAATGGGATCTGAACAGGTTTTCGATAATCTAACTTTCAAGCCTATGGATTCTTTGAGGAAACAATTCAGTCCCTCGTCGATTGTGTTTTGAACTACTGCTTTTGATACTTGTAATGTTAAGCAAATTTTGACAACGATCGCAAGGATTAAATTATTTTAGAAGTCCTACTTGGTTTGCTCTGATATTAACGAGTGGTATGACATTGGATAAGCTTCTTTTACCTCGGCCTTTGAGCTCTTTTGTAGGGGGTCTCTGGTTTTCTGCTATCGCATATTTTCATCTTTGAAAGCTCGCGATTAAGTGAATTTTCAGCCGATTTGCAAGATTGGTCTCTAAAATTACTCCATAATCTTAGGGACAGTATCATCCTCTGATGAATCTGTTCATTTTATCGTTATTTTTCAATATGTAATCAAATGTCGAACAATTTCTTTGAGGCACCCCATAGGAGTCAATCAAACACGAATTCCGATTCTGCCAAGTCTGCCGTTTTCAGAATTGCTACCAATCAAACATATGTAATGTAATAAACATGACGTTTCGAACATAGCCCACTATCAAGCAAAGAAAGATTAGCAGCTGACACTAATCAAGATAAAAGAAGGGTAGATACGAAGGACTAGGGCAGTAATCAAGGGAGAAGGGAATCAATGTGACGTAGAAAGAACTGAGAAAGGAAAGAGGTGTAGGAATAAAGCTGTGATATTGGAGATACGTCAGCAGCTTGTTAAGTCCTGTAGGATACAATGGTTCCAAGTTCTAAAATGATCCATTTCCCCAATGTTTTCCAACAAAATTTCCAATGTTTAAGAAGAATTTTTATGAATAAAACGGTAAAAATCAGCAATATATCTACTGGTGCTTTCCTTTTCAATTAGACAGACATAACTTTGATAAATTGAGTTTGCACCAGAAAGCGCTCCATAATTGATGAAATTCTGTGCAATTAAGATGGCGGTAAAGTATCTTTCCAACCACAAGAAACGCAAACTTCTCATGTACCCCACATGTAAACAAACAACCGAATAAATTAATTCTTTAATTAGTCTTGTTACTGGTGTTGAAAAATTAGATTCTTTTGAATATCAAAGCACATACGTATTGATCGATCAATGCTAAAAGCTACAAACATGCAGAACAGCGCTTCGAGTGACTGTTACGCGACCTCTGACTACCAAAACAACAAATAATTGCTCTCTGTTTCATCTGAAAAATGTATCAACAATGATTCTCCAATATGGACAACCTGTTTGATTTCTGGTTTCTCCTCGAGTGTTGCAACTGACAGCTTCAAAAAGAAGGCGTTCTATGATAAAAGGACTGAATGCTCAACAAATGTACTCAAGATTAGAACTAACGGTAAGTCAAAAAGTATATATCGCAAGGTACTTGGTCAGATAACTCTGAACAAATGATCTGCCTAAATGAGTTACAACTGAGATCTCCAAGATAAAATGCTTTTTGGATTGGAAACATTCAAAGTAACAACATGTCTTGTGTTTTCAACATGGAAGCAACTCAAAGACTGCGACTCACAATGGGCATTGTACACGTCATAATAGCATTAGCGGCATCAATCGGAAACCTGACCATATTCACAATCGTAATAAAAAATAATCGTCTACATACAAGATCAACTATAAGCTTAATGTCCTTAGCCGTGACAGATTTTCTTGTTGGCATCATAGTTGAGCCTATGCACATTTCACAATTATTTTCAGTGAGGATGCGAAACGATTGTGAAATGAATGAAATTCGTAGGAAAATGTATAGCATTATCTTAGCAGCTTCAGTGAATTCCCTTGCGTTGATAAGCTACGATCGATATATCCATCTGACAAAACATGTCAACTATCGACGTTATATGACAAAGAAGAAAATCGCTCTGCTGACAGCCTTCACATGGGCAATGGCTCTTATCGTACTGCTTTTCCGCACGATTAATATCATGGTGGATACAATAGTGGCCATCACTCATATCTTATTGGGACAATGTGTTATGATCACGTGTTACATTGTTATCTTTATCACCGCACGGAACCAACGACGCCGCGTATCACCTATGCTTGTTCACAGATCACAAAGGGAAGAAATACGGAGACATTCCCGCGCGGCAAGAGCGATCATAATAATCATTGCAGTCACTATCGTTACATACCTTCCAATAGCTCTTTTCTATGTTTACATGGTTATATCCCCCCTTCTTTCAAAGTCACCGACAGTGTCTTCGGAAGCAAGAGAGACCGGTTACTTAGTTACCTTGACAATCGCGATGTCATGTTCCGCCATCAATCCACTCATATATTACCTTCGTATCCCAGAATTCAAAACGAGCTTGAGAAGAATACTGGAGGTGAGTGTCCCGAAGTCTGCAGTCAGAAGCTCAAATGAAACTAGAATGGCAGTTATTTGTCATAACTAATAGCTTTTGCTTTTGCATCAAAACAACATAATGTTCAAATATGAGCAAATATTACGTCTTTTCTCTCACTTACTTGCGATTGGGAGAGGGCCAAAAGTCTTCTGAGAAAGCATTACAAAAACAATGACCAAACACAACAGTTACCAAGTTATCAAAAAACTCGAGAAAATTTGATTTTCAATAAAATCAGACAGCCAAAAGTCTTAGAGGCCCTATACATGAGACCCGACATGAACACGAGTTTCAATGCCAGCACGAGTTTCATATTGGGTGCTGGTCTGAGCGACAGCTGCGTTTACATCATGGTTTACATGATGTTGGGGCGATATGAAACTTTCATTTCAAGGCGACATAAAAATCTCAAGTCGCTTTATCATGCCGGCATGAAAAGTCTGTCGGGGAGGGGGCATGAACCTTATGCCGGCATGTGAGCACATTTTTTCCCATATTTGGGGTGAATGAAAGCCAAATTGCCTTTGTTTTCCTTCTAAAATATCTACGCAAAGTCACATGAAAGAGGCATGACGTATGTGGAAAGTTCAACATCGGGTCAATATCCGCTCGTACATGTATTTTTTGTGAACTTTTGTGTCGGAATTATTGGCAATTGTTATTTTTGATTTGCCATTTGTAATATGCTACTTGTAACATTTAAATGTAATAATAATTTGAATATCTATGCTAAATATTATGGCCACAGGGTTGCTATGTATTTCCATGCTCCTTGTGGCATCGTCTTGTAACCTTTGTTTTTTTATTGTAAAATTCTATTGCAATATAGATAGATATCCGCTCTCATGTAAACGGGAATGTATTTTCCCAATTTTCATGACGGCATGAGTTCATCTCGCCCTAAGTTTCATGTCGGGTCTCACGTTGATGTAAAGGGCATCTTACTAATCTTGAAAATGAGATAATGCTCTGGCCAACCTACGAGCTTCCTTTCATTCTGATAAAGATGCTATGCAGCTGTTCAATCAATAGGAATTAGTCTAAATATTTTTACAAAATATTTTCTCACTAAAACACCAACTGTCAACCTATTAAAATCAAATCTTACATACAATTAACGGCACTGAAAATCAGTGAAAATAAATCTGGTTGAAACTTGATAAATTTGGATGTCACCGGCAGATTAAATTAATGTATATTTCAACTGAAAGTTTTATGCGCGTTTCAAACAGGCATGTCTCAAATAATTACGAAGTAAGGGGAATCTAAGCATTAGAGCTGACAGCATTAAGTTCCAATTTTTTGCTAATGCTTTAGCGCTGTCAAAGTCTGTTGTTTTTTACACGCCTGTTTTTCCATATAGGACAGGACATTTCGTACCATCCTAGAGCACATTTTAATCAATCAATTCTTTATAAAATACGACTTTGTACTTGAGAAATGATATTACACAACGTTTCAAGCATTGCTCTTCATCAGGTGTCATTTCCATCCTAGAGCACCTTTGCCACTTGTGTGATAATGCCTTTGCAAAACGTCTTTTTGATATGAATTTAAAGCAAAATTGAAATCGATAAAGACACCATTACAAGGACTAGTTTTAAAAGGGGGGCAGTTTTAAGTTAGTTTTAAATAGCAATAAGGACATTAATTATTCGTTCTTTTGAGATCTTCTTTGCTTACACAAATTTTAACATTTTATTGTAACAGTACTTTATTTCATCAATATGCCTTTTATAAACTATTATTTGCAGGTCCGCATCTACTGTATCGTAGCCCATATCAATCTGAGTTATCAAATAAAAATGCATGTATATATGTATGTATGTATGTATGTATGTATGTATGTATGTATGTATGTATGTATGTATGTATGTATGTATGTATGTATGTATGTATGTATGTATGTATGTATGTATGTATGTATGTATGTATGTATGTATGTATGTATGTATGTATGTATGTATGTATGTATGTATGTATGTATGTATGCATGTGTGGAAGTAACTAAACATGTAATTTGTAGTAATGTGGTCCCTTTTGGCTGAAAACTACTCATTGATGATAAGGGCAATACTGAATATTTTGTGGCATTATCGTGCCTTTTTGTGAGCTACTTTTGCAACAAAAAGATTGAAAATTGTTGCCAGATCTGAAATCAGCATATCAATTGCATCTGTGCCAGATTTGATGCTAACTAATGAACCTTATTAAGGGTACATATTTCGGTGTGAGACTACAGGTGAGACGCAAAGGCGGAAAAGGTTAACAATTCTGTCTTTACGTCCCAACTGTGGTATCATTATATTAAAAGAAGATCGCTACATACAAGAGCATCATCTCCAAGCAAATAATCTACTAACAACTTAACGACTGCTCGCGTAATTCGAAAGCATTTTCAACGAAAGTGGCGATCTCTTTTATCAGGCCAAGGTTTTCATTTGACATCATCAACATAAAGTTCTTGCGTGGCGCAAACTTCCCAAAATTAGTGACCAGTTCCCAAAAAAGTAGCCAACGTTTATCACGAGGCTCGTCATCTGCATTGTATCTTAATAAGAAATGCTCTTCGTTCTCAGTACAGTTCAGACAGCATCGCCGACAAATCCTCGCTTTTGCGTCTACCAACTTCTGCTGGTAGCGGATGATCGTGCAGCAAATTTTGGCTACTGTGAGACAAGCACTTCTATCTTGCATTTGAAAATAAGGTTCTACGTGGAAACGAGTGGTACCAGTAATTTGATTGATTGAAACACACATGAACGGTAAACTGATCAGCTTTGATATTAAAGTAAGGCCCCGTCCACACGTATACGTTTACGTCTGTAAACGCATACATTCTTATACGTTTACACCTTGCGTCCACACGTATACGGCGTTTCAAGTTATCCTAAACGCATACATTCGAAAACGCTTTCCAAAGTGGATACTTTTGAAAACGCTGTTTTCACGTCTCCGTGTGGACGGTCGTAAACGCATACTTTCGTAAACGGTGACGTCACAGACTTCATATTCACCAGTCATTCGCAGTTTTTTTGAAAACACTGTTTTTGCGTTTTCGTGTGACGGTCGTAAACGCATGCTTTTGTAAACGATGACGTCATAGATTTCATGCTCATCATTCATTTCCCATTGTTTTGGCGTTTACGTGTGGACAGGCTAAAACGCTCCATAAACTATTAGTGGATCAGTGTGGACGGAAAACATCCTATGCGTTTACAAAATGTAAACGTATACGTGTGGACGGGGCCTAAGCTGGTTGTGCACATAAAAATAATTAATTGCACGCACAAAGTAACTACAAATCAAAGGTGAAGACAAAGTAGTTCGAACTGCATCAAATGAAAAAAAGAAAAGCAGTAACCAGGGAACAAGGGCAGGCTTTTTAACAATATAATCAGTCTGTTTTATTAAAGCCAAAAAAGTACGGAGCAACTTGCGATTGCAGACAAAGGAAATTCCCTTAAGCAGCAAGTCAATGCAAGCAAAGCCGTAAAAGTGCCGCAAATGGAGCATAATCTATAAAAGTAGGGCAGTTTTAGTATGAAATGAGCAAACATTTACTGACAACACTTATTTTTTAAGTGGTCCGAAATTTCACCAAAGATTCCCGAAATCCAACGAAGAAACGTCCAAAAATTTTTGTCCAAACTTTCCTTCGCCGAAATTTTTGGCTTCCTGGATAGAATTATGCAGCCTACACATTACGAAACAGATTCGTAAATGCCGTTAAACAGTAATAAGTACAAATAGCTCAACATTGACCTTATGTTTATGAGTGTTACGGCAAGCTTTAAACAGATTTGATCATCTCATTTTTCCATCAAAAGGCTGCCTGGTTGGGATCAACGCAGAAGGCCAAATGACGTTATCTGAATCACACTTGAATCATTGGAATCGACCATACGATAATCAACCTACTGGCGAACTTCTATCAGAAAATCATCATTTTCGAAATTGGCTTTGTTCACGAAATAGCTTTTCTAATTATCGCAATCATGAATAATGTGTTCAGAAAATCTAACAACATTTCTATCAACAATAGGCCTTGGCGCCAGGTGGCAGAGGCCTGTACATTATGTTTCGTATGCATATTAAATAGCGAGATGTTAGTAAAATAGGACTTCAGCAAATATGTGGGTGTACATCAAAGGTGGAAGTTCTTCCAGCAAAGAAGGAGCAGAACAGGAAGAGTTGCTTTGAAGAATGGAATAAAACACTGACTTCCGTTTTTATTCTTTAGATTAAAGTTGTAACAAGTTAAGACATCAATAAGAGAAAACTAACAGCGTCAGGCTTAACCATAAGTGTTGGTATACACCAAAAGTGAAGATGTCGCTAGAGAGGAGAGGCATAATGGCAACAGATGTTACGGAGCCGGTATACTAAAATACAGTGATTTGCTTCGTACTCTAGCGTTTTCGACCTTCAGATTTCTACATTGAACTTCGTGTCCGCATTGATAAGAGAGACGTTAATGGCATACTAGATTTAAACATGAATGTTGGTGTAAATCAAAAGTTGCGATTCTTCATCCAAAGGAATTGCAAGGAAAGCAAAGGTGCTTTGAAGAATGGAATAAAATAGTGACTTACTTCTTGTGTGAGTTCTTAAAGATTAAACTGTTAATGTTGATGCTCAGCAAAAGCCGAACTACTTCTTGCAAAGCAATAGCGAGAAAAGAAGAGGTGCTTTGAAGAGGGGCAATGAAAAAGAGTGCGTTAAGCTTTGCACTCCTGTAATTTTATTGTGATCTGAAGTTTAAACTGATTTGAGTTTACTGCGATCAAACATTGGAAACGATCAAGGAAGAAATTATTCTTTCAAAGAGAATCCTTGATGCTAGTGATGTTTTACAAAAGCTAATAAAAACAATACGTTAAATTTCGTCCTCTCGCAGTTTGAACATAATTTGGAGTGTAAACTGCTTTGCGGTTTCTGTGATGAAAATTGGAGACAATCGATGAGGAACTTCTTCTTTTCAAAGAGAATCCTGAACTCAAGAGATGTTTTGAATCAGCGAATAAACCGTTTAGTTAAATCTTGACTCCTTGTGTTTTCGAAGTAAACTTGACCATCAATTGCTTTAATCTTTCTTCAGTGAATATTGGAATATTTCTTTTTGGATAAGACTTGTCAAGGCAAGAGATGGTTTGCAAAAGCAGCTGCAAAACTGAGCGCTTTTACGTATCGCATTGCCTTGCAAAGGCGGTAGACTTGCACTTGGTCGGTGAGACGAGCGTACATCGTCGGTGAGACGAGCGTATATCGTCGGCGAGACAAGAGTGGATCAACATCGATGAGTCTTGTTCAATAGCTGAACTTATTCATTACATCAAATCATCTCGGTGACAAACTACACAAAGGACGACAAAGAATGTATCAGTTGCCCTGTAAAGGCGAAAGACTAGATTTGAGTCAACGAGAGAAGCGTAAATCATCACCAATATATCTTGGCAGATACTGAATTCTTTTAAAACATTACATCGTAACACAAACTACGCATTGGACGACAAAGAAACGCATCACATTGCCTTTTAAAAGCGAACGAACATACACGACCTAAGTCTGCGAGAGACGCGTTTATCAATACCAATGTATATTGGTCGATAACTGAACTTGCTCATTACATCAAATCGTCTTGATGACGAACACAAGGGACGATAAAGAAGCGCACCATATTGTCTTCTAAAGATTCTGTATTGCTAAGCAAGAGAAACGTAAATCAGTACCGATACATCTTCGTAGATACTTGAAGTATTTCATTATCTAAGTGGGAAACTACACAAGGGATGAACAAAAAATGCATCAGACTGTCTTGTAAAGGTGAGAAGTCTCCGGAGAACGAACAGATGAAGCTCATTCTGTAAGCATATCATAATATCCATGAAAACATTTAAACATGATATTATATTCTAATATCCCCGCAGGGAAAGACGAGAGGGTGTAAACACAATGACTGCAACATCCTTGAAGTCCATGCTGAGCTAAATATAAATCAACGAACAAAGGTATTTACAACATACATGAACAATAAAAATTCAATTACGGACAGACCAATTCTATTACACATACTTAGTAGGAAAATTTTATCAAAATGGCTAGCTGCATCTTGAATTTGATGGTTGCATCTGGTTTACGATATGCGTTGGTCGTTGTGAACGCAATCCAAGGCTCCTTTGCTACTATCGGGAACTTGATCGTTTTCATAATAATCATAAAGAACAGGCGCCTTCGCACAAGATCCAATATCTTGTTGATGTCACTAGCAACCACCGATTTTCTAGTAGGGGCAGTGGTAGAATCGATTCATGTAGCACAATTCCTGTCCGAAGAGTATCGCAAAGATTGTCGCATAAATTCTGTACGTCGAATACTGACGAGTTTCTTTTTAGCAGCTTCAATTAACTCTCTTGCAGTGATAAGCTACGACAGGTATATCCACTTGACGAAAACTGTGAATTATTCGCAGCATATGTCACAGATCAAAGTAACGCTTCTCTTAATAGTATGTTGGTTTATGGCAGTACTCCTGCAAGTTATTCGCTCAATCAACCAAACAGTGAACAACATCGTTGCTATAGTCCATATAAACTCCATAATAATCATCATGCTCGTATGCTATATTGTGATCATACACACTGTCAAGAAACAAAGAGTCCACATGACGCAGTCAAACATGGCACGGCAACAAATACAAGATACACGAAGCAATGTGAAAGCTGCAAAGGCTATTACAACTATCATCGCCGTCTTGATGTTGACTTATCTGCCGATAGCATTGTTCTTCGTCGCCCTTATCACGACTGGTCTCTCTTCCGCATTGCAACCTATCTCACCAAGTGCAAGAGAGATTGGTTACGCAATTACGATCACTATAACAATGACAAATTCAGCTTTCAACCCACTGATATACTTTCTTCGCATCCCGGAGTATAAAGCTAGTTTTAAAAAGCTGTTCGGAGTCAAATCCACCACCATCACGACTTTCGAAGAAAGACAAAGCAAAACAGAAATTAAAATGGTGGGGAATTCCTCTCACTGCCAGAGAGATCGGCTATGCAACAGTGATAGGCCCTCACTATCTGTAATTTAGCTATTCATTAATTTCGCCGACAAAAGCAAATTAATGACGAACACGACGACTACGACTGCCGATTATTATGATGATGAAGAAGATGATGATGATGATGATGATGATGATGATGATGATGATGATGATGATGATGATGATAATGATGATGATGATGATGGTGATGATGATGATGATGATGATGGTGGTGGAGGCGGTGATGGTGGTGGTGATGGTGGTGACGATGGTAACAGCACCAATAGCAAAAAGCTATTCACAGCTAAATTTGGAACAACTATGCTAGAATGAACGAGCACCATAAAGCTCTAAACAGCAGGGATTCATCCCAGCGCACGAGACATTGACTTTGCAACAGTGATAACAACATCAAATTCAGCTATCAATCCTCTTATATACTATATTCGTATCCATGGAAGACCAAAAACAAATCCTGCTCAAAGAGAATGCACAGGACAGTAATAAACAAGATGCGATTCACGCACAAACTCAAACTACGTTCAAATTTAGCAGTCATAACAATAACAGGCAATTTAGACCAAGCGATTTGTTACAACACCTTAAGCTCTCATTGCACAAGAAACTATGTCACTAGAAAAGCTTTCGTACTAGTCAATGTATAACCAGAATAGTCAGCAACAATATGACATTTTCAAACGGAAGTCTTCCCTAATTTTTGTTCAGCTATGCTTAGCTACCAGCAATTAACGATGTAAATCACACCCCTAAAGATAAGGCGTATCTAAAAGTCATGAAACTCTTACTCCAGCGTGACATAAGTACATTTGCGGGCAATTAGATTATGTGTTATCTCAATCAGGCTTGAAACACATCAATTCATTCTTCTCACAATAACATGGGGAATAGTGTATCATGGTCAAAATAAACAGGTCAAACAATGCTCCTCTCATCTGTACTTGACCTCGTTAGTGTGCGCAAGCACTAGTTATCATTATATATTGGTTGCTGGCATCTAAGAGTGCTTAAACTACAGTCACATTTTCAAAATCATTTGCTCCAATGAGGCCTCATTTTGCATAATAATTTCCCATATCTTCGCTTTGAACGGCTATATCTACCATAGATTGTAACGCGCTTAAGTTTGAATCTCTTAGGGTTTGTTTGCTTCACACCAAAATGTGGAAACAATAGACTTCGCCGACTCAGAAGTCGCTCTTGGATGACGTTGAAACTCTGACAACGAAAGAGATCGTACGGTGAGAAAGCCTTTTAATTTTTCTGCTCCAAAAGGCAGAGGGTTTGGCCGACTTTGGGAAGAGTCTTATTTCCGTTACGGTAAATCCAAAACCTACTGTTATCAAATTTCTGTTTTTTGCTTTCGCTTGGAAAATATTCTTCAGTTCCTTACATTTTCAGACTATGGTAAGCTTACAAAATTACTAATCAAACACTTATGATGGAAACTTACCTGCATCGGCTCTCCCTCTTCACCAATGAATCCAAGTCTGCAGATCATGTGTCGGCAACAAGTACGGCCATCACGATATGATATGTCGCTGAACCTGTTTGCGCACGCGTCTTCAGTGAACGAGTTTAAGAGACTGTTCATATGGAGGTGAGCCGGCCTACTTACCGAGACAGAAATTGGACGCGTGTTAAATTTACACACGTGCCTGTTGCCTGAATAAGAATCGTACGAACAATATCGACGTTTTCGCCTCGGTAGCCGGGAGGGAGTGCTCATATGGGAGAATTTTCATCCGGCTTACCGGGATCTGGACAATACACGTTTTTTTCTAATAAGAAACTAGGATCAGGCCATAGAACTAAAAGTTTCTTAATTTCACATGAAATTTTGTCGATTTTAGCATTAAAAGTTTCTTAATTGGTTTCTTATTTTTCTGAATGCAGAATTAGCAATGTGGTCGCTAACACTGCGGCAGATATGTTTCTTGATATTTAAAACATCATAAAGGAATAAACAGTGTTCTGTTATGTTGAAAACACAAATGGTTAGATAATATTGCTCAAGAATGAAGGTTCAATGATCTATTCGCTATAAAATCCATGCTTTTAACTTTGAAAAGTTTCTTAGTACTTCTCAGACATAGTAATAGAGTTTCTTAAAATTTTGGCCTTCTCAGTACTAGTTTCTTATAAGCCAGTTTCTTATAAAAAAAACGTGTACTTCAATGCAATCTCGCTAAGTGGGCAACCCGAGCGCTCATATGAAAAGACAGCAAATTATATATTGGGGCCCGGAAGGCGTAAGATCTCGGCAAGGAGCTCCAGCTCAGTAAGCGGGCTGGCTAGCTTCAAACAAACAGGCTCTAACATACTGTAAACAAAATGAAACTCACCAGATTCTTGAGAAATTCAGCGTAATGTATTTTGTTGTCATGATTCTCATCACAGATGTTCCATAGCCTGAAAAGTAAAGAACATTCTTATCTAAAGATTTGAGTGAAGAAATAAAGGCCATGAAAAGTTAAGTCTCAGATATCACCATTGTGAACTTCGCCTTCAGAAGAATCTCATGATTCAAAAACTTGTTGGTGACCACGTGGGTAGCAAGACCAGTGATTCAGCATCGACTTCACAGTCAACCAAAGCTAGATTTGATTTCAATCTTTAAATTTCCTATAGTTCGATTTCATACATTTCTAAGAAGGCAGTATAGGTTTAACATTATTCACTGATTTCATTGTATCAAGAGCCTTTGGACGATATTCACAAGGCCAAAGAAGCGCTTTTACATTCACCGTCTTAAATCCTTTGGGTGACAATAAAGAAAGATGAAGGTTTTATTACATATATAGTCGTTGTGCAAGTGGATTGTATATTCTCTTCTTCTCCCTCTCGGTTGTCGGTTGTCCTCGATATAAAACAGTTTGCAGGTCAGCTCGAAGCAAAGCAATGAGAGAAATCGAAAGGGAGAAGCAGAGAAAACACAATCCACTGCACAAAGATTGTATATATATTTTTTTACTTGTGCACTGTACTTTTTCGTTTCGACCTATTTGCTTCTTTGCACATAAGATATTTTGTGTTCAGACAAAAATTAATGTTGTAGGGCCAAAAAGATGGAATGATTGTTCCCTGGCCAAGCAACTCTGATTGCAGCATTTTCTAATGCCAAAAAAGGCAAAGCACGCCGAGAAAAGTCCGGTGATAGCTCTAAAATATTCGGCCGAAAAAGGCCTAGGCCAAAGCGCCATTTTTCTATTAATAAGACGTCAAATAAAGCTCGGTATTAAAGCCTCAGATGCTGCCGAGCAAGTCAGTCTCAGGTAACAGGTTGACAGAGGTAGTTCCTTGTCATAAAAGCGCTCACAGCGCCCATTGGCTTTCCTGTTGAGACTGACGTCTATAAATATTTATAAAAAAACATACAAGTCTGCAATAATCAGTGATGCCTGTCCTCAATTTGTATTTCGTTTCGACTTATATTTTTACTTGTGCACTATACTTTTTCATTTCGACCTATAAATATATATAATGCAGCCAGCCCTATATCCATCTTTCTTTGCCACCCAAAGTACTTAGGACGATCAATTTTACAGTGCCACTTAGGCCACCTAACTATCGTTCAAAAGCCCTTGATCGGACCCAGGTTATTTGAAGCTCAAAAACTGAATCACTAGCAATCTACCAATAAATCAAAATTTGGAATACCAAACCCTACCCCTGACTCTAAACCTCCCCATCACCCTACCGTAACCTTAACCCAAACCATAGCCTCATCAAGTTCAAGATTTCAAGATCAACGTCAATCGTATGCTTTTCATTTCATGGTTTTGATCTACCGCTGAATCTCATAACGACGGAAAGATGTAAAAAAGTTACATCCTTACTCTTTAAAGTGTCCCTCTGTTATGGGTAGATGATAATGGTACAGCAAATTCCTCAGCTCCTTTTTCGAAATAAATCCATCACTATTGTCGTCAATCTTCCTAAACGCTTTACTGAAAGTTTTCCAGTTGTCCATAATCTTGGAACGTAGCATCTCCACTGCCTATCAAAACAAATATACAAACTTCAAAGATAAAGATGCATTGATGAATCGAGGAATATTTGAGATATTAAAAATTTCGATGAGAAACAATGGTCTTCAAGTCACTCAATGATTTGGCTCCATTATACCAGTGTAATCGCTTCACGAAAAACTCGGCATGCTCCTCCCGCAATCTCCGGAACACTGAGATTAATTTGAGGTTGCCAAAGAAAAAGTCAGCAAATGAAATGGACAAAAATGCTTTTCTTACCGAGAAGCTAAAATATTGAAAAGCCTTCCTGCTGAGTCAAAGACAGCATCCTTCCTGAATCGTAAACCTATAAAGGGTTAACTTTCTTTCCATTTCATGTATTGTATAATTGTAAATAGGCTTTTAAATTATGGTTTTTTATCTAGTGATGTTTATTCTAACTGTATATTGTACCTAAGATTTTACCAGAGAGCACCTTGAAAAACGGCTTCTGCCGAACGGCTACCCTCCTAAAAAGATTCAAATATGAAAAATATTAGTAGTAGTTTATCTCCGCAAAGTGAAACTCCAATTTTGCCGATTTGCAAAAGTATATTCCTCAAATTTCGACAGCTTATTGCCGTGAGATTTCCCCTTTCAACCGATTTGCGAAAGTTAATTCCATTTTCGCATTCTTTCCAACTCACGAAAAGTCTCTTCCCTTGAAATTTTCTTCCCTTAAAGGGGCTGGGTCACGCAACTTAAAGAAATTTCTTTCGAAGGGACGATCTTGCAGTATTTTGTATGGGCCATATCAAAGAGATTTTCCACTTCTGTTCTCAAAATGAAGGCGGTATTTTGAAGATGGACTCTTGAGCAGCGTAGGAGTGCAAATGAAACGCTCATATGTTGTACGACTGCATAGAAATTGGTCCATTTTTAGAAGTAACTCTATTGTGGATTCACCCCATCCACCAAAACTGTGCAGAACACAATGGCCACGTGTGTCGGCAATAGCGACAACAGATTTGTTTACGGTTAAGTGACCCCGTCCCCTTTTAGTGCCCTAATATACCCACCATTTCTCTGGTAATTAAGGCAGGTGGTATAGTGCTGTCCTTTCTGCGTGGATTACTGAGCCAAGGGTGAGCCTCCTAAAGTTAAGGAAGACAATCAAAATTAAAGTATAAAGAAGGTTCGTTAAAATGAGAGTGAAATGAAATAAGGATCTTACAAAGGCAAAGCTTTATTCTTCAGGTAATTTTCTTCCTACTTTCGATGGTATAAATCGCTGCCTTCATTCCTTCGATTTTCGAACCCTCGGTACACAAGTGCATATCGTTTCCACTGTGTCGGGCATAACTAAAGCCGCAATTTCCTACAGCGTATATAGGGTCTTTAAAATGGTTTTGCTTTAAGATAAAATAACATTGCCATTATTACTGAATTCTGAAGCTCACGCCTGTATGACTATCCCTCACTATCAGCAAACCCGTGAAGACACAGAATAACCTGGGTAACCAAGAGACGAGAGACGAAACGCTAAAGGCTTCTGATATGAAATAATATAAAAGAGCTTGACAAGGATTCTCACGCCCTAAATCCATTCAAAATCAAACCTTGGCATTTGACCAAGCCATTTTCGAATCAAATATCTTCAGTTGAATCACAAAGTTGTTACTCAGTTAATCGTCAGGTAAGTATTGACCAATATGGTCAAGCAATTTCTAATTCAAAGCGAGAAGCTAGTGGTCGAAAAATGATGACATCATCAATCGGGCTTCCGATCTTTGACTCAATTGTGAAGGTCTTCCGCAAGTGCGATTTTTGGGGACTTTTTCCTGTCACAGAAGACACTTTAATCAGCAAATTATCCTGTAGATATTTCTGTGCAGCAAGTAGATGTGAATTGAAGTTGAATCTACCCTCATTTCTAATGCTCATAAGGCAGCGAGAAAAATCACAAACATACTTCTACCTATCATTTTTTAAATAGAATTTGGATCATTCAAATCTGTGGACTACCCTTGCTGCTATGAATTTTCAAAATTAGGAACCTTTTTCGAGCTCTTCTGATAGATTCCAAATCATTAAAAAAGTTTGGTCTAAAATTCTATGGCCTACTTGCATGTCTGGATTAAGAGAAACTGTCGTTATTTTGCAATGCTAGAGTTCTACCTGTTGATTTTGCTGAATCTTTTACATTTTCAGACGTAAGAATGGTTTATTTTTCAACAATTCATGTAGCATTTTTGAAGAAAACGTAGACAATTATAATTTCTAAACTCTTTGACAGTGCATTAAATCATTTCCAAGAGAACCATAGTTTGCACCTATGGTATCGTGCAAAACTCTGTCACTTTTATGGTTTACGAGTTAGAAATTTGATTACATCAAATTCTCAAATGAGTTGAGATATATAATATGCTGTAATTTCTAAAAATATTCAACATTTCTGAAAAGTCAAAAGGCCATAGGTGAAATTGATTTCCAACCATTCAATCAATAGAAATAGGTCATAGAATTTTGTATCTAGATTTTTGTGCCGATTTGAAGATTTTGAACCTGTGCTAATCCGAGCTCAGTGTAAAGGATAACTGAAATATCAAACCATATCGTCCTTCCAGTACGCTTCTTCGAATGAGTGAAATGCCCCTCGAAATTGCCAATGAAACACACCCCTAAAATTAGCTAAAACCAAAATGCGTCAAGACATCATCATCCGAGCCCCAGTATAAATAACCGAATTTTAAAAGCATACCTTTCCTTCCCTGCTTTCAAAATTTTCAAGGAAATCATGATATGAAACATATCCTTTGCCTTCAGGATCGATTCGGTACATCAACAGTTTGAACTGTCCATCTGTTATTCTAAATGGAAATGTGTCAAGTATCTTACGGAATTCTTTCCTCCGTACACGATTGTCTTTGTCCTGTTGAAGAAATAAAGAGATAAATGAAATACATGGAAAGCAACTCAAAAGGGTTTTGAAATTCATTAGGGCGCGTTCATATGGAGACCAATGCAGGAAAGACCCGCACATAAGACACTCGTTTCTTTCAAAATAAAGCTGCGCAGTTTCTTATACGATGAAAAACGTATAAAAAATAGGCTGATAAGTTTCGTACAAGAAACTCTGATAAAATAGCAGATCAGCTCGGAAAGGCCAAAATTCTATGATTGATAAGAAAAGATGTACCCTGTTGTATTTCAATAAAGGCTCTGTATCTTACATTTCATAAACAAAACACCCCAAACTCCACGAAAAGTCACAATGACAGTAATTTCAATCAGTATTGTAGGATACTGAAAATTTTCTGGAAAATTACTTATTGCATTTAATTTGTTACGCAAGTTTTTGTTCTAAATCAGAACTTCTCAGAAACTAAATAAAATTCAAGCGCACCAGTTTCTTATAGTTTGGTACAAAAATTTGAAAAAATCAGCCTGCAATTTTTTACAAGTGAGTCTCCTACATGCGGGCTCGTAATGTATATCAGCTAGGCGCAACAGCTCCCTATATCTCAAATCTTTAATATATACTGTACTATCGTGTGAAGGTTTTTGGTAAATGAGTTATCTCTCCCAGCCAATATGTTGGTTTGATGAGGCAGTTTAGATCGTCTATAATGTGGTCTAGCTCTGAAGACGCCTCATATACCAAGGCAAAATATCAGCTCTTATTTTTATAGTCAAAATTTTATCTAAAAAACAGTAGTCTTCTCTTTTGCGCTGCTTTGCAGTGTTCCTGCCTTCAAACTTAGATCGCCAAGGCGATGTCTCAACGGTCAGAAGCAAGATAACTCAGTCAGCCAAGTTGACCTGACGGCAATAGCACACGTGCCAGTCAATAAGAAACAGCTGGAGAAATCTCGAAATCACTCTTGTGGTTATGGTTTACATGTTTGTCAAGCTAAACAATCTTGGAAAACCAGCATCCATTGTAGCCCTAGGACATTTCAATACTTCAATATCTCAATTTCACTTCTAAAAGCCAGAATCTGATAAGAACATCCTTCGATGTAAAGAAATCGTCATAGCTAGATACATCTCCAGTTTTTTATCCATCAAAGGTCAGGGATTTAGTAGATACTATCTGTTTAAAATTTCAAAGACTTGGAAATAGCCTTGAATAACAGATTCGTCGTGCTAAATCCATAAATGGAACAAAAACACCATGATCTGTAGAAAGGAGACTGTCAACCCTGTAAAATAACAACAACAAAATAACTGTTCTTTAACAGGAGTTAAAAGTCTTCTTTCTGCAGATGATCGTTTTTTTGCTGCGTTTAAAGGTTATTTTGCAAGGTAAATTTCAAATCTTGTACCACAAACCATTTAATTACATAATTTCAAAGACCAAACAACAACGAAAACTCTAAATCTAATCCCAGCCTCCGGCTTCAAGCCATGGCCAAACAAACAATGATTTATTCAATGGTCTAAGGATAGCCAAGTTTTAAAACTGTCCTTTGAACAGAAAGATAAATAACAAAATCAAAACTCACATCATCAAAAACCAAGAACGCACGTTTGATCGAAGAGTAGTTATTCGTCACATGATCTTTAAGCAATTTCCATAACTCTTTCATTTCTAAAGGTGACTCCGCTTCCCTTATTGGATTCACTCTGCATCAAAAAAGGAAATGGTTATCTTCAACAGTTTTTTAACAATTTCATAAAAACATAACGGTCCTTATCATCCCATGGCCAAGAATGCTGACACAAAACGTAGTGAAATCTGATACAGCTCCCAATTTCAACAATCACGTTTTGTGCTCAAATAAAGTTCTCAAAAACGAATTGCTTAAAACATCTCGTACAAACTTCTTCTTCCATACTCAATCTAAGAATGTGTCATCTTCGAGAAACATATTTACAAAGACGATACAAGTGGGAGCATCTGGTTTACGATATACATTGGTCGTTGTGAATGCACTCCGAGGCTTCTTTGCTACTATCGGAAACTTGATCGTTTTCATAATAATCAAAAAGGACAGAAGCTTTCGCACAAGATCCAATATCTTGTTGATGTCACTAGCAATGAGAATCAATGACTCAACTTGACTCAACAAAATTTTTTTATCAGCTAAATAGTTGCAGTAAACATTGCTGATTCCAAATCTGTGATTCTTTTTTCGATTTGAGGGGCAGAAGTGTGCTTTTAATGGGGTTTTGTAGGGACTGGTCGGTTGAAAAGAGTCTGGGGCGAGTGATGTTTTCTGGTGTTCTTAGAAATCGCATGCCTTATTATTGAAAATACGGCTCAACAGTTTGAAAAGCTGCTAGTCTCATAACATTTTGTCCAGAATTGCAGATCTAAAGCAACTTCTGGCCACAGCTAGCAGCGTTTCTACTGAGAACGGGGGTCCTGCTTTTAGTTTAAATTTGACAGAATGGGCACTCGATACAAACCACTATTCTGGCAAGTAAAAACGTCTATCAAAGAATACTTTAAATCAACAAAATCATAGGAGAACTTACTTATGGCTTGATCGAATTGGTATTGTCTGTCCATTGCCACCATCATCTGTATGCTTGAATTTATCAAGAAAATGAATGTATGGAATCTTATGTGATGCACGTATCCCACATCTAGTAAAAGAAAAAAAAGAACATCTTGAGAGCAAAACTAAAATGATTCTTTGCAAGAGGTTAGGATTATGAATACTCGAGAAAGACAATCCTCTAGACAAAATCATTTGATTTAGGAGTGTAGTCTCAGACTGCGTTAGCATGATACCGGCACATTTTGAAAACGGTGAAAAATGTGACGGATATGTGTCTCCGGTTCACACGAAAACGGCACAGTTTCTGCTCGCAGATTTTGAAAACGGTAGATTTTGAAAATAGAACACTGACCGGCATATTTTGAAAACGGTAGATTTTGAAAATAGAACACTGACCGGCATATTTTGAAAACGGCATCGTGTGGGCACTCCAAAATGATGAAAACGGAACATTTTTCGACGCTTTCAAAATTAGTCTCAATAATTCTTAAGGTGTAGGTATATTTCTTTGGCATCAAATTCTTGGAGAGATTGCACAGAGTTTGTTGCTGTTGGATTCCCTATCGCTTTCAAACCGTGCCGGGATCGTGTGAACGCGAACTCAAACTTAGCTACCGTCACATTTTTCATCATTTTCAAAATGTGCCGGCATCGTGTGAGCACTGCCTTGATTTCAAAGCAGTTTCAGAGATGCTTGAGAATATTTGTGAATGATAAACAAAATAAGGTGAAACCATTGTGAATTTAAGCAATGTACAAGAAACCAAACTGATTGCATGATTATTTGACTACTGCCTTTAGAACCACACCTTAACAAAGATGGCCTGTTCTGGCAAGAAGACGTTAGTCAAAAAGCCACCAGCTATATTCTATTCTTCAAGGAAATAGCTTGCAAAGTAGGATCTACTGCACAACTTTTGTGATTCTCAAGAAATTTTATGTAAGTTCTGTTCGTGTAACTGAAAAACTTCTAAGGGCCGTGCTGCAGAAATAGGCTCTACGTCAGTGAAATTTCATTTGATTTGTAAGAAACTAGTGTCTGAACTAGGGACAGGGTGTAAGATCTTAGGCACAGGGTTGTTTTTCCATGAAGACCGTTTGTTTCATTCTTTTTTATATTTGATTAGACGTTGAACACATTATTTGGGAAATTCTGAATTGTGCAAAATATGAAAATTTAATGCTTTGTACACAAGCGAATTGAAACATTCTTCTTTCCAATAGACGATTACGCCAGATGGCGGGGGTGAAGTTTTTACCAAGATGCACTGCGTTCATTAATCGAATTCCTATAGAATCGTTAAGGATTCGTAATTCGAACGCAATGCATCTTGGTAAAAAGTTAATCGCCGCTATCTTTAGCGTAATCGTCTATCATAATTCAACTTTCACAAAAAGTTAGCTTTAGTAAATTTCCACCAAAAATTTTACCAAAAACCCAAAGAACATTTCACGTGGAAGTGAAAAGGCAACTTTATGCAACTTGAAACCAACTCCCGTTTTTCAACGCAAAGATTTTATACAAAAAATTTCATTAAGATGAAGGAGAAATATCCAGCTTAGAGAAGAGATTATCAGATTATTTCGGTAAGCAGCAATACGATTGTTTTCTTGTCTAGATGATAAAAGTAACTTGAATGTAGCAATAACTTTACGGAGCTACCATGCATACCTTTCCATAAGTTGTGCGAACATGAGATCTGATATTGGGAATACGAAGTTAACCAACACTCGTCTGAGTTCATCTAGGGTCACGTATCCATCTCGTTTCTTATCGAATGCTACAAACGCTCTTTTCAGGTCAGAGTACTTCTGAATCACCTGGAAAATAAAGATGAGAATGTCATTATCCACTGCGATAGTTTCTTCCCAGGTCTAAAAATACAAGTCTATTCAATTCAATATTCCTTGTAGAACACAAAAATCAGATACGATTACTAACATAATAAAGCTGTATTCTACATTATTACCTGACTGGAGTTTCAAAAACGAGGCAATACAGAATCCCGCCATTCCTGTTGGCTAATCACACATTTCCCGCGGGTTTCCCGTAGCTTTGTATAATACGATACAAGGACGCGTTTTTGTCACCACAGCAACCACTTTAGGCCTAGGCTTGTGAGATTTGCAGTGAACTCAAACGACAAGATTGTAACAAGATGTGTGTGATGAAATGCAAGTCAAGATTAGAAGATGTCAGGTAATAAAACTCATACTAACCGGTTTTGTCGTTGTACAGGAAAATATAAAGCCGTCGGTCTTAACGTACAGACCTCGCAAGCTCGGCCTGTACTTTTAAGACCTCGGGCTTTATATTTTCCTGTACAACAACAAAACCGGTTAGTATCCGCATACTACACGACCCAAGAAG
This sequence comes from Aurelia sp. 4 Dawson et al 2005, assembly GCA_964019985.1. Classification (NCBI taxonomy): domain Eukaryota; kingdom Metazoa; phylum Cnidaria; class Scyphozoa; order Semaeostomeae; family Ulmaridae; genus Aurelia; species Aurelia sp. 4 Dawson et al 2005. Next base: position 7,508,464 of record OZ026506.1, read on the forward strand.
AAGCAAATTGTGCGAATCGGTTGGTGGCTCTTGTTTGCGGCTTTGCGAGCGGGTGGTGAATCTTTCCTGATGCACCCGGTAGTTTTTATTTCTTTCTATGTTAATGGCCACGGGGTTGTCATAGTCTATTGCTCCCCGTGGTATTATCGTCCTTGTAGTGTTTCGTAAAGTAATTAGTAGGCAGTATGAAATATATAAAAAGAAAAAGCAGAGCTTATCTAGCTTGGGCCGTTAACGAAACGATAATAAGAATAGCAAAAGAAAACATGCATTTCGTTCAAACATACGAAAGTGGATTATGATAGCTGAGCTTACAAGAATCCGATAATGATGCAAGCTTATACAAATGAGGCAAAAGAAATTTTCTGATATCATACAACAAGCCCTTCAAAGGGACTGGGTCATGTAATGCAAACCAAATCCTTTCAAAACGACGACTTTGCAGTATTTTGATAGGCCATATCACAGAGATTTTCCACTACTTTTCATGAAAGTGCAATTCTAAAGATGGACTCTTGATGGGTTTTTGAACTTCGTAGATAAATAAACGAAACACTCATATGTTGCACGATTGCAGTGATATTTGTGGATCACCTTATTATGGATTCACCCCACCCACCAAAATCTGTGCAGAGCACAACGGCCGTGAGCGAGCAACAATATAGGTTATAGAAAAGACAGGTTTGTTTACGGTTACGTGACTCATCCCCTTTAAAGTTAGCTGACGGAGCCAAGTAGCGGTAGTCCATAAACAGGACAAAGAAATGCCTACGTACCCTATTGTTCTTCCAGCCAAACAATATGCAGGCACGTGTCGATATCATCAAATGTAATAGGCTAATTTTAGATCTGTATATGCAGCTCTTGCACTAGCTATCCATTTCCGTCACCTTATTTTAAATTGTGAAACAAATGATGCTAAAGCAAGTGCAAACATAGGAACGAAACTCGTAAACGAGGAAAGCTAGAATCAAAATGAAATCTCTGCATGTTTTTACAGACAGAGAACTGAGAATAGATCCTTCCAGATACTAATTCAGTATCCTCAAATCCAATGATTCTTTGTTTTTGCTTATTCGCTTACTTGCTGCCTTTTCGAAAATGCAATCTCTACTTTGGAGGCTTTATTTTTCCTGAGGATACAGATCTAGTGCCTGACAGGTTTGGTCTCAGCAATGTCGTGTAAAACATGTTAGGAGAAAGATTGTAAAAAACTGTACAATGAAATTATTTTCCAAATAGATTTCATGTTAATTTAGCACTGTAATCTTAGCCCAGGGTCATCTAAAGCAGCAAAGAGGTTATTCTCTAACCGATTAAGAGCAGCTATTTCCTTCGTTCCTTTTTCAGTTGCCGATTGCGGAATGAATGATAAAATGGATTCTTTAAATAGAATAGCATTGTAGTAAATCCTAAGGAATTTTCAGGCCATAGGCCTCGGAGCTTCTACGAGTCTTCATGTAACGGGGCTTTAAATGCAAAAAGGTCTCACGATGCTCGATCTCAAAAACAAATCTAAGGATCATTCGCTTGACAACACTTTACTTGATCACTTCGTAAAAGATCTGCAGTTATTTGCAAGTCATGAATAGATACGATATCGGTTTTCAGATACTTGGCATGAAGAAAAAATTTTAGCAGGATCTCACCCTTTCTCTGAATTTCTGTTCAAGTTGTGCCAGAGTTAGATCTTCCAGATTCTCCGTGGTTCCAGATGATGGTCGGGGATTTCTATTGGTGTCTCTGCTGTTTACTGAACGATCCAGAAATACTAGAATGGAAGAAAATTGAGCGAGTGGTAGCCAGGTGGTAGGACACAATTTGATTGACTTACTTCGGATTAGATTCTTTGCCTACCTCGAAATGCCATAAATTTCTCTCTTGAAATCGAACTCGACCACTGCGTAGGACAATAATACACAGACTCGTTTCACAAAGAAAGCCTGATTGGTTTCTTATGTTAAGAAATACTTCGTCAAAACAGGGTGTGTATACCATGGTATAAGAAATACTATTATCTTTTAAACAACTATCAAAATTGTTAAGAGAACGTGTTTAAAATATGCATTGTTGTACGAGGATCTAACAGCTTGAGCTAGCACTGAAAGCTTCCTGAAATGATTGCAATTTGGGCTTAAAACTTTCATTCTTGTTTCTCGAGAACTGAGACCTATTGGAGACGCATTCAAATATACACCCTATAACTGCACTATGCACCGTACCATGTAAAAGAAACTGAACATGAATCAGCCTGGATAGTTTCTTGTAGAGAGGTATTTTATTCACCAAATTAGGCCTGAGTTGCCTATAATGCAGTTTCTTTAAGGTGGGACTTTACTGAAGGCGATTTAGGCCTAACAATTCGGAAAGGCACATGTGACGGGGCTCTGCAGTTTAAGGCCAGAAAATATGGCTGAGAAGGACTGCCATTGTCAAAGAAGAGAAGTTTATGGCATTTCAACGCAGGCAAAGAATGTAGCCCAATCTAATTCAACCTAATTGTGTCTACCATTCACTGTAAATCAATACTTTCCAAAATGAATCGATTGCAATGAACTGACAATCAATTTGTAGAGTAGAGAGGCCTGGCCAACTGAAATGCAGATTTTTATATCACAAAAATCTACCAAACTACTCTAGAGTTAAGACTTTTCTAATCTGAGGCTTTTTGGAAGTCCTGACACAAACTAGACATTACGATCACATTTTACAGAAGCTTTCGCATTTAGGATTTAACTTCTGCGATTCCAGCTCTTGTTACTACAATCGCAATTTCACAATTTCACCTTCACAACAAAAAATGGGTGTGATTTGGAATTTAAAGGCAGTGTGTCCATATATAAATAAGTTGCATGCACGAACCATGAAACTGCTGACACGCTGCTGACATGCATGTAGCTGTTCGAAACTTTGATTGGCTAGGAGCCGGCTGTTTTAAACTGATCACATGAAAATAAGAGCCTCATTGTCAAACCATACGAGCAATGGCAGAACAGCGGCAAAGCAAGCTTCGACCAAGTGAACGTCTTGGATGCTTGGCAATGATAGTGACGATACACAGTTACTTTGAAAAACATTATTGCTGGAGGGATGCACGGAGATTGGAAAGCTATTTCGAGCTAACGAAACTATTCCCAGTGACAACGCAGGCAGACAGAAGTGGTGGACTCAGGGTGTGTGGCAATTCGAAACAAAGTCAGGGCCTAAGCCTAAACAACTGGTCACATGAAAACACGACAAAAGATCACATGTTTCCGAGATACCCCCTTCAAAGCCTTCTATTTACATGGACACACTGCCTTTAAAACAAACATCACATTCTTATGCGACCATCTTTCGTGCAACTGCAGGTAACCACAATGTTATACTTACTACAATCTAGGTTACGGTCTAATTATTCCTCTCTGCAGACTTAGAAAGAAAAGAAATTCTAGCTACGTATCCTGCTGCACGGTTAACTGTGGTTAAAGTTTTTCTTGTTGGTTTTTAACGTAACTCTGCCGCCTCAAGACATATTCTTCAAGACAATGCATTGATGCCTGCATCAGATCAGATGTAGATTGAATATGTCCACGAATAAAAACAGTTGAGGCGTTTTGGAAGAGCAATTTCGCGCTATCGCAAAATTCACCTGACATCTAATTTAGAACAGACATTTCTCTTTCCTTGCCGCAAAATTTTATATCGTTGCAGGAAAATGCCTCATCATTCAAGTAGCCTGTCTTATTCTCTTTGAATCCGAAACCGACTTCACAGATAGATTTTGTGTATCTGAAAACAGAAGCTAAACAATCATGATATTCCAAGCAAGTGAAATTAAACCCATTCCTACTCACAGGTGGTAAAAGATCGTCTGCAAAAGAAATCCTGAAGCTCTTTGTAAGTAGCTAGCATGCAGGAGCTAGCATCCTAGTTTCTCTTAACTATCCAGCCATTTACAAAGTTATACGCTTCTGCTAGAACAACAAAGACTTTGTTGACCAGGCACTGATTGGATACGTGGGGGTAAAAATGAAAACAAGCGAAATCTAGTATATGCAAATATATCTCTTATGATTACTCGGATGTAAGTGGATATTTGTCGCGCCAGGAGGTAACGCTAGTCTTGGAATGACGGGGGAGTGCCGCCAAATATTTGAGAGGAATACCCATATCTAAGGATTTCAGGAGAGGGGGAAGCCTGCTGAACTTCCCTGAATTCAAGGTTCATTTCATTTAAAGGTACAACGATGGAAGATGAAGTTACCATCAACCAGTTTTCAGAATTAAGACGTAGATTATCCAAAGATAAAAGTAAAACTTGCGACAAAAGTTTCTTACAATTCAAAAAGCTACCAATTGCTAGTGGGACAGTGAAAATTTAAGACCTATATTTAGGGATTTTGGGGTTCAGACCCATCCTTATGGGCGGCACATACCCGTTGCCCTTTAGTGGCTTGAGTGAAGCCATTAAAAAACTGCAGACAAAAAAGGGCACGCCTAGGACAATGGTGTTTGCCGATATGCTTACAAACTTATTTATAGATTTGTTTACCATTTGGCAACGGAGACCCTTTAAATCAAGATACTTACTGCTCGTATGGGGCAGAGACGTGATACTTTCAAAGAGAGATGAATCAGTTAAGGAGCTTTCAGATTTCGATGATGTTGCACCCCATTCACTCTTATCATCTTTAAACCTAGCATGTCCTTTCCCTATAGGTGGTATGACATCATATTTCGAAGAGCCTGCACTCCATGATGATTTCTTCTTTCCCGCTTTACTCCCGAAATCCTGGTTGTAGCTCGTTCGATAAAAATCAGTCTTAGAATCCAAGGAGTGATTCAGGCTCAAAGGATTTCTTGTACCTTTTGCAGGAACGCTTTTTCGTTTGCTCTTTGATGTTGAATTCTTGGATGTAAGCATCTTGACTATGAATCCTTATCGGCTAGTCTTTGATTGCGATTTGTGACAAAGTTTAGTTGGTAACTGGTCTTTTGAGTAATCAAATATCTACGAGTCTCCGTGCTTTCACTGTAGTAATATTCAACTCACAAATTTTAAGTTCAAACGTTCATAACAAGTGCCAGATTAAAACAAATACAGTCTGCCTTTCTGTTTATCTTTACTCTTCTTCCGAAGAGTATAGTGGCAGTGAAAGCCTTTTCAACGTCTTGGTAACTTCTCTTCAGCTTCTGCCATGTAAAGCTTTATTTTTAGCAGACTAAAATATTTCATTCAGTGCATCGCAATTCAGCTTTCTGTAAATTTCACTGTTATTTCACTGTCAGCAATTGACGTGCCTTAAGACCAAAACAAATACTATATGCCTCTCTCAGCTGCTCTGGTCTATCTGCTTCTTGCGATGTCTCTGCGAGATCTGCCACTAGCAAAAAAATGTCACTGATAATCGTAATCGATGTTACAAAACAAATAAACTGCGTGAACAATCAACACTTCGAGCTCGAAAAGAAGCTCAAACATGTCCCAAGATAACACGATCAAATAAGCACCCCATAAAGCAATTGACACATTGATAAAAACGAACAAAAGCACTTCTTTTCGATCGTCAACAATCTTTCTCTCTCAAGTTCTTCTATATTTAGGGCAATTTTCATCGTTTTAATACAGCCGACCATGGATATTTGCAACTTTGCTCTATCTTTCTGCCTCTGCACGCCTCTACTGATAAACATCCATCAATTTGGCAGCGTAACCAAGGAGATCTACACTATAACCAAAGTCCTCCAATCAGTTGTTTCCATTTCTAAAGCCAGCGAACTGATGTAAGATTTCTGATGATGTTCAGCAGGGGACTTAGAAACCATCTGAATGATTCGAAAGAATTGACTGTACGACTGTGTGTTTCGATAGAAAGTTTATGTTTGCCGCCTTTCAACTAATGTGAGTTTATTCATGGAGGGAGGGACGTCACAGTTCGTTTGATGGTCTAAAATAGACTTCGAATAATAAGCAAAGCTCGTCAGTTCAATCGACGAGAGCTAATGCTTGACTTCTTTAAAGTAGTGTTTGTTCATGAGGAAGATATTGTAGTTTCAGTAATCCTGCATTAAAGTTTGTATCTTCACCTGTAATGCTTCATCCGCTTCTATGACTGGCAATATATAAATGGCGACAGCTCAAAATTTGTAACATTCCAAGGAAGCCAACTGTCGAGTACCATAGTTATCAATGATAGATCTTAAGCATCAAACGTTACCTCTGAATCGAGATTAGTTTAGATAATATTAGTTTGTAGCAGGCGATCTTTGAAGCTACCTTCGGCACTTAAGAGGATGAAGATCCAGTGGCAAATCGAGACTTTGCGTGATCCCACCAAACAAGTTTATCGAATACCACAGTGAATAAAGATATCTATAAACCAGCAAAAATTAGCCTTGAATCCAGCTTCGTTTAGATGAGCTTAGTTTGTTTCAGACCTGGTTTGAAGCCGGTGCCAGCATAAAATCCAGTGGCGAATCAATAATTTGTACAATCTCAGCAACTCAGTAAGCTAGTTTATCAACTATCACAGACATCAATGGCGAGTCTACCAGCAAATATTAACATTTAACACAGCTACGATTTGACAAAATTGGCCTGCTTCAGCTAGCTCTAGCACCCAGTAGCAAGAAAATCCAGCGGAGAATCGAAAACTTGTGCAATCTCAGCAAGCAACTGCATCAATCACCACAGTCATCAAAGACAAAATCTAACGTATCAAACATTAGCTTTGAATCCAGCTTCATTTAGATGACATTAGATTATTGCAGGCAATCTTTGAAGCTACCTTCAGCATACATAAGCACGAAAATCCAGTGGCGAATCGAAAATTCTTATCATCTAAGCAGACGAGTTCATCAATAACCAAAATCATCAAGCTAAGTCTGACATTGACGAGATATGCTTGTATTCTAAATTTTAGCCTCGATGTAAAATGGAGTCTGTTTGCGTAATTCCAGCTCAAAGTTCCATAAGGAGCTTGCAACCGAAGAACGTAAAGTTTTACAATAACGCGAATTCCTTGCCACAGATTCTTCAAATTTAAAATTAGGTTTAAGTTTTCACAAGCTGAATCATTCCTGGATTAGCCTACAATTGAAACTTTTGGGCTCATGAATAAGTGATGCTATCCCATCGATAAAGGTACTCTTGTTAAACTGTGTATTACATGATTTGGAATACTTCTTGGTCTTTCAATCTTATCTTTGTTTGTAGAGCAACCATGGATCACTGAGAATATACTGGACTCTCTAAATCTGCAGTTTATCCATAATGTTCTTTATTCATTCTTGTTGTGCAGATTGTAAATATCTAACGTCAAACTGCAATTGTCTGCAAACCAAACGATACAAACATCAACCTTCTACATTTCAGGTAAATGGTCTTGAAATTTATGTCCAGTGTCAACTGAAAACTTTCTAATTTCAATTGTTTCCTCTCTGAACTTCGATGAGATTTATTCAAATTGCAAGTAAATTACATCCTTCAAACTTTAATTTTCTTTGACACCAGATGATAAAAGACGATATAACTTCTTTGATTCTTTTGAACTTTCTTGAAAACTGAGATCAGCTCTCAGCTAATAACAGTCTAATCATGGTCTAATTTCCAAAGCAAAACTCTCCTCCGATGGACTTTCGATGATGTTTGTCCAGACAGCAAAAAATCACGCAAACTCCAGTTGAGACAAAATGTTGCAGAAATCAAACCTCCTTTGAACCTAGTATAACGTTATACTTCACTTCACTGCTTCAGTATGAAACTTTTATCAAATCTTGTTGTCCTGGCATCAATGTATCCTTTCAGCCAGTTGCAACATTCCCTCCGTGAATCTTTGACGACCTGTATATACTCTTCACTTCTGCACTTTCGGAGATTAGCTCAGAAGAATTTCAAGAGAAAGCTGCAGGACGACATTTACTGTACTTTCTAATGATGATCCCTTGGCTTACACTCACATCACAACCAAAAAATTGCTTTTCTCTATGCTTTTGCAATAACATTTCAGCAGCTTTTTGCTCGCATAAGGCATATGCACAAGGTCGAGCCCCAGTTTAAAAGCTCTGTCAGACAGTTGATCAATGACCGCAAACTTCTACACCAAAGCAGCTTTTAAAGTTAAATCCACAAGTGTTTATGCAAGAAGGCTTTTGATTGATGCCAAAATATGCATTAGGCCATGAGGAACCCGCGGGGCCTGAAGATTCCGACCACTTTCGACTGGATCTCGAATGAAAGCGGCTTTGCATGACAACACAGATCACAGAATATCACCTCCAATCCATTGAAATAAAAGTGAATAGAAACACACAATTTCTTATTCACAAATCGAAGACAAACAATAGTAGAGACAATGGAGCGAAAGAAGAAAAGCAGGCGATGTAAAAAATGTCATTTCTATGACAACGAGTGCTTGTAAACAACAGACAAAAACAAGAAGTGGGAGCAATCAACGTCAAGAATCAAGTGCACAATCAAAACAATCCACCTTTTCAAGGTTAGAGGCGCGAAAGCGGAAGTCTTTTGTTGTTAGAGATATTGTATCTGTGAGTCCAAATTGCTGTTCCACATACAAAGGTTAGTGTAGAGGCAAGTTTTTACTTTCATATCTGTCTTTATTTCGAAATTATGGCATTATGAAATCAAAGTTTGGACAAAAATTTACTATAATTCGTTTATTTCTTTTTCGTTCATGCTATTTAGTATATCGTAGTTTAGTTTTATTTCTTTTTGCTGTTAGTATTGATAACGACGCTCCTTGTAAAAGTGTAGCAAGTTATGTTTATAAAATTGAAATTGAAAATTGAATTGAATTTGATTTCACGGTCAAAGCTCTTATGAATTACAAATTCTTTAAATCGCCATAACTTCCAAACGAAGATAGATATGAAAGTGAAAATGTGCTGCCATGCTAAAGTCTGTACGCAGAAAAAGATTTTAGACTCAAAAATGCAAAATCTCTAACAACAAAAGACTTCCGCTTTCGCACCTCTTACCTTGAAAAGGTGGATTAATGCTCACGATAGGGAATATGCAATTGATGCAGGGGTTGCAACGGTGGTAAGGTGTGAAATAGAGGTGACAAAACTAAGTGATTGTGACTCTCAGGACGAAAGCTTGTTTAGAGATTTTCAAATATATAGTCAATTGCTTCTCTCAAAAATTTTTCGTAGCATTGAAATTGCTGTTGTCTGCAGAGATATTGTTCGGAAAAATTCTTATGAAACAGTGAAAAAATGGCCAAAAAACTTAAATCGGCATGATTTTATAATTATTGACGAGATTTTTGAGGAAGGGTGAACCTCCCAGGTGAATTTCGTAAAACAGAGTAGATTTCAGCTTCACAACTTCCGCTCAGCCAGCTATATCAGAGACTCGTCAGAGATGTGAAATCTTTTCTTCAAAATGGTAACTCTTTTTGTCTTGATAAAGGTTTGAATTTTTTGTTTCTACAAAATTCTTCCTTGCTGGTTTTTAAATCCATTCTTCTTACCAATAAATAAAAATATACGAAAATTTGTGTGCAAGTTAAGTTTCTCAACTAGATAGCTTGTTGATATATGTATTCAAGAAAAAAAATTCACTAAAAAAACACTGCCTTTTCAACTGTTCTCTGTTTTAGAGCCCCCCCCCCCGCCCCCACCCCCCACTCCTCCGGTACACAGAAGCAATTGATTCTTACCTTTTTATGTCCTGAGTTATTCTGTAAGTTCGGCTCATGAGGAAATAGATTGCCATTTTTTGTCTTTTTTGCTCAAAAGAAATAACGTTCAAAACTAAATGTTTGTTTCCTAGAGTTCCTTCAATTAATTTCACTCACTTAGAAATCACAAGATATGGTATCATGTTATATAAACTGATCCCTTCAGTTAAGATCTAGGCAGGAATTGATTTAAGGAATTTTCATCACTGCACAAAACTGCGTACACTGCAGTTTTTTGGGTCAAAAAGGTGTGGCAAAAGGGTGGGGAAATTGGTTTTGCCAAGTCCTTATGGACAGAGACTGTATGAAATGTAAGACTTTTCATGCACCGGACAGCGAAATTATTTACTAATTGCGGAGCACCATTATTTGTCCGTGAAGAGGTTGTGAAGCAAGATACCAAAGGTCAGAAATGTATAAAGCTAGGGGGTCAAGGGGCATGGTCCCCTGGAAAATTTCGTAAAAATGACCTCTAGGATGGCTATAATTCACTTGGTTCTCCTTATTCTAAGGCAGTTTGGCACGTAGCTGATTTCCAGAAATTTGGTCGGGCCTTTTGATTCCAATCTCTGACTACTCTCTTCAAGTACAACTCTCTTCCAAGCTGGCTTTGACAATATTCTTACTTTCTTGCTAAATAATGCCAGGGATTGTAAATTTTTTTCTAAAATTCTGTTTGAAGAAACTATGAAGATGTGAATTAGTTCAATATAAGAGGCAAATTTCCTGTTAAATTAACAGGGGCTGCCAAGCAGACTTTCATTGTTGAAAATAGTATCCATTTGTTTTCATTCTGAAAATAGTACGAACTGCAGTATTAAATATTTCAAGCTGAAATGTGAAAATATCATCACTGCACAAAATCCAATTCATCACTGCACATTTTCGATTCATCACTGCACGAATTGGTCATCACCAGTGGGATAAAAATCAATAAATAAAACAGATTTAGAGGAGAAGCAAAAATGGGGCTCGGCCGGGAATCGAACCCGGAGCCTCTCGCACCCAAAGCGAGAATCATACCATTAGACCACCGAGCCACCTTAAGAACTTGCGTTACCAAATTGATTACATTCGTCGATCCACAAGGACACCAGCTTGCGTCCACGCAGAAGCACGCAGCGGCTACCAGATTCTCCAGAGATGAATTAAAGATAGAATGAAAGTACTCCTAATGATACGAAACATTTCATACAGATTCCCATTTGTGAAAAAATGAATGACACAAGTGAAGCTGGGAAACCCTTTGTCGGTTTCGTTAAAGTGGTCAAGATGCCATGGAGAGGAAATTACTGACCGACTCAGTCCTAAAGGAACTCTTTTCAAGTAGAGAGGTGGATTCTTTTCAGTTGAAAAAATCCACAAATTATTTTCACTTATTCTCACTTTATTTGTACTTGGCCTTAGGTAACAGACAAGGGATGTCTGTAACAACTAACAAACATTCTTGAAAAGCTGCTGAGAAATCCTTATGAAACACCAGATCGCATTCTTACTAATTGCTATAGAAAATAATGCAGAGCCCATGCACTGATCATTTTCTTCAGATCAAGCAATGCCCAAGCAATGACGGCAAAAATTATGCATGGCAAACGTTTCGGACAGCAAAATTCTCGGACTCGAATGTTTCCAAAAACTCTACCGTTCGAGATTTCTTGGGTATGAACGCGTTTTACGTTAAGTCAAACGATAAATCAATCAATTTTTGTCAAATAAGCATGTACTTACAGCTTTGTGTCAATGGAGATCTTGGTTTCAGTTCACGTGATCTTGGTTCGACGCCAAGTCTTCTTAGGAAATCCATGTATTCGATGGTTTGCGCGTTCTGTGTGACAACATGATTTTGCAGCAGCCTGAAATTCGAATAGGAGACATTTTGGGGTGTGGGCTCCAAATTTCGGGACGGAAAGACTGATTTCAGCCAAATAAACTTTCACACCAAATTCTCGTACGCAAAAAATTCTTAAGAAACGAATTTTTTCAAGTAAAAGACAAATAATTTAACAGAAACTAAGTGGCTCGGAGTTTCTTGTGAGTTTCTTGAAGGTTCCATTCCATAGCAATCTTCACATCTTCACTTTGTACCAACCCTAGTGAAAAATTTGAACGATGTTGTTGTAACCCTTTCCGATGTGTAAAGATGGCTAAAAGTAAGTTTAGAGTACACGTATTTCCTATTTTTAATATAGAGGGGCTAGATAGGGCTTTTACGGTATGCATATTTATACGGTGATTTACTCACTTTTCAAAGTGGGCATCTTGGAGCTTGAAACAACAACTGTCTAATATTCGCTTCAATTCATTCCTTTGGACATGCCCATCTCTGTTGTAGTCAAATAATCGAACTGCTTTCATAAACCCTGCAAATTGTGCCGTGAGCTGAAAAAAAAGAAAGTAAGCATGTTCAAGCCCTGGCTATTGGCATGACGCTTGTTCAAATTCGGCTGTAAATGCTTGTTATGGTAAGACTGAATAGAGAACGATGCTCAACTCTGTCGGTCAGTTTAAATTCTACTTTGACCATAAATAATGCAAATTTTCCAGCCAATAAAGATTGGTTACAATAAACCCTTGATTGCTCCCAAGGATTTATTTGGTTTCACCGTATTCTGTCACTTTTGACTTGGTGCATCGTAACCAAAGCCCCCCTCATTCAATCGAGCATCGTTATAGTCAAAGTATTTAGGCAATGCGCACAGTGCAAATTTCTTGTTAGATCGCAAGTGACGAAAATAAATATCGAGAAAAACGAAAAGTAGAAAATAGTTGTTGGCAACAAAAATTGCTGTTTTCTTGACTCTGAACACAAAAAAACCATTGTCCTTCTGACGAACTTTGCTAAGTTGGTTAGCATAACACACTCCTAATCACTGCCAATCTGCAATTTAGTTTCTGGTTCCAACCAATAACATTCAGGTAATAACTTGAAGACACTTTTATGTCATGCCACAAAGTTCTATTTTTGATAAAGTAGATCGAAAAAGTCACAGTAAAAGCTAAGCCCTGCTCTTTTTTTATTACATGACTTAGAAAAATTTGCTTACCATCAAGGAAATATCAAAAAGAGATGATGGAATAAAGCATAGTTTACCTTCTCCCTAAGTCTATGTTCCACGTCATCAAAGGTCTCTCCTTTTCCACCTGATACCCTGTTTGATCAAATGTGAACATGGTCAGACGACATACCAGGTGTTGCAAAACATTGTATAAAGTGTTTGAAAAAGAAATAACCCAAAACCATCAAATTTTTTTTTTGAAAACTTCAACTTCAAATGGATTAGAATGATTACATGTCATTGATGTTCCTTGATGAACTGATAAAATCGTAGTTCCATCATGCAATTCAATGAACAAAGCAGAAACTGGGATTGAGGTGATTAGTCTACCACTGGATCACAACTTGCTAATTGCCATGTGACTTGGAATGGGTGAAACAAACATTCCTATTTCGAGAATCTTTATACAATGCAAAATTTTCCTTTCTTTAAAAAAGTTTGTCTAAAAAATTTTTTCACCAGAAATATTGGGAATATTTTAGCAAAATTATAATCTGTTTAATGCTTTAATAACTAATAAGCAAAAAAAGTAGATGATGTTTATGAATTGATACAACAAGCAAAAAATAAAATTCTAACTAATAAATGAAAAATTAATTATACAAGATGCACTCAATTAATAAATCATATTTGGACAAACCTTGGAGGAGAAGTAAGACTCTTTTGTAAATCTGGCATCATAACAGGTCCCGTTCGGAACTTTTCAAGGAATGCAACATAGTTTATCATACCACCTTTCTTTGCTCCGATCTACAAGTAAGAAGAAAAGTGATGATAGAATAGAGAAAAAACTTATCATCAAAAGGGCATAGTAAATTAAGTACAATTGATTTTGCATTGCTTCAGGCTGTTTTCAAATAAAGAATTTTTGAACAAATGATGTTGAATACAACAAAGTAAGTAGCAGAAAGAAATCAAGGAAAATTGCCTATAGCCGTTTATGATTTTGGGTAGATGTTGAAAAATCAGCTTGGAGCTCAAATCTTCAAAATGGTGGGCACAAAATTGCATCACATTTTCCTATGAATTGAATAACTTGATTGGAACTATGGATAATTTGCCGTAAATCTGTCATTGGTAATTTTTTGACATCTTGATTATTTTCAAAATAGCGGCACTTACAGTAGGTACCTTTTGTCAGGATTCATTAAAATTTTGAAAAATTTAAATCATCGCAAATCTTAAACTACCTAAGGAAAATATATACAATCTTTAGGAAAACATGAGTTATGAAGGTCTACAATATGGTGGAAAGCAGAAATCTGTAGCTGTTCTGGTTAAGAATTTAGAAATTTGATGACATCACAGCCTCAAAATTAACAAATGCCACCATTTTGAGACTAATCAAGATATCAAAAAAATTGCCACAGGAGATTTACAGGAAATTTCCCAAAGTTCCTTTCAAGCACTTTAATTCATAGAAAATGTAATAGAATTCTACACCCACCCTTTCAAAGATTTGAGCATTATCCTTAAAATGTCAATTTTCTACATTATCCTATCATAGCATTTGGTCTTTAAAAACCCAATAATTTTTTTATCCACCTTGCATCAAAATATGGTGATTTAATGATATACATGGAAGTATGTGTGAAATTCGCCACATAAGTCAAAATATTTGCAATTGTTAAAAAATACTATATGAAATGGATATAATTGATAAAAACAAGTTAAAAACACCCCTTATCATAGGGGTAGGGATAGCATTAAAAGATCGAGTAGACCTTATTTTGATAGGTCCCCTAAGAGGTGGCTGCAAACAATAAGACAATAAAATTTTATTTGCTTTCGGATATTGCGTAACTCAGTAAGGCCAAATCATGAATGCAAGAGAGGACCCCAGTTTTGGTAAAACAAACATATATATATATATATATATATATTTATATATATGAACTCAGAAAAAACACATTCTTGTAAACGTTTCGGCCGAAGCCTTCATCAGTATATATATATATATATATATATATAGATACGTTGCTTTCCTCTTTCTGTATATATATTTTGGAAAAATTGTCCTTCATCTTGTACTTAAACAAATTGATACTATTTGAAGATTTTAAATCAGATGACAGGCTATTCCATAGTTTTGGCACCAAGTTGGATCAACACTTTTTCAGCCGGTGTTACTTGTATTTTAGTAAAATAACTTTTCACAGAACGATAACAAAACATGTATGGTTGCCAATATTAGTATATATCAAATTACCTTCATAAGTAAATGATCAAATTGATCACCCGTCAATTGCAAACAAAATGAATGAATCACTCTCTTGAAATCACTTGCATGTACTTGTTGCTTCTTCTCAGTATCAAGAAGTTGAAATGCCTGCAATGGAGGAAACAGTCAATGTCTACTACTGTAGAAAAAGCCAACAATTTTTGGTGAATTCAAACTGGCCTATATTCTCATTTGAGCTCAACATTCCACATAATTCATAATTTCAATCCTGAAATTCTAGTTTGAAGCATGCAAACTTCTTCTGGACTAGTACCAGTCCCCTGCAACTCGTTCAAATCCATCCAGTAATATATGATTTTTCAAATACCTCAAAATTTTCGGTAGCCTTGCATCATCTTCAAAATTACTAAGAGCATATAGAGATATCTTAGATCTTTTCTGCTATTACAAAATTTTATTTCAAAATTACAGAAAGCATATATGTTGTGTGATTCTTCTATTATATGAGGAAGAAGATAGGAATCAAATATTTTAGCCGATTTTTGCTCGTGGCCCATGGCCGGAAACCTTCAAAGCCTCATTTTCACGGACCAATCAGACGGCGAATCAGCGAGGAAGACAGAAGAAATGTGAGAAAATTTTTCTCAACTTTACCTACCTTCATAAAATGCAACCAGGACAAAAAACTGCTGGAAATTTCCCAAATTTTTTTGAAGATATCTACTCACCAGATCTTTGGGTATCCAGATTTGGATGCGGGTTTAAATACCTCACGGTTTGGTGGAGATATAGCGTTTTCAGATAGGCAACATCGGCTGAGGCTTGCCAAGCCTTGTTTACGCCACTTCAAGTCAGGTGATAAAACCCCTTGAGAAAACCTCCTTTCAGTTTCATTTCTAATTTCGAACCATGGAAACTTATGCCATGAATGCAAAGAGTAGTACAATACAGAAATTTCTCAAGAGTATTGCCATATGACTTGAAATGTGTGAACTAACCAAAGCGAATTTCTTCAGTTCACATAGAAATCGAATGGGCATTGAATCTTGAACCAAAGAAACTGCGGTGTAAGGACAATAGCAAGAACAATTGGAAACGTAAATATTTGCTGTTCTGGGATCATTCTTAAAACAATCACTATTGTTTTTGCCATTGTTTCTAACCCAGAATTTCTATTGTTTAAGGTTGAGTGCCTCATCGGTTTTTGAAACGCCATAACTCCGAGAAACCATGAGATATTTAAACCGGCATCCAAATCTGGATCCCCAAACATCTGGCGAGTAGATTCCTTCAAAAAAATTCGGGAAATTTCCTGCAGTTTTTTGTCCTGGTTGCGTTTTATGAAGGTAGGTAAAGTTGAGAAAAATTTTCACACATTTCTTCTGTCCTCCTCGCTTATTCGCTGTCTGATTGGTCCATGAAAATGAGGATTTGAAGGTTTCCGGCCATGGGCCACAAGCAAAAATCGGCTAAAACATTTGATTCCTATCTTATGAGGAAGGCATGATGAAAAATTTTGAAATGTAAGATATATGATAAAATATACCAGGTGAGCCAGAAAAGTTCCCAATTTAAAAATTTTTAGCACCAACAGCACTTCACAGATTTGAATGATTACGATTCTAGCTAAAAGCTGAAAGATAAAGTATTTTTGTGATTTTTCTTGCTGTCTTTGAGCACTAGTAGTATCTTCAATAAATTTAACATTATGAAAATTTCGCAGTTGCAAAATGACTGAAAAAGGGCCTAAAACACTGATGCTTAGATTCCACTTGACACGAAATGGGATCAATAACAGAACAACAGGAAAAGTATACAGTACCTCTCTCATGTCTGAATAATGCCTTCTAACTTTTTCTCTGATTGTGTGCTCTACGTTGACAATACCAGCAAGACCAGTTCCAATGAAAGGTTTTGATCCTCCTTGAAATTAAAATGATCAATTAAAAAACAAATAAATTATGACTTTTAGATATCAAGATCCTATCACCATGAAAGACACCACATCTACTGTAAAGGTGGTAACAAATTTTACCTCAGTGGATTCCCCTGTAAAAATCAATTTCAAAAATTGTCCTGTCTTCTGAACAAAATTGGAGTTCCCTGGGAACGTTTGACCTTTCTTACCACCAAGGCCCTGGCAATTATGGATATTTGGCTTGGGTGAAATCTGAGTTATGATAAATTGCCCAACATTAGCGTTGATGTTAAGGGAAGATTCTGGTGTCTGCAACAGCTTCCCAAGCAATGGCATTTACAATCATAGATAAAAGCAGCTTTTAAAACCATCACTGAAAACTGCAAAACATCTTAACGCCCTGAAAACTCATTTACCGAAAATTTACTTTCAATCTTCACAACAAATATATTGCAAATTCTCTTCATCAATAAAATTCTATTTGGTCAAAAGTAACAATAATTTACGATCCAAACCTACTGTCGCAAAATATCAAATCTTAGTCACCTGCAGAAACACTGAATCTCTTTTTACCAAAATCAGCCATGGGTTCATTCCAAGAAAATGTTCTGTGAGATGGCAAGTCAGGATTTGTGTTTGAACGTTTCAACTGGTGATCATTTCCTTGACTTTTATTGCTTCTGCTATCCAGGGAGCTTCTTTGTAGTGGTGTATGAGCCATCTTTGGTGATGGAAGTCTTGGATTTGAAGGATTTTTTCTGAACTCAGACTTCTGGGTTAAGTTTACAGCACCAGTTTGTGGCAGTAATCTCACCTCATTGCCAAAAATAGAGGAGGGAAGAACTTCAATGTCTGCAATCACAGACATCTTTAGTTATCTAAAGGTACCCTTCCACTCACATCCACAATCTACGAAGGAATGTAACAGAATTTAGAAAAGTAAGTTGTGTACTCTTGAGCACCAGGAATCATCCTTCCAACTTGTTACAGTTTATACAACATTATCCAGTTGCCACTTTTTTCTTGAATTCATGTTATTTATTCTTAAAAAGTTGAAATGATATGCCTGCATATTTACTGTTGTATATTTTTGCCATTAGAAATTAAATTACAATACAAAATTAATAAAAGGAAAGTGTTCTAAATTACAGGAAGATGATATTTACAGGCAACAAGTTAAAATGAAGATTAAAAACACCCCAGGTTAAAAATGGCAGGGATAGCATTAAAAAGGTCAATATGACATTGTGTCCATAATGGTCCCTCTGATATCTGATAGTAAGTATAATTTTTTGATACACATGAAAAAGATACATGGCTAAAAAAATAACTGTCTCCATTTTTCCAAACCTTCCCCCTGTTGTTCCAACCCTTAATTACCATCATATCATGCCATTTCTAACCCCTCTGATTGCTTTCACCCCTCTAATTTATTTGGTGATCAAGGATGCAGAACAAACTTTTCAAAGAGCGATTAGCAACACAACGGCTGAGATTTTCATCATTCACACTAAGGCATATTTTGCAATTCTCTGGAAAGATCCAATATCTTTAAGGCTGTTGCACGCTTAGTTTATCAGAATGAAAAAGAGTTTGATGATGAAATTTTGTGTTTCCTATTGCTTTGGTGCCATTCTAAGAATGAAACAATAGAGACATTGCCTTTTGATCAAAGCAACTGTTTGCTGAAAATTCAGTCACTTTGGTTGAGGCAAAACAAAGAATTTCATAATTTCATCTATCAAAATTTCCAAAATGTTCTTTTTCCCATATGCAGTGCGGCAAATATCTTTCAAAAGCTGAAATCTAGAATCATCTTATCATTCTTCTTCATATGTGTGAGTCCTTTTTGATCGCAACTGCTTGAATTGCTTGTAAGCTAAGAATTGCATGTAAGGGAAAGGAAACCGAGGTTGGAAAACTTGCATGTATGTATGTATGTATAATTTTGCCATCAAAGTAAAAATACAACTATTTAAAAAGAAAAAGAAATCTAATTACAATATCTACAATTTAGAATAATTACAGGCAAAAATTACATATCTTATTAATAATCTAATTTAAAAACACCCCATTGTAAACGATGGCAGGGATAGCATTAAAAGGTCAATGCAACCTTGTTTCCATAATGGTCCCTCCAGGAGTGATATTTAAAAGGAAAATGAAAGAAAAACGTTTTCGAGAAAAGAAAATAAAAAGTTTTCATAGTAAATAAAGTTTTGACTAGACCGGAAGTAGAATCGATGATTTCAATGACGAATAAGTATTGTTATTGGTTGTTTTTGGATTTCTAGTAATATATATAGGGACTATCATTAACACTCTGGAGATTTTTAAAGAATTGGTCTTTGGCTGTTCCATATTTTAGGTCCTAAATATGAGAGACCATTTTGTCCTGTGTTGCTTTTTCGGAAAGGTTGAATTAGTTTGTTTTTAGATCTTCAAGTTACTCGGCTCTGGCAAACTGGTAAGAGCATTTCCAACATATATGATGCGGCTGCATTATCAAAAAAGTTGAAAACCTTTGCAGCAGTGCATTGCTCAAACCTTTCTTTAGTGGGGAGCCAGTTAACAGTTTTAAATTCGTTTATTCCTATATGCGCTCTGTTACTAAGGTTCAAGCAGAATCTGATACATTTATTTTTGATACATTCATCTGAATCTGATGCATTCACTCACAACTATGAAATTGTGTCAAACTCACTACTCACAGCTAAAATAAAAGGTTCTCGCATGAGATAACAAAAGATCTATTGTTTATTTTGCATCTTCTCGCAGCTCTTTACAAGTCTACTCGCAGCTCGCACCTTCAACTTTTTTGCTCGCTCCTACGCATATAGACCAAATCATCCATCAAGTTTTCCAACCCGGAGAGCGAGGTGAAAAACTTCCCTTGTTTTGTATTTTTGTTAACCCATATTTTAATGTTCAGCTCTAATAATAATTTCACTTCTGGAAGATTTACAAATATATGTGCCTCCAACTCTTTTGGCTGATATACAGTCCAAGGCAACAGAACAAAGAAATGCCACAAGTACAAAGAATATCGGCCCCTCGTCCCTGGCCTAAAATTTCAGAACTGTGTATTCTTACCTCTTCCTTCTTACCAGCACATCTCTGTTTGTTTCTCTGTTAGACTCCAAACTGCAAATCACACGAGTTAAAAATATTTTTCAATGGCCAACACAGCTGAGAAACTTTGTTTTGCTCCTTCCATTTGAGTTTTATGTTTTTTGTTGCAAAAGTCAACCTGCAAACGGCACGAAAAGAGCAGTCGTATTCCTTCCCGCCTGTTTCAAAGGTGTTGCTATGGTAATGCACTGGTTCTCAAAACGAGGTTGCATAATGTTGCTGTGGTTTTCGTGGTGCGGGTATGGGTGGGGGAGAAGGACAAAACTAATGGGTGCTAGAAAATGGTGACCATTGCACGCATTTTGATTGACTACAGAACAACAAGTTGTTATTTTAACATTTACAAGATAAGTCACAAGAGTGCTTCCACCTTTGAAAATCCGTAAAATTTGACTCAACTTGTAATCTTAAACACTTCTTCTTTGGTTGTATCACAGGCCAATAATTTTAGCAAGGAATGAAAATCGTGCCAACGCTAAGTATCAAAATGATAGCTAAAAACCTGTCTTTTCGGCAATAGACATAGACAGTAAAGCTGCCAGAAATCCAGCCTTAGGCGCAAGAAGACAATTGTAAATCATGCCCAGGACTCTTTATTCAGATATTCAAAATTAATTTAGCATGATAAAAAGATAAGCATTGCATAATCAGCCGTGGTAAAGAATTCAAAGGGATGAAAAATGTTTTTAAAATTCTGTGCCCTTTCATAGCAAGCTTGTAAAACAAATAAAGCTGATAAAGCTTCAGAATAAAGGTAAATTGAAAGCCATTGAAAAGGAAATTTTACTTTATCTTTGATAAAGTCCAACTGACCAAGATGCAAAAGCTGCAACCAACATATCTTAGCAACAAAAACTCAACTGTCCGACAAAGTTAATGCTGCAGGGAAAGTTACAAGAGAAACATGTTCCAAATGGCCTAGTGTATGACTTTAGGATAAGCTTGAAACTTTGAAAATTATACTTAACAATGCTCCTGATGGTCAATACACCACTTTGATTAAGCAGCCGTGTTTTGGAAATTTGTCAAAACTCATTCCTATTGCTCTTATGAAAATTTCAAGCCCAGATTCGGATTTAGCACCCAAACATTAGTCTAGTTACATGTTTTTAACCTGCTGGCATTTGTGATGTTGATTTTATGACAATGAAAAGTTCAAAGATTTCATAAGGGATTTGACCGTCAAAATCATTTGGGGTGAAACTTTCCACCCCCAGTCATTTTCACGGTCAAATCCCTTACAGATTTCAAACTTTACATTGCCATAAAGTTAACAACACAACTGTTAGCAACATGAAAACTTGTGGTTAGACTTAAGTTTGGGTGCTAAATCCGAATTGGTCCTCCAAAATTTCATATGAAAGAATTTTCAATGATTTCCAAAATAAGGCCTTTTAATCAAAGTGGTGTATTCCTGTTAATTTGTCATCAAATCAAAATTTGGTACTCAATCTAGAAGATGAACAGTGACAGAATATAACACATGAAATAGTTGTTTTTCTCCTTATTCTAAAATAAACAAAACATGAGCTGTATATCTTTCACTTACAATGCTACTACCGCATGGTTAATGGGTATCATTTCTACTTTATCATATCAAAAAACTCCAGATTATGCTACCAATCCAAATGTCAATAAAGTGATCAACCTTTAAAATGCTTGAGTGTGCCACTAAATTTTGGCAGTGCAAATCTGTTGTCTTCTAGATGAAATTACCACAAAATATGCCCTTGCCTAGACCAAATTAACAAAAGTATACAAAGGCATACAAAGCATTACAACCATCCTTTCATTCTGAAGAGTAAAACCCTTCTCCAGAAGGGGGCACATCTCCAGGTACTATTACTGTTGTGGAAAATATCCCCCTCATATGGGTGTATGTACAAGTAATTGGTAAAGATCTGCTCATTGCAATTACTGTACTAAGGAACACGGTAATTCACATCCTGAGAGCTCATTGAATCATCTCCTTTTGAAAGGGGATGATAATTCAAAGCCAGTTGCATGTTGAATACTTTTGTTTCTTAGGGAGTGCTGAAATAAGGGGGCACTCATTCAATGACTGAGGATATGTTGCCAATAAGAAATAACTATTTCTGCATTGTCCATTGTTCACAGACTGATATGATATGCAAAAATAATATTCACAATGTCCAAGAAATTAGTATCTCAAATTTGGCTTGTTCTTTACCATGAACTTATCTAAAACCTCCCAAAATTTGAGCACACAAGCTCTGTCCATATGTCGCTTATTTCTGCTAATGGTTAACACTTCAACATCCCATTTCTTGACATTTGGATCAAGTTTCATGTCATCATACTTCACATGAAACCCTCTGATCTTTGTAAAAATTTCTGTTGGGGAACCATCAGGTAAAACCGATGGCCAGCCTTTAAACTGCCACATTGGGCCTTGCACAAAAACTGCAACAACTCTGTTCCAATCATTGGGTGTTAATTTCAAAGGCTGATCAACAACTCTCAATGGGACAGTAACACTTTGCATTTGTTGATTCAAAACCATGTCCTTTTTCCTCTGTATCAAAACCTCACTTTCTTTGACAGTTCCTAACTTCTTCTTTTCCTCTGGACTTGCAAATTTAAAATCTTGAAGGAAATCCTTAACGTTTAGAAGTGATATCAGGGATGTTGTACCAGCAGGGACGATGACAATGGGAGTTTTTGATTCACGCTTCTGTGGTAAGTTACTTTGTTTCTGCATGCTTGAAACAGGTCTTGGTGATCTGCTGGGTGCCGGATTTGAAGCAGGGTTTCGTGATACATGTGGCTGACTTTTGCCTTCTTTCATGCTTTCAAGACTGAGACCATGGAAAGTAGCACTTGTATCAATCTTAAATCCACCTTTATCGATATGGCTGCCAAATCTTTCTTGGTCATAACGACTGTATGAAGCAGCTGGCACTGGCTTCTTTGCTGTTTCTACAACTTCTTTCTTTGCTGGTGTCTGATCTTGCTTACTTTGACCTGCTTTCCCTTCTTCTTTCGCTTTTACTGATTGCAAAATTGCAAGGACATTTTTGAGGAATATTTTCCCCGTACTTTGTAGGACACTTGTTCTTGTTCTGAGCAACCTTTCCCTCATAACAATATCCTTTGTAACATCTGTTTCAATGTCTGGAATAGTGGTGAATGCAGTAGGGGCAACTGGCGCCTGTTCCAGCATCCCAGATTCCAATTCATCATCCCCTTTAATTGTTCCTCTTTTTCTTGTGATAATTTTT
The DNA here is from genome assembly GCA_964019985.1 of Aurelia sp. 4 Dawson et al 2005. Taxonomy (NCBI): domain Eukaryota; kingdom Metazoa; phylum Cnidaria; class Scyphozoa; order Semaeostomeae; family Ulmaridae; genus Aurelia; species Aurelia sp. 4 Dawson et al 2005. Next base: position 7,531,680 of record OZ026506.1, read on the forward strand.
CGTTTGATTTCAGCAATTTTCTCAACAGACATAACAGTGTTCAATCCCCCCTTTCCGCCTTTCCTAATTTTCTCAGTTGTAACAGCACCCTCCTTTTTATCTTGCAGCTTTGAAGCCAGCCATTCTTGGATGTCATATCGTGCTTGGCCATCATCAGTCCTTGCTTTCTTCGCCCCCTCGGATGAGCCTTCTTGAAGTGGCCTCTTTGCTGCGTGCGATGTCGTTCTCTGCACCGGTAATTCCAACGGCGCACTCTTATCGATGCTCGGCGTTGTTTCTTTCTCGCCATTTAGGAAAGCCAGAAGATCTTTCCTGTCTGGGAAACGTACAACAGGTACTTTTGCAGCGCCAGCGCGCTGCACATAAATTGGATGCGAGAGATGGACATTTCTCAGTAAAAACAACAACGCTTCAAGCGAGTAATATTCCTTCGGCGTTGTCCTACATATAACGTAGCTGGTCTTTGCTGTTTTGAGAAAGGATACAGCATCAAATGTGATGTATTTGTCGTCTTCTGAGATCTCTTTTTTGTTGATGTTGAACTGTCGAAGAAGAGTAAGCGGGTCCGCCATCTTGATTTCACAAAAACACTTGACTGCGCAAAGAAGGAACACGCTTTGAGGTCTGGGACTGAAAATCCAAAGCACGCGGGAATGCGGGGGTTGCCGCCAGGATGCGACGATGGTTTCACGAGTTTCACGGCATGAAATTGGTCCCCCCAATGACCTCGAAGCTCCCCCCCCCCTCGATAGAGAAGGAAAACCAGCACAGATAAAATAGTCGTAGTTTTTATATCTGTTCATACTTGGTTGACTGGTAAGTAACTTAATGGAACGAATCTGTAAAACATTTCTTATTTTTTCATCATAGGTACTATGAATCATTCGATGTACTGGTAAAAATTTATGCTTGGAATATAGATACTATAAGAGGCAGATGCAAAAAATGAAAACTTTTCTTAGCACACTAAGGCCTTTCAAACTTAAGTTATCTCTGATGATAACTTAAGCTTGAAAGGCCTTAGTGTGCTACTAAGAAAAGTTTTCGTTTTTTGCATCTGCCTCTCATAGTATCTATATTCATTCGATGTGTGGGCAATTGCATAAAGCTACAGGAAAAAAACAAGATGATTTACTACAAAGCAAAGAGTATAAAGTCAACGTTACAGCGAGATTGTTCAAAACTATACTAGGTTCGAGATAGCCTCTTGATTACTATTTTGTCATGAAGACTGCCAAGAATGTCAACAGCTTCAAGCATAAAGATCAAGGAAAACTTCTTCATTATCTTCAAAAGCGAGAAAGTGGCCATAAATATATGTGTATATATCATCAAATTTCTAAAAGCTGCAACAGAAGCATCCATCAAAAATATCAAAATGCAGCAGGCAATGAATAAAGATTGTTTTTCTGTTCTTCGCTGAAAATTGTTCTTTCGTGGACACCTAAACATGGAAACAAGGTTGCATTGACCTTTTGATGCCATCCTGAGCATCCTAGCCATCTTAAACTGGGGGTGTTCTTAAACTACATTTTACCTTTAAGATTTTTATCACAGTGTAGATATTCATTGTTATGGCAAATCTTTACTTACTTACTTACCTCCGTAGATATTCCGGAAATGTTTGTAGCAGGAGTTCATCTTCGTTGGACATCAAGCACATAAGCTTCTGATCATCAGTTGTATATTATTGAATTTGGGACAGAGATTTTGAGTTCTATTTCGGAGCATTGTACGTTCAGAGACATGTTTTTGGCACGAGAGGATGAAGGGTAAATCTAAGGTAATGTCTGGCGGATTTTGTTTACGTGATTCAAAAGCCGAGCAGAGGATATTGCAATTGTTGCATATTTATTGCTCAAATTTAAACAGTTGCTCCTCAGTTCCTGAATCATATGAACCAAATCCGCTGGAAAGAACCTTAGATTTACCCTTGTTCTTACGTTATCAGTTCATAACTTCTCTTAGGAACCTTCCATATCCCGCACCAAGTGAAAGTTAGCCGTACTGGTTTCACGGCAACTTTACGGCTATGTTTGTTTTGAATTACTGGTTGAGCGAATCTCCTTTGTCTGAAATCGGTAATCGCTTAGAATTGAATTGAGGTGTGAACCAAGGCAACTGATGCTATTGTATTACAAAATCTGCCCTTGTTATATGTGCTTAGACTCTCCCTTTGACTAAAAGAAAAAATTCCTACATAGATTTGTTCCAGTGACCAGTATTGAAGATGCTTAACTCTTGAGAGATTTAAGGGTTGACTTCTTATAAAGAGCTTCATGGCAGTGTCGAAAATATTCAGGTCAGAAATAGGATGCACCTGTTCGATGCGGGGGAAAAGCTTTCCTAAACAAAAGCAAAATAATCTATTACAGTCAAGGCAAGAGTAGTGTGACCGATTGAAATAGATTATACGAATATTAATCGTATAATAATCAATCAAATCTTGATTTTCAAGAATCAAAAAATAATAATGTTTTCATTCAACTGACCGCCCATACACTGTGTAAGTTGGACAATAGTTCAGCCGATGTGTGTGCTTGAGGAAGACAAAACACGGCATTCCATGTATTTAGCGCTACGAGGGCCTTACACCACATGTCACATCATTATTCGAATTATTATTCGAATAATAATCCATTCATGATTTTGAAAAATAAAATATTTTAGGATTATACTGGTCACACTACTCTTGCTTTGACTATAATAGCATCCAGTCAATGATATCGATGGTTGAAAACAAAACAAAGATTCAACAATAGTATCTGATACATGAAGAGATAAACAACAATGAAAATAAGCGAGTGCTTGGGGAATAATACATGTATCAAGGATGCATTCTATAATAACGTAATCACGACAAGACAACTTGAGAATGAGTCGTTTTTAACTTTAAAAACAAGAGACAGTGGTCTTGTGTAGGCCTTCCACAGCGACATGTAGCTCCTGTAATGTTGAAGCAGCTTCTTCTATCGTCACATTGGAATCTCGCATCAACGCTTGTATAGTCTTGAGAAAAAGAAATAAATCAACATTATACAAGGTGCCCAAAAGTTGTACTCCATCTCTGTGGCTCCTGCGGGAGACTTGATATTATCTGACATTTTTACTCATGAAACGAACTCCAGAATATGGATTTTTCGAGAAGCCCTTGAAAAGGTGGGGAAAAACTAGAGATGGAGATATGTTCCATTCCTTCCATGGTTTACATCACAGGTGTGAGGGCATGCAACCGCCAGTCATTTTCTAAAATTGGTATTCACAGTCGGCAATACGCTAAGGTGCGGGCCACAGTACCTTGTCTTGTGCATAATCGTGCTTTTTATGGACAAAAAAGACAAATATGCTTTTCCTTGGGTCCCTTTATAGAGTTCAAGCTCCGTACTTTTGGAATTTAGTTAAAAAAACAGCATTTCCGTGGATTTCAAGGTGAAAGCTTAACGATTTCATTAATAAACCGTTTTTAGCTCTTTCTTCAGTATTTCAGGTATTCTTTTTGCAGGAAAATGATTATAGAAAATCAACGCGCGCAGATACAGAAATGAAACAAATACACAAATCTAAGTTGAGTATTGCATAACAGATTTCTTTTAAAATCTTTATCCAATAAAACACAAATTTACTACAACAACACCTCAAATAGGAAAACTTTTTTGGGACACCCGGTATATTGCTAGTGATCTTAAGACAGCGAGGAAACTGCGAAAATACTTAGATTATTTGGCTGTTAACTAGGATTTGAATCATTTAAGTATGTGAAGTACTCATGATGCTATAAATTTTCAGAAGTGGGAACATCTTTCTGGCTCATCCGGTACAGTGTGACCCAAAGCCAGCACTGCATCAACATTGAATTTACTTTCTATGGCCTGCAGGGTAAAGCTAGTGTTTAGTATCTGATGATCAGGAAACGCTACATTTTTTACTGTACAGTCAAAATTCAGGGTATCAAAGAGGGTGGTTTAAGCACGGTGAGTGTAATGCAGGGGTACACCAAGTTTATCCCGCGGGTGGGGGAGGGGGGTACTTCACTATGGGGTAAGACGGGGATATGCGCCGTATTTGGGTAGTTTTTGGATTGAAAATTCTGGGATTGAGATATACTTTTACTGGAAAGCTTCTGTTATTGGGGTATATTTTCACTTGGATTTTTCTGGGATCGAGGTTTACCGTATACTCAAAATTCTGGTAATGGGTGCTGAATGAAAGTACAACTCGATAATTTTTCGAGCAACACTTGCTCAGATTCAGGTGAATAGATGTCAAGTATTTTTTGTTTTGAAAACGTGCTCAGAACCTCGTTCCAATGGCCTCTTGCGATCAGAATTCTGGCCTTTTTTCTCGGATTGGGTATCAAGATAGGACCAAATTTCTGGGATTGGGTCGTGACAAAAATCTTTGCGGCGTACACCCCGATATGAATTTTTATAGTGAAGTACCCCCTCCCCCGGGTTTGTCAATAACATTCGATAGATTACCCTATTCTCTGACTTTTCAGCTGGCGAAAGGAGCCCTTATCAAGGGAAAATTTCGAAGGTAACCCTCTTTTAAAGGAGTATTACCGAACCTCGAAGTGATTGTTACCGTACAAATACCATTTTTAACTTAAAGATCAGGGATTTTTGTACTTAAGGACCATTCACTCTACTGATATATCTTGACTTGAAAACAGCACAATCCCATAAAGCTAGGTGAAACTGAAGATATTCTGGAGTCTTGAGTCCAGAAGCATTCAACTGTTTTGAGACAGTTTCTAAAGGAAAATACCTCTTTTTGTCAGATTCTAGGTTCTGGGCAGCGAAATCATGGATGAGCATGGTGTTATGATTTCATCAACATTGCACCCGCCGGGGCTTCAAACCGCTATAGCTAGGAAGAATATCTGAACAAATTTGTGTCAACAATTTCGATGCCAGTACTTTATACATCTTGCCCCTGTCGGCCCTACCCTCAAATATTTACTATTGCAAAACACTATTGAATCGTGATGCTTCCTAGGCTATGTCACAAATGTCTTTCTTGCAGCCTGAAAGCAGAAAATTGAAACTACAGAAAATTATTACCTTGAGCAGTGTATCGCCAAAAAGTGTGAGTTTAACTTGATATTCGGAAACAGTCTTGTCAGGAAAATCAAAAATCGATGTTTGCCGTTTGGATTGAGTAGGATGGAAAGAGGCTTCAAAAGGTTCTTCACATAGATCTACATACCTTCTTCACATCAGATAAAGAGTTGCTGGTAGTTCTCTTCATTCCATGCTCTACATTTGATCTTAAGTATGCGTTATTTGCAATTTCATGTAAATCCTCCATGATGTCATCTTTGCCATAAAACCCTTTCATCTCCTTTCTCCAAAATGACAACCCAAGCTTGTTATGCTGAGCAACCCTATTGGCCATTCCATTCAGCCATCGATTCATTCCTGCAGTAGAAAAATCACACAGATGATAAAGAACTTAGCTTGATGAGAAAAGGAACCAGAGATAGAAATCTATCCAGGACAGGCCAATAAATATCCATCCAAGACAAATGATAAAAAGAATATCCGGGATAGATGAATAAGAATCTATAGAGGACAGATGAGTAAAAATCTATCATGGGTAAATGAATAAAAATCAATCCAGAACAGTTCAACTACAAGGGAGAATCTCGATCTACTGGAGTAATAGCAACGGTCTATACCTTATTTAGAATATACTGTTCGTTTTACAACAGCAATAAATGTTTTCTAGGTCAAGGTAAAATCTGAATCTACTTTAGTAACAGAAATGATCAATACAAATTTAGCAGACATCGTTAATAACTTTTTCAAAGTCAAGGGGAAATCTGCATCTACTGTAGTAAGATGAACGGTCTATTCACATTTAATATACATCGTTCCTCTGATAACACTAGTAACTTTTTTCAAAGTCAAGGGAAAATCTGCATCTACTGCAGTAAGAGGAACGGTCTATACACATTTAGTATACATGGTTCCTCTGATAAAACCAGTAACTTTTTTCAAAGTCAAGGGAAAATCTGCATCTACTGCAGTAAGAGGAACGGTCTATACACATTTAGTATACATGGTTCCTCTGATAAAACCAGTAACTTTTTACAAAGTCAAGATAAAATCGTCAGCTGCTGTAGTAAGAGGAACCGACAGTACACATGTAATATAGATCGTCCCTTGGATTACACCAATAACGTTTTTCAAAGTCAAGGGAAAATCTGCGTCTAAAGTAGTAAGAGAAACGGTCAATACACATTTAGTATACAGCGTTCCTCTGATAACAGCAATAACTTTTTTTTCAACGTCAAGGGAAAATCTGCATCTACTGTAGTAAGAGGAACGGTCTATAAGCATTTAGTATACATCGTTCCTCTGATAACACCAGTAACTTTTTACAAAGTCAAGGGAAAATCGTCAGCTGCTGTAGTAAGAGGAACAGACAGTACACATGTAATATAGATCGTCCCTTGGATTACATCAATAACTATTTTCAAAGTCAAGGGAAAATCTGCGTCTAAAGTAGTTAGAGAAACGGTCAATACACATTTAGTATACAGCGTTCCTCTGATAACAGCAATAACTTTTTTTTCAACATCAAGGGCAAATCTGCATCTACTGTAGTAAGAGGAACGGTCTACAAGCATTTAGTATACATCGTTCCTCTGATAACACCAGTAACTTTTTACAAAGTCAAGGGAAAATCGTCAGCTGCTGTAGTAAGAGGAACCGACAGTACACATGTAATATAGATCGTCCCTTGGATTACATCAATAACTATTTTCAAAGTCAAGGGAAAATCTGCGTCTAAAGTAGTTAGAGAAACGGTCAATACATATTTAGTATACAGCGTTCCTCTGATAACAGCAATAACTTTTTTTTCAACGTCAAGGGAAAATCTGCATCTACTGTAGTAAGAGGAACGGTCTATAAGCATTTAGTATACATCGTTCCTCTGATAACACCAGTAACCTTTTACGAAGTCAAGGGAAAATCGTCAGCTGCTGTAGTAAGAGGAACAGACAGTACACATGTAATATAGATCGTCCCTTGGATTACACCAATAACTATTTTCAAAGTCAAGGGAAAATCTGCGTCTAAAGTAGTAAGAGAAACGGTCAATACACATTTAGTATACATCGTTCCTCTGATAACACCAGTAACTTTTTACAAAGTCAAGGGAAAATCTGCTTCTACAGTAGTAAGAGGAACGGACAATACACATTTAGTATACAGCGTTCCTCTGATAACGGCAATAAATTTTTTCAACGTCAATGGAAAATCTGCATCTAATGTTGTAAGAGGAACGGTCTATACACATTTAAAATGCACCGTTCCTCTGAAAACACCAGTAACTTTTTACAAAGTCAAGGGAAAATCTGCGTCTACAGTAGTAAGAGGAACGGACAATACACATTTAAAATGCACCGTTCCTCTGATAACACCAGTAACTTTTTTCAAAGTCAAGGGAAAATCTGCGTCTACAGTAGTAAGAGGAACGGTCTATACACATTTAAAATGCACCGTTCCTCTGATAAGACCAGTAACTTTTTTCAAAGTCAAGGGAAAATCTGCGTCTACAGTAGTAAGAGGAACGGACAATACACATTTAAAATGCACCGTTCCTCTGATAACACCAGTAACTTTTTACAAAGTCAAGGGAAAATCTGCGTCTACAGTAGTAAGAGGAACGGACAATACACATTTAAAATGCACCGTTCCTCTGATAACACCAGTAACTTTTTTCAAAGTCAAGGGAAAATCTGCGTCTACAGTAGTAAGAGGAACGGTCTATACACATTTAAAATGCACCGTTCCTCTGATAACACCAGTAACTTTTTTCAAAGTCAAGGGAAAATCTGCGTCTACAGTAGTAAGAGGAACGGTCTATACACATTTAGTATAAATCGTTCCTCTGATAACACCAGTAACTTTTTTCAACGTCAAGGGAAAATCTGCATCTACTGTAGTAAGAGGAACGGTCAATACACATTTAAAATGCACCGTTCCTCTGATAACACCAGTAACTTTTTTCAAAGTCAAGGGAAAATCTGCGTCTACAGTAGTAAGAGGAACGGACTATACACATTTAAAATGCACCGTTCCTCTGATAACACCAGTAACTTTTTTCAACGTCAAGGGAAAATCTGCATCTACTGTAGTAAGAGGAACGGTCAATACACATTTAGTAACACCGTTCCTCTGATAACACCAGTAACTTTTTTCAAAGTCAAGGGAAAATTTGCGTCTACAGTAGTAAGAGGAACGGTCTATACACATTTAAAATGCACCGTTCCTCTGATAAGACCAGTAACTTTTTTCAAAGTCAAGGGAAAATCTGCGTCTAAAGTAGTAAGAGAAACGGTGAATACACATTTAGCATACACCGTTCCTCTGATAACAACTGTAACTTTTTTCTAAGTCAAGGGAAAATCTGCATCTACTGTAGTAAGAGGAACGGTCTATACACATTTAACACACACCGTTTCTCTGATAAAGACAGTAACTTTTTGCAACGTCAAGGGACAATCTGCATCTAGCGTACTAAGAGAAACGGTCTATACAAATTTAGTATACGTTGTTCCTCTGATAACATTAATAACGTTTTCCAACGTGACGGGAAAATCTGCATCTAGTGTAGTAAAAGAAACGGTCAATACACATTTATCATACACTGCTCCTCTGATAACAACAGTAACCTTCTTGAACATCAAGGGAAGATCTGCATCTATTGTTGTGAGAGGAACGGTCAATACAAATTAAGTATGCACCGCTCCTCTGATAAGACCGGTAACATTTTTCAAGGTGAAGAGAAAATGTGCATCTACTGCAGTAACAGGAACGGTGAATACTTAATTAGTGTACACCGTTCATCTATTAGACCAGCAACTTTATTCAACGTCAAAGGAGAATCTCTATCTACTGCATGCAGTAAGTGGCAGAGTTTATACACATTGAAAATACAGCGTTCCTGAGGGAGTCCCTTAACGTTGAAAAAAGTTACTGGTGTTGTAAGAGGAACGGTGTATACTCCCAGACGGAGACAGGGAATCGTTAGGGGGTAATGAATGAATGAATGAATGAATTAATGAATGAATGAATGGATGGATGAATGAATGAATGAATGCTGCAATATTTTGAACGAAAGCTAAAATTTCGGAAATTCGGGAACATAGTAGCGGATCCAATAAATTCAAATGGAAGCTTTGCGGTATCTAATTCAAGAAGTTCAACTCACCAGATTTTGTGTAATAATACCAGTGGAACATGTTTTTAACTTCATTTGGAGTAAGATTTGTAGAGTTAGCTGTAAAGAAATTTTCCAAAATGATTATTAATTGAAAACTACTATATATTCACTATCGAAAAATAAGTTGCTAAATTCGAAATGGATGAATTTGATATCACAAATCTTTGAAATGAGGTAATTCAGCCAATCTTTGTTTGTAGAAAAATAACATTAACGATTTCAAAACCCGAGTTACGTTTTGGCTAATCTTAATGATTCACCAGTAGGAAGCTGTTTACATTTTATGACATAGAGGCGGAAAACTAACCAGACCCCAAGATAAATTTAGGCTGCGCACAGACTCTAGAGTCAGTGTGGAGGGGCAAAAAGGAAAAGACAGCTCCCTGCAGAGTCTGCACAACGGCAACCAACTCTGTGTTTTGAGTTCTCAGGTTTTTTGGAACCGTCTGTGATTGGCTGAACGATTTAATTTTTGTTCTTACTTGTGTTCAGCGTAATTGCATGAAACAAACATTATTCTAAAATTTTTACACGCAGAACACGCTGAAAACAAGTAAGAACATAGGTTAAATCGTGCACCCAATCACAGATGGTTCCAAAAATCTGAGAACTAAAAACACAGAATTGGTCGCGTTGCGCAGATTCTACAGGGAGCTTTCTTGTCCTTTTCGCTCCTCCACACGAACTTTAAAGTCTACACGCAGGCTAGATAAATTTTAGTGGAGTGCTTATTAAGACAATCAATCAATCAATCAATCAATCAATCATCAAAACCCAGAATCTATTAGTGAACTGCAGGATAACTGTTGTTCAAATACCGACAAAATTAGCAAGATCATATCTAGTAGAATCTGATACATCAACTGAATGTTGAATCAAAAAGTATCAACGAGGCCTCCTTAATCAATATATTTCTAACTTGTAAACATTTCGTTTATTTGCAAATCTCTTATCGGAATTCAAAACTTTGTGAGGAGAAAAAGAAGGTTTTAGCTATCAAGGTAGCTAGAAAAATGTTTACAGGGTTTCCGAAAAGAGGGTCCATGTTGAAACAGTTCCAGAAAAAACCATTGCTTCGTTAAAGCGATTAAAACGGCAATCTCTTGCTTAAAGGCTAACTTAGATCCACAAAGTTTTGCAGATTGTTTTTTTTTTACTAAAGGACGCCAAATTATTGATTTCCTACAAATAGTCAGCTCGAGAAATCCTTGAAAGGAAGAAAAATCTAGCGATAAAGATACGTTCTATTCTTTTCACGCTTTACAATATAGAAGCGCTCTACCCAGAAAGACTTTACAACATAGAACGCTTTACAACATCAAATACTCTTTAGTTTCAGAAATTGGTATTTGAATTCGGCAATGCGTATGCAAAGTGCGAACCAAGGGAACTTGTCTTGGGAAATGTACTTTCTCTTGTAAAGAGCAGCAAAGTCGTGCTGTTTACGAAAAACGGACAGATAGTATCGTTCTTGGGTCCTTCTATGGAATTCAAGCTCCGTACTGTTGGAATTTATTAAAAAGCTCAATTTCTGTGTATTTTGAGGTGCAGGCTTAACAGCCTTACTGATCAAATACTTTTGGCTCTTTAGTGACCTTTGCAAGAAATTTTTGATAGAAAATCAATGCGGGCAGATACAGAAATGAAAAGAATGCTCAGATGTAAGTGCGGGCATTGCATAATAGTTTTCTGTTTGAATTTTTACTAAATGAGATGTACTTTTTCCAAAATAATGGCTTAAATCGAGAAGCATTTGTTGACACACCCGATATTGTGCAAATAATGTGCCCTTCTTTGCAAAATGTAAAGAAAGAACATACCCATGTCAGAAAGATCTTTTAGCGAATCTTCAAGTTGCCTATGAACAGATTCTCTGTGTAAATCGAGAGAATCCTTTCCTTTTTTATAATTATCTGCCACATTCTTCAGGCCAGCAATAATATCTCTGTATTCTCCAACAACTTGTCTGGCTTGATGGCATGGCTCCCCTGATTCTGCAACAAAGAGAGTATAATGAAACAATAGACCATTTAGCTATCCTAAAAAAGAATCTCAATCGAACGATATAGACTTATGACGATGAGTCTCTTTTTGCCCTGTGCTATTTGACTGGATGATGGCGCTTCGGCCAATAGAGAGTCATAGTATTACTCTGAAAAACTTGGTCCTATTTAGGCCCAAACTTCGCGATTCCTCCAGTACCAATCAGATTGCGAGATTTGTGAATTACAATTGTTAAGATGTAAATGTGATAGAATGTTCTATTCAATTGAAGAATTGAAAGCAATCCCACGGGATTGAGATTCGAAGCCGTGATTCTATCATAATTCCATTGATGATTGAAGAAAATAGGGCCAAGTTTTTCACGGTTTCATTACGAGTCCCTCTTGAGCGAAGTTTACCGCAGAGATACAAGGGACTCATCGTCATAAGTCTACAAATGATACTTTGCTACATTATGTAGAATTTTCGAATGTGCACAATAGTGATAGAAGCTCTAACGCCACTCGATTGAACCTCGCGTATAAAAATGTATAAACATAACACTCCAACCAGGCTCTCTTGATGAATAGCTAAAAGGTCTATTCATAACATAATCTGCTTTCTATTAACCTCTTTAATCAAGAAGGCGATTTCACTATTACCTGTTGTGGAAGAAATCACAATTTGCAGACAAAAACAGACAGAATAGACCTATTTATTTCTTAAAAAAAGACGTTTGGATCGAGCGAATGGTAAATTTGTGAAGGATAACAAAAGCATGACCCTTGTTATCGGCATAACGATGCTGACTGTCGCAAAAGGTTGATGGATTTTTACACATCATGGTCTATTGAAAAAGAGCCAGCTCTTTTTCAATAGACTATGTACACATTTATCCAGGAAAAAGTTTTATTCATCCATTCCACGATCGATTTTTATTCATCTGTCTATCAAAGATTTTTTCATCTGCCCAGGACTAAGTTCTTTTATTCATCTCTCTAGGGTAGATTTTCACTAGTCGGTCCAGGAAAGATGCTTATTGATCTATCCGAGATAGATTCCTATTCACCTATCAAGGAGAGATTTCTACTCATCTATCCAAGAAAGGCTTTCATTCATCTAACCAGGATAGAGCTTTATTGATCTGTCTAACGGGAAGTTTTTACTCTACAGGAACAGTAGGGGATGCACGCAGGCTAGTTAATCAGCGATGGATAACTTTACTCAAAGCTAGTAAGGAATGATATAGATCATATACAGGAAGCATGATCTGCCCTCTGGCTTTGTTTTCGTAGTTTTCGTTCATTGTTAGCCGATTTTGCGGTGCAGCAGTTACAGCACCAAACGTGCAACCATCCAAGCGTTTCATTTCGCGAGTTGCAAATGGAAATTTGTTGTTTTAAACAGTTGTCATTAAATGGAGAGGAAAGTCAGCTAACAATGAATGAAAATGAAGAGAAACAAAGCAAAACGAACAATGATATTTGCCTGTGTGTAAATTGAGCCATTGTGAACTCATTTTATGAAAATGTCTTGATAATAATCTCTCTGAAAAGTGTTCTGAAATTTGAAACAACTTCTTGCCACTGCCAGCAGTGTTTAAAACAATGGTATAAACGCTGCTGGCGGTTGCAAGAAGTTGCTTCAGATTTCAGAATACTTTTCAGAGAGTTTATTATCAACACATTTTCGTAAAATGAGTTCACAATTGTTCAATTTACACATAAGCCTAAGAATGGCGGTCATGCTGTTGCTTTTCTTCACAAATTTAACAGTATTTGACGCTTGATGCAAGCCTCTTTTTTGAGCAGTAAAAAGGTCTATGGAATGAACAAGTTTCTTAAAGGTAAAGGCTTTAAATACGTCATACACTTCACTTTTTCGTAACACTAACCATATCAGTGTGTTCTGTAAAACAAAGGCAACGCAATTCATGCTAAACCCATCAAAACAACGTTATCTGTAGAGAGAAGACCGTCAACTCCTGTAAACAACAACAACCAAAATAAATATGTAACTAGAGAGAGAACTGTTGAAATGTGCAAGGAATAATGAATTAATCTCAATATTTGGAAGGAAGAGAATAAGCTATTAACTCACCAATAACTGCAATAAAGAACAACATTGAATAACCAAAAACGCGTTTCGTCGTACACTCGTCAGTTTGGCACATGGGAAGAAAAAATTAATGATACTTTCAGATATTAATATCAATTTTTTTTCTCTGGTAGATGTCAATAATTTTCTCTCCAGTTACAGGTTTACTTGGTTCTTGTTCTCTTAAAGGAATAGACAGCATAGGTTCCAAATCTTCAAAAACTGGGTGTAAAATTCTATGATCTCTTTCTTTGAACTGAACAGCTTCAAAGAAACTTCAACTATTTTACATTAAATCTGCCGTTGGACTTTTCTGGAATCTTCAATATTTTCAGAATTACAGTGTTTTTCTTCTTTTTTAAGAATTCAAGAAAATTTCCGAGAAAAACTTTAAACTATCGTAATTTCTAAACCTGTTGACGAAAAATCAAATGATTTTCAAAACAACCATAGTTCATGAATGTCTACAAAATGGTGCCAAGCAGAAGTCTTTCACACTTCTGGTTTATGATTCAAAAACTTGATGACATCACATCATAAAATGAGCTGAAATGTAAAATAGGCTGCAATTTTGATAAATCTTCAAGATTTCTGAAAAGTCCAACGGTAGAACATTTAAAAAAGTGGCTACAGTTTCTTTCAAGTCATGAAGTTTCAAGAAATAGCTCATTGAATTTTACACCCGCCTTTTTAAACCGCTTTAAAGCTTTAAAGATTTTGAACCTATGCTGGAGTTGACATTTTTCTTTCTACAGATTACGCATGGTGCTTTCGTTGCGTTTATGACTTTATGATGATTAATTCATTATCTAAGGCTTTTTAATTGCAAATTTTCACACCGATGGAGGCAGCGTCCTAGCCATATGTTTTTCATTGCAGTTGCTAGCTTATTTCTTTCCATTCAGATGATAAGATTAAGTGGTTTCTTTTTTCTTATGCAGGTTTTCAACAGTTTTCTCCCCAGTTACAGGTTTATTTTGGCCGTTGTTTTTTACAGGAGTTAACAGGCTTCACTCTACAGATTACGATGCTTTCGTTTCGTATGCGTTTATTATGATAAGACCGCTATTTAAGGCTGCTTTAAAAATTTTGTACCGCAAATCATTTGTTTGCAACAAAATTAGGAAATCTCCCACGCAGAAGTTCCTAGTCGACAAGGAGACAATTTTGACGGCCACTTTAACAACAATTCTAACCTATATTTCCTTAGCATATCAAAAATGCACGATATAAAAAAACATTACTGAAGGTTTGTCAAACGTTTCAATAGAATCTTCATCAGCAACTCAACTCTTACAGAACATTTTGTCACCAAAATTATTTTGCATGCTGTAGCGGACACTTTCTCGGCAATCTGTTTTTACTTGCGCTGTCAGGAATTCTAGCTACTTAAGCTAATTCTAGCGCATTATGTATGCCGAGTGTAGGCATGAGCCACCCAACTTAACGTCCCTTCCGAAGGAATGCAAGGTGAGTTGCGACGTTGGGCTACCGAGATCACCCATTCGGAGTTTGACCTCATTCGACAAAGCTTAACTTCAGTCACCTGAAGAAAAGTGTATAAGCCACTCGGCCACTCATCCCACATAAAACTTTGATGGGTATCATTGTGAGGATTTGAAGTTATTGTATTAGCTTTCCAATAAGCTACATTCATCCAGTAAACAAGCTACCCTTTTCACAAACCTTGGATTGATTTTGGATTGTACTTTATTTCATTCTCAGATGCTTTATATGAAGCAAAAGGATGCGATCTTTCAGCAACAGCCCACGGTGAATAATGCATGAATCCCATCATGGTTCTGTCGCTCTGTGTAGTAAAGCAAGGCATTCTTCTTTCTGTCATCCATTCTAATTGACCCTCAATTGCATTGTAAACAGGATTACTAGCAACGTCAATCTTCGATCTCTTTTCATCCATCTTTCGCTCAGTTCTCATTTTCTTGTCTGCTCTGTCAGTGCTTTTCTTTATTTCATTAATGCGACTGTACCTGAGTTCTGCTTCTTCGAGTGCCTTATACAGTTCATCCACCTACAAGAGTTAAAGTAGAGAAAAGATATCGCTGTGAAATGGGAATTCGAGGCAGAAAACAAATTGTCTGTAGACGTAAACAGATAATGGTAACCCAAAAAAACTTCACAAGCTACGGCATAACTAGCTCCTTGAAATAAAGAATTATTGTCAAATGCTTTGTATCATACTATAGTTTAAAGGCGTAACCATCTTTTGAGATGTCGCATGGTCATTTTAAGTAATGATCATCATCCGAAAACCAAATTCAAACAAAATTTCGAATCCATGATTTCTCATTTTGAGTGAAATCATCAACGTAGCGATGGATTTGAAATCGTCTGGGGAAATTTTGTGTTTGCAAAATGATTGGCCGCTGCTCTTCATTCAAATTTTCATGCTATAATGCAAATTTGGAATTCAGATTTTTTCACATTTTCCAAAACATCGACTGGAAACCGGGCAACAATCCGAGAAATGAATGAACTTCCATATTTTTGGAAGTAAACAAATGATTTGTGGTACAAAATCTTAAAATAGCCTTAAATAGCAGACTCATTATGATAAAGCCATGGACATACAACAAACCTGTAACCTGTAGGGAAACACTATCAACTCTCTGCTATTGGCACCCACCTACTGAGCAGTGTTGGGTGTGGTAACAGCTAAAATGAGGATTGCTTCCGCATTTTGAGTAGGGCAACCTCTGCACTTCATCTCAAGGTTTTAGAAGGTGTGTTTATCAAAGTGAGACCTGAGATATATAGCGCTTTTCTAAAAATAGGACAAAGATACAGCTAATCCTTGCATTGTTTTCTTTGGCCTTACTTTCTTTTGCCACAAGCTAGATTACCAAAAATACAATAGGCCATCTATAAACCTATGCAACCTCAACCTTTAATTTTAAACTTCGACATCGCTCACTTTGCCGACAAAAGGAACTTGTTTTCACTTTGCAATTGTTCTAAAGTTGCCGCCAAAAGTTGATTGAATGGTCTTTGTTTTGAGATAAGCCAATCAGTGGCTAAGGTGTGATGTTCACGTGATACTCAAATGCTTCTCAAATGGTCAAACTCGAAAAAAGCACACAGTATCATTTGAAAAAACTCAAATGATACTGTGTGCGATCTGGCTCGTGAAGTTTTTCTTGGGTCACTCGCTACACTTGATCTACTACTACAAGGCAAACTATTGTCTTGTGCGGGTCTTGCTAAAGTCTAGGTTGATTACACGAGTCTTGGTTTTCTGAATGATGGTCATGTCTACTAACTGAAATAAGTAAGTATGAATGAAACTAAAGAAATCAGATTACAAACGTTGAAGGAATCCAATGAATCAATTCGCTATCTAGCTAAGGTTACCGAGTGGCTCCTTTGGAAATCAATATATCAAAAACAAGTTCCAGAAACATCAAGGAATTAGTTTCCTGACTTAAAGGACAAGTCCGGGGTTGTTATAATTGTTGATTATTTAAGAGATTACACTGCTGTGAATGGTGTGTATTACTTTTTTCAATTTTTTCCTCTTTTAATCTGCGAAACCGTATATTTCAATTTGCTAAGAAGTGCAAAATGACGTCATTTTATATGACGTCACTTCACGTTGACCCGAACGAGGCTGCCGAATGTATTGATATTATACAACTCACATTGCTAGCCTCCTTATCGTGCCTTCGCACACTCGCACAAAACACAAAATGGCGACGATATTTTGCCTCACTTACGAAGATTCATCAACCAATTTATCAAAGTTGGAGGCATCAAAAGTTGGAAATAACTCGCGATTGGTGTTCAGCAGTTGGTAACGCTGCTTATTAGCAATACCTTTATCAACCACGGACTTTTCCTTTAAATACTATCGCAATTTATAAAATTGTTCTGGTGTTGAGCGATTAAATAACGTCCCTGATTTCGTTGTAACTGCAGTGTGAACAAAATTCTATTCCATGTCCATGACTCCTTATTTCTTTTTCACGCGCTGTGTGAAGAAACTTGTCACAAATCTTTGCCATAATTGTTTAAGACAACCATGAATTTCTTGTATTCTTACCTTATAACTTGAACTCTGCTCATAAAAAGCTACGCAACAATAACTTTTAACTTACCTTCGGGAATGAACTTCGCAGAATTCGTGTTCCCACATTGGTGTAAAATTCACCATTGAAGCAAATATCATGTTTGCCGGTATACTGGATAACTGGCGTTGTATGCAACGTGAAATCGATATCAAAAGGTAAACAGGGTGGTTTCAAGTCATTTACCAAAGCTTCGACTTTCAGTTGGTTGATTGTTGCAAGAGTCTTGTCTGAGGCTTGAGCAAGGAGTTGTGTTATCTTGTCTTCAAAATCTGTTTTTTCGTCAACCATTTCTTTCGCCTTCTCTGCAATTTCTTTCCCTTCTGTGACAATAGCTTTGAGCTTGTTTAGATTGTCTGCAAGTACTTTAGATTCTTTGTATCTATTTAGCAAAAGCTGCAATGAGAGGGTTGCTATTAGCTTTATCAATCAATAAACCAAGCAGTCAATCAATCAATCAATCAATCAATCAATAGACCTATTTACTTGTTAAAAAGAAGTTTGGATCGAGCGTCAAAAATCTGGTAAATTTCGTGAAGGAAAGCAGAAGCATGACCCCTGTTTTCAGCATAACGATGCTCGCTGTGGCAAGAAATTGCTTCGAATTTCCGAACACTGTTCATAGACATTATCATCAACGAATTTGTGCTAAATGAGTTAAAATGGTTCAGTTTACACCGGCTAGTGTTATCGGCCTATTCGCTTTGTTTCCCGTTATTCTCATTCATTGTTAGCTGAGTTTTCTGTCAATTGCATAACAACGTTTGAAACAACAAACTTCGATCAGCATCTCGCAAAATAAAGCCCTTGGATGCTCGCACTCTAGCTTCAACTGTTACACCACAAAATCAGCTAACAATGAAAGAAAACAACAAAAAATAAGGCCACATTGCAAATAAAACTTCCTAAAGTGTAAACTGAGCCATTGGAAACTCACTTTGCGCTAATTTGTCGATAACGAACCATGCGCAATAAGAAACACATAATGTACACTCACCGCTCTCACCGAATGTGTGTTGTTTTTGTGTCAGCAAGCACTGCGAAGCACCATGCGCAGTCAGTCAAGATGGCGCTGACAGAAGATTTGACACAAAAACAACACACATTCGGTGACAACGGTGAGTGTACATTATGAGTTTCTCATTGCGCATGAACAAACTATCTGAAAAGTGTTCTGAAATCCGAAGCAAATCCTTGCCACAGCTAGCATCGTTATACCAAGAACGGGGGTCATGCTTTTGTTTTCCTTCATAAGTTTACCAGATTTGGACATTCGATCGAAATGCAAACCTCTTCTTTTAAGAAGTAAGAAGGTCTATAAAGCAATCAAACATCAAATAACACACTGAAATCAATTCACAACATAGCAACGCAAAATATTTCTAAATCTGAATTTATTTCTTTGTGTTTGGAAGGTTTCCTCGGTTTTTTAAACTAACTTAAAACAGCCAAAAAGAGTTTTCAAAAGGTGACACATTTTTGACAATCTATCTGTCCAAAAGGACACGTCAATTTCAAAATGCATTTGATCACGCTCACCCTACTTTCTTGTATAATCTTTGATGCTTCAGCTGATGAGGCAGATTTTCTAGCTTCGCATTTTATCAAGCAAATAACATTGACGACTTTCTCTTTGCTTTCATCCCAACTCAAACATTTCATGAACTTTCCTCCCTTTGTCTTTATGCAGTCTTCCTTCCATTCCATTCCAGGAATAGGAACTAAGGAAATAAACTACATTTAAGAAAGAAATGAGACAGAATGAAGGGCTATCACAAACTATCGGGTGACTCGAAAGTAAACAGGGATCTGACAAAGCAGAACAATTTCTCTTATCAAATGTCCTTAAGTAGCAGACTCATCTAAATAAACCATGGACGCACAATGAAGTTGTATCCTGTAATAAAAACACTATCAACTCCTATAAACGAACAGCAATATGATTATATAAACCTGTAACTGGAGAGAAGGCTATTAAACCTGCAAGAAAATCAAGTAATCAGTTATCAACAATGTTATCACACCAAATACGCGTTTCGTCGCAAGCTCTTCAGTTTGGTTCATGCGAAGAAGAGACAAATGACACGATCGGGCTGTTTTTATATCGAACAAGACAACAGCTATTTGAGAATCACGTGACCGTCAAAGCCTGAGCCAATGATTGGCTTAAAAGTTGGCACCAAAAGTTTTGGCGCTTGTTGATTCGATGGTTTTTATTTGAGATTGAGCCAATCAGTCTTCTTAACCATCCTCTGGCAATCCCAATAAAAAAAATTATCTTCAGTAACTTTGGTATCCATTCTTCTGATGCAAAAACGCGACAAATTTTCTCAGCCCCACAACTTTTGGCTTATAGACGTGATTCCAACCTGAGAGATACACTTGTCAGATCCAAGCTGCACAACGACAACGAACGCCCCGGTACAATAGCCTGTGGCCGCTCTAATGGCAGAACGTGTGATTATGTTAGTAGTGATACCAAGATCCCTACACCATCCGGAAACTTTTCCGTGCGCCAGTCCTTCACCTGCCTCTCATCCTGCCTTATCTATTGCATTCGATGCACCAGATGCCAAGTTATATATATATATAGGAGAGACATGTCGTCAGCTATATACTCGGGGGGGGGGGTAACTTAGTACTTTTCATGGTACGGGGACGTGCCATTTCTTAGGGGTACTTTTTTCAAACCGTTACGGAATTATGGGTAGCATTTTCAGAATTTTTAGACATTTAACGGAATTATGGGTGTCTTTTTCAGGGGATTTTTCATAATTTCCGGAATTATGGCCCAGATTTTCATTCGATTTACGGAATTATGACCCTAAAATCCACCAGAATTTACGGAATTATGGGTACCAATTTTTCGGGCAAAATGGCACGTCCCTGTCAGAAAATAGGTCGAGATACCCCCCGTGGCTATATAATCGATTTGGTGAACATTAGCACAACGTCGAAAATAAATAGCACGAGAAGGAACAAAGGTTGAACATTATGACACAAATGTTTCAAGGCACTTTAATTCGTAGGACCATTCAACAGGAGATATGGTCGTTCAGGGACTTTTGTTCGCAGAAAAAGACAGTCGAAAACGAAAGACTTTGGAAAAGCGAATTATCTTTAAATTGGGAACCTTAATACCAAAGGACTTAACAAATGCTTCTCATTTATATAATAGCTTCCTCATTTATCATCTGCTATTAGGTTTTCCCTTTCGAATCTCACTCTCTATCTTTCACGTCGCATTCTTGCGTCGCATTCTCTTCTCCATTATATTAATACACTATTCTATCAATCGTTCTTTCTCTGCTTCTTTATTTTCAACGTACTTTTTCTCGTTACTACTGATGAAGGGTCAAGCCCGAAACGTTTAGTTTTTCAAGCTCTAGGCTATAGATTTTATTCAATGTAATTTTTGTACTAATATAACTGATTGTGTGGAAAAAGAAATATAAAAATCTACCGGGTGAGCCAGAAAAAAGTTCCCACGTTTGAAAATTCATGACACCAAGGCTACTTACGGATTTGAATCATTCAAATTCTAGTTAAAAGCCGAGAGATCAAAGTATTTTTGTGATTTTTCTCGCCGTCTCATCAGCACTACAAATATAGGTTAATTCAACTTTTCAAAAATTTCATGGTTGCAAAATGACTGAAAAATGGCCTAAAACATCGATCAATGCATAAATGACTTCTCGCACAGAATAATGAAGGGAATGCAACTTCTCATGGATGAAAGATATCCTCTAGGCATTAATTGCCTTGGGATTGAAAATCTTTCGTATTTGTTTGAAAATCGATGTCGTATAAATCTTGAGGGAGGTGAAACGCTCATGGCCTATCGTTCGATTTGAATAGAGTCCTTAAGATTTGATCAGTGTTTTGGGCCCTTTTCCGTAATTTTGCGACCATGAAATTTTTGTAAAGTTGAATTTACCAATACTTCTAGTGCTGGTAGGACAGCGAGAAAAATCAAAGAAACACTTTGATCTTTCGAATTTCAACTATTTGAATGATTCAAATCCGTGAAGTAGTCTTGGTGTTATGAATTTCAAAAGTGGGAACTTTTTTCTGGCTCACCCGGTACCTAAAACTAATGAAAGAACTCGTGCCTTTTCACAGGTTTTCCACACAACACTGGGTCGATACGCAGCTACTTTAGAACAAACGGAAAAAACAGAGCATCGGCAGTATTTTTTGGGGAAAAGGAGAACGAGGAAATGAGTGAAGCGATGATCAATGGAGGGTTTTTACCAGGGAGATATAGCCCCTGGTTTTTACGATCCCTTACCGTAAGATTTAGCCCCTGGTCTATATCTCCCTGGTTTTTACGATCCCTTACCGTAAGGAAAAGCTGGAAAATCTCGCGTATTAATCAACTAGTTTTGATCGGAAACGTGTGTCAAAATGACATTTGGACCAACTCACCTGTCTTGCAAGAGCTGATGCAATCTTCAGTTATATCAAATATTGCCCTATCTAATTGTTCGTTATTCCTTTCGATATCTGCCTGGATGTTCTCCATTTCAAGCCCCTTTTCCACAATCGAGCTGTTGTACTTCTCATAAACCTCTGTAATCGATGTTAGCTCACTTACTGCCTTGTCTTTGCCAACCTTTGAGTCTGTTTGAACCTTAGAGAGAGCTTCTTTGACGCCTTTGCCAACATTAGCCGCAGCTTGTTGTGTTATGTCCGTTGTGTACTATGAATGAAAATAAATTTAAAGAATTTAGTATGAAGCACTGCTCATGAAAATTTGATCTTTTCCAACAAATCCTTCCTTAAAGGAATTGAGTCCATATAAATAGTTGAGCGTTAACGCTGTCCTGACTATTTGCTGACAAACCGCCGACGTCCCTTTGTTGTTGGACAATAGTTCTAAAGTCATTAGAAGTGGAGACCAAAGACTTCTTGATCCTTGCATTATCCTAAGGAATTTCTTTGGTTTAATTTAAATAAGGATTAAATGACAACGTTGGTTTCCTGATTGAAAAGAAGTTGATACAGTAAAGTCCCGCGTTTAAGAAACTCGTTACACAAAGACAGCCTGATTGGTTTCTTATGTCAAACTATACTTCTTCAAAACAGGATGTGTACACCATGGTATAAGAAACACTTTTATACTCCAAACAGCTGTGGAAATTGTACGAAAATGTTTTTGAAATATGCACTGTTGTGCGAGGATCCAATGGTTTGAGCCAGTACTGAAGGTTTCGTGAAAATATGACAATTTGGGCTTGAAAATTTCATTCTTGTTTCTAGAGATTTGAGACCTTTTGGAGACATATACAAATATGCGCCTTATAACATTGCAATGTACCATTGTATAAAAAACTGAACATGAATCAGCCTGGGCAGTTTCTTGTACACAGGTATTTTATGGAGCTAAATCAGGCCTGGGTTTCTTATATTGCAGTTTCTTAAAGGCGGGACTTTACTGTATTGGTCATGAGAGTGCTATTTATATGGACTCAATGCCTTTAAGTTACAGTACAGACTATGTGGACATGAACATAATTTTGCTGCCTAAGAATTCCCCCCGGGGGGGCACTTGACTTCAATTGTAGGGGGGTGTAACTCTAAGAGATTATTTTTGCATGGGGCTATAGAAAAAGTTTTCCATTCAAAAGATATCCGGTTTTAGAAAAAATCGACGAAAAGTATACTCGAAAACGTAAAAGCTACACAGGAAAATGACAAAACAATAGCTGACTCTAACAAAATGCGCCTTTTGACAATCGGCTCTTGCAAAATCATCATCTTTTAATAACCGGCGTTAGAAAAATAAGGCAAAAACGATACGCGGGAAGGGGTGTACGTCCAGTCAGCAAAAGTATACTAAGTGGCTCCCCAGGAGGATTCCTTGGGAATATCTTATAACTTAAGAATTCTTGTTACCAAAACTTCACAGTTTTTCATATGGCTGAAGTATGTGAAGGAGTCTCGCCAATTTTTAAGAAGTCTTGAGAAGAATTCTTGTAATGTTAATATGTGCAAGGCCTCTACCCTGAGAGGACAATGGCTGAGAGGACATAGCGGAAATGGATCGACCAGGTCTAAAAGCTTGGAACAAAATCCCTACTTTTATCAGGGAACTCTCTTCCTTGCAACAATTCAAAAAACACCTCAAAATACATTTGAGGAGCTGAATTCATCTAAAACACGAATCCTTAGAAGATCAGCCCCACGCAATGAATTTTCATGCATTTATCTTTTTATGCCAGTATATTTCAAGTTTTTGCTGAAGGGATTTTTCGTGTATGAATAACTCAAGAAGTGCAGATATTACTTCCTTAGCCAGGTCAATCTCGTCCCCAGAGTGAGTTCGTTGCTCTACCTCTACGCTGGGATACAAGAGACCGTCCGGCAATCTCATTGGCTGTTCACCATTTTGCGCAATAACACCGTTTTGCGTTGGGTAAACGGCTACGGCATGTCAAAATTCAGCCTAAAACGATATTCTTAACCCATATCGACCATCATTTGCAATTTATTTGCGAAATTCGAAGAATAACAAGCCATTTCATTTTCGAAGCTGCGGTGAAAGTTTCTCGAATTTACAACTTAGGCCCATTTTAGCTCCAAACAAATCGAGCTTATTTTCACATTAAACATTCTAACCAACCCCAGATTATCGCTCAAATACCTTCAAAAAGGTTGAAATAAGGTCCTCAAAGTGTTTGTTTTTAGTTTCTCGATTTATTTTCAACAGAATTAGTGGTAGAGCAACGGCCATTTTCCTCCGCTTAGCGTTGCCTAGCCAACGGTTAAATCCACAATGGCTTCAAAATGCACCCAGATTCTGGGCGCATTTCATCGAAGTGTGTTTCGTGATCAGCGTATGACGTAAGAACACCCTGGGAACGAGGTTGTAGCCAGGTAAGATTAGCGAAATAAACATAGAAAACAACATTACCTTGATGTCCATTGACAATGGCAAACCAATTCCCTGTGCTGTCAACTCGATAGTAGCATTTTTTACTTCTTTATAAATATCCCCGCGAATTTCCGTTGAGTAGGCAACAGTACTTTTACTCTTCATTTCAGTTGTCATGACAAAGGGACCTTCCATGCCGACCGTCTCTAAGTAACCAAAAATTGTCTGCACCGCGCCTCCCAATCCAAATGTAACTCTAAGTTTTGGGCCAACATCAATATTATTTTCAGCGTAATACATTGACAATGTCGTCCGGGAATTGATCTCACGTTTTGCGCCCCTCTTTGGTCCGTATTTGGTTGGTGGTAGTTCAACTGTGCATCTTAGTGCTGGTGCTTGTTGCAGCTTGCATCTAGCCTTGTATATGCTCCTACTTGCTAGCGTCAGTTTTCCAATGAACATGAACCCTGATCTCATTTTGAATCCACCTTCAGGGACCTCCCATTCTGCAAAATCGCAAAAAAATTGGGGTCAGTCTAAAAAAACACAAACGTTTTCTACACTTGTTACTAAAAGCCTATAATAACTGTCTCCGAGGATGATACCAGAAAATATAAACCTGAAGCCGCCAGTACAAAACAGAGCTTGCGAGACATGGTTTATTACCCTCCCGGGATTACCCTATGGCAGGGCTTGGCATCTTGTTTTAAAAGACTAATAATAAAAGAAAGCATAAAAAAATTGGTTCTAGCCTGAGATCTCAGGCTAGATTGGTTCAAGAGGTAAAAATAATCAAATGTCTAACATAAAGCTATCAAAGATTAAGCCACTTGATGCTGTTCGAATCTTGCATCCGCTAACAAGTTATTGATCAGCTTCCATTTTGTTTCCATGCCGAACCAAATTTTAGAACGAAACTTTACAATGACATCTGTATGATTATATTGTCTAATTCTCTCAACTGAATTCCTTGACAAGAACTTTGTGTAATTTGCTGTGATCCAAGAGAGAATTTTTGATATCAAGGTTATTTTTGGTATTAGTCGTATTACAGCGTTTCTAAGTTTTATGAGAGGATGTGCTAGAGGAGATATCTGAAGCTTTGACGATAAAATTAAATGCACCTTTCATTCTAAACTGATGATTGCAAATCAACATGACCAATGTGAGGAATACTCAATCTTGAAGGTCTACGAGACCGTCAGAAGCAAAAGTCTGTAGTTTCTGTGGTTTACGACTTATGAACAGTGCAAAATCTTTAATACTACTGCGTGGCCAGAGCAGAAGAAAACAATTTGAAAAAAAAACTGCTCACCCCATATGAAGTCATCTAAAGAAATACCGCTGCCTAGTCACCTTTTCCTTAAAAATGGATCTGCCCCGTATGTTGTTGTATGGTATCAAAGTACCATCGATGAACTAGCTAAAGACCATAAGAAAGGCAGTTTCATCTCTGTAAGAGTCTTTGTCAATGACTGATGAATCCTCCTTGCAAAATACTAACAAGGAAATTTGGCGATATTTATACACATTTTTGCATGTAATTCTCAACTTGCATGATTCACAATTTTGTCCTCAAAATGAGCCATTTTATCCCGGGGGGGTAACTTAACTTGTCTACGGTACGGGGTTGTGCCATTTTTTAGGGTACCTTTTTCATGATAGTTTCCGGATTTATGGGTATGGTTTTCAACAATAACAATTTGTTGCATCTTCCTGATTTATGGGTATAGCTTTCTATCAGAATTCAGTTATTGGTGAGCTTTTTTGGCATTCCCGGGTCTATGGGTATGATTTTCAGAAATTCTCCAGATTTATGGGTATACTTTTGAGAAATTTTTCCGGATTTATGGGTATACTTTTGAGAAAGTTTTCCGGATTTATGGGTGGTACTTTTACCATTTGAATGGCACAACCCCGTATCTTGGAAACTCAAGTTACCCCCCCCCCGGGCATTTTATATTTAAAAGTTCATCCTATCTGGAGCTCGTAAAGAGTTACTACCCCGTTCAAGTCCGTTCACATTTACCCAACAGATAGTGTTCACTCAGTAGGCGATTACGCTAAAGATGGCGGCGAGGAACTTTTTACCAAGATGCACTGCGTTCTTTACTTGAATTCCCATAGAATCGTCAAGGATTCGAAGTTAGAACGCAATGCATCTTGGTAAAAAGTTCCTTGCGGCCATCTTTAGCGTAATCGTCTGTTGCGTACAGGCTCAAAAAAGTAGTTGCTCCGTTATCTTTTGCAATGGCCATGTTATAGAATAAACCAGGGATAAATAACTATTTATCCCTGGAACAAACTTTGCACTGTCCTGTAGTAATTCAATGACAGCAAAACTTGATATCTAGCAAAACATTTTTCAAATACTGTACTTCTGAACACAATGATGATATAAAAAATGCTCCTTGTGGGACTATAGGAAATCACATAAAGTTCCATTCCAGCAATGTATTTGAAACGATAGCGAAATAATTTTCCACACGATAGTTCGCGATTTGTGTGGTATTAACACCACATGAAATGCGCTCGTGACATTTTAGAAATTATCGCAACCCTGACTAAACAAACAAGGGCACATTTTGTAATACAATAGCATCAGTTGCTTTGGTTCACACCTCAATTCAAAGCGATTAGCGAATGCAGACAAAAGAAATCCTCTCAACCGGTAATTCAAAACAAACATAGCCGCAAATTTGCCCTGGAACCAGGGCGGCAAACTGTCACTTGGTGCGGGCGAAGGGAGGTTTTTAAGAGAAGTTATGTGCTTATTAGGAAATAAGAAGGGTAAATCTAAAGTTCTGTCTGGCGGATTTTGTTTGCTTTATTTAGGAGCTTAGGAGTAACAGCCAATACTTGAGTGCTGCAAATGCAAGAATTGTAATGCCTTCTGCTTGGCTTCTGAATCACGTGAACAAAATCCGCCAGACAGAACTTTAGATTTAACCTTCTTCTTTCGTTAAAAGCACATACCTTCTCACAAAAACCTCCCTTCACCCGCACCAAACGAGAGTTAGCAGTACTGGTTTCAGGGCAACTTTGCGGCTTCATTTGTTTTGAATTTCTGCTTCAGGGAATTTCTTTTGTCTGCATTCGCTAATCCCTTTGAATTGAGGTGTGAACCAAAACAAATGGTGCTACTGTATTACAAAATCTGCCCTTGTTGACTTGACATCTAATGTAAGACAGAATCTAGTACAGTATCCCTTAATTTTTAATCGTTCATAGTCTGTTGTGTATAGGCAAACTGACTTGCTAGTCTTTATATATAGGCTATGGGGTAGTCATTGTCTTCTGCTTCCCACTGTGTCGTCCCTGTAGTGTTGTAAAGTAATTAAGAAATTTATGTAGAATGTAAGGCATGTTGTAAAATTTTTATATAGATGAATATCTAAAAAAATTCACACGACTGATTTTAAAGTTTTGCTGAGATTTGAGACCTATGCATTTATTGAATAGTAAATAGAAATACCAACTTCCATCGCCTGAATAATAAGCCATGATACAATTATCGAAGAATCTCGCTCCCAAAAGCAATGAAGGTGTTTCTGGAAGACCAAATGCATCCAAAATTCTGTTCAGTATTAGTCCAGGTTTATATGTATACAATCGGTCACTTGTGAATTCAGATACTTCGTTCTTGTCTGTGTCTGGCTTTGGACCAAGGTATAGGTATTGTCTTTTTGCATTGACACCACCGATAAATTCTAGTTCATGACCTTTTACTGTGCCAACTTTCAGTTTCGAAATGAACTCTTAAAGAGAAACAAGAATTGGGACAATAATATATATACTGGGTGAGTAAATAAAAACGCCCGGCGTTGGAAAAAATCCTGCTCCGTGAATATCAAAGCGATGATACTGAAAACTGTCTTATCATGTCCCAAATATGTCACATTAGGTTCAGTAATTTACCCAGCTTTAATCGGCCATTCCTTTCCATCGAAATAGGAGATTTTCTGCAGAAGGCGCCTTTCGAAAACCTGCAAAAACCAGTGAAAACGCCAAGCAAGATTTCTCTTTGTTCTCCCTCCTGGCAATAATAGCTCTTGGATGTGTTCATGTATTTTGTCCTCATGGGAGAATGGAATCTCCTTGAATAACTTATTGATACTAGGGGGAAGACTTTTCAACTCGTCAAAAGGAAAGCACGTTCTAAAGCGTGCTGAAAGTCATCGCTGTGAGGTTAACACATTAGGGATTCTTGCTTGTGATTTTAGCATGTTTTTAAGGTTTCTCGAAGGGGTGCATTTTAGAAAATCGCTTACAGTATCTCAATGGAGTGATCAATTTTGATAAGAAAAATTTCTAACAATAGTTGAACCTGTTACCAATTCAATAAGATATTGCAAAATATCATTGCTCATATACTCAGGGAGCATTAGCCTTTCAAACGCAGGTAGCTTTTTTTGACTCACTGGTATACAAAAATGACATCATAATTGAAGAAGAGATTCAAAATTTGACTAAAGATAGACATAATTTATTTGCCATTCTCGCACCCCCCTAACGTTGCACAAGCGAAGCCTTAGACTTATGATGACGAGTCTCTTGTTTCCCTGTGCTCTTTGACTTGAAGACAGGGCTTCGGTCAACAGGGACTCATGATGTTGCTCTGAAAAACCTGACCCTATTTAGGCCCAAACTCTGTGATTCCTAGAGTACCAATCAAATTGCGAGACTTTGAATTACTATTGTTACGATGTGTATTGTTTAATAGAATTTTTGATTTGATTGAAGAATTGAAAACACACTAACGGATGGAGATTTGAAGCCGTCATTCCATCATAATATAATTCCATTGCAAAAAATAGGGCCAGCTTTTTCGCTGTTTCATTATGAGTCCCTGTTGAGCAAGGATAACTGCAGGGATACAAGGAGCTCATCGCTATAAGTCTAGCGAAACCTAGTAATCCATAATCCTGGCTAGGACTCGTTGAGAAAAATGCTTTTGCGTTGACGGATGACTTTCCTGCCTGTAAACTACTACCTTCCATTGCTAAGGACCCCCTCCCCCATTGCAATGCTGATCTGATTGGAGAAGACACGTCGCACTGTATTGGAGAAGACGTGGTTGTGAACCCATCCATCTATGACACTTCCATCAGCATTGCAACTGGAGGGTGGAAGGGATTAACTCGACATTTCCTCGTAAAATCAAAGTGTCTCATAAGTTTTGCCCGCGATTATATACTACGTGCAGTGTAATAAACCTATGGTTTAATTTCCGTATGTGATTTTGATACATAATCATCATCCAATCATCCTACAACAGGGGAGTGTTTCGGGTTGATGGCAGAAAATGAAACATGGAAAGCGATAGTGAAATGGCATCAGTTATTTGAGACAATGATCTGTACATTTTTTTGCAGTATTTCATTTATCGGTTACTAAAAAAGTTTCTTTACACTCACCTAAAGTCGTGGCATACTTCACTGGCAGTCTCGACATCATATTAGTGCGCATCATCTCAAGATAGGGGAGGTTGAATATTTTCCGAGAGTCTGTGCCTCCATTCATTTTGAGCATGATGTCATTAGATCCATCGACGAAGATGCTTGCAACTGCGGGAAAAACAGAAATATGGTTAACTTTGATGGGAAGGTATGATTCAAGCAATTTACGTTCAGATTTATCCATTTTATCGCAACAAACTTCAAAGGACAAGTCCTGGGTTGCCATGATTGTTGATGAATGAAATATTGTTGCGAATGGTGAAGGTGAAGTTGCGGTATTCATCGCCAAGCACTGGGATCGCAGCAGTAGCTAAGCGCTAATCGAGTCTGCGACCCCTTGTCATTACACTCAAAGGTGGGGCCCTACCGGGTATCGAGCCTACTCCACCTGACTGTTTGGCTGCAAAGTCAGAGGATTACGCCACTGCGCCACAACCCCGTCAATGGTGTATCGCACTTCACATCAACTCGAATGTCTTTTCTCTGCAAATATGTGTATCACAATTTGTGACGTGTGCGTAGAGCCGTTACCCTAATCCATATGGGCTTTTTTCGAGCTACCATTTATGGGGGGGGGTTCTTTCCACCCCCCCGTCTGTAAACTGCCTTAGCCTGGTCAGAATTCAATGCAACTTGGCACCGTTATAGATCAGGTAATTTCTAGCATGTAGCGTAATTTGGGTGTGGCTGCCACGCCTTATGACGTCATAGTGACGTCATGAAATTTAAAATCAGTGAAAATCAGGTTTCAAAATTAAATTTGAATTCAAAGAAGATTTTCCATGAAAATTTCGTAGTTTTTGGTTCAACATAGCCACAAATGTGATATGAAGATATCATTTCATTGAAATTAATGAATTTGGAGTGATATTTTGGCAGAAATTAGCCAATCTGAATGACGTCCTTAATGCATTGAATTTGTTCTCTGTAGAAATAGACAAAAAGAAGCTAAAAAGTGGTAATACTCCATCACAAACGTATCATTGGAGTGTTTTCAATCGAAAAATTTCGAAAATATTCAAAAAGCTTGCTAATTGGCCCAAAATGGCGGCCAAAATGACGTCATCATCAAAAAATGCTGACATCATAAGATTCCATAAATTCCTGCATCAAATTAAAGCTCTTTGTTTACTGATTCATTTGGTGTATAATACTTCATAATTTGATCAAATCTTTCCATTCAAATCATCAAAAACAATGATTTTTCTGCTACCTGCTTCCAAATATGGGCATGTCACGTGATCTGTGCGCTCTATTGTTTACAAATTTTTTGATCAAAATGTGGCGAACAGATAATTAGTAAAAGTCAGAGGGGTTTGGGGGACATAGGTGACGTCTTTTAAACACACGGCAAGAAAAACCTCGAGGGGGGTGGAAAACACCCCCCCCATGCGGATTAGGGTTAATAAGCACAAGGTCCGAGCGTTCCATGCAGCCCGATTTTGAGCATGCTGAACGAATGAGCTACCTAATTTGCTTTTAGTGCCAACATCCTAGTGACATAAACCTAGCAAAACAAATGTATTTATCTTTGTTTTGGCAAGGATATAACACCTTCTTATTGCACAATTGTTCTCTCATTATGAAACGCAAGATACTCAAAATAACAACAGAAATATACTCAAGTTGACTCTACTATATATTCACGCAACCGGTAGATTGAATTAAGCCAAATGTAACTCAGCCACCATACCAAGTTCATTTTCTGCAAACTTCCTGTCATTGAGTCTCGTTTCTCTGTTCCATTGTTCTCGTTTCTCTGTTCCATTGTTCATATGTAGCTATTCGTAATTGTATATTTAGTTGCATTTCACTTTAACATTCTTCATGGGAATGGCCCCTGGGCTCGGGGGGGGGGGGGTAACTTTGTACTTTTCATGGTACGGGGACGTGCCATTTTTAGGGGTACTTTTTCAAACCGTTATAGAATCATGGGTATCATTTTCACAATTTTCAGGCATTTAATGGAAATATGGGTGTCCTTTTCAGGGGATTTTCATAATTTCCGGAATTATGGCCCAGATTTTCATTTGATTTACGGCATCATGACCCTAAAATCCACCAGAATTTACGGAATTATGGGTACCAATTTTTCGGACAAAATGGCACGTCCCCGTCAGATGATAGGTCGAAATACCCCCCCCCCCGAGCCCCTGGGGTAGTCGTGATCTTTTGCTCCCCTTGGTATCGTTTTGTAGTATGGTAGATTGTTCGTAGTCGTTGGTAATTCGTAAACTGTAAATTTTACATTTAATTCACAAAAAAATGTAAGATCACCCTTCCCTTTGGCGGTTCGCATTTTCCTATTTTGTGTTTCTCCTCCCTCAGGGAATGTTTTCGCACGAGCAAACATATTATTCACAAGCACTATGTAGGGTAAGGTGGGGTAATTTGAGTCTAAAATGGGCATTTTTCGATAAAAATGGAGTACCCTCACAAACGTGTTGGAAATATTGAAGATCTGCTTTCGTTTTACCTACATTGAATCTTTTGCCGTTCCTGGGAACTTGTTCCCGTCCTTTAATGTTGAGGTCTGAATATCTTTTTCGAATTTTACTCACATTCGCCTGTAATGTCAACCTGTCGGCGGGAAATTTGGGTCTATTCGAGAAAAGCAGTATCTATCTCATCAGGACT
This sequence comes from Aurelia sp. 4 Dawson et al 2005, assembly GCA_964019985.1. Taxonomy (NCBI): domain Eukaryota; kingdom Metazoa; phylum Cnidaria; class Scyphozoa; order Semaeostomeae; family Ulmaridae; genus Aurelia; species Aurelia sp. 4 Dawson et al 2005. The sequence goes on from OZ026506.1 coordinate 7,564,055, forward strand.
ATCGCAAATTCAATAAAATAACATTTTAGAATGCTTTTATGGATATCTGTGATTGAATCTTCATAGTTTCCCTGCGAAAGAAGTGGCAACTTGCACAGATGAAAATATAAAAAGAAATCGTACCACCATCAGCGCACATTGCAAAGCCTAGGCCCTTTCTTGAAAACGAAAATATAAACAAAGTTTCCTTCGAAATGCATTCAAAAGAAGTGGATCCTTGCGTCTTGCACTGAAACCGCTAAAACATGAACAGTAAAGTGTACCTTACGCCGTTTTTGATGTATACTTCCATTTCCTTGCAACATTCTTTTCATTTTGCTTCGATTTGGGAGCCATTGCCAATTCTTGCACAACGCGATTCATAACAAAATCCCAGTAGACCCAAATTACCCCATCTTGCAAACCAATCGAATAAAATCTACCGAATCGCAAAGAAATTCTGAAAAGCTTTTAGCACCTTTCCAAATGATTGAACATGAGACTGATAATGATTTGCTGACGAAAAGAAGTCACAAGTTGCCATAAATCGAAAGTTTTCTACGGTGTCAGATCATGATAAAATTAGGCCGGGGAAAATCTGGAAAATGAAGTACTAGAAGTTATCAAATAATTCTTCGACACCACTTAAACTACTCCTAAAAGCATAGCTTTTAACACCCACGGAGTCATGAATCGAAATTTTTAACTTGCGATCAGCTTGAAAGCAAAAAAGCAAATAGACCCAAAGTACCCCGTAGACCCAAATTACCCCACCTTACCCCTAAGCTTTACTGATAAACAACCTTCGTCTTGGCCTAGCATTTCGAACACAGCCCTTCTCTCACGTCCGTCTACTTTCCATTTACTTTGGATACCAGCAAAATGTAGTCGTGTGTAAAATGTATGCTCAACTGTTAATCGCAAAAATTTTACAAGCTATTCTAACATATTTACTAGTGCTTCAAGCCCAACTTTGTTAGTGGAAGATTGCATTAAAAAGCACACACGAAAAACAGTTGCGGCAACATCCCTGAAAACTGTGTTTTCCTCGCATCATATTCTGAAAAACTGGAAGATAAAATAATATATTTTGGACCTCAGTCCGAGAGTAACGAATTACAAAGTAAAGCTTCTCTTACGTGCATCAAATCGCAAATCTTTATCTTTGAAATGCAAGTCGCCTTTCATTACAATGTTGTCTCCAGTGTTCCTGGACTCTATCCGCATTGTAATTTTCTTCAGGAAGACTCTGTAACCAATCTCCACTTTGATTCCAGTTAAATATGACTCTATTCGCAATTTTTCCGGAAGCATTCGCCCCAATAGACTTGCAGCCATGATAGCCCCAAAGCGAGTGTTGAGAAAGTCACAAAAAGCAGATTTTTTATCGTTTTCAGTTCCGCATGCGGACAGATCGAAGTCTTCCACAAGTAGACCAATACCATGTCTGAAGCCTGAAATGACAGAAGGGCTCATTATGCTACCGGGTGAGTCAAAAGAAACAAAAAGAAGGCTTAATGAATATCAAGGCAATAACGCTGGCAAATACCGGGTGAGTCAAAAAAAGTTTACACGTTTATCGGACAGTGGAATAAGGAATATACAGCCGATGTTTGGTTCGTACGAGTATGCGACGAAACGTGTTTTTGGTTATTCCACGTTGCTCTTTATTTTAGTCACTAACTTCTTCCTTTTCATCAGGGTTTTACATTAATTAATTCACTTCTTTCCAGCAGGACTCAACAGTTTCCTCTCCAGGTAGTTAGGTATATTTTGGTTACCGTTCTTTTACAGGAGTTAGCAGTTTTTTTCTGCAGATTACAGTGCTTTTGTTGCGTTTATGGGTTTAGCATGTTGAGTCCGTTAGTCCAAGGGTGTTAGGACACGGATGTTTTGATTGATTATTTATTTACCTTGTTTTCATCACTGTGTCTTGCTTTGTTGTCTTGTTTTCTGTTCTGTTTCGTCTTCAACTGAGAGTGGTTAGGCCCAACCGCTCTCAAGTTGTTCGAATAGAGCTCCCTTGTAATTCTGTGTCTTAGTGCGCCTTCACACAAGAATGGTTTTTAAAACTGCAAAGCCAAAGGAAAATCTTTGTGAGAGTTTCGCGGTGATTGCCTTCCCATAAGATTTTCCTTTGGCCTTGCGGTTTTAAAACCATTCTTGCGCGAAGGCGTACTAAGACACAGAAACACAAGGGAGCTCTATTCGAACAACTTGGGAGCGGTTGGGCCTAAACACGCTCAGTTGAAGACAAAACAGTACAGAAAACAAGACAACAAAACAAGACACAGGGATCAAAACAAGGTAAATAAATAATCAATCAAAACATCCGTGTCCTAACACCCTTGGTTAGTCAAGGCAAAGTATACAGAGTAAGTCAGAAAAAATATGGGGCGCTTGGCGCACTGTGAAGTCACGTTGAGTCACTCGATCATTGTGAACTAAGTTTTTCCATGCAGCCAACAGTCTAACCTACGTCATACTATTTTGAAATCAGTCTCTTGATGCATTTGTCAATGAAGAGTTTCTTCATAAGACTTTACAGGGGAGTCTCGCAAACTGATGAAATTCTTGACCAATCCCCTTCAGCATTTCAGCCTTGCCAGGGTTGCAGGTACACGCGGTATTATCAGGAGAGAATGAAATATTTAGATCTAGTTTTCCATTGCGATTTATTACAGAGCGATGCGTTGATTTTGCTCGAAAGAAACATCTCAACAAGACAAAGAAGTACGCATTATCAATGTCAATTAAATATATTCTCCTGGCAAGGCAAGTCATGATAAGACATTCCAGGGGAGAAAATACTGATTCCTAACTCTTTCATTCTCCCCTGACAATACCACGTATACCTGTAACTTTTGCCAAGATGAAATGTGGAAGGGACTTGGCAAAAGAATTCACCAGTTTGCAAGGATCCCATACAAGGTCTTACGCTGAAAATATTTTCTAACAAGTGCACCAAATGACCGATTTCGAAGGAAAAGGTTCATGATCTGAGTCATACCTCTTGGCTGCACGGAAAACTTGCTTCACGACAATCGGAAGGCTACGTGCGATGTCAGAGTCTAACAAACGCTCTAAGATTTTTTCTGACTCATGGGGTAGAAGTGAAGATATTCCGAGAAAAATTGTGCCTTAAAATTGGCCCAATGGGGGCAATCGGGTATATCTTGGATAGGGATGCTCAGGTTACCTTTTTCGGGTCTAAAATTTGGACAGAGCTTAGTTTTTGGGTCAATCATCAGTACAGTTTTTTCTTGAGTTCCTGAGGTTCTGCATTACTTTTGTGGGTTTCAAATATGCGTTAAATTGCGATTTATTACTAAGTGTACAGGAGTACCCTCCTGCCTGGGTAAGAAGATTAAGTAAAGGATATCTTGCAACAAAATCTAAAATCAAGTAACGCAACTAAAGTCAAAATACTTGAATATCCTAACAGATTATGAGAAATCTAATCAGTTAGGGCATTTTTCCATACATTGAAGATACCGACTTTGTGACCTTGGGTATTTTGAATCAGAAATTATTTTTGGGTTGATGCTTCGTTCCCTTGCTTGAGCACCCCTCTCCTAAGTATACCTGAGTACCCCCCCCCACCTGAGCAATATGGGTACATGCTTAACCAGTAGGGAAACACTGTGGAAAGATTTGGAGGGATGGCTGAGAGAAAGGCAGATGACTTTGATACATACGAGAAAGATCGAAGAAGCTGAAAGAAGCTTACCTGGGGCTTCTTCGTCTGCAGTTTGAAACGTATTCCGGTCGAAGGAATATTCGCTATTTTCTTTCTTGAACACAAATGCTGTCAATAAAATGATACTTTCTTATCAATTCACATTTGATAAAGGACATACAAGGATGTACCTGGGAGTCAACAACAGCTAAAACGCTTGACAGGCCGTGAAATAAAGAGTATGCAGCCGACATTCAAAACTGAGATTTCCTATACTTGACTAGACAGAATGTGACGCTAAACTGGTTGATCATTTACGGTAAAAATTATGCAACAGGGTGTTCTTTTCTGAAAAAAAAGTTATGCGACAGGGTACTACAACTGATAAGAAAATTATGCGACGGGGTATCATGTGGAAGGACGCTTCTTATAATTCTCTTGAAACAATGGATAGTGTATACTTTTAGCAAAATTCTTATGCGGCAGGATGAACTTTTGCGGTATTTCAAATGCGACAGGCTAGAAGATGTGGAGAGATTTGCACACACCTCCGTCACTTCGCTAGTAAAGTGTCCCCCTCCCAAACCTATCCAACGAAGGCCAACGTATAGCGCATTCACAGTGACACAGTTATGCCCCATTCACACTGCACAGGAAGCCCAATCGCGTATATTGTGGGGGGGGGGTTCGCTTTAACTGAGCCAATTTATGTTGTGTATTTTTCCTAACGGCAAAATAAGTAACACTACTTGTTCTTTGAAGTAAAATGAAATTCATACCGTTGAACGGTTGACTTTTTATCTCTGTGTCAAAATCTACCGTTTCAAATCTGCTGGCAAAAATGTGCCGTTTTCGTGTAAACGGGAGACCTATTCATTAAAATTTTTCACCGTAATCAAAATATTCCGGAATCATGTGAACGTAATCTAAGGAATCACATTTAAGTTATCCAAAAAATTGCAGGCTTATATTGATCGTTCTTTTACTGGAGTTCTTTTACTTTTACTGGAGTCTTCTCTCTATGGATTACGACTGCGTTCACAAGATGCCGGCACATTTCGAAAACGGTGAAAAATTCGACGGATAGGCCTCCCGTTCACACAAAAACGGCACATTTTTGCCGGCAGATTTTTAAAATGGTAGATTTTGAAAACGGAACTATAACCGGCACATTTTGGAAACGGCATCGCGTGTAAACACCTGAAAATGATGAAAAATAGAACATTTTCAGACGCTTTTGGAACGAGACTGGTCGATTCTTAGGGTGTAGGTACACTTCTTTGGCATCAAAGTCTTGCAACGAGTTTTTGCTGTCCAATTTCTTACCCTTTTCAAATTGTTCCGGTATCGTGTGAACGCTAGCTCAAATTTTGCAGCAGTCACATTTTTCACCGTTTTCAAAGTGTGCCGGCATTGTGTGAACGCAGTCTAATGTGTTTTATTTGGATTTATGGGTTAGTATGACGATTTCATTATTTGGGGCTATGTGGCTATCCTTACTCAATAGGGGTTGCGCTGTCTGGTACGTCCTATTTTAGTTGGCGGAGTGGGGGGGGGGGGGCAAAAAAAACCCCCGTACCTAACTCTTGACTGGTAATAGATAGAGCAACCAGATTTGGTGTGCTAATAGCCCCAGCCATGTAATTATTGAAAAAGTAAAAGTTAACCTAAAATCAACCACCATTTTTGCTCATGTCAGCATTTTCCTTTGTATGGTCAAGAAAAGCGGCAGAATTGGCCAAAATCGAGAAGATCGTGATAGCATTAAATTTGGAGCATAATTTCCATCTAAACAAAATAGGATTGATAATGATAGGCTACAACAAAAACACTATACCATAAAAGAAATTTGCAGAATATTCAAAATTTGCTACTTTTCTCGCGGTATTTGAAATTTGAGAATTTGCGATTTTCCAGGGTCAGTCCCAGAAAATTGTCTCCCTCCCCCTCATCTGTTAAAATATTTAAATGAAACTTTCTGAGCAGTTGCACTATAGGCAGTTGCAAAAATTCAAGAAGCTTCTTGGCCATAAAATTTCTCCAGACAGAGTTTTCAAAAATCTACTACGGGGCAAATTTGCCCCCCCCCCAACCAAAATAGGGTAAGACAGCTTTCAATATCATTGCTCTGCTATGCAGGGAGTTGTTGTCATAGAATTAACTGGTATAAAGGAGGAAGCCAAAATGTAATCACCAGAAACAGAAATTATTCTTATACCTGCTCTTACAAACTTGATCCAAGTAGCCTGCATGAGTGTTTTTTTATATAACGTGTTTACGATCGCATGAAAGGGAGTGTTTCTCCACAGCAAGCCAACTTTTAATCCCATGTTTCCTTTCTTGGTAATGTAATACAAGATCTCAACCTTAGGAAAATCTGGTCCACCAACGCCCAAATTCGCTTCCCCTTTGAAACTGAAAGAATAATTTTGAAAGAATGCGAATGAATATGTTGCTGCATAGAGGTAAGAGAGTTGTCGGTAGGAACATCAATGGCTAGCAGTAATGCATAGGAACGTATACTCTTTCTATCAAACTGTTGATCGAGAGGGCTAGCCGAAACAGTTTCCAGGAATCGCAGAGCAACATTAGCAATCGAGAGAAAATCAGCAGCCAAATATGGGCGAACAGTACCCAAATAAGGCGATCAGCTTGATTGATCGAGTCGTTGTGACAACAATGCAACCAGGAACACAGGAAGCCCAGGCAGTTAGTTAACTGAACAAGGATAAGTTTACAATTTTAAAATCGTTAATTGTCCTACTACCTTTGTGTGTTACTTGCTGCACTCACTTCTCAACCGCTGTACTTCTGCACTTCACTGCATAATTGTTCGAATGTGAGAGTTCGATACAAAATAACTTGCTGGTGATCTAATGTAGGTAAGCCTACATCTGTTTAATGTAAGTTCATAAGGTCATAGAAGTTTACACCCAGCTTTTTAAAGACTTGAAACTTATGCTGTTGGCATCAGCGTCTTCGCTGAAATAGTTTCAGCCTTGTGGGTGGTTGTCACAACATAGAATTGGATCATGACTCACTAAAATGCAACAAAGTATATATCTAGAATCATGCATACTTTGTTTGATCTGAAAGGCGGTTTTCGCTTCAAAGGAGCTCTGGCGCTGAAGAAGAAAGAGAATGGCTCACCTAAGAATGTGGCGTCTCTCAAACACCGCCTGATAATCCAAATGCTCAACAGGAAAGCTGTTAGCCAGTGGAAATCGTATCTCGTATCCTTCAGGCATATACGAAGCTCTCGTACGGTTACGTATGTCTATCATGTTGAATATATTTGAGTGTGCGGAAACTACTGTTCTCTTGTCCGTTTCATGTAGTTCAATGTCCACTTGTTCATCTGTGAGTTTAAGGTAAAAAAGTTTATTTGTGGCTGAAGTAAGATCCCGGAATACAAGTAATCGATGCGTCTTACATGAGCAATTTTCCATTACGGTAAATCTCACATGACATCTCGTTCACTCACGTTTTTTTTACTTCCGCCTCACCAAATGCAATCAATTCTTCTGAGGGTACATTGGTATCCCGCATAAAAGAAACCACACCTTGATTTTCAAAATAATACCTCATCTTATAAGAAACTGATGCAGGTATGAAATAGGCTTGTTTCTTACTCAAAACTGTGTATAAATTAGAAATTTGAAAAGCATAACGAATTCACCTTTGCAGTTGAATCATACTGTAGCTAGTTAAATGAAAACAAGAATTTTGCATGCAAACCAAGCAAAGAGGACGTTCCTGGAATAGTTGTAGCTTTTCTTGGTAGTGAAAATTACAAATACAAATCCAAATACATTGTGTTATATATGACCATAGAGCTTGTGTCTGAGTAGTTCATTGATAGTAGTCTATGATCTTTCTCATAAGAAACTCAAGAAGCTTTAACCTGATTTGAACTTTATATCTCATTTCAAAGGCAACAAATCAGACCTCACATTGGAAACATTGTTTCTTATACCGGGTGTCCCAAAAAAGCAACAGATTTAAAAACTCTAACGCAAGCTTTTTCAAACTAAAAATTTGGTAATTATCTTTATCGAAATTTGCAATAACTAGATTAAATTTTGAGATATTTTTCAGAATTTTAAGTGACCTGGCTGCAGAGTTATAAATCGACAAACTCGAAATTTGCTGTCATGGCAAAACTAGACCTCCCACAACCAGTGCAAAGCATAATGTAAAATTACCAGCGTCACATTATCTGCAACTTTATAGGATTACAGACAACCACATGATTTGATCAAGAAACTGTGACAAAGGAGATCCCTTAATGATTTATGTGATCTAGTTTGGGGAGAGCTCTCATTGTTCATTTCTTGTTGAAAGCATCACTGTAAGAATGGTCTAGTCACATTAGAAAAAGCAATTTCGTCATGACCGAAATCTTCATACAAGTATCTGTTCAATGTTCAATTAACTTTTGTGTTTGAGCGCTTGTCGACAATCTTCGGTAATTGCTAAGACAGTCATTTTATATAATTTAACAATTTAATCAACTATTGCTAATGTAGCAGCTCTGGTTTTGACCTGGAAGCAATTTTGAGCTTTCCTGATTTTAACTTTACAACCAAGTCACCAAAAATATTGGAAAATACATCAAAATTTATTCTAATAATTGCAGATTTCAATAAAAATAATTTTTCGCTAACAAGTATGAAACAGCTGCCATTAGAATTATTCAAATCTGTTGCGTTTTTTCTGGGACACCCGGTATGTGGCACACTACTGTAGTTCTACTGACAAACAGTATCCAATCAGTTACATATTCCTGTAGGAAAATTAGACATTGCTAAAATAGGTATTGCTATTGCCGATAAGCAGAACTGCAAATGTAAAAGTGAAGCTGGAAATTTCCTACAGGTCTATTAACAAATAAGAAAATAACGTAATTTGCAATTTCACGATCTCATGCCGATCTTTGTATGAAAGAAATTCTCCTCTCCTACTTACCAAGAATGACTTCTTTCCCGAATCCAGATAACTCATACTTATCGTAATAACCAAAAAATCTTATAGGTGACGTCAGCACAAGAGTACAATTAAGCAATGTTACAATGCCACCATACAAAACTTGGACAGGCTCAGTAAGGTTGAAGTGAATATGGATATTGTGGTCTGTCTTCTTGTATAATATACTGTCAAATGCTGATTTAGTCGCAGCAGATATGGCTTTTTGGTCAGCACCTCTGTCAGGGTATACAAAGGAAGCAATTTGTTTCATGGTTGTTTCAATTCTCATTGGGCTCGTCCATCGTATGGCATCTTTCGTGATTTTTATACGGAATAGAATTTTCTTCATTTTCTACGAGAAGGATTTTGAAAATCAGATATCAGTGACAGAAAACCTACCCAGCGTTCTAAAGAAAATAAACAGATCTAGTTGAATCCAGCGATGTGCATTTAAGTTTACTGAATAGCTAACCATCTCCAAATATTCCTCGATTGTTAACTTGAACATAGATAACGCATTTGTTAATATTGTGCCTTAGAAGTTGATATGCGAACGTAGAAAGTTCAAATTTGCAGTCCCCTCCAATCAAGGTGTTTCGCCTGAGCAATTCCTAGAAAAACAGCGAATAAACCAATAGCAACCTTGGAAAAATTTAACAAAAGTTAGGTCATACTATTCGGTTAGCTTGAAGTCACTCTTCTTGCTATCTTCCGTTTTCCGTTAAGTTTAGTTGTGCTTCAAGAATCCGCTTAGGCCAAAAGGCCGAAGCTCTGATTTGGACACGGAGGCAAATTTGAACATTCAAGATTAACATTTCCCCAAAATTTCATCTCTCAAAGTATCGCAATTAATAAATGAGGTATCTATGATAAAGTTGACGATGGAGAAAGATTTCTGATTGGATTAAAGTAAATTGGAGACACATCGACAAAGTCTGAACATAGGACAAACGAATGACAGGCGCCACTTATCTTCCTATTGCTTTCATCGTTCCAGAACGTCAAATACTACAGGTTATAATTTTTTGTCATCGTTGGACCTAGCCAACTCTGTATATTTTTCTTGGACACCCAGTAGTTAGTAGCCATTTGACATGATTTCAGCTTGATTTGAATGGGAAATGGACCCTTGATTTAGACGGACAACTAATTTCTCTTGTATTTCTACGGAAATCCTTGCAAATCTGGAACTCAATGAAATAACAAAGAGGATGACCCTAATTTTTGTATGCATTCTAATCAAAGCATTGCTTAGGTCCATTTTCAACAGCAGATTCACAGTGATCAATGCAAAAAATACGTCAAGCAAGCAGCTGATCAAAAAAACTGATCGTGATTAAAAAAAAGGAGGCTGAAACTACTAGGACCATCAATTACTTTCGGAGCAAGATCATGAGTCTCTGTGGACCGAAGCAACAAGCAATATCATCAATTCAAAGAGCACAGAGAAACGAAGGACTCATGCTATCAGTCCAGGCAAACATCTACGCAAGTCGGATCCAAATTACCTTTCCTTCGTCATCCTTGATATCCTTATTCGAATTTTGAGCATAGTGCATGACAAGTAATCCCTCCTCCACAACGTCAATTCCCTTATCTGGAGTGAATTTCTCGATCTTGCTTCGTACTTCTTCATTGTTGATAAATGTCACACCTCTCGTGGCTATTGTAATGCAAAGGTTTTGTCTTCCCTGGAGAATCCTCATGTTGAAGGGCATTGAGTAACCAGTCAGGGCTACAATGATGTCTGGCGGATACTGTTGTCTGTAATCTATAAACATGACAGCCGCTGGGGTGTCGTATGTCTCCTGCTCAGCGTCAGCATCCGGTTTCTTGAAGTCTTGTATGATTATGAAAACTGAGCCACCAATAGTGAGGAGCCGTGGCGCAGCAGCGGAGCCTTTGCAAACTATCTCGAAACCTCGTCCTGTGAAGAAGGAAAGAACTCACTCATTGTTACAATGTAGACTTACAGCAAGCGACCTTGATTCATTATAGAGCTACAACAACAACCATAACCTTAAAATGCTCAATGAGGACTCATGCCAGGGCATGATAACTCACCCGTCCATGGGACATGGGGGCCGCAGGAAACTTTCCGTTCATACTGCCCTGCAGGAAATTTCCAAACTATGGTCCCTTTCACGTATCATGCTGTATTTGCCACTCGCTCTTTCATCACAAATCATAACCTCATAAATCCATATTTTGTAGCTTTTCGGTCCTTTTATCCCATACTTTGCGGGGTCAACATACAACTTTACGGCTCAAATACATAAATTCGACAGAGCTTTTATGATAAAAGTATAAATAAAGCATAAATAAAGTCAAGCAAATGTAGGTTGTGTCTCTTATACTATCCATATACAAAGTGAAAAAATAAATACGAGACAAACAAAATACTGAATTTTTCCTCGAGACTTTCAAAAATGGCTGCTTTAATGGGTCTCTGCTTTATCCACATGCTACGGCCATATTGGTAAAAACTTGTACTTAGAATATAGATACTTTACGAGGCAAATGCAAAAACGAAAAATTGTCTTAGAACACTAAGGCCTTACAAACAATAACGTCGCAAGACCTTGAGATAAACCTTCTCTGATAATTTTTACTATTTATAATTTCAACCTTTAGAGTATTCATGTGACATCATTCCTACATTATTTCTTCACATCAAAACACAAATTAACACGATTGCAAAGCATTTACAATCAAAGAAATCAAACATTTTATCATCTTTACATATATTTTCATCACTGACAAAAGAGACCAAGCATAAAACAATATGATAGGTTTACAATAGACAAAATCGGCCAAGGTTTGTTTACGAAGACTTCAAGTCAAGCGATTAATCTCTTGATAAAACTACTTTTGATTTCTCTAACATATTTCGTGCCATGCAAAGTTGCTCCATGAATGGAAAAAGTAGAATAAAACGAAAACTTCCCAAGAGTATGGTCAGATAACTTGAAATGGGTAAACAAACCTTAGCCGATTAGGTTTATCGAATTTGGTAATTTCACAAATGGAAGTACTTTCGCTGGGACATCCGGTACACTTCTCACCTGGCACAAATATTCCTCTAATTATTGGTTTCCGAAAATTCAGCGAATTAAGACCAAGACGTACGTTCTCCTTCTCCATCCCTTCTCCAAATACTCCTACCGTCTCGCCTTCTTCTGAAACTGGTCCAAATGCTGCTGCGTCGATTTTGAACTTGGCAAGGAAATCTCTTACACTGACACTCTTCGTTGGAATTCTGATATCAGATTCAGCTCTGTTTAATTCTTTTGACATTCTAAACTTCACTCTATGGTCGTTACCTAGAGTAAAAATAACGAAACAATTTTTTAGAACTTTTAAGTTTTGATCAACTGATTCAAACATTTCACTTCATCCGTCATGTTTTTGGTACCGCAGATTGAAAATATTTGGCATAACTTAGACTGAGCATTTCACAGAGAACGTATTCAAATTTAGCACAGTGATAGTAATATATCTAGTGGTCTAGACCAGTAAATAGGTCTCCTAACAGTATGGCTACATTTCTTGGAAGCTGATTTGCTTCAAAATACTAGCTGAGTCTATAAAAAAATTTACGCGTTCGGATGGCCATGGAATAAAAGTATACCAACAATATTCAAAACAAAAATATCAATCTCTCAGTCAAAGGCTAAATTAGATGAGGAAACTTTGTTTGATAAAATCACACACCTTTGTGATCCAACAATTAGAAAATGCATGTGAGGGTTTGTATGGGAATCGAAAATTCCACATTCCATTCTGGTCCATGATTTAAGTCACATTGAAGTTCACGTCGTCAGGTTCAGAAACATAATTTTACTTTCAATAGCAGGTAAACTATGGACCAGAATGGAAAGTGGAGCCCTCGTTTCAAAGCATGCCCCTTACCAGCATAATCGTAATTTCTGGGTCTATTGATGAGTGATTTTACCAAGCAAAATTTTTACATCTAAGTTAACTTTTGACTGATAGATTAACACTTCAGTTTTGAATATCGGCCTCATATTTTTTATTTCACAGCCAGCCAAACGCGTAGACTTTTTTCTGACTCACCCAGTATATTGCAATTTCTTTAATGTTTCTGCAGAGGAGGTATCGGACTTACTTGGAAGGTCTCTTACGCTAACTCCTCCGTAAATAGGCTCATCCTCCGCAAAGGAATAAGGCACAAGTGTGATGTGTAATCACCTATGGCTACACAAGATGCCACCATCATGAACTGCCCTAGGAAGAAATAACCTACCAATAGATGTTCGGCCATCAACTTCAATTTTCATCTTCTCGATGGTTAAATCAGCTTCAGTGTGTTTCCATCCAATAACAAAGGAACTCTCAGCAGCTAACAGTAGATACCTGGCAGCTATTTCGTATGATTCTTTTGTTTTCAATTTGAACTGTATTTCTTGCTTTCCATCACAAGTATCAAATACAAATTCTTGCACGTAAAACTTCTCAGGGATGATAAAATCTTTCGTTATCTGCAAGGAGGAAGTTGCAAGTTTTTTCTTAGGAAACGAGACAAGTTAAACTTTCCAGAGACGAGCTAAAAGAGTATTTGAAAGAGTCTGGGCCCCAATGTGAATGGACATTGGGCTCCAATCCAGAACTAGATCTACGGAGACTTAAACTGCATTCACGCTGACACTGTTAAGCTAGTTTTATCTAACCAGTCTAAATTTCAACCAATCAAAATGACTGGATTTATTGGATCGACCAATCAGAAGGCCATATTCGAAAACCTTGTTTAATATAAGCCGGTTTAACTTGCAGTGTGGATGGGACATTATGAAATAAAATTCGTTATTGACTACAGATGTTCAAAATAGCGTCTAGCAATGGCAGCGGCTAGACTCTATACTATCGTCGCAGTTTCCATCGTTGTCTGAGCTGATGAATACATTGCTTACATATACAGCAAATTTTATGAACCAAACTGAGAAGTTTTGAAGTAATACTGCATTCACATCGACACAGTTAAACCAGCTTTATCTAAACCAGCTTAGATTTCAACCAATCAAATGACTGGATTTGTTGGATTGACCAATCAGAGGGCCTTATTCGAAAACCTGGTTTGGTTTAAGCTGGTTTAACTTGCAGTGTGAATGGGGCATAAGGCTGCGATATACTTAAAAATAGCTTACTGGTCTAAAAATCAATCAAAATTTGGTCCCAGACGATCAAGCATAATTCCTAAGATGCCCTTATTAAGAGCAATAACTTGGCAAAAACCAAAGTTTTCAGAAAAAAAACTTTGATGTTTCTATCTTTTCATGTTTCACTTTACTTTTCAACAAACATACATGTACTACAAATGATGTGATCAGTAGTTAAGTAACCTATCCACAGAATTTACTGTTTTCGTGGAGGAGTAAAGGGAAAGAGCTTTTCCTTTACTCCTCCATTATAACGGTAAAGTATGTGCGAAGGCTATACAGAGTGTCTCAAAAAATTGTTCGACGTTTGATTAAGAAAAACAACTGCATGAACGGGCTCATGGGAAGATAACCCTGTTCCTAAGATCATGAAATAATCTTAGAGACTAAAATCTTGCAAATCGGTTGAAAATTCACTGAGTTGCGAGCTTTCAAAGATAATATGCGATAGCTGAAACAAGAGACCCCTCAGATTACGTGTATCGCAAACAACTTGAAGACGGAGGTAAGAGAAGCTTATTCAATGTCATACCTCTCGTTGATATCAGAGCAAACCAAATAGGACTTCTAAAGTAAATTATTTCTTGCGATCATTGTCAAAATTTGCTTAAAATTGCATAAGTCTAAAAACAGTGGTTCAAAACATAATCGACGAGAGACTGAATCTGTTTCCTCAAAGCATCCATTTGCTTGACAGTTAGGTTATTTAAAACCTGTTTGAATCCCATTTGGTTCGCCCTGAAACAATTGAGAAATAACGGAAACGATTGCCTGTGGGACTTTAACCAAAAATACGATTTCGAGGCCTCTGGTTTCAGCTTTGGCACAAACTTGAACTTCAAAAGCTTGTAACCCCATGAATTTTTTGCGGATTTGCAAGATTCTTGCTTCGAAAATTAATTCAAAATCCCAAGAAAAGGTTTACTTGACCAAGTGCCCATCCAGCGTATCGTTATTTCTTAGTATTTAATCAAACGTTAAACAATTTTTTTGAGACACCCTGCATGTTTAGCAGATCAGCATGTGAGGGAATACCGGAATTACAGTAAATCCCCGCATATGAGAACCTACTTTTTTGAGAGCCAGGCTGAAGTAGGTCCTTATTTCAAAGATACTAAGACAAATTTCAAGGTATGAGGGTTCTTACTTGAAGGGTGCTTAATGTAGGCCCTTTCAGAGTCTTTCAAAAATGTTAAGCTCTTTTATTTGTTTTGAAGCATCAATATGGACCTAATATCTATTTGGGAATGAGAATCAACCTTTAAAAGCCAAGTGGGACCTGCATGAGCTTAATAACAGCAATCAAAGATCAATTTTACTACCCCTGTAATAAGAACCCATATTTCATCAAACTGAAGCAGGTTCTTAATTACAAGGTGCATAATTTGGGCAAAACAGCCTCCAGGTTCTTATTTTGGTAGGTTCTTATATGCAGGGATTTTTCTGCAATGATCGATTTGTAAACCTAAGTCAATATCTTAAAATGAAATGAACAATTGAAGATATGTAAAAAGACAGGAAAAATTAGATTGATCTCTGATCCCTTCTTAGACATGATGATCAATGCGTAATAAAAGAATTTAGCCAAAATATTATTACCTGTTTGAGATTTGTATTTTTGAGTAATTGTCCAATGGTCTGATCGAAAGGACATAATCCTGAGGCTTTCGTGTATTTGTTATTACATCCATCTTTCACTCCAGCATATTCACAGTCAGTGCTGCCTATCTTTAGTTTGGCTGGACGATTTGTTTTCAGGGTATCAAAAGTACGGGTTTCTGTAAAGATATGTAATACCTGAAATTGAATCAAATCTTAGGTCTCCTAGCTGAATCGAACACAAGATGCAAGCAATCACCGAAGAAATGTTTGTGCAGGTATTCAGCTTAGAGATCTTCCACTAAGGGGTCGTCCAAAAATCCACTTGCGATCGCTTAGCGGCATTTGGCCGCATGTATTTTCTTCTATTCCGTCATTCTGATGATGCAAGCTGCCAGTCACCACCAATTATTATAGGCCTAAATCGACCGCTCATTAGATTGCATGATCTTTTGAAGCAACGGCAGCAAAGGCTTGCCAAAATCATCGCATAGGGCGTGTGAAATTGAAAATAAGCATAAATTTTCTTGATCAGAATTCCATAAGTTCCACCAATGATCACTTAGCGGATTTTGATGAAACCCCCCACCCCCCCTTAGCGGCCCAATACCGCTAAGCGATCACAAGTGGATTTTTGGACGACCCTAACAGATAAAATTTCAGATGGCTACACTTTTAGGACAAACAAAATTTTTCCAAAACAAGTTCGTCGGAATTGACTTTAAAAGCATCCAATATTGCTTTGGGCAGTGCCGACTTTGGCTAAAAATAAAGTAAGCTATACGCAAATACAGCTTACTTTAAGAGAAGAATTTGATCAGTGAATATTATAATAGAATTTCTTTCTGAGTTTTCTTTCAAGAAGTGTCCCAAGCAATTTGTCCATTTGGATTTTTAAAGATCTCAGAATGTGTCGTTAGAAAGCTGCGTCGTCAAGGGACATAGTTCTCAGGTTAAAACATTCAAAGTTTGGTAACAGTTGGAAACTTAGGCCCATAACAAACGGCAGCAAGAAAAGCCAGACAGCAAACCAGAAGAGAAAAGATACTAATGAAAACAAAAAAGGTAACCAACGATATTAATCTACTTAGGCCCACACAAGTCGTGTCCACATTGCCCATGATATGGCCTGTTAAAAAGGTTTCGTGTAAATAAACTTTATAAATTTGCGAATAGTAAATTTGACATCTTTTCGCAGATTTGCCACAAAAGTGCAAAAAATGGCGAATGTTTCTTCTTGCTAAGTTTTCTTTCCTTCAAGTATTAGATTATTGTTTTTGATTCACCAGCAATGTTTCCTCAAATTTCTTCCGAAGATAGATCATGTGGCATGAGGTGGCAATTGATAAGCAAGTGGGCTTATTAACCACCCAGCCCCTTTTGTTGACGAATCTTCACGCACGCACGGATGAACCATAAACGTGCAGGTATCTCGAAAGGTGTTTCGTGCAGTTAGTAAGTCCATTGATGTTGAAACTTATTAACAGAAACCAAAGAAAATCACTGCACGGCTGAAAAGCAATGAGAGAACACTAGTGTCTAGACTGATAGGAAAAACCAGAGCAGTTCTTGTCACGACTGACCAAGGCTAATATCGGGGCCTATTAGTTTGGCAGTTAGGCGTATTCGGCCATAGTTTGGGTGCGGAATACGGCTTCTGCAAGAAAATCAGTGTGGTATATGGTTTTTCTGTTGCAGCGCGGTTGCGGAAAAATGGAAGTTAAACGAACGGTTAGCGATTTTGAGTTTACTTGGTAGCGGAAAGCGTTGGTTCCGTCCCCGAGACGTTGCTTTTCACGTTGCTTTCACTGGATAAACGTCATTATCTATCAAGGCTTCGCATAGCTGTGAACGTACAATCATCGAGATTAGTAGATTCACATAAATTTTCTTAGGATTCCTACTTCATTTACATGAAATAGCCCCTATAAATAGCAATCCTATAAAAAGAACATTTATAGTACTGATAAAGACTGACGGTTGCGGCTTTTGAAGGAAAATGGCACGCGGTTGACGGGTAAGATAGCAAATTTTTTGGCGGTTTTGCAGTATTGAGACATCCTATAATAGACCCCCTAAGATCGATCTAAGGTCATAACACGGAATGAAAACGATTACGTTATTCACTGGGTGTCTTAATAAGTAAGCGTACATCCTCTAGACGATTGTGACAGCTGATCTCGGGGGGGGGGGGTAACTTAGTACTTTTCATGGTACGGGGACATGCCATTTTTTAGGGGTACTTTTTTAAACCATTACGGAATTATGGGTATCTTTTTCACAATTTTTAGACATTTAACGGAATTAAGGGTATCCTTTTCAGGGGATTTTTCATAATTTCCGGAACTATGGCCCAGATTTTCATTCCGTTTATGGAATTATGACCCTAAAATCCACCAGAATTTACGGAATTATGGGTACCAATTTTTCGGGCAAAATGGCACGTCCCCATCAAGTGATAGGTCGAGATACCCCCCCCCCGAGCAGCTGATGTAGTTTACTTAGTTTAGAAGCTATTGCTTCAGTCTGCCAACGTTCACACAAAAACGGCGCATTATTTGCCGGCAGAATTTAAAAAAGAAACATTTGAAAATGGAACCCTAACCAGCACATTTTGAAAACAGCATCGTGTGAACGATGACGATGAAAATGGACAATTTTTCAAAGCTTTGAAAATGAGGCTGAACAGTTCTTAAAGACATTTCTGAAGAGATTGCACTGCGTACCGTTGAATTTTCTATCGTGTTCAAATTGTACCGGTATCGCGTGAACACTGGCTCAGATTTTGCTACTGTCACATTTTTCACTGTTTTCAAATACGCCGGCATCGTGTGAACACAGTCTTAGAATTGGTTAACGAAACGTCGCAAGTTTGACTACAGTTAGCGTCCGCATAAAGCAAAAGAATTTTATAAACTATGGTATGAATATTTTCAAACAATGATCATCTGTAAAGGCTGATGTCCACTCAGTCGAGTTTTCTAATTGGACAAGAAATCTTTTGTTGACCTGAGAAAATGTTGCTCTGAATTTGAATAGAATTTTACTCGCGACTAACATTTTATTGTGCAGAATTTAGTCCGCTTGGAAAATTCTGATTTCCACTACTACTGGATTTCCACTAGATTTCCACTGGACAAAGTATTAGATTTCCACTAAGTAGAATTTTCCGAGCGGACTGAATTTTAGACAATAAATCTTAGTCACCTGTAACATTCTATTCAAATTCACGGCAACATTTTCACAAATTAACAAAAGATTTCCTGTCCAATCGTAAAATTCTACTGAATTCCACTCGGTAGAATTTTCCGATTGGACAGGGAATCTTCTGTTGCAGTGAGAAAATGACGCCCTGAATTGGAATAGAATGTTACAAGTGACTAGCATTTCATTGTGTAAAATTTAGTCCGCTCGGAAAATTCTTCTCAGTGGAAATCAGCCTTAGGAAACTGGAATTAGGCTGGAACATGGAAATAGCTTCTATGTAAAGAAATCTTACGCATAAAGGTTGCCCAAGAGAAACATAAAGTGGGGTAAGAGACATGCTTCTTTTGTGGATTTTCAACCAAGAAATTTACACACTGGACATTCATCAGCGATCACATTTGGAAAAATCAGACGACAAAATGATACCAAAGTGCCTCAAAATCATTTCTATCAAATGAATGAAAACATTTTTACGCTGCGATTAAAAAATCAAATTTACTATATGCGGATACTTATCAGCTAATTGGCCGCTGTTAAAATCACCCGGTACCCGGTATAGCATGGCATCACAGTTCTATTGAACAATGCTTCATTGATTTAAACTACGGAAAGTGTTAAGACATGCATTTTGGTGTTAAAACAAGCAACAGTAAATTTGGTAAGGTTTTATAAAAAATGACAATCAGCAAGGGATCAAGAAGTAAAACAATCTAATCCTGACTGACCTTGTCCGAGCACGGTACCAGCAATGATCAGCAACCAGTATAATAATGCCTCCATTCTTTAGTTCTGAATAAACAAACAAAAGGGATTTAAAGCAATCATTTGAGGTTAAGTACACAAGAAAAGAGATTGTATGGGGAACAGGTATCTTCAAAAGTGCCGGTGAAGTGGTGACGTGAAATTAACGAATGACTTCATGCTCCTTCGCAGCGTCTTTCTATTTTCATTCGAAAGAGGAGGAAGCACTAGATTGCGTACAGACTCTAGACTCATTCCCAGTCTCTTGCTTCGCTCTTCTCCTGCAGACTTGTTGCAACAACAGAAGCGAAACAACAACAACAAGCGACAACAACAATAACAACAACGATAGGGGAAGGTTAGAGGGACTTATGTAATGAGTCTATGCAGACTCCAAATATCTCTCTGAAAAGAATCAGTAGAGTCTGCACACGGAAGCATGCAGGTTTGGAAGGCCTGATGAAATTTCTGCTCCAAAAGGCATATAGTTTGGCAGATTTTGGAGAGATTCTCGCTTTGTGAAATAAATAACGTCAAAGAAGCTTTGGTTTTTCTCGCTAGAATTCTACAGTTGGACTTTTCTGAATCTTCAATATCTTCAGACATAGAGTGCTTCTCTTCCGTTTTTAAGAACTCAAGAACATATTTGAACAAAAATTTCAACTGTACGGCTCGAATGTACGCAATAGTGATAAACTACCAACGCCACTTAATCACACCTTTTGTAGAACAGCTGACAGAGCAGAAACTACGCACGCATGCGCAAAAACTCGTAACTTTGAGCTCCCTTAGCTCCTAGCAGCAGATCCCGAAATTAGGCAACACTTGATATTTTCTTCCAAAGGCCTCAAACTCTTGATTTGTCATTTCAAAAAGCTTATCTATTCAAACACTTCCTTATCTCAGATTGGTCGATGACGTCATTTTGCGCAGTTTCTGCTCTGTCAGAACAGCTATGAAGTTTCAGTACGGAGTTTCGACAATAGTAAGGAAATGAATCGTAGTTGTAACGATATCAGTTCAAGCAAAAGCGAAACTACGACATTTAATCGAGTCTATGTGAATATGTGAATAGCTAGAATTCGTATAAATTCTGTCAAAGTTGCATTTGTAAAAAGCTGAAGAGAAAGAAAAAGATGAAAAAGATGAAAAAGAAAAAGAAAGTATTTACATCACTCTTTAAAAAAGTGACCGTAAAAAATATAAGTATCTCTACAGTTGTATTATCGATTATCTTGAAATGAATTTTTTACATCTGAATTAGGCTTTTTGCCACACTTTTATTGGTATTTCGTTCGAATCAGTGCATAATTCTTGGTAGCAGATTTAGCAAATTCCGATAAATCCGTTTGAAACACCTGGTACAGTAAGGCCCCGTTTACGCTATACCGCTTTCAAATGAAAACGGCATGAAACCATGCTATTGTAGTCTTCCGTTTAAACTAAAACGTTTTGGTAATCGGCATCAAATGAAGACGATTTTCGGATTTTGAAAATGGAATGATTTTAAAACGGCATGAAGCGTTTCACTGTAAACGCTTGAAAAAGGAACGATATCGTTACGGATTCAAAGAGAGACTGAAAATCTCTGAAAATCTCTAAAGACCGGGAATTCATGCGCCGAATGAAAAGCAAGACAAAGGGAATTTAGGCCGGACAGGACTTTAAGACAATACGAAAGTCAGCTTTAGCGCCACGAAGGATCATGCTTAGCAATGGCTATTTAAATGCACAAGGCGGAGAGTTTCATGTTTTGGCACCGTAATAGCACATGCAAACGTATTATGAAAATGGATACTGGCTCCCCCTTTAATGTACATAGTATCACTTGATACTAATCGGGTCAGAGGTGAGAGTGGATTTTAATGTCTCTTAGATACCGAGGGCTCATTCCTCTTTTGACATCATTGCATTCTGGGCCCTTAGAATGTATGTCTGCATATCAAGGAACTGCTAAATTAAGAGTTTTGATAAAAGCATACTAGCCAGTTCCAATATTGTCCTTTGGTATGGACGTTCAACACCAGAAAGATGAAGAACAAAATCAATAGGCTCCAAGAGGGAGCCTGGCGAATAGCGTATAAAGATTATACTTCCACCTTCATAGCCTTGTTAGAAAAAAGTAAATCTGTGACAATATATCAGAAATATCTGCAGCTGCTAATGACTGAAATGTTCAAAACTGCTAATAATTTAAACCCAAGCTTTATGAACGAAATTTTCCCGCAATGAAGTGTCATTTATAACTTGAGGAATACCAATACTTTCTCACTTCCTTTAATACATACAGTTAATTATGGCACTGAAACAATCCGTTAGAGATCAACGTCTTTGGCACTTCCTTGCGCAAGAAATTAAGAATTCCATTTCAGTTAGACAGTTCAAGAATAAAATTAAACATTGGAACAACGAAGGCTGCGACTGCAGACCCTGCAAGTTGTACATTCCTCAACTCGGCTTTTAATACTCTTACATAACTTTATTCGTATTCATATGAACTTTGTAATGTCATTGAATTATTTTACTTGCATATATTGTAATTAATTTGTTGGCTTGGATTAGGTAGGTAGGTATTTATATTTAACGTGGCTAGCCCGCGAAAGTCTGAGAGACTTATTTCCAGCAGGGGCCACGGATGTTTTACCATCAGTCCGCCGCAGCTACCCGCCACAGCTACCAGATTTCCCTCACATGGCTCTGGTCGACCCGGGCTAGTGTTACGGACAGCGACCAAACTGTCCAGCGTGGGATTTGAACCTACGGCTGTTCTGACCTTTGGATTACGAGTCAGACGCCTTAACCACTCGGCCACACG
This sequence comes from Aurelia sp. 4 Dawson et al 2005, assembly GCA_964019985.1. NCBI lineage: Eukaryota > Metazoa > Cnidaria > Scyphozoa > Semaeostomeae > Ulmaridae > Aurelia > Aurelia sp. 4 Dawson et al 2005. The sequence goes on from OZ026506.1 coordinate 7,586,220, forward strand.
CTCACATTAGCTTTCTCACATCCAAGGCTATGTGGGTTGCCAACGTTAAATGCAGTGGTAATCATTGATTTTGTACATTAACGCAATTGAAAGGAGATACATTGGTTCCAAGTATGGAAAACGCTTGTCTCTACACTTGCGCTTTCTGAGTCCTTCAGTACTTTCAGAATAGACCTTTTAGCTATTCTGAAAAAGAATCTCAATCGAACGACACTTTGCAACAATTTGTAGAATTTTCGAATGTGCACAATGGTGATAGAAGCTCTAATGCCACTCGATCGAATCTCGTGTATAAAAATGTATAAAAATAACGCTCGATCCAGGCTCTTTTGTTGAATAGCTAAAAGGTCTATTAGTGTGCTTCTTTTCTTTAAGACTTCATGAAAATTTGGAGAAACCTGAAACCGTCGCAATTTCTGAACTTCCTGATAAAACTCAAAATGATCAACAAAAACAATAGTTTATGGATGTCTAGTCTTTCACTCTTTTGCCTTACGACTTAGAAATTTGATAACATCGCAACCACCAATGGAGTGATAGATGAACTTTGCTGAAATTCTGAAAATATTGAAAGTTTCTTAATGATCTCATTATCACAAATGGTTGTATTTGTCTTAACCGGTTAAAATAGTGCCAAATGCCAAGTAGCTAAAGTTTCTTTCAAGCATTCAATTAAATAAATGGTCACAGAATTGTACACCCGTTTTAAAGGCTCGTAATGGAGTGATACATGTCTTTAGTGAAACTGTTTCAATGAAACTTTAGCTGAGAAATATCGTTGTAGCAAGAACTTTTTATTTGCAGTGTTAAGCTGCTTGTTTATTGTTACCTTTTACCTTAATAAGAATTGCCTTACTCTTATTTGCATAATAGAAATAAATACAAAAGGGAAGGAAAATTGGATAGAATTATTAACTGAAAAAGAACAGTTGTTGACAGAAATATTTAAGTTTTTCGATTCACAATTTAACGATATTCAAGCTTCCCTCTTCTTCATGCTTAGAAAATACCACCTTCATCAAACATGCGAATCGCATAAAGACGATATCATTTAGAATTTCGTGCCATTTGCAAAGTCAAAAAACAATTTCATAGCAATAGACAAAGAGATAATTCATAGCAGTCAACGTGCAACGAGTAGACGCACGTAAAAAGGACAAACTCACCACTTTACTGTTACCATGTATACGTACTGCAAGAGCCAATACAAAACAGACTTCAAGTATGCTTGGGTCCTGCTGCCCTCTTCACTCGAGCTCTATCTCACCAGATTTCGAGTATGCTTGAGTGCCGCTGCCCTCTCCGTCCTAGATCTATCTCGCTGCATAGATTTTACTGAAGATATCTTTATGTGTGGATCTACCGAAATACTTCACACCTACGAATAGAAGAGAAAAGTTGCCACCAACCACGATCTATTTCAGACGGGTTTCAGACCCACCTGTTTATTTACTAATCACGCTAATCAAACATCATCTCACGGAATGTGACAAATTCTGCGTCTTAGAAATTCCTTGACCAGCAGCTTTCTAAAAATATTTAGAAGCAATGAATGTTGTAGATTGTTTGAAGAAGCTACAACAATTCATTTTTCATAGTTCTTCAAAGTTTTGTGCAATTGTTCAAGCTTGATCTTTAGCAGGTAGAGCGATCATAACGTCAGCAAGTGCTGAAAAGTGCGTTCAGACCAGAAAAGCAAATCCTTGAAATAAAAACTGCTCCTTCGCTAGCTGCTTTTAAGACGAAATTAACATCTTTTTTTAAAGATCAAAGAGGTTGATGATCGAAATCAACGTCAGCCACATATTTTGATCCCAGAGTCACCTTTCTTTTTATATTTTTTCTTTTTTCTTATATATGGGATTTTAATGCCGATAATTATTCCTGTAATTAAGTAAGTTAGGGTTTTAAAGCAGGGCACATTGTAAAACAGTAGATATCCATATTTACTGAATGTATTTACCCTGTGGAAATAAATGAAAATGAAATGAAAATGAACCTCTGGAAACTTTCCCACTAACCAGAACTAATTATAAATGTAAACTCATAACACATTTTAGTGTCTATGTGAAGGCGCGGTCTGGTCCGGGTGGCGATCTGAAATCGGACCCTCTGTTATGTAAAGTAAACAAAAAATTACGGGCCCTTTTCGAGAAAGTTGGCGATGATAACTTGTATAAATATTTACATAAATAATACCCCTGAATTGTTTTCTTTCATAAGCTAATTCAGATCAAGCACAAAGAATATTCAATGTTAAATAGATATGAGAACTGCATACATAATTTGAAGCACTAAAGAATATCTATTCAATAAATGCGAGAGGGGTATACTATACTAGACTTATGACGATAAGTCTCTTGTTTCCCTGTACTCTTTCACTTAATGATGGCGCTTCAGTCAACAGAGATTCATAACATTACTCGGAAAACCTTGCCATATATAGGCCCAAACTTTGCAATTACTTCAGTACAGTAAAAACCGCGTATAAGAACCTTGTGATTCAGAACCTACAGGCTGAAATTCTGAAATTAGACCCCCAATATAAGAACCAATTCAATAATATCTATGACCAAACTAGAAGCACCATTTTGATACTTATGACCAAACTAGAAGCACCATTTTGATATTTATGACCAAACTAGAATTTCCATCTTGATATTTATGACAGAACTAGAAGCACAATTTTGATATTTATGACCAAACTAGAAGCACCATTTTGATATCTATGACCAAACTAGAAGTTCCATTTTCATATCTATGACCAAACTAGAAGTTCCATTTTGATATTTATGACCAAACTAGAAGTTCCATTTTGATATTTATGACCAAACCAGAAGCACCATTTTGATATTTATGACCAAACTAGAAGCACCATTTTGATATTTATGACCAAACTGGAAGCACCATTTTGATATTTATGACCAAACTGGAAGCACCATCTTAATATTTATGACCAAACTAGAAGTTCCATTTTGATATTCAAGACCAAACAAGAAGTTCCATTTTGATATTTATGACCAAACTAAAAGCACCATTTTGATCTTTATGACCAAACTAGAAGTTCAATTTTGATATTTATGACCAAACTAGAAGCACCATTTTGATATTTATGACCAAACAAGAAGTTCCATCTTGATATTTATGACCAAACTAAGAGTTCCATTTTGATATTTATGACCAAACTAAGAGTTTCATTTTGATATTTATGACGAAACTAGAAGTTCCATTTTGATATTCATGTTCAAACTAAGAATTCCATTTTGATATTTATGACCAAACTAGAAGTTCCATTTTGATATTTATGACCAAACTAATAGTTACATTTTGATATTTATGACCAAACTAGAAGTTCCATTTTGTTATTTATGACGAAACTAGAAGTTCCATTTTGATATCTATGACCAAACTAGAAGTTCCATTTTGATATTTATGACCAAACTAAGAGTTTCATTTTGATATGTATGACCAAACTAGAAGTTCCATTTTGATATTTATGACCAAACTAGAAGTTCCATTTTGATATTTATGACCAAACTAGAAGTTCCATTTTGATATTTATGACAAAACTAAGAGTTCCATTTTGATATTTATGACCAAACTAGAAGTTCCATTTTGCTATTTATGACCAAACTAAGAGTTTCATTTTGATATTTATGACCAAACTAGAAGTTCCATTTTGATATTTATGACCAACCTAAGAGTTTCATTTTGATATTTATGACCAAACTAGAAGTTCCATTTTGATATTTATCACCAAACTAAGAGTTCCATTTTGATATTTATCACCAAACTAAGAGTTGCATTTTGATATTTATGACAAAACTAAGAGTTCCATTTTGATATTTATGACCAAACTAGAAGTTCCATTTTGATATTTATGACCAAACTAAGAGTTTCATTTTGATATTTATGACCAAACTGGAAGTTCCATGTTGATATCTATGACCAAACTAAGAGTTCCATTTTGATATTTATGACCAAACTAGAAGTTCCATTTTGATATTTATGACCAAACTAAGAGTTGATATTTATGACCAAACTAGGAGTTCCATTTTGATATTTATGACCAAACTAGAAGTTCCATTTTGATATTTATGACAAAACTAAGAGTTCCATTTTGATATTTATGACCAAACTAGAAGTTCCATTTTGATATCTATGACCAAACTAGAAGTTCCATTTTGATATTTATGACCAAACTAGAAGTTCCATTTTGATATTTATGACCAAACTAGAAGCACCATTTTGATATTTATGACCAAACTAGAAGTTCCATTTTGATATTTATGACCAAACTAGAAGTTCCATTTTGATATTTATGACGAAACTAGAAGTTCCATTTTGATATTCATGTTCAAACTAAGAGTTCCATTTTGATATTTATGACCAAACTAGAAGTTCCATTTTGATATTTATGACCAAACTAATAGTTACATTTTGATATTTATGACCAAACTAGAAGTTCCATTTTGTTATTTATGACGAAACTAGAAGTTCCATTTTGATATCTATGACCAAACTAGAAGTTCCATTTTGATATTTATGACCAAACTAAGAGTTTCATTTTGATATTTATGACCAAACGAAGAGTTTCATTTTGATATTTATGACCAAACTAGAAGTTCCATTTTGATATTTATCACCAAACTAAGAGTTCCATTTTGATATTTATCACCAAACTAAGAGTTCCATTTTGATATTTATGACAAAACTAAGAGTTCCATTTTGATATTTATGACCAAACTAGAAGTTCCATTTTGATATTTATGACCAAACGAAGAGTTTCATTTTGATATTTATGACCAAACTAGAAGTTCCATGTTGATATCTATGACCAAACTAAGAGTTCCATTTTGATATTTATGACCAAACTAGAAGTTCCATTTTCATATTTATGACGAAACTAGAAGTTCCATTTTGATATTTATCACCAAACTAGAAGTTCCATTTTGATATTTATGACGAAACTAGAAGTTCCATTTTGATATTTATGACCAAACTAAGAGTTCCATTTTGATATTTATGACCAAACTACCCAATGGCCATTGCATAAAGATGCACAATATAAAAATGTCACTAAACTAAGTAACCCAATGCAAATGCAAAGTAGGTAAACAGACAAAGGTATGTCCTTCATATGGAAAAAGGTATGGTTTAGTAGGAAAACAGACAAAAAGTAGGTGCTAATGTATGGGAGTTTGCAGTAAATGAAGGTTTAAAAGCGTTCTGATGCATGGATGAAATTGAGGCTTGCCTCATGTAGCTTCTGATTGGTGTCAATGCTTAACCGTTTGTCACCGATCAAAATGAATTTGAGTAAAGCTTCATTTGAAAGAGAGGCTTTAAAGTTTCATTCTTCACAGTAAAAGTATCATATGATAAGAACATGGATATAAATCAGTTTTCCTTTGTTCTTAACTTTGGGTGTCATTTTTTAAAAATCAGTCCTTAGGCTCTTATTTTCCTATGTTCTACCGGGTGAGTCAAAAAAGCCCGACGTTTGAAGGGTTACTGCTCCCTGAATATTTAAGCAATGATATTTTGCAATATTTGACTGAATAGCTAACATGTTCAATTATTTTTAGAAATTTTCCTGGCTTAAATCCTTCACTCTGTTCAGATTCTGTAGGCAATTTTCTACAATAAGTCCCTTTGAGAAACCTTAAAAAACGTGCTAAAATTATAAGCAAAAATCCCTAATGTTTTAACCTCACAGCGATGACTTTCAGCAAGCTTTAGCACGGGCTTTCTTTTTGACGAGTTGAAAAGTCTTCCCCCTAGTTTGAATAACTCATTCAAGGGGATTCCATTCCAGGGTTGCCAGATGTCCGAAATGGTCGGTGGCCAAAATTGCTACGGTTGGCGGCCAAAATCGGCCAATCAAACAAGTTACTAAAAACAGCCAAATTTCGGCGAATTGTGTCCAGCGAACGTGTAGTTGGGAATAGCTTTGAGTGGGAATTATTCAAATTATTCAATTTGAATAATAATTATTCAATTTGAGTGGAAACTTTTACGCCTTCATCTTTGAAACATTTTATTGTGTTTACTATTTTTGTCATTTTTACACAGGCAGTCTTGAGATTTTCAATATGAATCTGAGCATCAATTGTCGAAAAATAGTGGTTTCCTTTGTTTATATGTGGCTTTTCCACTTACGGCCAAAATTTCGGCCAACTTTTGCGTTTTCGGCCAAATCATTCTTTGGCGGCCAAGGGTTTCAAAAAACAATCAGAATCGAGAAATTTGGCCGTCAAATCAGCCAAATGGCAACCCTGTTCCATTCTCTCATGAGGACAAAATGCATGAACACATTTAAGAGTCATTATTGTCAGGAAGGAGAACAAAGGGGCATCTTGTTTGGTGTTTTCACTCATTTCTGCAGGTTTTCGAAAGGGGCTTTCTACCGAAAATCTCCTATTTCGACGGGAAGGAACGGCCGATTAAAACCGGGTAAATTACTGGCCCTAATTTGACATATCGGGGATAAAATAAGACAGTTTTCAATTTCATTGCTTTGATATTTAGGGACCAGGATTTTTTCAAACGCCGGGCGTTTTTATTGACTCACCCGGTAGTTTGCAGGAGTTTACTGTACGTGAAAGATGCCCTTTTGGTTGCAAAACTTGAATTTAATTTGCTGGGTTAGAAGCTCAATTTCAATTTATGCACACAATCGTATGATGATGAAAGGAATCTCAAATTATCGAAATTTGAATATTTCTAGCAATTGTTGAAATTTCAATCCTTGCAATAGAAATCAATGGCTTTACTGTCATAGCACTTTACCTTTGCTAACTGACAAAAACACTGATGCGTAAGTTCACAAAGACCTTTAAAGATAGCATAGGTTTAAAATCTTTAAATCTCCGAAAAAAGGCGGGTGTAAAGTTCAAGAACCTATTCCTTAAAACTAAAAGACTTGAAAGAAACTTTAGCCATTTTTCTGTGATTTTAATGTTGGAATTTTCAGAAATCTTGAATATTTGTCAAAATTGCGGCGTATTTCATATTACAACTCGTTTTATGATTTGACGTCATCAAATTTCTAAATCACAAACCAGAAGAGTGAAAGAAGTTTACTTGATACCATATTGTATGCATCCATAAACTATGGTTTTCTTGAAAATTATTTCATCTTTCGTCAAGAGGTTTAGAAATTACGAAAGTTTTTAGTTTTTCTTTAAATTTTCTTGAATTCTTAAAAAAGAAGAAAAACACTGTAATTCTGAAAATATTGCAGACTTCAGAAAAGTCCAACGGCAGATTTACTGTAAAATAGTTCAAGTTTCTTTGAAGCTGTTTAGTTGAAAGAAATAGGTCACTGGATTTTACACCCAGCTTTGTCAAGATTTGAAAACTATGCTTTTAAAGATGTCCCTCGTCAAAAAAGGCAGAAATATAGGCAAATTCACTTATTGAATAGTGATGCATTAAGTTTCACAGAAATCTGCTATTTAATACATAAGTTAAAGTAAACTTTCAAGACAAGATGATTATAGTTAACAAATTATACTTATAAACATTTACATTATTTTGTTGCTCGTCCAAGATATGTAAAAATTTTAAAATCGTTATTTGCGCATCTTGATGTGTTTACTTTACCCGTTAAAAATATACTTTATGCGTTGAATATATGATGTCAAACATGGATTAATAACACGCAATAGCAGACTGGTAAAGTTTATTGACGTCAGCATTAATTCTCTCCACTGAAGCTCTCGCACTTTCAATTGTTGTTTCCTTAGCATAAAGAAGACGGCGAAGCTCCTAAAAAGGGCAATGTTTTGGTTAAGTTTTACATTACTTCTGTTTGTTGCATAATAATAAAATATATATTTCATACTCGTTTAACACACTTGAAGTCAGCTAAACAGTTATAAAACATTTGTAAGACATGTTTCAGCCTTCCGGTCCTCATCAGTCGACGCGAACTTATGATCCTCATTAGTCGACGCCATACTTCTGTTTGGACCTGCTAACTAACAGATTCATTTCAGGAAGAGAGTTACAGCCACCGAACCACAGTAAAAAACATTATAAAAAGATCATATTGTCAAGATAAGTGTAAATAAAATTATTAGTGGTAAGACAAGCTGCGTTAGGCTCATCGTTCATCAGGATCAGTTGAACCAAAAATATAGATTTGACCCAAAATAATAGCGTGAGAAGTTCCTTGCCATGTTCCTTATTCGGATGCAATTAACGATGGAACATAGTTGAGGCTAAGTTCCTCCAGTGCAGCTCCGATAAATCTGCTTAGTTGTTCAAGAGCCAACATGATGGATTGACCTAACCTTCACCAATTTGCTTCAATGAGGTAGCCACAGAATGACATCTACGAGATGTTACTTATTGATTTACGCAGAACTGTGTCACTCCCGACATATTTGTAAAGCAAATTAGGGTACCAGCTTGAGTCTTGAACTTCCAGAACATAATCATTTCACCAGGCATTAAAAAAGCAAAAGAAATTATCATCTGCACCGGGTGAGTATATTAAAGGTCCAGCGTTTGAAAAATGCTGCCCCTGGAATATCAGAGCAATGATGTTGAAAAATGCCATGTTTCACTCCCGATATCTCCAATTAGGTGAAGCAATTTAACCGGCTTTCATAGGCCATTCCTCCGCGTCGAAATGGGAGATCTCCTGCAAAAAGCTTCTTTCGAAAACTCGTAAAAGCGATTGAATACAACAAGCAAGATTTCCCTTTGTTCTCCTCCTAGCAATAATGACACTAGGTTGTATCCATGTATTTCATCCTCTTGGGAGAGTGGAATCCCCGTGAATAAGTTCATACTAGCATTTGATACTAGGGAAAAGACTTTCTCAATCCCCAAAGAGGATAGCACGTGCCAAAGCATACTGAAGTCATCCCTGTGAGTGAAACATATCAGGGAAGCTTGCTGGTACTTTTAGCATGTTTCTAAGATTTCTCGAGGGGAATATTTTTTAAGATAGTCCCTTAAAGAATCAAAATGAAGAAACCGACTTCAGCCAGAAAATCTCTAAAACTAATTGAACGTGTTAGCTATTCAATAAGATAATGCAAAATATCGTTGCTTATGTACTCACGGAGCAGTACTTTTTAAACGCCAGGCCTTTTTTGACTTACCCGGTAGAAAAACTGATTTCAGAGCAGTTACAAGTGACAAATTTCAGACAAGGAAAAGGATTAAGGTAAAGAATCTTCTGAAATCGTCAACAAACCTCTGACACGAGCCCCAACATATCAGCATGCTTTTCTTTCCTTTGCTCTGGAATGTTCGAACGTGTGAAGGAATTGTGTCCTATTTCATGCAAAGAATCAACGAAATTCTGGTTGCCATAGAATGATGCCAGTTCATTTCTCATGAAAACGAGTCCTCGTTTGTTATGTTCTGAGAGTCGGTTTGAAAATGTCTCCAAGTAGTCAGCCATTCCTGAAAAAGAAACACATTGATCATACAGATTTATCAGAAACCATGAGGTTTACTTCTTCAGTCAAAAATGGAGCAACTGGGTACTTTTTCCTACTTCATGTTTTCCCTTCAGTGTAACGATGCTCAAAGGAATTAACAGGTTAGTAATTCTATATCAGTTTGTTCTCACTTCTCTTCACGATGGAATTCCAACTCGACTGTCAGTAAAATAACATAAAAGGGTCAAGCAAAGATATTGAGACCCCCAAACACAAATTGTCTTTTGTTGCTAATAACAACCAGATCGGCAGATGATGTTGACCGTCAAAATGAAACAAGATGCAAAAAAACCTTACTAAGGCCGTCCCTGGTTAACTGAAACTGTAAAGAGTTCCCTGTACGTTCAAGGGACAGTGCTGTTTCAATGAGATACCAAGAGACACACGTTTCACAGAATCCGTTGCAAATTTTAAATCCAAGTTGCAAGAACACTTTTCATTGCATGAAACGGTGCAAACGTAGGGGACACTTTTAGGATTCTATATATTTGCTTTTAACAAAGTCATTCTAATTTCAATATTTACTTAGATCATTTGGGTTTATGAAGGGGTCCTTATTGATAACAGCACCCTCGTACCTGAAAAGTGAACCCTGTATGAATAACAATTCAATTACTATATATAAACTATAATATATTACGTAGGCCACTTGGCCGTTGGAACTTCAAGTCTTAATGGCTGCAGTCAGTCTGGTCACCTAGGGCCATTTTCGAGTAAGGGCACTGGACTCAAGGTAAGAGGTCTCAAATGACAACGTCTCAGCGCGAGGTCTCAATGTTGAAAAGCTGTTCCTCTTCTACAATTAATGCATTTTACTTGACAAACAATGAGTTGGTCTCCTCCTCAGAATTCCATCAAATATCAAACAGTCTACTTTGGTAATGATATTCCGTCGTGATCTGAAATTACATCTCTTCTCAAGTAAATACTATTCATAAATACCTCGATAAGATAGCCTTTCCTGACAATGACCAATCAAAACACTAAAAGATCTCAAATTTTGATGATAAGTTTTTAGCATATGGGGTGCTCTTTCCTCGACTAGTTTATACATTGAGAGAGCTCCTCCTTGAGAAAATTCTTCTCCATACAAATTCCTATTTCTGTAATGTACAATTTTGTGTAAATCTATTGTCTATCATTTTCATCTTTTATATCTTGTCATTTATATCATTTTAAGTAAATTGCTGTTAGTTTAAAGGAATTGAAAGGACTTGTATGTTGTTGGATTTTTAAATATGAAAGTGAAACTGAAAATGACTATTCTGAAAACCTACGACTGGGAACCATGTTAGGTTAAAGATGCACTAAACTTCCTAATGATTTACTTAAGCTTCACTTAAACATAATGAAATGAAAAATACAAAGTCATTTGAATAGGCCTACCTTGCCTTGTATATTCATACCAGTAAAGCATGTCACGTTGTTCGTATGGAGAGAGTGCAGTCTTGTTCACTGTGATAAAGAAAATTGGTTGTTAGTATATCATTACATTAAGGGCGTATTCTTTTGGGCATCTTGTCAAATAGGTAGAGTCTGTAGAAGCTAAAATCCCATTCTTTTGGTACGACTCTACCGAAAACGGTGGGCATCGCAGACTTCAGATCATTTTTTAGAAAAGTCCTTGCTCTTGGTCATGCTTGTGTTCGGTAGACCTCCGAGCGATTGCTGACGTACTCCTGTGGGCTCTTCTGAAAACGGTAGACTGCTGAGACGTCGGAAACATTCTGCTCTAGCTGGTAGATTTTCGAGCGATCGCAAAAGACTTTGCTTCGTGAATGAAAAAGTTTACAAAACACTGGATAATTTTCATTTCTTTAGGATTTTTCTGTGCGAAGTCTGCCAACCTTACCACTTTCAGACTCTGCATTCTTTTGGTATTTCATCCTGTGATCTTTCAAATCTGTACCGTTTTTCGAATGCGTATTCTCTTTCTCTGAAGTCTTCCAATTCTATCGGTTTTAGAATTTCCATTCTCTTGGTAACGGAGACTTGTCTTTGCAAGGTCTACCGTTTCTGAAAGACTTCCGAGGCTCCCGAGGCAAGGGCAAACCCTCGCCTTGTGCAAGCGAAAGGCGGTTTTTAAGAGAAGTTATACACTTATAACGAAAGAAGAAGGGCAATTCTAAAGTTCTGTTTAGTGGATTTTGCTTCTTTGATTCAGAAGCCGAGCATCATCATCATCATCAACAATTTATTTACAGTAGCCAAAAGAGTTCTAAAATAGCAAAATTACTGCTAATTAAGGCCTACTATCTTAAAAATTAAGGGAAAATATATTACAGCCGTTTAAAAACAAAGACTGATGCATATCATGTTAGGTACCCAACCTGTGGTATATATATTTTGCAAAGTCTACAATTGCAGCTCTCCCCTTCCAAGCAGAAAATATCATTCTCGAGTACTAAGGAATTAAATGAAGCAATTACCATACAGCTCCTGAATCAAATAACAAAATCCACAAAAGCTTTAGATCTACCCTTCTTCTTTCGCTGTAGGCACGTAACTTCTCTTAAAAACCACCTTTCGCTTGTACAAGGCGAGAGTTTGGCCTACTGATCTCGGGCCAACTTTTCTGGCCATGTTTGTTTTTATTTACCGGTTGAAAGAATTTCCTTTGTCTGCAGTCACTAATCTCTTTGAATTCAGATTTCAATCAAAGCAACTATTGTTATTGTATTGCCAAATATGTTCTCGTTGTTCCACCCGCCCCCCCCCCGTTTTGAAAACTATAATCCCAGATAAACTCGTTGAGACAAATGAATTTTGTGTTAAAAGATGCCTTTCCCTCTACTAAATAATTTCCTGTAACTGCTAAAGGCCACCCCTTCCCCTCTTTGCAATGTTGGTAGACTGAACAGCACATACATATGATTTCATCCATGGCATTTCCATCAGCTTCCGACACTGTAATGGGGGGGGGGGCATCTCAACTTCAAATTTCCTCCAAAAAGCTAAGTGTCTCATGAGTTTCGTCCGGGATTGTAAAATGAAAATTGGAGGGCAAAATCATTTGATACAAACATACTCATTTGCATGATTTCTCCGTAAGAACTTTCAAGATCCTTCTGAATAGAAATTTTACTTTTTCCCAGCAAGTTCTTTCCATTGTGATAATGCTCGGAAATTTTATCAAGACCTTCAGCTATATCTTTGTATTCGGAAATGATTCTTCTGGTTTGCTGACATGCTGTTGCATCTACGAACAATAAGCCAATGTCAAATTTTTCCAAGAAACGCGAGACGTCGCCGGAAATGTAGGCATCATATACGCTTTAGCATAGGTTTCAAATCTTTAAAATGCTGGGTGTAAAATTCAATGACCTATTTTTTTTAACTGACCGGCTTCAAAGAAACCTCAGCGATTTTACAGTAAATCTGCCGTTGGACATTTCTGAAATCTTCAATATTTTTAGAACTACAGTGTTTTTCTTCCGTATTAAGAATTCAAGAAAATTTTCTTAAAAAACTTAAAACTATCGTAATTTCTAAACCTGTTGACGAAAGACCAAATAATTTTCAACAAAACCATAGTTTATGGATGCCTACAACAACATGGTATCAAGCAAAACTGTTTCACTCTTCTGGTTTGTGATTTAGAAATTTGATGACGTCACATCATAAAATGAGCTGAAATATAAAAAAGGCTGTAATTTCGACCAATAATCAAGGTTTCTGAAAAGTTCAACGGTAGAATCATAGAAAAGTGGCTAAAATTTCTTTCAAGTCATTCAGTTTAAAGAAATAGGTCATTGAATTTTACACCTGCCTTTTGTCGTAGATTTAAAGATTTGGAACCTATGCTATAGGCTTTCTTTATCTCAATGCTCATAAGCAAAGACAAAAATGTTGATAAATCATACCAACTTTAGGAGAATCGTCATCTGCAAGAAGTCCCATTGCAATTTACAGATTCTCCCTTGATGAAACCATGTATACCTGCCACATTTGTCAAAATAAAATGTGGAAGGGGCTTGGCAAAAGATTTTACCAGCTTGTAAGACTGCCATATAAGGTCTTAAGAAGAAAATCGTTTTAAAAAATGCATCAAATGACCGACTTCGATGGGAAAAGGCTTATGATCTAAGTTAGATTCTTGGCTGCACGCGTGATTTTAGTTCACAACAATCAGGTGGCTAAATGCAATGCCACAGTCCATCAAATGTCCCACGTTTTTCTTGACTCACCCGCTACATGGCCAATATTGATGATCATTTTTGACAATACAGTAATTCTTAATTATCATTCAAAGCATTAGTTACCTTCAGCAGCCGTAAAGTTGTACTTTTTCTGTCCAGTTTGAGGCATCTGACTTGTCGAGAAAGGATTAGATCTCCTAGCAGTTGCCCACGGTGAGTAATGTGCAAATGCCATGATTGTCTTATCCCCTTTTGACGTGAATTTAGGAATTCTTCTCTCTGCAAACTGCATCAGCTGATTTTCAACTAAGTCTCGTTTCGGTTCCGGGATTTGACTTCGTTTTGATGATTCCTTCTCGATATCATGTTGCACGCGTTTCAGACTCTTCTTGATGGCATTGATTTGTACGTAACGGAGCTCCGCCTCATCTAGGGCTTTGAACAGATTATCAACTGAGGGATACGATGATTTCAAAATCCGCACTCCAACATTCATCCAGAATTCTCCGTTGAAACAAATATCATGCTTCACTTCCTTTGATTTTCTGGACTTTGTGCTAAGAACGAAGTTGAGCTGGAAAGGCAGGCAGGGCGGATGCAGTGTGGCTAACTTCTCATCCACCAGAAACTTGCTTATTTCAACCATATTTCCACCATCTGGTTGACTCAAAAGATCTGTCATATCTTCATCAATATTTGCATTGTTGTTGACCAGTGTCTTGGCACTTTGGGCAATGCCGCTAGCTTCTCTTATTAGTTGGATTAATTTGCCAACGTTTTCAGCCATGAGCTTCATTTCTCTGTATCTGTTTAGAAGGACCTGTAAGTACACAAGAGTAATAATGTGATAAATGATATGCTATTGCTTGCAAATTACATGATAACTTGGCATGTCAGCAAAATACAAGAAAAAGAGAAAATGCATTGAAAAGCACATTAATTTGAAATATACAAAGTAGGTAATTTCTCCACTGAACATCAGTCATCAATGAAAAATTTTAAAAGCTGCAAAAGAGAATTCAGCTTTATACTCGATTCAAAATTCCTATACTCAGAACATGGTTCAGGCGGATACCTAAAAGCTTTGCGAGAAACTCCCTCTGATAGCGCAGCAGAGTGGAACACATATACTCAATTCAATTGCAATTTGCCTGCTATTGCAATTTTTCGTGTGCACAGTTTTGTCTCTGCATAAAGTAGAGACCAAAAATGAGCCATAAAGGACAAGCCCGGGGTTGATAAAATCAGTGTTAGAAGGCAACCTTACCAACTGCTGAACACCAATCGTGAGTTCTTTCAAAGTTTTTATGCCTCCAACTTTCATAAATTGGTACATGAAGCTTCGGGAGTTAGGCCAAATATCGTCGCCATTTTGTACTTTAGTACGTACGAGTGTGCGAAGGCGTGATAAGGAGGCTAACAATGTGAGTGGTATAATATCACACATTTTGGCAGCCTCGTTCAGGTCAACGTGAAGTGACGTCATATAAAATGGCATCATTTCGCACTTCTTAGCAGATTGAAATATGTAGTTTCACAGATTAAAAGAGAAAAAATTGAAAAGAAATACTACAAACACCATTCACAACAGTGTAATCTCAGGAATAATCAACAATTATAAAAACTCCGGACTTGTCCTTTAAGGACTGTTTGCTGCAGTTAAACTGGAACATGGTTTCAACTGGCACGAAGTACTTGAGAATATACATGTCTGACTCAATTTGTAACTGTCATGGAATGCTGAGATTTTAAAAATACTTTGTGTGGTGATAAAAATGTTATCGTTAATTGAAAAAGATGACGGTATGTTTTGCCAATAGACTTTTTATGGGGATATCTTTTGCCTCAAATTAAGAATAGAACAGTATGAGAATTCAAAGCATTCAAGGTTACCCTAGCAAAAAGCTCAGCTAGCGCAACCGTCGTAATTGAGAAGAAGACAAAAATTAGGAATAACAAAACGCATTACCCTGATCTTTTTGACATCTTCAGATGCCATGCCAGAGGCACTAACTTTCCTTGCTTCGCATTTCAATACACACATGACATTGACGACCTTCTCTTTGTCTTCGCTCCATGTCATACATTTCATGTTTTTCTCTCCTTTTGCTGCAGTCAAGCAGTCTTGCTTCCACTCTACGCCAGGCATTGACACTGAAGGGACAATATGAGAACATCTTTACAAAGTTCTAGTACAGTAGTAAAGAGGGGAAATTGTCATTAGATTTATATTCGATGTGTTAAAAAAATATTAAGCCTTGAAATGGCGTTAAAGATGAGAATCTACTTGAAGTGCATTGCAAAGCACACATGTCATAGCAAATCGTTATTCATATCCTGAAAGGAAATAGAATATCTCCAGTGCTTCTGTTTGAAGTGTCTCATGGTAAATTATCTGATCAAATCAATCTAAGTTCTCTGAGATGAAAAGGATCATGGGGAAAGTCATCAGCGCAATTGTCTGTTTACATTTCCCCTCCTTGAGAACACTGCCATATCAGAGAGATTATGAGATAATTTTTAGCACGTAGCTTCTATCATTCCTCATAAGATCAATATGACCATTGTTACGGCTGATTTCCAGTCAGTGGAATTTTCCGAGCGCGCGGAAATTCTATTGTTTGCGGGAGAAAATGTCGCTCTGAAATGGAATAGATAGTCACGGCTGAGCAACTTTTTATTGTCTAACATTCCGCCCGCTTGGAAAATTCCGCTGACTGGAAATTAGCCTTTAGAAGTGCAAGCTTTTGCACCTATCCTAAAAATGCGTGCTTCATCCATATATCTGAGATTGAGAGTGTATTTATGATAACATAAAGCTATAATACCCGTTTTGCATTTGTCAAGGCAGTCAGTTGAAATATCCAAGACAGAATTATCGATATTCGAATTGATGCCTCGTATCTGTTCCAGAAGGTTGCCCATGTTAGTAGTATACCCTTTCTGTTCAGCCTCGGTTTGAGTAAGAAGCGTTGTTGTTTCTTGCACTACTCTATCCGCCTTCTTCTTTCCTGCTGCTGACGCGTCTTGTACTCCTGATACTGCCTTTCTGAACTGGCTGTTAACATTTTGTGTTGCTTGTGTAAGCAGGTCAATTTTGTACTGAATGTGAGAAAAGCCACTGATGAAAATCTCATTGAAATGTATAAAAGGATTAAAATCTACCATGCTCCTGCAGGGGAGGTATCAAACGAAAGAAGAAAAACAGAGAATCCGGTATCTTCCTTTCCTTTCTCTCTGCTATTACCTATACTAAGCTTTGAAGAAATAGTAGATGAACGATGGGTTTTGGGAAACTTGGAAGTTCTTATCAGCTTAATAATCGTTGCAAAGAATCAGTACTGTCAGGCCTACCTTAGTGTGTTCTTTGTTTTTCCATCCCCTCCGTTGTCCTGTCGATTTAGCATTTCGATTCTGCTGCCCTTCGCTTTACAATCGTCGGTCAGGACAACGGAGAGGATGGAAAAACAAAGAACACACTAAGGTAGGTCTGACAGTTCTGATTCTTAAGAACGATAATTAATCTGATAAAAACTTCCAAGTTTCCCAAAACCCATGGATGGACAGCAATCTCTTTCCTAGAAAGGAACTTTTGTAATTTCCACTCAAGTTGTTTTTACGCTGTACAGTTATAGCAACTGTTTGTTATTAATTTGAATGCGAATTATGTTATTGCTGGCTTTGAGATCTTACTAAGTAATTTTGGGAGTCACTCTAACAAAAACATACAATAAAGTTCCGCCTTTAAGAAACTCGTTACGCAACGACAGCCTAATTGGTTTCTTATGGCAAGACATACTTCTTGAAAAAAGGGTGTGTATACCATGGTATAAGAAACACTTTGATACTGCAAACAGCTGTCAAATTGTTAAGAAAACGATTTTCAAATATGCATTGTTGTACGAGGATCTAATGGTTTGAGTCAGTACTGAAGGTTTCTTGAAATTATAACAATTTGGGATTGAAATTTTCATTCTTGTTTCTAGGGAATTCAGACCTATCGGAGACATATTCAGATATGCACCTTATAATATTGCAATGTACCATTGTATAAGAAACTGAACATGAATCAGCCTGGATAGTTTCTTGTAAGGAGATATTTTATTCAGCGAAATCAGGCCTGAGTTTCTTGTAATGAAGTTTCTTAAAGTCGGGACTTTACTGTATTATGCCCTATACACTGCCAGGATTAAAGATATTTGCCTCAGAACGTACCTGATTGATGAGCAAATTTAATGCATACCTACACTTGCAGACCTTTTGGTAATTCTAAAAACGGAGTTTGGATCGAGCGATACTTTATAACATTTTATACGAAGTGTTCGATTGATTAGCTTTATGGCTTCTATCATTGTTGTTCATTTTTGAAAATTCTATAAAATCAGAGAAGACTCTATCGATTCAGACTCTTTGGTAGAATGGCTAAAAGTTCTTTTCCTTTTAAACACGATCAAAAACTTTTATTGATGCAAATGAACGGCATTGTCAGAAGATGCGGAATCCTCTTTAAATTTCTTTGATACCTCATTTCATTTTAAAGTTATCCGCTGACATCAAGTTTCAGTAGATGACGTCATTTGTTTTGCAAATAACTAGGATGATAAATACTAAAACATAGCCATATCAGATCTTTGAGAAGTTACAGTTGTAGGAGAAATTTCGAGTGAGCTGAATAAATGTAATAAAATTGTGTCATGGACTGCACTGATATGATGTTTAGAAAGGCAAGTCAATTTAAAGGTGATCTGAAGCGAAAATTTTTATTGATTCAAATTAATGGTACTGTCGAATGATACGGATTCCTGTTTAAATTTCTTTGATATCTCTTTTCGTTTTCAAGTTATCCACTGATATTAAGTTTCAGTTGATGACGTCATTTTTGTTTGCAAATTGCTAGGATGCTATATTGAAATATAGCTGTATCCAAGCTTTGAAAGGCTACAGTTGTCGGAGACATTTAAGTTCAGCTGAATAAATGTAATAGAGATTGTTTCATGGACTGATATGATGTTTAGAAAGGTATGCCAATTTAAGAAATGTTCTTGCAGTCAATTTCCTTTAGGAAACATAGCCAGCCTCATACCTTTTCATTACTTTTTGCAAACAAAATGACGTCATCAGTCAATCATACAAAATAGTGTATAATTCGAGAATGAAACAAGGTATCAAAAAATGGTAAACGACATTCTTTGTCATTCAAAAGTGCTATCCATTTGCATCAATAAAAATTTTCGCTTCAGATCACCTTTAAGAAAAGTTCATTGAGTCAACTCTCTTTTGGAAACATTGTCAGCCTCAACACTGTCTTACTTTTTGCAAGCACAATGACGTCATCAGCCAATCATACAAAATAGTGGATAACTCGAAAAGGAAACAAAGTATCACAAAATTATAAATGACATTCTTTATCATTCAAAAGTGCTCTTCATTTGCATCAATAAAAATTTTCACTTGATACTACCCGTAATAACAGTTTATTTTTTTCAAATAACTCTTCAAACTTTCCGTACCTGAAAAGCGAAATCAGCAGGTCTGTCAACTCCTTTAGTAGTCATGGTAACTTCCACGTCATCAACTTCCTTGTACAAATTTCCTTTGACTTTAAACAGGTAATCAAAATCATCATTTGTCCTGCTCACTGTTGTTACTGAAAATTTTCCTCTCATTCCAATAGTATCACAAAACCTGGGAAAAATTTTTCAAAGAATGATTTGTGGTACAGAGGTTCAAAATAGCCTCAAATAACGGACTTATCGTCATAAACCCAGACACAGCATTATGACCTGTTCATATGGAGAAAATTTCCCCGGCATTTTCCCATTTCAACGGGAAAGTCAGTCAGCGGACATCTCGCTTTGTATTGCTTATTACTACAAGCTTTCACCATACAGAAAACACCTTCCCGGCTAGCCGAGATCTTGCTTGAACTCTACCGGGATCCTGCCAAGCCGAGGAAATATTTTCTCACGTGAATTAGCCTGTGTGCAGACCATACCCGAGAAAAACGCATAGTCTGCGTAACGCCGCTGACTTTTGTGTAGTGCGTGCTTCAGCATTTAGTAATAACAAAGAAAGAGTACTGTTGTAACAGCCAATAACATCGCTTTCCTGCGAAACAAGGAAGCAATCAGATCTGAGAACGACCATCACTTGATTAAATCTCAGGTTTCGCTTTGTTCTCAGAGCAAATTAATTCTAAGTAGTACCCTGCGGCAACTGTTATTGAAATGAAGTGCTGACTCATACGATACGCCACATTGAGCGGCGTTGCACAGACTATACCAGGGAGATTAAGTGAAGATGGAGAATTCACGGTAACTCACTTACCCCTCGAGATGTTGCTCTTGGGCACCAAGAACAAGAACAGGTCCAACATCATCATTTTCA
This sequence comes from Aurelia sp. 4 Dawson et al 2005, assembly GCA_964019985.1. NCBI lineage: Eukaryota > Metazoa > Cnidaria > Scyphozoa > Semaeostomeae > Ulmaridae > Aurelia > Aurelia sp. 4 Dawson et al 2005. Next base: position 7,606,210 of record OZ026506.1, read on the forward strand.
GCTTCCTTTCGTAGGTACAGATTGATATTCTTGAAGCTTTTGCCATTTGAATTTTCCACTACCTCGCCATAGCGTAAAACTGGCAGCTGTAGTCGTGTTTCAAGTTTCATTGAGTCAGTTAATTTCACAACTGCATCATATTTGTCTCCTGTTTTCAGTGTAAGTTTACCATAGAAATGAAGTCCTTTCTTTGCCAGAATATTGTAGTCGGTCAAGTTCCAAGCTGACAATGAGAGAAAATTCTATAAGGAACTCTTTATAACAGAACTCAACTCTCTGACCGCTAGAGAGATGAAGCAATCCAGAACCTGGAAAATGTATTTACGCAAGTCTTTGCTTTATTCAAGGAAATTTTTAGCATTTTTAGCGTATTTTCGATTATTTCCTGTACCGTATCATTCAGGATGTACTTGAGCAATGCAAATCTTCGTCCAAATCACAAATCAAACGATGGAAGCTTTATTAAGCCCCCCATCTCTAATAAGCCCCTCACATCTGAGCCAAAATCTTAAATAAGCCCCCTCTCTATTAAGCCCCCCACTTATGTCAATTTCAAGGCGTTATTAAAGATCTTCATTTTGTCTTAGCGTAAACAAGTTTGCATGTTGATTCTGACATGGTTTGGGAAAACTGTGTCAAATGTAACGGGTGACCAAAAAAAAACTTCACGAGCTAGATCGCACGTATTTTCCTGAAAGCAAACGCTATGAAGACAAACAAGGTATCAGCTGAAAGGCTCCACTATCTTTTGAGATGTTGTTTGGTCAATTTAAGATATGCGTACTGTCCGAAAAAACAGTTTCAAAAATATGAAAATTCATTCATTTCTCGGACCATTCCCTCGCTTTTGAGTCCATTTTTTGCAAAGTGTGACAAAACCTGAATTCATACTTTGTTTTGGAGCATGAAATTTGAATGAAGACCTCATGTCACTCACTTTGCACAAAAAATTACTCTAGACGACTTCTAATCCATCGCTATGTTAAGTTTTCACAAAATGTTGACTTGAAAATGATGGCGATTATTTCACTCAAAATGAGGAATCCTGGATTCGACATTTTCATTGAATCTGGTTTTTCGGATGGTAATCATTGCTTAAGATGACCATGCAGCATATCAAAAGATAGCTAAGCCCTTCAACTAAACTGTGATAGAAAGCATTTGGCAATAGCTTTTAACTTCAAAGAGCTAGTTATGATTTAGCTCGTGAAGTTTTTTCTGGGTCACCCGGTATGTATTTGACTAGTAAAATTGTTTGTTGTATCCGCAAAATATGGTGTAAAAGTGCTAAAGAGCTAGCATATACATCTTTGTCATTTGATTTTTAAAAAGGCCCCTCTCTAATAATCCCCCTCTGAAGTGTCCACAACTAAATGAGCCCCTTGGAGCTTAACAGAGCTCTTACGGCAAGTCAAGTCAAGAATATCCCGATTCTTTTAAGGCTAGAGTTACACTATATCGGATTGCTATCGGAGCGGAGCAGAGCGGAGAGATTTTCACTCCGTAGTGGTATTTGGGGTAGCAGTTACACTACGACGCTTTTCTTACGCCCGCACCATATTCCTCCGCAGTTCTAGTCTACACTGCAGGGCACTTTTGCAGTCTGGCGCCAAAGTTCATTGTTTGCTAATCTGAAACTTCATTGTTTCAAAGCGGAGTATATCGGATTCGTACGATTACACTACAACGCTTCGCTACGGAGTGACTCCGAAGTATTTTCATACCACCTCAGAGCGGAGTGATTTTCCTTCCGCTAATCGGAGCGTTGTGTATCGGATTGGTATGGCGTAGTGTAACTCAAACCCCTATCCGATACAAAAGTCACTCCGCTCCGATAGCAATCCGGTATAGTATAACTGGGGCCTAAACCATCACGTTCTTTATAGCCCTAAAAATTAATAAATAAGTTGATGTTTCAAAAGAAAACAACGCACTTCCTTAGTTTCCTTATGAAATTAGTAACCTTTCTTAGATATGGGATTGACGAGTAAAAAATTCATGTGGCTCACAGCCATGAAACTGTCTTACTTTCTGAAATTCCATGACTTTTTTCACCTTGACCCAACATCTCATTTGAGACAGACTATTCTCGGCAGCAGCAGCAGTTCCCTATTCCCTGTTTCCCCATCTTCGTTTTTGTTCTCTTTTCTGTTTCTCTTGCTTTTCTTCAGCTTTGAATAAACCATGTGCTGCAATATTTTTCTCTCGTTTTTACAGCTACGAGTTGAATAGCTCTAATTTCCTTGACCAGTAATCTGCCTGGTTTAGTTGTTTTGTTGTCGTTTGTGCGTATTGTGACTTGGTTTTGTGGTTTTGTTTTTTGTTTTGCATAGAAATCAATTTGATTTGTAAATGCCATCCATAGTGAAGATCCGGTGGCTTTATGTCTTTTTTCACTATGGATGGCACAGTGTAATATAACATTATATATTGTAATCTTTCAATTTTGACAGAAAAAAGACAGACAATAGACACAAAGATTAGTCCATACCTTCGTCCACTGAATTGTATACAACAACCACTTGACCTTCAAACTGGGCACTACGAAATAGATTATATTGAACAGTTTCCCCAAATGCCTCTGCCAGTTTCTGGAATTTGACGTTCGTCTTTACTCCAACATATCTCTTTTTATCGCCTTCATTCAAGTAAAGATATTGCCTTGAGGTAGCTCCAGACAATTCTAACAGTTGTGCTGAGGCTGTGCCAACATGCAATCTTGAGCTGAATACTGATGAAATGAAACCAGGAACAACTTTTAGAATTTTGACGAGCAAAACGTAAAAAAAGAAAGGATGTAGTAAGTTTATTTGAACGTACGGCTACGATGTAGTAAAGCCCCGCAAACATGAACATACTTGTCAAAAAAACAGACTGACTGACTAGGTTCTTATGAATGAGGTACTGATGACATTTTCAAGGTCTGGTTCTTATCGCAAGGACACTTGTTACTATGATGAATACATATCTATACAGTACGTGTTAAATAAACTTGAAGGTACGATGACTGCATTTAGATATTAGAGGGTACGGTAGTTTGTCGTTAAAAAAGCAATTCATATCATACAGCTTGACAAAACAATTTGCATATCCCTGAAAACTGTTAGAAGTACTCAGTTATCAATAGTTGGGAGTTTGTTAACATTGATACGATGAAAGTTTTCTATTAAGTGTACAATCTCATAAGAACATTGGAGTAAATCAGTCTGTTTTTGGTTCTTATCTTTGGGTGTCGTTTTTCACAAAATAAGTCTGCAGTTTCTAATTTTGCTATGTTCTTGTTTGCGGGGTTTTACTGTAACCAATCAATATATATATAATGACTTTAAATACGGTACATAGCGTAAAGCTTGAAGTAGTAAATGTTTCGAGCTGGACACTTTCCTTAGTGGTAACGAGAAAAAGTACGTTACGGAGCAAGCCAGCTTATTTTCGCCATCAAAACAACATGTATATTCTAAACATTGGGAAAGCGCTCGTACTTTTCTTTTAATGTAGGGAATATTGACAATTTTGCAAATATTCAACAAATATATGTTTAATGATACAGCCTGATCTCTCAGTATCTATTTGAATTTGACATTGCTGGAGAATAAGGCATCTACTGTTTTCAAGTGACCACCTGCTTGCCTTTCATGTTACTTAAATCAACAACCACTTGTGATCGATCAAAAAGGTCTAAGACCCTAAGTCGAAGTTTATTCTAACCAATTGTATACGAAAAGGTTAAGTGGAGTTACAGCTCTTCTAAAGAGGACATACAAACGGGGCAAACAATGTTTGGACACCTTGCATATGTATTTCCAGAAAAAAATTTGTGTATCGGGTAAGCCAGAAGAAACTTCCCACTTTCCAAAATTCATGGCACTAAGAGTACTTCACGGATTTGAATGATTCAGATCCTAGTGAAAAGCTGAATGATCAAAGCATTTTGTGATTTCCTCGCCTTCTAACTAGAATTGGAAATACTAGTAAATTCAGCTTTATAAAAATTTCATGGTTGCAAAGTGACTGATAAAATGGCCTGAAAAACTTGATCAAAGTGTATGGACTCTTTTCATACAGAACAGTGCGCAAAGGTATTTCAAATCTCTCACGAGTTGTAGGACATAGATTGCAAATGAATATCAAAGATTTTCAATTCCATGGCAATAAGTGTGCAGAGAATATCCCTCACCCACGAAAACCTGCATTTTCTTTATTGTTCTGTGCGATTCTTCATATCTTGAACACCTTGACCCAGTGTACATAAGATTTGATCAAATGTTTTAGGATCTTCCTCAGTCATTTTGCAAACATGAAATTTTCGCAAAGTTGAATTTACCTACGTTTCAGTGTTCACAAGAAGGCGAGAAAAATCACAAAGTGCTTCGATCCCTTGCCATCAAGCAAATATCGACCCATTAAAATCCATCCAGCGCTCTTAATGCTATAGATTTTCAAAAGTAGACACTTTTTTCTAGCTCACCTGGTATGACGAGGAGATAGTTGGAAATAAACAGCCGTTCAAGTTGGAGGGGCGGGGGGGGGGGGAAGCAACAACTTTTTAGGACACCATGTAGAGTTACTTTCAGGCAAAAGAAAATTTAAATGCTATGAGGGGAAGCAAATATAAAAAGATAAATGAAATTATGCCAATTCTAACTCAAAGAGAATGTCGCTGCCATTTTGCTGCCATTAATATTCTATGAAAGTGAAGAATGAAATGTCACCAGTTTCCTTCTTGGAAGAAGACAATATTTTTCGACGATGCAGTTGCCTTTTACATTGCAAAGATTTTCTCCTTCCTTGGGACACAGTTCGTATTTTTCATTTATTCACTTCTCCCACCGGGGAAAGCTTTTTGTACCAGCAAATGTATCATCCATAAGACCTCTTAGCTACTCTACAAGAGAGCCTGGATCGCTAGCGATAAATTCATATATTTTTTATACGCGAGGTTCGATAAAGTGGCATTATAGCTTCGATTGCAATAGTGCACATTTGAAAACTCTCCAGAATGTTATGAAACATCGTTCAATCTTTCGATATCTTTCGATCAAGATTCGTTTTTAGAATAGCTAAGAGGTCTATTCAAGCTGACAGAGCAGAAAATGTGTAAAATGACGTCATTGACCAATCTAAGATAAGGAAGTGTTTGGACAGATAAGCTTTTTGAAATGATAGATCAGGAGTTCAAGTCCCTAGGAAGAAAATACCAAGTGCACCTAATTTTGGGATCTGTTGCAGGGAGCTATAGGGGCTCAAAGTTATGAGTTTTTGTGCATGCGTGCACAGTTTCTGCTCTGTCATTCAAGCTCAATTCGTCAGTTCGTCGTGGCCAACGATTGTTGTAATCAGCCATTCCCTCTACGTCTTGGTCAAGTACAAAAAACAGCTACGGCACAACCCAGAAAGACTGTCTTACGTCATATTCGGTTGGAAAGTTATTAGTTTTCGTCAGCAGCCCAAAAAGGATAAAATGATACAAGGTATCATACCAACTCGATTGACTGGTTCGCTCGATGGAATCACAAAATCAGCTTTGACAGGCTGCATTCGTGCGAATGGCATGTTATTGTTTGATGCATATCCTTCTTCACGTTCAAAGTCCAGTATTATCTTATTGGAACCATCATCAAATATTTTTCCTGCAACAAGAATTTCTGGTTATGACAACAAGGACAGATTTTGCAATACGATAGAAACAGTTGCTTTAATTGGCACCTCAATTCAAAGCGATTATTTACTGCAGACAAGGAAAGTTCTCGCAACCAGTAAATCAAAACAGATACGGCCGCAAAAGTTGCCTCGAAACCAGTAGGGCGAATTCTCAACTTGCGCAAACAAAAGGTGGTTTTGAAGAGAAGCTCTGTGCTTCTAACGACAGAAGAAGGGTATGCACATCTAAAGTTCTGTCAGATGGACTTTCTTTAATTGATTCAGGAGCTGTGTGGTAATTGTTTCATTTAAGCCCAAGATACCCGAGAATCATAATGTCTGCTGATCAGCTGTAACCAAACAAACAAATCCGTGAGCGAGAAATATCTATTTACCCTCCTTCCTTCGTTATAAGCACAAAACTTCTCTTGAAAACCATCTTTCACTTGAACAAGACGACAGTCTGCCCGAGGCTGCCAAGGAATGCAACGAGGCACTATATTGCGACAGTAGGGTGGGTGGTTTTAAAAAATAGCAAGGAATTAAGGTCATGTCTGTTTTTAGAAGTGCAAAAAATGAATCGTAAGAAATCGCTCTAATGCAAAGTCCAAGAATCTCTTAACCCCAAAAGTACAACAAGTAAATTGAGAGTTAAAGACCCACCCCCCCCCCACCTGACCTTTTACTTGAAAAGTCTACGATATCCTGGAGGCTTTCACACATAACCTCGCCTGTTGAAGGCTCCATATCTGCTGCAATATAGTGCCTCGTTGCATTCCTTGAGTGTAATTTCCGTCCAAATTCCCTTAGCTAGCAATTAAAAACTTCAGCTTACCTGTGTACCATTCACTGAATACATTATTCTCAACACGGCCTTTAAAGAACAGATGATCTCCCTTGCCAAGAGCATGGAAATCAGACTCCCTTATCTGAAAAGTGAACTTTTTTCCAAGATTAAGTAGAAGATCTCCGACTGCAGCCATCTTAACTCTTTTAGCAAGCATTCGTCCTTTATATTCAATGTCCATGAAACGATTGAAATGCATCTTCAAGAAACTGCACATTTGCCATTCATTATTTTTGCAAGGACGCACATCTAGCTGACTCGCTATGAAACCAATGCCACCTTCTCTGAAAGCTGCAAGGAAGATTGAAGCATGATTCAGAGCATTTTAATTCAGAGCATTTTTTCACCAAGGTGTTTCAGAAAAGACACAACCCACTTTCATTCGGGATTCTGCAGGAAATACTAAGGTTTGAATTAACTTGAGGCATACCATCTGAAAGTGCAATCTACCTTCTTTCCAATGATATCTAGGTCATGAGGATTAAGTGAATTTTTCATTGCTCAATTGATTTTGTCATAAGTATGGCCTATTTTAGATGCCGAAAAGGTTGACAACAACCCCGTCATTTTGAAAATGGAAGCAAGGCTCGATGCCTCATGAATATTAATGAGCATGCCAAGTATTACAAGTCTCTCTCGCTTTTTTACTTCTCCTGTTTTTTCCACGAGAGAGACTTGTAGCAAGTCCATAAAGACGTTGATTTTGCTCTTGAAACATACTGCATTTGAAATTGACAATAATTGTGTGAAAATATCAATTAAATGATATTCAAATTTTTTATCTTCAAGATATTGAATTATTGTTGGGTTGCGTCTTTTCTGAAACATCTTGTATAATAACAATAAAAGTTAACGTACAACTAACAAACAACTCAATTCTATCTATTGTTGAGATGGAGGCAGAGAACCAGCGGTGGAAGCACGAAGCCTCGAAGCAGCCTCGCAGGTAGCTTGTTTGTCTGGAAAAAGGAGGAGGGGAAAACTTATGACGATGAGTCTCTTGTTTCCCTGTGCTCTTTGACTTGATGATGGCGTTTCAGTCAACAAAGACTAATAATATTACTCTTAAAAACCTGACCGTATTTAGGTCCAAACTTTGCAATACCTAAAGTACCAATCAGATTGCGAGATTTGGCTAGGAACGATGGTTTCGAATTTTCCATTGAAATGATGCAGTTGACTAGATTTTGAACGAACCTGCAGCGGTAGGTAGTTGAAGATTTCTTTGGTCTGTTTTGATCTTAGAAATATGGAAAATGTAGTGCTTAAAGACTTACTTTGCACTCACCAGGTAAAGTGAACTTCCTTCTGCAGATTCATGCCAAGTTTTTTTGATGAAACGTCTGCTTAACGTGTAGTTTACATTGCATTTTCTTTCCGAGGAGTGGACCGTTGAACAGAGCTAAGACAGGTCGTTCGATCATGATTCAATCGATCGAATGCAGGAGATAGGGCCAAGTTTTTAACTGTTTCATTATGAGTCCCTCTTGAGCAAGGTTTACGGCAGGGATACAAGGGACTCATCGTCATTAGTCTAGAGGAGGGGAGGAAAGAGCGAAAGCAGAAATACAAAGATGGAAAAGAAAAGAAATAATGAAGGGAGGAAAGAAAGAATTAAAGGAAAGAGGATGGGAAGAAAATATAGAGAAGAATGAAGAATGGAATGAAGAAAGGATGACAAAGAAAAAAATGACTGAAAATATAAATAGGACATGAAGGAATAAAGGAGAGAAAGAATAAAAGAATATTGGATTATGCTGTTAGCGGAAGGAGTACCTTGCGGATTGGCTCTTGAAGGATCCACCAAACTTAAAAAATGTTATCAATGACATTGCATATGTGTTTTCAACGTACGGTACTTACATTTATCGGTCTGCTTCATGAGTGGTCGATCAAAGGTCACTTGACGGTTATGATCCTTCTTTATTACGACACCTGCAGATATAAACAGAAATGTCAAGATCTTCTTAATAGATCTCTCATACTACTTCAAAGAGGCTAGAAATTACGATGGTTTAAATATTTTTTCAAGATCTTTTGTGCATTCTCAAAAAGTAAAAACACTCTAATTCTGTAACTATTGAGATTTGAGGAAAGTCCAACGGTAAAAACAGCGACACATAGTGAAATAGCTAAAGTTTCTTTGAAGCCATTCAGCTCAAAGAATTAGGTCATAGGACATTACACAAAACTCTTTAAGGATTTGGAACCTATGTCATAGAAACCGAAGAATATCACCTGGAACCTAAATATTTCCTGAAAAATCTCAAAAAGCTAGCCAAATTGTATTACCTATTTGCTTGAATCTCATCCAAGATGACTTCATCATATCTTTCCCATAAAACAAATTAACAACTTCATGCAGATATTTCCCATTGAACTGCAAAGCTACGATTAACTTGCGTTGATTTCCTTGTGTGAAATATACCATTTCAATGTTTGGTTCCCCCTCCAGCAATGCATAGCCTTTAAATCTGAAAGAAAGAGCGAAGATAGCCCGGTTCCACCAAAAGAAAACCAGATTTCTAGTTACAGTTCGTTGCTTTTCATCTTTTGGACGCTGCGTGGCTTATGATTGCTTCCTATTTTCTACATAATTCGCATCTTTTTACCTTCGCCTTTTGCCAATCAAGAATCATTCCACCACCGCAGCAACAGAGACGTTGCACAGCGTCCAAGAAATAAACGGCAATCATAAGTTACGCAGAATCCAAGAATAAAAGTCAGCTATCTCTAATCAGAAAGCTGACTTCCCTGTAATTTCACTCAAAAAATTTAGGTGACAGTCAGAATAGAAGTTCTCCTGATTTAGACCCCAAAGAAGCTCAATAACTGCCAATCAAAGAATTACCAAAACTGCCAAACTGCTAATGACCTAAGGATCAAGAACTGCATAGATTTCCACGAACTTGGTACAACGAATGGTAACCATTTTATTGAATTAAGCAAAAATGAATAGGCAATTTTTGAAAAATTGGTACAAGATTTGGGGATGTGCTTTGAGGCTTGGTTGGAACGTCTCCTACCAAAATGTGATCCAGTGGCCCTCGAGTACTTTACCCGTCGATCCTGCCTTAAACCTAATCATTAAACAGTCTCTGCTGATACTCACTTCAACAGTCTATGCCACTCAAACGACGCCTCATAACGAAGGTTTCCAATTGGCATATCCATCACAAATTTAAAAGTTTCCTCCAAATTTTCTTGAAGAGGGCTTGCTTTTGTCCTGTTCCTTAAAGTAGCCATATCGAATATGTTAGCCACTGCGAGTACATTCGTTCTGTGAGCTTTTTGCTCAACTGTGACATCAACCAGCTCATCTTGAAGATAATAAAATATTTAAAGAGTCGGGAGAAGAAAAAACAAATCAGTTACAGAAATTTATTTAGCTGAAATCGATCATTTTATTCCTATCTGCAAACATTGTAATATCGCTTATGACTTTACTCCTAGCTATGCTAATTAAATAAACATCCGCCAGGGATACAAACTGAACAAAGATAGTTCGTCTAAAATATGTGCTCAAAACACAATGTTTCAATTTTCCGAAACAGAAACATTAAATTTGTCACAGCTTAGACGTTCACATGTGCAAGAAAGTGAATCGAATCGGATGCCTATTTTTGGAGTCTTTCAAAGTTTTTCTAACTAAAATCCCTCGTAATCATGGAACAGAACGTTAGAATTCAACAATTTTCATATCTATTTTGGCCTTTCCTCTAAGCAATGAACTTTGAAACGAACGAATTTGCTAATTGAATTGCATCAATAAAATTGCCAAGCACTCCACGTTTGACCACATTTTTCCCAACATAGACAGAGCATGGGAATCGAATTCTTGCAAAACTTTAAACTCAAAAGTGTAAAATGCTATTGCCTAACTCTTTCAACCTAATGAATCAAATTAAACTTTAGACTGTTTGCCATAACTCCAGAAAGAAAAGCATTTGTTGATATCATCCTTATTTTTGGAAGTAGGGTATCATCAAGTTCTAAGAAACAAAATGCCATATGACGTATCGGAAGCTGTTACAACTATCAAAACCATCATAAATAATGGGCGATTCTGACACGTGGTGAATGTTTCAGAATTGTCGATGTTATTTCTCAAATAAATTAAAGTGCTTACCTTCCTGTTTTTGTTGGTATTTCCCATTATTTTCTTGATTTTGTTTGAACCTTGTCAAGTTGCCAGTTTCATTCCGCCATTTTGAAATTTGATTTGAAATCTGTCGGTTAGCTGATATTGAAAAAAGTCACGTTTCTCAAGTAGGTCTTCTTAAGCAAACACGAAGACAAGTAGGTAACTTTTGCTTAAGAAGACCTGCTTGTGAAACATGACTTTTTGGAATATCAGCCAACCGCCAGATTTCAAAACAAATTTCAAAATGGAAGGAACGGGACTCAGCGTGACAAGGCTGAAACGAAATCAACGAAATAAAAAGAATTACCAACAAAACAGAAAAAGGTAAGCATTTCAATCTATTTGAGGCGTAACATGAGTAACTCTGAAAAATTCTTCACATGTCTGAATCGTCCATGCATAAATTGTGTCTGAATCGTCCATGCATGAATTGTAAAGTGATAAAGGAAAAAGAAAGTTGCCAGCTTGAAGACCTAAAAGATGGTAGTAAGCAGAAGTCTGTTGCTTTCATGGCTTACGATTTTGCACATTTGATGATGTTACAATTTCAAAACTAGCCGAAATACTGTAACTACGATAGTAATGAAGATATCAGAAAATTTTTTATGGAATAACGGCAAACGACCTAGACTTCCCTTTGATCTATTCAGTTGAAAGAATTTGGCAATACCATCACGGGGCTTAAATCTTTCACATCTCTAAAAAAGGTGGGTGTAAAATTGCATCACGTTTTTCCATGAATTGAATGAATGCAAAGGAACTTTGGGTAATTTGCTGTAAATCTGTCGTGGCAATAATTTGATATCCTAACTATTTTCAAAATGGTAGCATTCGGATTATATTTGAAAAAAATCATCGAAAATTTTGAAAAAATTAAAATCATCGTAGATCTTAAGCTACTTGAGGAAAATTGATACAACTTTGTACAAAACCATAATTCATTAAGGTCTACAAGATGGTTGCAAGCAGAGATCTGTAGCTCTTCTGGTTACGGATTTAGAAAATTAAAGACGTCACAGCATCAACAATGATTAAGTGCCGCCATTTTGACATAAATCAAGGTATCAAAAAAGTGCCACAGCAGACTTAGAGGAAAGTATGTAAACGATGTAAACTTCCATTCAGGAAGCTTAATTCAAAGAAAAATGTAACAGAATTTTACACCCAACTCTTTAAAGATTTGAGCTATATGCTGGCAATACCATTTTACATATTTCAAGTTTAAAGCTATTAAACTTAAGTAGTTTCCGTTTAAAGATTCGAGTCGCATATTCTCAGCCGGTAGTATAAGTTAAGGGTATCTAGCCTCACTAGCCTGGGTATCCATTAATACGAATAGGAAGACCATTTTATTCAAACCTGGTTCCTCAATTTCGATACTAAATAGCAGGAAAGATTTACAGATAATTTTGCAGTGAGAATATTTACCCATGATTGTCTCCTTCCCTTTGCCACTCATTTTCCAGTCAGCATACCCACCACTTTGAGCATCAGTGAATAACGTCATAGTTGTGTTCATAAGACTGACAAGCCCATTTGATAGCACAAGCACTCGTTCTGTAAGGTTGAAGCTCACTTGAGCTCTCTTGCTACTTCTGATAAAGTCGACATCGACAAAAGCTCCGCGAGTATCTGGCCTAAGTTTGACCGTTGTAAGACCTTTTGGCTCGGTCCATACAAAATTGGCAAGCTTTGACATTTGTGTTTTAATATTTTGTGGAGAGGTCCATGTTAACTGATCTTTGCCAACATCACAGTGAAATAAGATCCTGTCTGCTTTCTGCGAGAAAGAAGAAGACAAGGAGATTGATTATGGAAGTTTGGGATTCGTGCTTTGGAAAGGTAGATGCGCAAGTTACCAAAAATCAATTTATCAAAGCAAAAGATTCCTCCAGTCTCCTATAAGAAACATACTTGCGATTCGACCATACCCTGTACTGTGTTCTCATAATTAACAGCGTGGAAAAAGATATGCGAATGTATTAAGCAAGTCCCTTACAGAAGGCATGTTTTCCATTTGTTTGCAACTTCTGACTTACAGCAGATGTCAGGTATGTAATTCAAATGAAATGAACAAGAGAGTTTTGCTCATGACGGTTCTCTGAGTTGTTACAGCCCCAACCTGATATCTAATGATAAACAGACTCAAGTGCAGTATTTATTGCCTTTTCCTTTAATCGTGTGTAGCACTTACGTGAAATTGTATTTTGCTTAACTTGTTTTAATGACGCAATGGGGGTAGTCATAGGGCCTGCTCATATGGAGGCAAGCCAGCCTGCTTACCGGGCAGGCCCGTTAGGCGAGACAGTTTTCATCTTGTGTTCACATGGAGAAATTCCAGCCTGCTTACCGAGACAGAAATTGGATACGTGTCCCATTGTCTAGATAAGCAGCGCATGAGCAATATAGACGTTTTCGTCTCAGCAGCCCGGATGGATTGTTCATATGGGAAGATTATCATCCCACCTACCCAGATCTCAACAGTAGTCCAGTTAAGCGGGCCAGCACGCCTGCTCATATAAACAAAAACCAAATTTCGTATTAGAATTAGGGATGAGGTGAGATTTCCGCAAAGAACTCCAGCCCGGTAAGCGGGCTGGTTGGGACCCCAATGAACAGGTCCATAGTCTTGTGCTCCCCATGGTATCATCCATGCAGTATTGTGAAGTAGTTTACAGGCACAGTGATTCGTAGTATGCCGTGTAAAATTCTTAATGAAATATGAAGATCTCTACCCTTATTACACTGATCAAAAACCTGTTTTACCTGATTTTGTTTGTCTCTGACATCTTCATTAGAATTAGGAGTGAAATGCATAACAGTCAATCCTTGTCCCATCACATCAAGTCCCTCAATTGGCACATATTTCTTTGCTTGCTTTGCTACCTCTTCTGAATTGATATTAACAATAGGTTTTGATGCAACTGTTATTGCTGCTTGCTTAACTCCTTTGAAAAATGCAAGGTCAGGCACTGCGACTCCTGTTAGTGACATTATCACATCTGGAACACTTTGACCTTGAAATGCGAAACAAAAGAGAATTCTATTAACGTTTTTTCTAGCAGCACAGTCATTGAGGGGATACGCAAAAACCATCTTTCCATTAAGGAAGTCCGTAAGTATTCTTAAAGGTGATCTGAAGTGAAACTTTTATTAATGCCAGTAGATAGCACTACTGAATGGTGCAAGCTTTATTAAAATTCTTTGATACCCCTTGTTTCGTTTTCGAGTCATCTACAGTTGTGTAGGATGGGCTGATGAAATCATTGTGCTTGCACAAAGTGAACAAAGTATAAAAGGCTGACTATGTTTCCAAAGATAAATCGGATCAAAGAACTTGTGTCAATCAGCATGCGTTTCTAAACATCATATAAATTCACGAGACAGCTCATATCCAATTTGCGTAGCAAACCTGCAAAGTTCTTCGCATCGGTGACCTTCCAAAGATAAGATGCAGCTATATTTCCCTATAGCTTCCTAGTAATTTGCAAACAAAGTGATGTCATCAGTCGCTACCTGAAGTCAGAGTATACTTCTAAACGAAATGAGATATCAAACAAATTGAAACATGATCTTTTATCATTCAACAGTGCTATTCATGTGGAACAATAAAACTTTTCGTTCCAGGCCACCTTTACAAGTCCATTCTTTTCGCATCTTGAATGCTTTTGCAAAGGAGTGATACAGTCATCGGGGAATGCATGAAATAACTTGGAATGCTTGTCAGAGAAGAATAAACCAACTCGACGAAAGGATAAACTTTAGAGAGATAGTTTTGAATAAAACTTTCTGATTTTTCTAATCATTTTCAAAGTTACCAATGTTGAATTGAAAATGCATTCACTAGGCTATTTTCATATTCTAGAGCTGTATCCAAAATGGATCAAGTCTACATCAAGTTTCTCTGTAATCCTAAAAAAACACTACGATTCAATGTATTCATCAAAAGTGGTTATAGCAGAGAATGCCAAAACGCCTGCTCTGAGGATCAAGAAGGAGAGTAAATCTAAAGTTCTGTCTTGTGGATTCTATTTTATTCAGGACCTGTGTGGTAATTGTTTCATTTAAGCCCTAGCTATATACCGGACAATTATAATGCCTTCTGCTCCGCCGTTGAATCAAATAAACAAAATCCGCGGGGCAGAACGTTAGATTTACCCTTCCTCTTTTGCTATAAGCACATAACTTTTCTTAAAAAGCACCTTTCGCTTGCGCAAGGCGAGGGTTTGCCCTACTGGTTTTTGGGCAACTTTTGCGGCCGTGTTTGTTTTGATTTACCGGTTAGGATAATTTCTGCAGTCACCAGTCACATTGAACTGAGGTATCAATTAAAGCGACTGTTGCTATTGTGCTACAAAATCTGCCATTATTAGATACACCATTTATATGCGAGTTCTCTTCAGAAAAGTCATATAATAATAGGAGATTGATTATTCATACCACTTATCACCGAGACTGATTACATGCCGTAGTTGCGCTCCTTCCAATTTAATGAACGAAGTGGAAACTGGGACTGAGGTGGTTAGTCTACTTATCACCAGTTCTCGCTAAATAGTCTTTAATGAATAGTTCTCCGCGAAAAAGCTGACAAGGATAAAAATCTTAAATCTGGAAAAAAAAACTCCTGTTTTTAGCATTTTTGGTTTAAAATGCATGCTCTTATATCCAAGTTTACGCGCTGTATCCTACAATGTCAATCCTTTCGTGGATGCTGCTACCACGGACAAAACTTACTTTACGCAGTTGAAAATACAAGATGCAAGATTACCTTTGTATAACGCAAATATCCCAGCGATTGGTTTCGCGAATCCTTCCTCTTCTGGGTTCGCTGTAGCTTTTTGGAAATCCTGGATGATCAAGTAAAATTTCTTTGCATCTGCGGCCAGTTTAGGAGCAACGATCTTCCCTTTTGCATAAATCTCAAACCCTCCGCCGGGAGAGAAGACACCCTTGACTTTCGGTTGTTGCATTACTAATGCCGTTAATCCAAGAGCACGCTTTTCAAAGTTCAAATCGGAAGCAATTAGATCTTCAGTTTGGATACCAAACTTTGCCAGGAAAACATTCACATTTAATGTCCTTAGTGAGAACTCTATATCATAGTCTGTACCATCAGTTTTGGAGACCTCCATCGGGACTGCATGATTGTTACCTACGAAGCAAAAGGAAAACTAGTGTGGACTAAATCAATTCAATTTCTTTGGGAATCATGCATTCCAAATTTGTTTCAAGAGCAAAAAACTCACTAGGTCATTTTGAGTCGTTAGAGTCGTGATGAAAGACCAAAAGACACAGGACTCAAACTCAGTCTTTGTCTTTTGGCTCTTTCTGCACGACCTTAACGAGCCAAAGGGCTTACTGTGAACCAGGTTTAACACAAAATGGCATGGCTGCTTGTATTATTACGGTACAGACTTTCTAAGCGGAACTTAGAACAGCCATTCCTTATAGTGGAGTCAAGATACATCGTTGATTTTGAATAATTGATAGATATAAGCTGACTTCTGCATGCTTTTACTGTGAAACGAAAGTATGTTTCAAAACATAACAAATAACAAATAAGAAAGATTTTCTCACACCTGGTAGCAATCGAATCAATTTCTTTGCTTTCAATGCTAAAAGCTGCAAAAAATTCTACGAGACTAGCTTGGCTAACTGTCCCTTTTGCACGAGGAAAGACATCTTTAACAGAAGCCATGAGTATCATAAAAGTAAGCCATGGGAATGGACATATAAAAAGGAGAAGGATCGGTCTGAAAATATGAATTATATGTTTCTTCTTCAAATATGGTTCCTTGCACGGATTTTCCATTCGTAAGAGATGAAGATGAAAGGAAATAGAAATACCCAAAACAAGATCTGATGAAGAATAGCCCCTCCTCCCCCCCAAACGGGGATTAATATAGCCTGCGTGCAGAGGAGTTGAGGTTGCGCGTAGGCTAGGATTGATATGGAATCTGAGATTTATAAATGATCATTGTCAATCCTTCGACATTTTTATATTTCCACGCCTAAAAAACCTACTCCAGGCAGGGGGGCATATAATATCATCATTCTTTACCTTGGTTTTTCTTTTGTTTTATGCAACAACAGTCATCTTCTTACATTTAGCATTGCATGGTAGATAGGTAGAAAGGTAAACAGGTTAAAGAAAACGCCTACGCATCCACTGTCTCTGCAGTTAGGCAATGCAACGGCACGGGTGAAAGTTATCAAATACGCTCCATGCATAGAATAATGAATATTCTTAACTTGCTCCGGGCCAGCTTTAACAATGTCATTTCTTTTGTCATGTCAACTTGCAATTTAAAGAAAATGTAGTGGTACATGATTGCACACATGAAGAAACATAGCATGCGCCTCAGATCCTTCAAGTCTTTAAAAAGGTGGGTGTAAAATTCTATAACATTTTGCGATGAATTGAATGACTTGCAAGGAACTTTGGGCAATTTGCTATAAATCCGTATTGGCAAAGTTTTGATTTATTGATCATTTTGAAAATGGCAACATTTCAATTATTTTTGCCAAAATTCATCGAAAATCTTGAAAAATTAAAATCATTGTCAATCTTAGATTACTCGAGGAAAATTAATACAATGTTCAAGAAAACCATAGTTTATGAGGGTTTACAATATGGTGGCAAGCAGATGTGCCTGCAATATGGTGGCAAGCAGATGTGTCTGCAGCATTTCTGGTTTGGGACTAGAAATTTGATGACGTCACAGCCTTAAAATTAATAAATGCCACCATTTTAAAAAAATTATCAAGAATTCAAAATTGCCACGACAGATTTACAGCAAATTACTCAGGGTTTCTTTCAAGCACTGCAAATCAGAGAACAATGTCATAGAGTTTTACATCGGCCGTTTTAAAGATTTTAGCTCCATTTTTAGAAATATAAAACTTACCAACTGAAGTCATTCCTCTAAGAGCAATTTGAAGGCTTTCTATTTTCACTTCTTCTGTATATTTCCAACGGACGGTAAGATCAGTTTCAGCTGCTAACGTCATATGCTGCGGTGCCAATTCAACCGATTCTAATGACTTTGCTTTGAATGCAATTGTCTCGAATTTGCTCCCAGAGCATTTATTCACTTTAAACCTTCTGGCATCAAACTTTTCTGGGTTGATAAATTTGTGTGTAATATCTAGTAAGTTGACGCCAGGAAAAAGTTGGGCAATGACCATTTTCAAGGAACATAGTCCAGATGAAGCAGCATATGTAGTTTCGCATTTATTGCCCCCTTTTCGGGAGTACGTACAGTCTGTATTTTGGATTTTTACAGACGCTAGGCTGCCGCTATCCATCTCTTGGAAAGAAGGAAATTCTGAAACAAAGACAGATGAAAGTTGTGATTCTAAACTATGGTTCAATCAAGACAAAATAATAGAACTTTCCTTAAAGGGGCAGAGTCACGACACTGTAAACAAACTTCTTTCAAAACGACGATTTTGCAGTATTTATGATAGGCCGTATCACAGATATTTTCGACTACTTTTCTCAAAATGAAAGTGTTATTTTAAAAGATGGACTCTTGAACTTCGTAGCGAAACAAATGAAACACGCATAGGTTGCACGATTGCAGAGATATTGGTGAATCTTAGGAGTAACGTTTT
The DNA here is from genome assembly GCA_964019985.1 of Aurelia sp. 4 Dawson et al 2005. NCBI lineage: Eukaryota > Metazoa > Cnidaria > Scyphozoa > Semaeostomeae > Ulmaridae > Aurelia > Aurelia sp. 4 Dawson et al 2005. The sequence continues at coordinate 7,624,458 of OZ026506.1, forward strand.
CGTGGATTCACTCCATCCATTAAGATCTGTGCAGAACACAATGGCCATGTGTGGGCAACAATATAGGGTTTTAGAAATGACAGGCTTGTTCAGGGTACGTTGCTATAGAGCAAAGAATTCTGCGTTCTGCGTAGATGTATGTACTTTCCTCACAACACATGTACCTTTGCTTATTCTCCTGTTTTTAGAGAATGGTGGTCCATTAGTAAAACGCTGTCTTCGTGTATTTGGTGAGAAAAAAGCTGGCAGCTTTTGGAAACGACATTAAAACACCAACACAGCAAACTGAGACCATAGAGTCTTTAACTCAATAAATTCCCAGTTTCCGGGAAAAGGACATAGCAAAGATGAACTGTTCACACTATCCATACCTTACATCAAATGTAAAACAGACGAAAAACAAGTTCAAAGGACTTTGTGGCTATGTGGCGCTATGCAAAAGTTTGGAGTTACCTTAATCAAACCTACCAGTTTGGTGAATGAATTAGAGAGTTAGCTCTAGTATACTTCTACTGACGTCATCAGTAAGGCCTTTATCACCATACAGTGAATATTCTGTTAGAACGTTGTATTGAAGGGTGTCGATTTGGACAAATCGTAATAGTTCCGAAACTTCAAGGAAATTTTTTGTTTTGTTTTTAATTTGTTTTCAGTGGCCTTGTCTGGATTTCTAGCTACTGAAAGCTAATTTAGGCCCACTGTACATGCCGCGTCCAGTAATGGGTCCCCTAGTTTAACGTCCCTTCCGAAGGGCGACGAGGTGAGTTGTGAGGTCAGGCCTCCGAGGTCACCCATCCGGAGTTTGACCTCACTCGACGGAGCTTAAAGGTCGAGTCTGGGGTTGGTAAAATTTTTGATTATCCAAGAAATTACATTGTTGTGAATGATGTGTAGTACTTTTTCAACTTTTTTTCTCTTTCAATCTGCGAAACTACATATTTCAATCTGCTAGGAAGTGCAAAATGATATCATTTTTTGTATGACGTCACTTCACGTTGACATGAATGAGGCTGCCAAATTTGTTGATATTATACCACTCACACTGCTAGCCTCCTTATCGCGCCTTTGCACACTGGTACAAAATACAAAATGGTGACGATATTTGGCCTAACTTACGAAGATCAATCGTCAAATTCATGCAAGTTCAAAGGCTTGAAAACTTGGAAAAACTCACGACTGGTGTTTAGCAGTTGGTAAGGTTGCGTTTTAACGAAAAAATTATTAACCCCGGACTTGTCCTTTAACTTCAGTTACCTAACGAAGACTGTTTCAGCCACTCGGCCACTCACCCCCAGATCTCATCGTTCTATCAATTTTTACAATTTTCCAACGAGGGCAAGCTGTTTTGACTCATAAGGTATATGTGTACACGGAGATAGAACGAGAAAACACAATGAGTGGATGTTTTCAATGCAAGGCGCCATAAACAATCACTAAGATCAATTACTGCGTATCATACAAACAGGTAGGTACCAAGATCTTACTTTGAAAAAAACAAACATATCATAATTTTACCTGAGGAGCGCTTTTGTCTTTCCTTATGATTGGCTTCATTGCTAATTGCAAGGTCAGTGGAGCACAAGGTCACAGCGAAAAGCAACCACAGCAACATAATTTATTTGGTCTGCAAGAAAGAAGTTATTTGTATCAACTGATTGTTGTGATCATACAGAAGGTAAAATGACGCACACAGTGAAACTGATACCAAGAAATAAAATTCATAGAATAATATAAAACCTGGGAGGGTAATGCCAGCCCTACCCCCCATGGGTCTATGCCAAATTGTAGCTATTGTTGTATAGTGTTGTTTGTAGTTGATCAGTCTCAGTTGGTGTATGGTAAAATTACTAATTTGTCCGGCTATTGATATGTTATGGACTTACCAAATACATATTGGTCATACAAAGATAAAAATCTTCAGCCGATGATGTCCTGTCATCACAAGGTCCTGTAGAAGCCCCCAGGAGCTCAAACTGAGCCTATGCATCAAGCGCACATCTCGGCCCTCTAGATTTACCAAAAGGCCTTTAACTTTTCGGGGCAAGCCTACAGTACAGTTTATTCGTAACTTTACAACCCATAGTTCGCAAGATTTCGTTTCAGAATTCATTAGATTTTATTTTTTTCAAAAACTTGACGTCTTACCTTACGAAAAGGCTTCAAGGACGGTCAGTAAAACCTTTCGAAGAGCAAAAAGTAGACAGCGAGTACCAAAAAAAAGGCTGGGGGTAAGCTCGGAGCAAGGCTATTCCAATAAACGGAGCAAAACTTTTTGAATCGCTCCCCCTCTCAAAAAATTATGCTCGATACATCGAGTCATAGGGGATTGACTACAGTTCAGAATTCTAAGCCGATGAAGTATTTAAACAATCAAATCAGCTTTTTGAATAATTAGACATTTCTGTTCCTATTTGTCAACATTTCTGCTCCGGTTTGTCAACAAGCACTTCAAGCTAAGTAATCTATCTCTCGCTAAAACACCTTTTGAATTCCTTAACACATTTTTTGTCATGAAAATCTATGCCATAAAAGCAAAAAGTAGTGCAGTACTCCGAATTTCCAAAAGGATGGTCACATGACTTGAAGTGGGTAAAAAAATGCCTTGCCGATCTTGACCATTGCTTTCAGCTTGGTTTACACTTGATCAAAGAAGGCCTTTGATTCTCTGTCGCCCCCCTCTGGATAAACAAACAGTAATGCAATGATAGTTAGTGAATTAATGTCTCTGTTGCGTAGCATTACTGTCTATGTTGACTTACCAATACATCTTGACTAAAGTAAAAACATTCCGCAATAATTTTTACTTACCTTTTTCCATGCAAAATCTTCAAAACTTGATAGCCTGTGTTTTCTGAAGCATTCTTCAGCAAACAGTCAAAATAATTCACAGAGCCTATCAAGCCTTTTACAATACCTGACGATTAGCTGGTTGTCTTAACGAACTGACAAACATTGCAAATATGATTATTTCTAAACCATCTCGTTGACATGTTTCGGCAATGATCCTTACATATTAACACAAACGATTCCGGGTGAGCTACAAACACTTCATGATCCAAATCGCACCTAGCATACTAAAGAGAAAAGTAAAAGACAAATCCTTTGTATTCTCACTCAGTAAAAGGACTTGTCTATCTTTTTAGATGCTAAATAGTAACTTTTGGCAAGATCGTGCTTCAGGCTATGAATACCTCATTAATGGATAAGTCCGGGTTTGGTATACTTGTTGATTATTCAAGAGCACCGTAGTGAATGGTGTGTAGTACTTTTTCCCAATATTTTTCTCTTTTAATCAGCGAAACTAGATATTTGCATCTGCTAAGAAGAGCGAAATGACATCCTTATCACGCCTTCGCACACTCGTACAAAATACAAAATGGCGACGATCGTTGGCCTGACTTACGAAGATGAATAGTCGAATTTATGAAAGTTCGAGGCATGAAAACTTGGAAAGAACTCACGACTGGTGTTTAGCAGCTGGTAAAATTGCTTTTTAACAATGATTTTACCAACCCAGGACTTGTCCTTTAAACCAGATTAGATTGAAGACATATATTCTCTTTCGCTGAGGAATAATCGAGAAATAATCGTCATTCTTTTCAAAAACGCACTTTGTAATGCTTAAAGCAAGGAGATTAAGTTTTACTTAATTACTTACTTACAAATTTACTCAATCTCCCTGCTCAGCACCCATGCTTTTCTTACACAAGTTGCGAATTCAAGCAAAATGAATCGTACTCATTGTTTGTGAAATTTTTTGTTTAGGCATGCTTTAGGAGATAGGAATCAAATGTTTAGCCGATTTGTGATCGTGGCCATGCCCGAATACCCAAAAAGCTTCATTTTCACGGACAAATCAGACGGCGAAACAGGACAAAAGAAGCCCGTAAAGATTGCTAAATGATAGAAATTCATCGAATCTTTTCGAAGAAATCTACTCTCCGGATTTTTGGGTATACACGTTTGGGTGCCGGTTAATAATCTCACTGTTTCAAGGAAATATGACTTCTCCCATGGGCTAAATCGGCAAAGGCTTATCGAGGCTTGTTTATGCCACTTCAAGTCAGTTGATAAAAAAACTTTTTTGAACTTTAAAGCTTGCTGTAAAAGCTCTACTTAGTCCTCTCTCTATTAAGTCCCCCTCTTTTATGAGCCCATCCCCACTGAGTAAAGATTTCAAATAAGCCATCCTCTTCTTAAAGGCCCCACTTACATCCAATTCCAGAAATTAACAAAGATCTTCCGTTTATGTTGCTAAATAAGCGCGCATATCGATTTTGATGTGGTTTGGGATAAAAACTGTGCCGAATTTATGCATTTGACTCGTAAAATTGTCTATTGAATCCGCAAAAAATGAAGTCCAAGAACTGGAAAGCCGTCATTCGCATCCATGTCATTTGATACTGCAAATAAGCCTCCCCTCTCTAATAAGTCTCCCCCCCCTCTGGAGTTTGCGAAATTAAATAAGCCCCCAGTGGTCTAATAGAGCTTTTACGATATTTCGCTCCATCAAAACTTTTAACATGGATGCGAAAAATAGTGAAACAAAGGCACATGATTTGAAATGCGTGAACAAACGTAATCAGATTTTTTCAATTTTTCTGTTGTTTCACCAGGATCTCGATTGTTTAAGGGTTTATGTCTCATCGGTTTCGGAGAGGCCATAACTTGTAGAAACCATGAGTTGTCTAAACCAGCATCCAAACGTGTATACCCATACCTCTGGAGAGTAGATGTCTTAAAAAAGTTTAAAACAATTTTTGCACTGGTTGCTTTTATGAAAGTGGGTAAAATGTAGAGAAATCCAAACACGTTTCTTTGTTATCTTCGCTTATTCGCCGTCTGGTTGGTCTGTGAAAATAAGGCTTTTGAGGTTGCCGGACATGAGTCAAGAGCAAAAATCGGCTAAAACATTTGATTCATATCTTTTAAAGCATGCCTAAAGCAAGAAATTTCACAGACAATGAATACGAATGACTTTGCTTGAATTCGCAACTGGTGGAATTATAGCATTGGTGCTGATCTTGAACAATAACATGTTCTGGGTGAGAGAGCAATGGGAAAATAAGGTTTTGGGCGTATATTAACGTTTACCTTTTATGAGAGTATTTCTTGAATTAGATGTCCTGTGAAAATGCCACGAACAACAACAATTAAAGCGTATGGCAGGAGTAATTTTGCGTTATCGCAAATCTCACGTAACATCTAACTTGCAACAGACTTTTGTCTGTTACAGTAACGTTGCTTCCATGTAAATATTTTGTGAATAGCACGAGTTTGCACAAGAAAGCAACTGTGCACATCGTGGATTAAACAATTTTTGTCCTATGGTTTAAATGCGTTATTAAAGGTCATCTTTAACGTTATATCTATATCCAGCAGATCTTTAATCCATTGTAAACTATATAGGTGTTTGTATCTGATTTAGGACAGATTGACAATCCATAGTAAGGCACATTTAGTTTTAAAGTTACTGCACTCTGTTCTCAATTTGCTTTGCTGTCATTAGGATGATATTAAGTCACATCAAATAAAACGTAAATTTACGCAGTTAATTCAAAGTTACAATGAGCAAAGTTTGTCAACTTTTAGGTTAATTACAGTTGTATCTTTATTAGTAACATGCAGCAATAGCATGGTAAAGTCTTTCGATCCGGCCATTGAGACTTCCAACAGAAAAAGATGCATCATCTAAGGTTCTGGATTCTTCGAAAAGCAGACGATGAAGCTCCTAAAAATTGACATTTAGAATAAGAACATAAAAGATCATCAACTGCTTTCAGTTTTCGTCAAAAGCTTTGAGCCTTTTTATTCATGAAATACAATTAAAGTTGATACTAAAGTGATAAACATTGTTCTGTCACTCAATCAATGAATAAATAAGATTCAGAACCATTTAAAAATGGAATACTCTCTCCGCGATTCGTTTATCTATTGAGAGAGCTCCTCCTAAAGAAATCCCCCATTCATGCAACATCTTATGTAATTGTCATTTTTATGTGTTATTATTAGTATGTTTATGTAATTCATAGTCATTGTATATAATTAGTTCCTTTTATCAAGATATTGTATGTAGAGGAATTTTATAATATATGAACTGAAATGAACTGAACTGATTCTTTATGTTTATTCGTTACTTCACAGGTTAATCGGGCGAGTCAGTAAAATATATACAATCCTTCGTAATACAAAAGCTAGAACAAAAATTTGAAGAATTAAAATTCCGTTCCCTGAATGAAGATTTAATTTTATCTTAAGGATTTAGTCTTAATTTAAAACCAATTGTCTTGATTTCAAAGTAAATTCCCCCAAAAATTAGCTTCCACTGGCTTTTCCTAAACCCACGAGTGACTGGCTCGATATTATCAACGCTTTAAGAATCAAAATGGTAGGATAATTTTACTAATAATAGGGATACTCTTTAAATGCGGTTATGCTTCCCTATCAACCCCAATGGGTTGTACTCTAGCTTATTTAGGATAAGTGTGCTCAGGCTTTGGTACACAGCATCAACCGAAAAAATAATTTCTAGCATAAAGATAGGCCTTAAAAAAATAATTTTTCTCACATTGCATAATTAAAAGTTCTTGAGTCTGCATCTTAAATGTTTGAAAAACCACCCTATGTTAAGTGATGCATTTAGAAATAAAAGTATGTTGACCTTAGTAACGTTGCTTGATTTTAATTTGGTTGTAACGTATATTTTACTCTATTCTTTTTGCTTTTTCTCATATTTGAGACCCAAAAGAGTAATCTAGAATTTCAAGAAATCAAAAAAAGATAGCTGTAAAAATGGCTGACCCTAAGAAATGATTCGTAGCCAAATTTTAGACCCAAAAAAATAACCCGAGCATTCCTATCCAAGGTATACCAGAGTAACACCCCCCCCCCCTATCAACGGAGGACACCTAAGTACGTCCTAAATATGTAAATCTAAAACTTCTGGTAAGAAAGTTCCACTTTAATATCTATAAAGCAGTTACATTAAGGCCTAGCCATTTCTACAAATGCCAAAGACATTGAGTACACTTAATTTCTGATCAATATGAAGTAATTGCAAACTTACCTTTCCAACTTTTTTGAGTGATTTCAGATGTGTGTGTTTCGCAGTAGCTGGAATATTCGTTCGCGAGTATGCTTTATGACCAGTTTCACGCAGCATATCAACAAAATCATCATTGCCATAATATGAAGATAATTCACTTCTCAAGTAAGCCAATCCCCTTTTACTTTGCTCAGAGAGGCGGTCGGAGAAAATGGTTAGATAATCAGCCATGCCTGTTATAGAGAAAGGAGATTAGGTGTGAAATGACTTTGTGTCGACTAAGGGGCCATCCAAATTGATCAGTTAAATCTGAGCACATAAAGCCACAAGTTGAGGAAGAAAAGCTGATACATTACTTTAATGTTAGCGCTTCGGTGACAACGAAATTCGCCGACTCTAGTCCGAAAATATGAATTACCGAATTTTTCGATTAAATATCCAGAAAAAAACTGGATCATCCTTTCGGTAGAACTCGGCTAAGACCAACCAATCAAAGATATACAACATTCCTGAAAGGTAGCCTAGGTACAGACAATTCACAAGGAAAAGATATGATCTGCGCAACGCCACTCACTTTTGTGTAGTGCATGCATCAGCATTTATTTGATAACAAAGAAAGTCTATTGTTGCAGCAGCTAATGAAATCGCTTTCCTCGGAAAAAAGGAAGCAATCAGACTTAAGCCACCTATCACGTGATTACATTTCAGATCTTGCTTTGATCTTTAAGCAAGCTTAATTAACAACGCAATACTCCGAAATTCTAACTACCCTACCGCAGACGATAAACAGACCTTAAGGAGTAGGAGTCATTCAAGCTGCCATTGAAATGAAATGCTGACGCATGAAATACACGAAATTAAGCGGCGTTACGCAGAATATATTTTTTCCTTCGGTATTGTCTGCACGCAGGCTACCTGAAAAAACCAACGGAAGGATTATAGATAAGTAACTAAATATTCTCTCAACCCCATCAACTAAAAAAAAATTGATCACAGAATCTTACAAACACATTTTCACAGAGAACATTTTATGAGAGTATACCAAATAGATGAAAAGTTAAGTTTTTGCATCACTTTGTGGCGTTCCAGCCTTCAAACAATAAAGTTTTACTGCTGTATTAAAGTAAAAGAATAGAGAGCTAGCGACATAGCAAAAAACAACGGAGGCACCACTTATCTTTTATTGTTTTCATCGATCGACAGCATCAAATACAATAGGTTAAATTTTACATTTACCCAGTTCCCCTAGCTAAGCTGCTTTTAACTCCGTTGATTTACTTTGGAGAAAAAGATTGAGCTGTACCTTTTCTAGTGAATTCGTACCAATACATCATATCATTGTGTTCCAAAGCTGATAAAGAGGTCTTGTTCACTAAAAGATAAAATACAAGTTTGTCTTGGGAGAATGAAGCGAATGAAAGTTTGTCGTGATAGCTGGAAAGTAGTAAATAATTTGGACACCCCGCAACTACCTTCCAAGTAATATGATACAGAAATAAGGGGGCATTAAGGTAAAACTATGCAAGGGATAGTCTTTATTAGAATAAATGGTTTCCAAAAGCATATCACTCATATCTTTAAAAGGGAGGGTGTAAGGTTCTATTGCAATTTTCTTTGAATTACAGGGCTTGAAAGAAAACTTGGGTAACTTGCTGTAAATCTGCCGTGGCAATTTTTTGATGCGCTGATTATTTCCAAAATGGTAGCATTTATTAATTCGGAGGCCATGACATCATCAAACTTCCAAATCTTTAACAAGAAGAGATACAGATCTTTTGTTTCCACCATATTGTAAACCTTCATAAACTGTTTCTTTTCTTGGAAGTTGTATCGAGTTTCGAGGAATAGCTTAAGATTTACGATGATTTTAACCCGTTCCAAAATTTTCGATGAATTTCTAACAAAAATTACCAAAAATGCTGCCATTTTGGTGATCGAGATGTTAAAAACTTGCCACGACAGATTTACAGCAAATTGTTCTAGTTCCTTTTAAGTCGTTCAATATATAGAAAAACATGATACAGTTTTACATCCATCTTTTCAAGGATTTGAAACATTAGAGCCCAATGCTGTTTCCTAAGCTAGTACATACATAATTTTTTCCTACGGCCGGAGTTCGTAGTGAGTGGTGAGTGGCCGAGTGGCTTATACAGTCTTCGTCAGGTGACTGAAGTTAAGCTTGGCCGAGTGAGGTCAGATTTCGGATGGGTGACCATTGAGGCCTGACCTCGCAACTCACCTCGCCGTCCTTCGGAAGGGACGTTAAACTAGGGGTCCCGTGCCTGGATGCGGCATGCACAGTGGGCCTAAATTAGCTTTCAGTAGCTAGAAATCCTGACAAGCCCACTCAAAACAAATTGAAAACAAACAAATTTTTTTAACTTTTAGCGATGCGAATGTTGCGTTGAGTTTCTCATAAGCAATTTTTCTCAATAAAAATACATGTATTAGAGAAAGATGTGGTAATCATTCGCAAGATTGATAATATGAATGCACTAGGATGTTTCGATCAATCTAACGTGATTCTTATTCACAGGAATTGTTCAGCAAACACGGTGGGTGCAATGTTATGCAAACATGACTCTACGCCCATCCATGATTTTGCGTAAAGAGGTGTAAATTTGAAGTAAAATCATAGGATTCTACAATTATCCTGCAAAGCGTCGTCAGTAACTTGAATAATAAGAAACTGCAAAATCCCAAAGCTTTCTCAAACAGCCAGTATTTTCATTGCAAAAATCTCTTAAGGGTTTACTAATAGTTCTTTAACAAGGGTTGTCTTCAACATTTTTCGTTATAAGGGTGTTTTCACCAACTAGAAAGTCAGGGAAAAGGGTATTTTATTAAAGTGGCACGGACAAGCGTAGTGTATCTTTTACTTCTGCATTACACCCAATGGGTGAGCAAATTTGACCTCCATAAACAACACTAAATGAATCACATACTCAGCTTAAGGATTTCTGTACGTGAGGACTCAAGCTCTTTCTGAATTGACTGACTGCTTTTCCCATAAATCTCCTTGCCACGTGTATAATGATCTGATATTACGCTGAGACTATCTGCGATATCCTTATACTCTGCAATCACTTTTCGTGCCTGGTGGCATGCAGGTTGACCTGAAGAGAATCATGGGCATCATGTATTGCATAAAGTAGCTGGCACAATGTATGGAACATAGGAGGGGGGGGGGGCAGAAGAGACTTCAAAAATCGCCGGAAAATTACTACCCAAATGCAAGAAACAAAAACTGTTTCCATAGTCTCTGAATCCCTGCAAAAATAATTAGAAGAGTCCAGGGCTACGAAATTAACTGTGTTGTTACAAAAACTTCTCGAAGAAAAACTATTTCCACTGTGCAGTTCCATCTCTTCCTGTGCGTCATGTTCTCAATATCAAATTTGTGAAACATCCGGTAAAACGTATTAAGAAGGCAGGGAAGAACTTTCAGCCATCCCTGTTTTCCAAACTGACATGGAAAATAATGATTAAAGAAGCAGCAAAAATGATGCTGAAGGGGTTTAAAACAATCGTACAGTATTGCAAACATGTTTATTCATTTGAAAGTACTTGCTAGTTTATTTTGGTAACTCTGTCCAATCCCCTCTACCCCCTCTGTTCCATACTTTATGACAGCTCCCAAATTTTTCTTCCTGTGACCAAATAACAGTGAAAGTTTTTGGAAATCACCAAAACCATGTTACCAATCCAGAAATTTTCCTTCGTGCATTTGTTTCAATGACAAATAAGAAGATCATAGTCATTTTATTCAATTGGAAGACTGAAGAAGAAAATTTGCTTGGGAGTCTTAGGCCTTCTCATGCATTTCACAACCACGAAATTCTCATAAATTCAAATTTACCAATGCTCTCGGTTTTCATAAAAGCGTGAGAAAAATAACAAGGATACTGTTCCTAAGTATATCCTTAGAATTCTGATTTCAAATCACTTCCCTTTCTATGTATGATTATGCTGTAATAATACACTTTTTATAGTTGGCTAGGAAGGCTGGTCAATGCCAGCAAAGGCCAACTCTTTGCAATGTCTAAAGTTCAGCTATATACTACAAATGGAGAAGCTAAATCCGGATCCCTTCCAACTCCTGATTTTCATTTTGAACTCAGGATACTTCTTCGAGCATTTTGAAAACAATTTGTTTCCAAAGTCATCAGCCCAAGGTTTAGGAAGCTGGGGGAGATCGCTATTCTCACCTAAGATAGAAGCACTTTGCCATTGAGGAACTCGCACGGAAGGGAGAGGTTTCCAGAAGTAATACATTTGTATACCTCTAGCATTTTACATGCCTTGCGACTCCATCGTTCCTGAGTAAGAGCTCTTCGAACTGGAGTGAAGATCACTTGACCCTACTCATATATTTTTTTACGAAAACAAACCTTTTTCCACCAAATTTCGGAAACGTACCTTCGACAGCAGAATGATTATATTTCTGCTGAATATTCTCTGCTGCAAACTCTCCTGCAAAAGGATTTGACCTCTTCGCAGTTGCCCATGGTGAATAATAATTGAAAGCCATTGTTGTCTTATCCCCTTTCGCTGTGAACCTTGGAATTCTTCGTTCTGCAAGCCTCAGCAACTGGGCCTCAAGGAGATCTCGTTTTGGCTTGATGATCTTGCCTCGTTTTGTTGATTCTTTCTCAATATCAAGCGAGACCCGTTCTAGGCTTTTCTTGATGGCGTTGATCTTTGTATACCGAAGTTCAGCCTCCGCCAAAGCCTTGTAAAGTTCATCGACAGTGGGGTATGACGTTCTCAAAATCTGCACACCTACGTTTTTGTAGAATTCGCCATTGAAGCAGATGTCTTCTTTGCTGTCACCGCTGCGCTCATTTTCGGCATTCAGCTCAAAGGAGAGCTGGAATGGCAAGCAGGGAGGGGATAAAGACGTTAGGTCTTCTCTTATCCGCAAAGAACGAATTTCTACGAGGCTGCTGCCATCTGGTTGACTCAAGATATCTGATAACTCTGTCTCTATGTCTGCTTTATTGTCAACAAGCTCTTTCGTCTCTGTTGCAATGTCGTGTGCTTGCTTCAAGAGCTCAATGAGTTTGCCAACATTCTCCGACATGATTTTGGTTTCTCTGTACCTGTTCAACAGCAGCTAGATGGAAAGAGGTGCTTTGTCAACTATTGCAATGAAAAGGCAGAAGCTCCATACTATAAGCCATGAAAGTGCTAAGAAAATTGAAATGTAATCTATGCTCTCCAATGCCACATAGAAGGGGATGATATCCAATAAATGGGGCTGCGAAGACTTAAATGCTTGAAAACTGATTCCTGAGTCGGTCATGATTGGTGATGCATACAAACATTTTTAACTGAAAGTGTTTCTGTAATTGCCTCAGTCGAGAGAAATACTTGCTTACACTTTTAACTAAATCAATTAATGAAGGATGCTAGAAAGGGTGGGAACATATCTCAGAATTCAACGAACGGGGGGAATTCTATTTTTGGCAGTGACTTGTCACAGTGTAGGGTGATTTAGTTCAGGAAACTCCCCAACTGAAACAGCCCCAAGAACCCAAAAGTCATATTCTGGCTAATTCATGTCCATAGGTAGGTTGTTACGAACATGCTCCGTACTTAATAAAATTTGTTTGCTGAAGATATGAAGAGTGCGATCGTTATCACATTGACTAAAGGAAAGAGAAAACTTTGAAGTGAGTCAATAAATAGTACTAACCCTGATTTCTTGCAGTTGTTCTGAAGCCATACCAGCGGCACTAACTTTCTTCGCTTCGCATTTCAACAGACACATGACATTAACGACCTTTTCTTTGTCTTCACTCCACGTCATACATTTCATGTTACGCTGGCCTTGAGCTTGTCCAAGGCAGTCTTGCTTCCATTCAATACCAGGCATTGATACTGCAAATTAAAAAGGAGACTTCAAAAGAAAACTGACCAATCAAACTTAGATGAAAGCGAGCATGGTCGCAATTGCGCTATTTCGCAAATTACAATTAGTCCCTGGCTTATTGTAATTTGGGAAATCGACTTTTTTCTCCGTATTTTTAGCAGATTTCTTCTTATTTCAAGCACTATGGCACGAGTCAGCGCTTTTTAAAACCAAAGTTGGCTTCCAGATTGAGTATGAAATATGCTATCGAAATATTTTGCAAATTACAACAAGCCCAGACCTTATTGTAATTTGCGAAATCGATCTTTTTCTCCGTATTTTCAACTTATTTACGCTCATTACAAGCCCTAGGACACAAGGCACCACCTTTTACAAGACAAATTGGCTTCCCGATTGAGCATAAAATATTCTATCAAAATATTTTGCAAATTACAATAAGGCCTGGGCATTTTCCGTTCCGTCGTCGAGGACTGGATTAGCACTTGCCTACTGCTGCGTTCCCAGCGCTTGGCGCTAAAAACAGCAACTTCACCTTCACCTTTACCAGCAAGTTCCTGGTATCTGGGTCTAAGAGATAAATGATTTTACCAAGCAAAATTTTCAAATCTAAGTTAGCCAATAACATTTCAGTTTTAAATCTTGGCCACGTACGCTTCATTCCACAACTCGCCAAACGTGTTAACATCCTATGACTCAACCACTATCTTCTTTGGTGGGGTGTATGGCATTAAAACGGCAAAATGAAATAGGCAACACAAACCAGTTTTGCATTTGTCTATACAATCAGTAGAGATATCTAAAACAGCCATGTCAACATCAGAATTGATCGTTTGGATCTGCTTTTGAACTCGTTGCATTTCTGCAGTATGTCCCTCGTGCTGAGTTGTGTACTCTCTCAAAAGCAACGCTGTTTCTCCTAGCTTCTTAGCAGCAGTTTCTTTTCCCTTCGTTGCTTGTGCCTTTACGTCTGCTAATGCTTCTCTCAGGTTATTATTCACGTTGGCCTTTGCTTGCTGTGTTAGATCCAGTTCGTACTACGATTAAAGTTAGTAAGCTAAAAACTGCACCAGAAACCAGTGCTTTACACCTAAATCTACAGATCCCAGCAGGGCCAACGTTTCCGTTAATCTCATTGATATTGAGACTGTTATAATGATCAAGAAACTTAAACCTGACGCTAATGATGAACACTCGTCAATGAATACAGGCGAGACACTTGAAAGTCTGTAGCCAAGTTGCCTGCAAGAAAGGCACTTTGCGAAGCAAAGAGGACGGTGATAGGGTTGAGAGGTGTTTAGAAGCTAACTTAGTTGGGCATTGTTGACAGAGACTTGAAAAGGGTTGGTTTAAGCGTAAATTATGCAGCAAATGTCTTGAGAAATCGTGGAAAATGGTAAAGACTGGTTGACCATACAATGCATCAACTGTAATGAGGAGTAAGTAATGATGATGATGATGATGATGATGATGATGATGATGATGATGATGATGATGCTGATGATGATGATGATGATGATGATAATGATGATGATGATGATGATGATGATGATGATGATGATGATGATGATGATGATGATGATGATGATACGGATGTTGGAGCACAAAACAGATGACAGTACACTGTCATCGATGCCCGCGCGATCGATTTAGGATTTCATGAAAACTAGGTTCTACATTTTATATAGGGAGTTTCATAAAATACGCAACCCATATTATAACTGAAAACCTTAAAGAATTGATAGAGTTTGTGTAGATGTAATGCATACCGTCTGAAAGCACAATTTTATCTCATTAGAAAAAGAATAACGAGAAGTTTCATGTTTCAACATCCATTGATTAAAAGCTTCATGTTTCCACATCTAAATTTTCTAATCAAACTCTACGCCCGTTGCAACATTTTCAAACACTTTTATCTTCTTTCTAATGATATGAAGCTTTGATACATTAATGGAATTACTTATCCTTTAACTGATATTTTAGTAAGTACCTCCAATTTGTAATGCAGCATGCGATAAGATCAAAATCAACACCCATTTACATACAGTAACAACTACGAAACAAATTTTGTCAAAGCATTTCAGGACTAGAAGCGCACGAGGTGATGTAAAGAAAAACACAAATTCATCCCTATGAGATGCATTTGTTGATAATGATAAAATATGCTCTCACAAAGGTGGATGTTGACGAAAGCAATGCCTTATTGCTTTCCGGCATCTTCAAATAGGCCATACTTACGAAAACGTCAATTATTCAACGAAAAATTCAGCTAATCCATCAACCCTGGATATGATTAGAAAGAAGACAAGTTTTATTTTCACATGGCATGCCTCAAATGGATTTAAATCTTATCAGTTTCTGAAGAATCTTGAATGAAAGTAGGCTGCGTTTTTCTGAAACACCCTGTATGGGCAAAAAGTATTCAAATTACGATTTACCGTGAAAACAAAATCTTGAGGGTTGTTGAGTCCAGCTGTAGTTAGTACCACCTCAGCATCATCCACTTCGCCATACATTTTACCTCTCACTTTGAATTTGTAGTCAAATCTTCCTTCGCGTCTTCTGGTGACCTCATTAGTGAAATTTCCTTCAAGACCGATTGTTTCGCAATACCTGCAAAATACGTAATAACAATTCTTACTACCGGGCGAGCCAGAAAAAAGTTCCCTCCTTTGAAAATTCATGGCACCAAGAGTACTTGACAGATTCAACCAATTCAAATTCTAACTGAAAGCAGAAAAATTGAAGTATTTTCGCAATTTTTCTTGCTGTCTTACTAGCACTGGAAGTATCGCAAAATTTAACTTTACAAATATTTCGAGGTTGCAAAATGACTGAGAAATGGCCTAAAGCAGTGATCAAATTGTAAGGACCCTCCTTGCACACAACAATACGCAATGGATGTTTCATGTTTCTCAAGAGTTAAACCATATCAGTTTTCAAACAAATACTAAAAACTTTCAGGTCCATGGGAATAAACGTGCATTGGGAATCTCTCACCCATGGAAAATTGTATTTTCTTTATTGATCCTTGCAAGGAGTCCTTCTTGATTCGAATGAAGTTTTAGGCCAATTTCAGTCACTTTGCAACCTTGAAATTCTGTAAGGTTAAATTTACCAATGCTCATAGTGCAGCTAAGACGGCGAAAAAATCACAATGAAAATTGTGATCCTTTGGCTTTCAACTACAACTTATATCATTCAAATCTGTTAAGTTACCTTGGTGCCATGAATTTTCAAAAGTGGGAACTTTTTTCTGGCTCACCCGATACGCAACAAAAAAAGAGGTCAAAAACCAGGAAAGGACCATAACTCAAAGATAACAATGGCGAAGAACTTTACACCAAGATACACTGCATGTGAACCAATGATGAACAACTGTCAATGATAAACCAATAAAATATCATGCTCTTTTCAAGGTACAATTCATATTTCTTCATGTATTGCTTTCCTAAAGTTAAAATTTTACGAATTCCTACGCTTGTGTAATGAACAGAATGCAAATAACCATTGGAAATTTTATCATTGACAGCAGGATCTGTAAATGCATCCCATACTCACCCCTCAAAAAACTGGCCATTAGCAGTATAAATGAGTGTTGGGCCAATGTCTGACTCCTCTGGGTTCTTGGACAGGAAAAGGTTGATATTGCTAAAGTCCTTTCCTCCATCAGAATCTTTCACGACATTACCATAACGAAGTGGCGGCATTGAGAGGCGTGTCTCTAGCACCATACCATCCAACATATTCACAGTTGCATCGTATGTTTGCCCAGAAGTCAAGCTTAGCTTGCCATAGAAATGAAAACCTTTCTCTACTTTCACATTGAACTCAGGAACTTTCCACACTAAAATTAAGTTTTTATATTTTGTAAAATTGTTGCAATAAAATCATATTCACTTGGCAGATAAAAGAAACTAAGGATGTGCTTGATTGGTGATTCCAAACCTACCAAATTCAGAAACGGTAGACAGCGCAGAGACGAAAACACAGTGCCAAATCAAACACAAAGTTCTTCAAGACAGCAGGTCTTAGAGTCATCGTTGAGAAAACGAGGCTTTCAGTTGAAAAAATGCGAAGACGAGTCCGGTGCTTGGCAACAAAAACTGAACTGACTCAATGACCATACCAGCACGAGCAAATTCGCTACGTTTTCAGAGTTTCGCAAATTTAAAAACAACCAAACGAGAATCTCTCCAAAGTCTGCCAAACCTTCCACCTGTTGGAGGAGAAGGTTCAACAGACCTTACAAACCTGCCAAACCTACCGTTTTCGGAATTTGGCTGTCAATCAAAACAAATCAAACAGACCCTAAGAATGTCTAAGTTACTGGCATATTAAACCTATGCTATCATCAGAGTAGTTCATAACTCTGAGGATGGTAGTCAAAATCAGAGCTCTCACCCCACAAAGATTCGTGTCCGCTATCTGAATTTTCTGTTTTCTATCGGGTGAGAACAAGGACAGATTTTGTAATACAATGGCATAAGTTGCCTTTGATTGACATCTGAATTCAAATCGATTAGTGACTGCAGATAAATGCAATTCTCTCAGCCACTAAATAAAAACAAACACGGTTGCAAAAGTTGCCACGAAACTAGTAGGGCAAAGTTTCGCCTTGTGCAAGCGAAAAGGAGTTTTCAAGAGAAGCTATGTGGTTATAACAACAGAAGAAAAGCAAATCTAAACTTCAGTTTCGGGGATTTCGCTTATTTGACTCAGAAGCCAAGCAGAAGACAGCATAGTACGCGGATACTTGAGGCTTGAATGAAACAATAACAACAGCTCCAAAATCAATTAAACAAAATCCGCAACACAGAATCTTAGATTTACCTTTCTTCTTTCGTTATAAGCACGTGGCCTCTCTTAAAAGCCACATTTCGCTTGCACAAGGCGAGAGTTTGCCCTACTGGTTTCGGGGCAAATGTTGCGGTCATGCTTGTTTTGAACTACTGGTTGAGAGAATTTCCTTTGTCCGAAGTCACTAACCTGTTTAAATTGAGGTGTCAATAGAAAACAGCTGATTGAATGGCCAATATGTCCAAATATTTCTAATATTTTCCTTGAATGAAATCGGGCAGTTCATACCAATTTACGAGGGATTTTCTCAAGATAGTTCCTTCCAGAAGAAGCCTTGAGAAATGCGCCTAACTCCCGGGCAAGTTCCTCAAATGATTTCCATCTTGCAGCCATGATCTAAGCATTCTTTGACACACACTATTGAATAGACCCTTTAGCTATTCTACGAAAGATCCCGGATCGAGCAATATTTTTATACAATTTTGTACGGGAGGCTCGATTGAGTGGCGTTAGAGCTTCGATCGCAATAGTGCACATTCGACAATTCTACAATTCAATGAAATATTGTTCCATTCAGATTCGTTTTCAGAATGGCTAAGAGGTCTATTTAGGGAATGAAAAAAAGTCTTCCCTCTAATATGAATAACTTATTCAGGGGGGTTTACATTCCCCCAAGAGGACAAAGTACATGAATGCATGTTAACTGTCATTACTGCTAGGATGGAAAACAAAGCAAAATTTCGCTCGTTGTTTTCGCTCGTTTCTAAAGGTTTTTGAAGGGGGGGGGGCGTTCTGCAGAACATTTCCAATATCAACAGCAAGGAATAGGCGATTAAAGACAGGTAAATTTCTGAACCTTATTGGAAAAATCAGGAATAAAACAAGACAATTTGAATACTATTCATTTGATGTTCAAGGGGCAGCACTGTATCAAACGCTGGGAAGGCCATATAAGTATCAATCTAAAAAAGAACAGAGTACCTTCATCCATTGAATTGTATGCAGCCACGACTTGTCCAGAAAAATTAGCTTTTTTCAGCTGCTTGTGTTGAGTGCGACGACCAAAAGCCTGTAATATCTTCTTGAAGTCCATATGACTTTTTTCACCAACAAATTTTACTTGTCGATTGCGATTGAGCTGAATGTATTGTCTTCCTGTGCCACCAGGGAACTCAATTGCTTTGTCCTCATCTGTTCCAACATGCATTCTTGAACGTAGCTCTTCGAGTAGAAGTAAATGATTAATTTTCACTTCCTTCATTGCATTACTTCAAATATAAGCTGGAAAGGTTTCAAGTTAGAGTGGAGCCTCCATTAGCAGACACCTCTCTACAAAGTACACTTCCAAACAACGGGCAAAAATTTTCATCCGATTACAGTATGATAAAAGATGACACCTCCATACAGCGGGCAACTCTCTATAACGGAGTGAGTGGCCGAGTTTGCGGGGTGAGTGGCCGAGTGGCTTATACAGTCTTCGTCAGGTGATTGAAGTTAAGCTTGGTCGAGTGAAGTCAGATTTCGGATGGGTGACCTCTGAGGCCTGACCTCGCAACTCACCTCGTCCTCCTTCGGAAGGGACGTTAAACTTGGGGTCCCATGCCTGGATGCGGCATGCACAGTGGGCCTAAATTAGCTTTCAGTAGCTAGAAATCCTGACAAGCCCACTCAAAATAAATTGAAAACAAACAAACAAACAAACAAACAAACGGACGTCCATAGGTATCCGTTACGTGGAGGTTTCACTGTATTTAAGCTAATGAAGACCAACTACGAATGCTGCATCCAGGGATGGAATCCCTAGCTTAATGTCCCTTCCGAAGAACGGTACCCTACGAGTAGACCCGTTATTCAAAAGAAGAAAGGGTCTACGAAACAGCGAGTGAGTCTACGAAACAAAGAATGAAAAACTTGCTACAGCCACTCGAGTGATTATCCTTAATTATCCTAATCCACTATTCAAATGATGTGTGAAGCACGCCTCAACAAAATCCGCATAAATCAATATCTAGAAATCTGGAACTGACTGTGGCAAGCCCTTGCTCATTGTTTCGTAAACCCATTCTTCTTTCTACGCGTAGGCCAAAGAAAGGTGAAGTGAGTTGCTTGGTGAGGCATCTGGAAAGTCACCAATTAGGATTCTGACTTCACGCCACTTTATTGCACTTTTGAACGCCCTTTGGAAAGAGCTTGTTTGCAAATTCGATTGCTTGATGTCAACCAACGGAAACTCGAAGCTCAAGGCAGATTTTCAAGGAACTTGGTTTGACAGAACAAAGTCTTACGATTAGGAATACCAGGAAAACAGTTGCTGAAAACGTCAAACCATGGAAGTAGGTAGCATTTTGTTGCTTTCGTTAAGTATACGAGTGCTTGTGTTAGTGCTTTTTGCCCAGACCATTATCGAAACGAAGCAGATATAATCATTTCAAAATAATGGCGCTTGATTATGAGTCGCAGTTAGGAGCATCCGTCAGCCTTTCAATAGCGATAACTACGGCCATATAATCAGTCTAAGTACTTACCAACAGTCTTAATTTTTTCATCCGTCGGTATTTCATAATTGCCTCTTACAGGTCTCAATGTGACATAGTTCAGTCCTAATATTTCACTTGATTCATCATTTTCAGTGCCTCCAAATTCCAACATCACTCGGTTTGTTCCATCATCATATATCTTCCCTGATAAAGTGAAAAATAACTATTCCATGAAATGCAATTTCAACTCAAGAACCGCTCATTATTCACTCAGGGGTTGAGATCCAATAGGATTGGTTTCACAGTGAAATACCATGGGAAGCACAAGCTTCACCCAGTTGATTTTGCCTGAAAATACAGTAAAACCCCGCAAACAAGAACATAGCAAAATAAGAACCTCCAAACTGATATTGTGGGAAAAGACACCCAAAGACAAGAACCAAAAACTGACTAATTTACTTCAATGTTGTTATGAGATGGTACACTTAATAAAGAAATTCATCGTAACAATGTAAACAAACTCCCAACTATTGCTAACTGAACTTCTCTAACAGTTTTCAGGGATATGCAAATTGTTTTATCAAGCCGTATGATATAAATTGCTTTGTTAACAACAATGCTCTCTAATATTTAAATGCAGTCATTATACCTTCAATTTTATTTAACACATTGTATACTGTTGCTATATATTCATCATAGTCACAAGTGTCCTTGCAATAAGAAACACACCCTTAAAATTTCCTAAGTACCTCATTTATAAGAACCTAGCCACTCTGTTTTTTTAGATAAGTATGTTCTTGTTTGCAAGGGTTTTTCTGTAGCCGATGACTTTTTAACTGAACATTTTTCAGACGTTCCTTTCAAATGAAAACGATGATGATCATTATCATTGTAAGTAGTCAGGATCAGGCTAAATATTTGGTGCACCGTTGTTGTACCAAAATGGTGTGAGCTTCAAGAAAGAGGTAGTCAGCAATACATTGACCAGTACCATTTTGCATCAAGTTTATTTGTTTATCCAAGCTCTCCAGTGCAAGAAATATCTTTACCTAACTACTTTCTCTTCGGTAAACCCCCTGGCTGATAATGAACGATCCTTTAGCCGCCTTTAGCATCATATTTGCTTGCAAATGCTGGAAATAGCATCTGTACTCATACTAATCAAGATAGATCATACAACTCTTATGGATATGACTTCAGATATGATACTTCCAAGTGTTCCAAAATGGTGTATCTAAGTTTGCAGTATTGTGCAATTTTGAGTTATGCAATTATTTAATGCGACACCAGTCTTGTTGTATTAAGAAGCCTGACCTAGATGCAAAACTTATATACACGAAATCAGTAATATCGTTCTAGGCTTCTGGAAAATTTTACTTGAAGCTATATTCTTCAAGGCTTGAGGAAAGCGAAAAACTAAGATCAAATTTTCCCCCGTTTTTAGCTTCAATGAGATGAAAATTGCATCAATTATCTTTCAGGGAACTCAACTAAGCGACTCACTGACGCACGTTTACATGAAAGAGACACTTATCTATTACAAGATTTGCTCTTTGGAAGATTAGGGATTTAGAAATTTGATGAAACACAGCTTCAAATATGCCGCCATTTTGCAACAAATCAAGATATCAAACATTGCAACGGCAGATTTACAGCAAATTACCCAAAGTTCCCTTCAAGCACTATATTTCAAAGCAAAATATAATAGAATTTTACTTTCATCTTTTTAAAGATCTGAGCCCTATGGTACGGTATCTATATTCAAGTTAATTATCGATGAACATTTTGAGCGTGATTAGCCATTGACTAAAAAGCTAAATTCACATGACTGGAGCCAACAAAATATATACCTTGTTTGGAATGTAAAGTAAATTTCTCAAACAGGTGATGCATCATTTTGGAATGCCTGGCAGAGCAAAAACATTTGGAATTCTCCTTACCTCATAAATGCACTTACCTGGAAAGCATTCACTGGATCTTGCGAAGCAAACATCGCTTTCGAAAACGAGTCGACCACCTCCCTTTCTCGCGCCCATCTTCGATTTGATATTATTACCAAAAACTAGATCAGTTCCAAGATTAAGAGTTTCCTGCAATCTTGCTTTCATTCTCATTTGTTTCAGAAGCAATCTTCCAATATACTTAAGATTCAGCCTTCTGAAATGTAGTCGTAAAAAGCTGCACATTTTCCATTCTGAGCTTCTGCATTCACGTACGTCAAGATCTTCAGCTATGAACCCAACTCCTCCTTCGGTATAACCTGTCAAATAGATCAAAGTCAATGAATTAAGTTTTAAATGATCTTTCAGCAAAATAAACGTACTGGGAGATAATTTCGCAGCTTTTACGTAGGCCATATCACATACACGCTGATGATGGACCTTGGAATTGGTCCGAAACGATCGTTATCAAATTATGGCTGAGCCCCTCATAACATGGATTTGTCGTTATAACTTTATACCCTTGGTCACATGGATTTGTATTATCTTTATACAACTTGATTGTCAAATATTTGAAAATGGAAAAATAGAAAAATGACATGCTGAGAATACCAAAACTATGATTTCTTTCCGTCGTGCTAGCCCTCCGTTTTATCGTGAGACTGCCATTCCCACCTGATGTTCCATATCACATAGAGTTTCATATTCTTTCTCAAAATGAAAGCATTACCTCGAAGATGAAGTCTTACATTTCACAGACCATGGGCGATAGGAAACAAAATGTTTATTCTTTGATAAATGTATACGTAAATCATACCTTCGCCCTTTTCGTTGTTTCTTTCTGCCTTTCCTTGATTTCCTTTGCAGCCCCACCGCTGCCCAATTCGTTGATTGAAATTTGCAATGGCCTAGGCCTGATTTGAATTTTTTCTTTAAAAGCGAGGCTGATCTCGTTTGCAACAACCGAGGACAGTCTCGGTCTCGCTCTTGCAGAAAAACTGAAATTACGGTCATTGCAAACTTGAATCAACGAGTTGAGCAAAGGTAGGGCTGCAAAGGAAAGCAAAGAGGCAGAAAGAAACAACGATAAGAACACAAGTATTATTTGCGTAAGAATACAAAACATATCATCATTTGACTACGTACAGTTCAGTTCAACTGGAAAGCAGAACAATTCAAAGGTTTCAATACATGTATTTTTGAATAAGGAAAACGCTTTTTTTAGACCTGAACTATCTCTTATAAAACAGGGGGATTATTTGAAAACCAGCATCTGTGTTCCTTGAAGTTGCTTTCTTATATACAGGACACTACTGTACTTGCCAAAATTAAGAAATATTGCCACATTGGCCTTTAAGCGCATTTGAGAATTTTCAAGCAGGGAGGACGAAGGGGGACTATTTTTAAGACACCCAGTAGATATTCAGTTTTAGCTTCATATATTTTAAATTCATTCCATGCAATTTATATACAACACTAAGAAATAATTAAACTACAATGAAAACTATCACAGAGAATTAATACAGTGATACGGAAAATTAATACAATAATAATACATATAAACAGGATACACTGTATGGAGTGAATTACTCAAAGGAAGAGCTCTCTCAATAGGTAAACTAATCGAGGAGAGAGCCCCATACTCCTAGACACTCCTAGATACTAGACACTTCAAAGAAATTTCTCTTACTTTCGTCGACGAATTGTAGAGACCTTCGATCAAAAGGGAAAGCGCCATGGCGTTCCTGTCTGAAGACAATATCTGCAATGAAAAAGCACATTTAAGAGCAACTGAAAGATCCAGAATTCATTGAAATGCAAGTTTAAACTAAATATCATCGTTGCACTAAATTGTTGTAAGCGTCGTTCGTAGCGGGAACTCAGCGACCTTGTGTCCCTCTCGCTATGACTGACTAATTTTTCTGATTCTCGTATAACTGTTATTGTTATTTTGCATCTTTCAATATTTGATGATGATAAAAAAGAGTACTTTCACAGACGAATAGTATGTGTAAATGAGTTGTTGCTATTGAGATGAATGACGTTGACCTTGGAGCAGGGCTCAAAACAACGAAGTAGCGTGATAGCGGCGCTACCAGGAAGGTAGCTGAACATGCTCAGATTTCCCAGGAAGGAAGAAGGGAAAAAGGAAAAGAAACGAAAGGAAGGGGAAAAGAAGGGAAAGAAAGGAAGGGAGGAAGAGGAAAGAAAGAGGGAGAGAAATGTAAAGGGACAGAATGGGTTGGTATATTGGGAAAGAAGAAGAAAGTTTGTGAAAAGAAATGAAGGTGTTTGGCTTGCTACCAGGAAGAAAAATATTTTTTGGGCTATGCTTTGCAGCTCCCTTGATGATAAGTGTCACATAATCATAATTTGTGAAACATATCTGTTGTGCACTCTTCAGTTTTTCCCTCGTGATTCAAATTTTGCAGACTTTATTCGCTGTGCTTCAAGACTTTGCTCATTATATGCCACGACGTCAAAGCTCTGGTTTAAAAATGGAGGCAAATTTGCCATTTGAAAATTTAATATCTTCACTCTCAACGCACCAATATCGATCGACAAACGAGGTGTCTACGTCCACGGTAGGTATCAAGGTATGTTTCAAAACTTACTTCGGATAGATTCGCGCTATATTCTTGTCTTCAGCGTCGACCAAATCTGTTTAATTTGTTGGACATCGGGTAGTGGTTTCTTTCAGAGTACATTTCAATACAGTGCTTTAATATGAATTGGTTATTTACGATAAAAAAGTGATAAAGGATGCTGCAATAAAAACCAGAGAGTCAAGACTTACAATATGAAAAGAAAAAAACAAACCTATCTTCTTGAACTTCATCCATGTTGATTTCATCATCTCGACATCATAAAACATATTGACCACGTTATGCAGATAGGCATTTTTGAAATGCAATCCTACTTTTAACTGCGGTCCACTGTTCGTGATGAAGTAAAGAATTTCAAGATTCGGCTTTCTATCAACGAGTGCAATTCCTTTAAATCTACAAAAGATGAATTCGGATTAAGCCTATAATAACTGTTCCCGAGGGCAATACCAGAAAATTTTAACCGGAAAGCCGTCAGAAAATATTAACCCGAACTCAAAGAGGGTTAATATTTTCGGCACTGCCCTCGGAAACAGTTATCATATAGTTTATCACCTTATGGTCAAGGCAGGGTGCACGCCTTTCATTTCTAACAAAGTAAAGATATGAAGCCAGAAGCCATTATTATCGTTGGCCTATTGAAACTATGTGATGGCAAATTGAAGGGGATAAATTCTTGTCCCTTCACATAACCTCAAGCTACTTGTGACGCCTTTTTACGGAATCACATTCTATGATCAAATAAAATATGAAGAAAATTTCACGTGAATATGATCGTGTAAACCGGCCTTAAGAAAACTTACCATCAAAGTGACTTACTTTAAGACTTTATTCCACTGAAAAGAGGCTTCATACTTTAATCTTTCGATAGGCAGTTGCAAAATGAACTTGAATGTTTTGGAAAGCCTTTCTGTGATTGGTTCTGCTTTGGTTCTGTTTCTCAAAGTACCCATGTTAAAGATGTTTGCATCAGCCTTCACATTTGTCCGATGCTCAGTATTCTCTATGGTAATGTCAACAAGTTCATCTATGATGAAGAAAAGAAATACGGTAAACTACATAGCTATAAACTTGATGTAGAGAGGTTTGGAAGACAAAGCATCCAGATACAACGGGATTTTGTTTCAGATAAAAACACAACCCAACTGCCTTCGCAATTCCGCAGGAAATGATGATATTTTAAACAATTTGACAGCACGACCTTTCTTTTCTGAATTACTCGTCATTTAATTGACTTATTCGCAAGTATGGCCTATTTCATATGCCTGGGGTCGACAAGAGAGTCACACAGGTGAAAATCCCAGCCCTATATACAACAGCCATTACTCCTGCGTCGAAACTGATAGGTCAACGGTTGAGATTGCGAGAAAGAAGACCGTTTGGAGCCTGGTAACGAGGTTGATGAAAATTCATCTCTGTGGCAGCCTAGTTTATCATGCTATCGAAGTTCTAGTTCTAGCGAAGATTTTCAATCGAGACGTTCCTGATTTTCATCATTTGTGTTTTGATATTATGAAGAGGACAACAAACATGAACTTATTGTTAGGAAGGAGAATAATGGAAAATAGTGCTTGTTGTCTTCAGTTGCTTTTGCAGGTTTTTGAAAGGGGCTTTCCGCAGAAAATCTCCCATTTTGACTGAAAGGAAGGGTTGATTAAAGACCAATAAGTCACTGAACCTAATTGGACATAATCGGGAATAACACAAGAAAGTTTTCAATGTCATTGCATTGATATTCAGGGAGCAGCATTTCTTCAAACCCCTGGCGATTATATTGACTCACCTGATACTGTGTGAACGTAGTCTTATACTGCATTCACACTGACACAATTAAACCAGCTTTATTTAAACCAGTTTAAATCTTAACCAACCAAATGACTGGATTCGTTGGATTGACCAATCAGAAGGCCCTATTCGAAAACCTGGTTTAATAGAAGCTGGTTTAACTTGCAGGGTGAACATGGTCTTATTTCCTCGCAATGATAATTTCCCATTAGAAGTTAACTCACCCAAAATAGTTTCTCTACCACTTCCACTCAGTTTATATTTGTCATATTCATCACTTCCCCTACTCTTCTTAGTCGTGTAAAGAGTTATTGTTGCATTTAGTAGACTTACTATCCCATTGCTAAGAACGGGAACTGGTGCTGTAAGATTGAAGCTAAACTGCACAGTCTCACTGTCTCGGATAAAATCAATCTCAGTAAGGACTCCCTTCATGTCTGGCCTCATGCCATATATGCTGAAGAGTCCCATTTCTCTGCTGTTGGTCCATGCAAAATTAGCAAGTTTAAACATCTGAGTCTCGATTCTTTGTGGAGATGTCCAGGTTAGCTTTTCATTGGTGATATCGCAGCGGAATAACAATCTTTCGGCTACCTAGTGAAGAAAGATCGGCAGTAGATCAAATGAAAGCAGAAGAATGAGAATGTGAAGACGAGAAGTTTAATCAGCCAAAATACAACGAGACTTATGTTGGGACTAGACCAGTAGAAGTTGAGAGAGATGGCGATTCTATGCACATACTAAATGGTTATGTGTTGTACAGGAAAACATAAAGCCCGAGGTCTTAGAAGAGACCGATCCTGCGAGGTCTGTGCATTAATACCGCGAATTTTGTATATTCCAGTGAAACAACAAAACCGGTTAGTATGAATTTATTACCTGATAGCTTCTAATTTTGACTTGTATCATTTAGTGAAACACATTTTGTTACTGTCATATCGTTTGAGTCGCTTGTAAACCTCACAGACCTAAAGCAGTCACTATGGCGACAAAAACGCGTCCTTGCAGTCCTTGCATCGTATCATACAAAGCTATGAGAAACCCTCGGGAAATATGCGATTAACCAATTGGAGTGGCGGGGTTCTGTATTGCCTCATTTTTGAAACTTCATTTAGGTAATAAAGTTTCATATCACCCTTGATAAACAATTTCAGTTGATTTGAAGACAGTTGATTGAGACGTAAACAGTTTTGTAAGATCATAGGCCGTGATGATGGTGGTAAAGCAACTAATAGATAAAATTGACGAATTCAGTTGACAAAGAAAGGATATTCCAACACAAGCTTGTTTCATCCTCACCTAGAAACTAAGCACGTTGCTTATTGACTGGAATATGAACTGAATCGGCATCTTTTGCCAACTCGTACTGGTTTGTGGTCTTGGTCGCCTTGTTTGAAAAGCGTTGTACACTAAATTAGTATCCACCGTTCCCGCTAATGCATGAGGGACACAATTGAAAATTGAAAGTTTTCGTTTATTCTGAGCCCCTCCTGCAATGGACGGTAAATCTTTCCTCAAAACAGGTCTGTAGCCCAGCAATCGTCGGTAAAATGGAATGTTTAAAGGCATGTCAAGTGACCAACACAAAACTTCAGGAGTTAGATCATAGCAGGCTCCTTACCAAATGCTTTCTATCACAGTTTACTTGAAAGGCTTAGCTATCTTTTGATATGCTGCATGGTCATTTTAAGCAATGATTACCATCCGAAAAACCAGATTCAAAGAAAAATTTCAAATTCCAAATTCCTCATGTTGAGTGAAATAATCGCCATCATGTTCCTGTCAACATTTTGGGAAAACTCGACATAGCGATGGATTAGATGTCGTCTGGGGAAATTTTTTGTTTGCAAAATGATTGACCTCTGTTCCTCATTCAAATTTCATGCTCCAAAGCAAATTCGGAATTCAGCTTTTTTCGCACTTTCCAAAAATGGACCGGAAAGCAAGGGAATGGTTTGAGAAATGAATGAATTTCCATATTCTTGAATCTATCTTTTCTGACAGTACGCAAATCTTAAACTAATCAAGCAACATCTCAAAAGAAAGGGGAGCCTTTCAGCTAAATGCTGATACCTTGTTTGTCTTCATAACATTTGCTTTCAAGAATATATGTGCGACCTAGCTTGTGAAGTTTTTTGGGTCTCCAATACCCAAAAGTTCTCGGATCACCAATGAGCTACACTGTGTCGCTATTTTCCAAAAGCGCTTTAGAAGAGGATTTTTAATACACTTCACTTTGCAAAAACTTCCATGAATCTGCAGCACAGCCCCAATTAAATTTAGCGTAGCTTATTACATCATACCATGTTATTATCTCCTCTTATATCTTCATTTGAATTTGGCACATAATGTGAAACGACAAGTCCTTTGGTCATCATGTCCAATCCCTTTATTGGTCGGTAATTTTCAGCTTGATTCCTTAATTCATCTGAATTGATATTGAATATTTCTTTCGAAGCAGCCGATATTGCAACTTCCTTCACATCCTCAAATAAACCCAGATCTGGTACTGCAACGCCTGATAAGGCCATCAAGACATCTGGAACTTTCTTGCCTGGAGACAGAGAACATTATCTTTGTTATCAATTGTATCATAGCAGATATGATGAGCATAAAAGCATATGAACCAAGATCTGAATAGCAGCTATGATGCATCAGCAGCTAGTCTGATAAAGAGACTGAAATGGCCAAAATTCCTGAAATCATTCACGATGAAACTTTTTTC
This sequence comes from Aurelia sp. 4 Dawson et al 2005, assembly GCA_964019985.1. NCBI lineage: Eukaryota > Metazoa > Cnidaria > Scyphozoa > Semaeostomeae > Ulmaridae > Aurelia > Aurelia sp. 4 Dawson et al 2005. The sequence goes on from OZ026506.1 coordinate 7,653,708, forward strand.
CTGCTTAGAGCTTTAAGGTTAGGTGGCTCTGCACTCAAGGCGGCTCACTACCGAAAAGGCTCAAAGTTACGAAACAGTGAAAGGTGGTAGTATACCAAGCAAAATAGGTCAAAGCACAAAAATACAATAAATTAAGGTGGCTCACTTCTGATATAAATTTCAAACTGCTACACACTGAGTGTCCTAACGCTCATGGACATACCTTTATATAATGCAAAAATCGCAGCAATCGGTTTCGCGAATCCTTCTTCCGCGGCATTAGCATCAGCTTCTTTGAAATCCTGCACGATAACATAAAACTTAGAAGCATCTGCTGCCAGAGACGGGGCAACAATCCTTCCTTTGGCAGTGATCTCAAAACCTCCACCAGGTGAGAAAACTCCTTCGATTTTAGGCTTTTGCATGACCAAAGCAGTAATGCCGAGTGCTCGCTTCTCTTGGTTCAGCTCAGTTTCTATCATATCACCACTATCGATTCCAAATTTTGTTAGGAGACTGCCAACATTTAGAGTGTTCAGTTTGATTTTTAGGTCGTAATCAGCAGTGTCCTTCTTTTCCACTTCCATAGCGACTTCATGGTTGTTACCTAAGATATAAGAAACTTGCTTGCACACATTTGTACACATTATAAGCAATTTATGCAGAATCGCTATCCATAGTTCATATCAAGCTTTTTTCCTACTTTGCGATGAATTTGAAGTTTCCATACTCACAAATCTATTTTGGGAGGGCCGTAGAAAGCAACTCAAACTTCGGGGGCACGACATCTCAAGGGGACAGATTTCTTGAAGATAAAGGCCCAGGGGGCTACAAGACTTATCGATTGATGGGGGTCTGCCGCCCGGTTTTCAGAAAGGTACCTTCTTATAACTACATAGGCTTGCTATCGCTCCTACTTTGATGATGAATTTAGACGGAAAACAATTTTAAACAGTTTTTGACGAATTTCTATCCTAATTCACCTCTGCTGAAAGAAAATCTGCGGGAAAAATGACCCTTGTTTGGAGAATTTCGGGCCCAAAAACCCAACCATATGGGCGGCACATACCGGTACCCTCAACGTTTTATGTACCCTCCCCAGGGGATAAAGGACATTCTCTGTAAGAAAAAGAAAGCTTTTTGCAAAATCTTGGGGGATTCACATCACCCTAGTGCCTTCCGCGGTTGATTCCAAAGTCGATGTGAGACCGACTGTAAGTTCTGTAAGTTACCTCTCTTTAACGTTCAAAACTGCAAGTACCATCCATGGCCAGAACTCAGTGCCTATGTATCTTCTTGGCAATGGAAGACACATTGCATTGCAAGAGCTGTGCCTTAGTTTAAACAATAGATATATCAGGAACCTTCCACTTTTTTCAAAGAGGAATGCACTGGAAGATCCCTCATCACTTTAGAACAGAGTGACCGATATTATTTACGCAAATTTAAAAAGCATTCGAAAATATTCGCCAATAAATGGTAATATTTGGCGGTATTATTGCCTTGATATCCTAGAAATGCAAATGTGGATCTTTCAAGTCATGACTAACCCGGTAGAATCTACAACAGCATACAAACATACCAAGAGACTATGGACAATTTTCTGTAACAGTTGAAGCAAGCAAGCAATTTCTATCTTTTAACGCAGGGTGGGTATATGTGCAACTATACGGCTGGTATCGGCCTGCAGCACTACGGCTTGTGGCCCAGACTTGCCTGCGAGTACTCACTTACCGATCTCGAAATGTATAAAGTCACTAAGCAGGTGGACAGTGTTGTCCCTACTTCTTTTTCTTTGTATTCCTCGATGTAAACAGTTTGGCAGCCAACTCAAAGCAAGCAGCACGTGGAGGCAGCCATCTTGTTCTGATATGGTCCGGAGCAAGCACGTGGAGGTAGCCTTCTCCTGCGCAGCGAAGTTATGTCTGCACGAAAAATAACGAAAGAAGGAAGAGTCCTCTCCTTCCTCTCCTCTTACTTGGCATGTCAGAACAAGATGGCTGCCTCCGCCTGTTTTACTTCGAATCGGCTCCCAAACTGTTTTTCGTGGAGGAGAACAGAAAAGAAGAAGCAGAGAAAATGCTATCAACTTTATGAACCACTTGTTAAACGGCTACGGAAAACTCATCCTAACACCCTTGAACGCACCAGGTGCACCAAACAAAGTTCAGTTCTGCATTGGAATGACTTAAACTGTACTTAAAGGGCAGAGTGACTGTCGCATTTTGTAGCATTTCTCGCATTTCTATGAGCAAAGAAAAGATAACCTTGTGACATCAAATAGGGCTGAAAAGGGCCTAAAACACTCGAACAACTCGTGAGGAATCTTTCAAGGCTGATTTCCACTCACTAGAATTTTCCGAGCGGACAGGATTTTACGCGATGAAATTCAATTCAGTTAAATCTATCCAATCCTCTTGTGATCGCTTAGCGGCAACTTGGCAGCTAACTTCTCGACCCCTTCCCTCCCTCTCCTTAGCGGACTTAGACTGTGTATTTCTTATTCCGACATTCTGATGATGCAAGTTTCCAGCCATTTCCCTTTGTGATTGGCCTAACTTGACCGCTCATGAGATTAGTAACGGCAGCAAAAGCTTGCAAAAGTTATTGTACCGGAGGGCCTATGAAATTGAGAATAAACATAAATTTTCTGTACCAGGATCCCCTAAGTTTCACGAAAGGTCATCTAACGGATTTTGATGAAGCCCCCTCCCCCTTAGGCCTTAGCGGCCCAGTACCGCTAGATTACAAGTGAATGTTTGCACGACCCCTCCTAGGTAGGGTAAACCGGTGTAATTTGGGACGATTTCTTCATTCTTGAGGCATAACTGCCTCATTGCATACCTAGATAAGACTAATTCAGTTTTTTATATACATATGGGTACTAAACAGTTGATATTGAGAAAATGATTCTCTCAATTCACGTTTTGCTGATATATTTACGAATAAGTGATTTTGTCCCAAATTACCCCCACACGGGGTAATTTGGGACAGCAATGAGTTCCACCTGCAAATGATGCATAATCCTACATAAAGGCAAATTTGAATAAGAACATATTGCATCTGCCACAGTTCAATGGAATTTCATCGAAAATGGCCTCTTTTAGAAACTTACAGTAAAGCTGTTATTATCAAATCAATGCTTCAAAATATCAAAACAGTGCTCGACATAAATGCAAATGGTAAAAACCTTGCTTAAAAGATGATTGCAATGAGTGATATAACTATCCAATTTTAAGCAATGTCCAAAACTACCCCAAGGGTGTCCCAAATTTCTCCTGTCCCAAATTACCCCAGTTTACCCTATTATGATTTTTCAAACGTTTGTATTATCTTGGCACACCCGGTATTAGCTGTAAAAATTTTTCATACCGATTGAAGTCTTTCCTTTCAATTTGATCGCCAGTTTCTCATTTACAACTTGCTGTTTGTATTTCCAACTTGCGGAAAGTTCAGTCTGACTGGCCAGTGTCAGCTGCTGTGGTATAAGTTCTACCGATTCTGTTGACTTTGCTTTGAAGTGAACTGTCTCAAACTTGTTATTCCCTTGGCACTTATTGATTTCAAACTTCTTCAAAGAAAATTTGGCAGGAACAATAAACTCGTTTGTTAGAGTTAATAAGTTTACTCCTGGGAATAGTTGGGATAGAACCATGTCCATTGTGCAAGATCCTGATTTAACAGTGTATGTTTTCTTGCAACCGCCTTTTCGTTTTAAATGACAATCCGTGTTTTGGATTTGCAGCCTTGCTGGGTTGCCATCCAGAATTTCATCGAATGATTGAAAGTCTAGGAAAAAGGAATTAATTTTATGTACAATAATGTTGTGAACCAATAGACAGAAGAAAAAAAAAACAAAATTCAAATAGTTGTTATACAATTCGAGGTCTGATCTTCATGAGAGTCGTGTTTTAGTCGGGGTTTGCTGAGCTCTTTCAACGAGTTTTTAAATTCCTTTAAAGCTGATAGAGCGAGGGGATTTCCATTAAAATAAGTCTGATCAAAGGATCTAAGTCTGATCAAAACAAAGCGATTTAGGAATAGCTTTCACACCTTCAGTGCAGCTTACCGTTAAGGTTTGGTCTCTCTGTTTATTTTGATTTGATCGAGTACATAAAGTTGTGAAATCAAGTTTTCAGAGCCGCGTGAATCACTTTGTCTTCTCGGAGAGATAGAACCTCTATTCTAGGAAATTCACCCTCCTTGCTAATCGACGATAACCCTAATTTGCAAGGGATATACAGATTTACTAACCCCATTCCCTGAGGAAAATTTGTTTCTCTCCGCGAAGTCTAATTGTACAGGGGTATAAATTTGCTCACCTCTGTTCTCTGCCGAGCAAAATCTGCTTCTTAAATTCCCCAAGGGACAAACAATTATCAATTTCTATTGCCTTAAGTTGTTTTATTCAACGATAGAACAAAAGAAGAAGAAAATGCAGTACAGTCCAACAATACCTCTTCTGCGTGAGAACTGAAGGTCTCGCGGGAGACAAAATCATCTTCAACGAGAAGGTTGGGATATAAATCCACTAATAGACAAAATCGGCTAAGGTTTGTTTACACCAGTTTCATACCATGTGATCAATCTCTTGATAAAACATCTATTGATTTCTCTAACATATTTCGTGCCATGCAAAACTGTGCCATGAATGCAAAAAGGAGAATAACGTGGAAAGTTCCCAGGAGTATGGTCACATGATCTGAAAGGGGCAAAACAAACCTTAGCCGATAAAAAGGATAGGTTGGGGGTAGTAAAATTCGCTTGCGCTACAAAAGAAAGGCTGAATGCAACAGGCTGGGGTAACGTTGGTCAATCATTCTTTTGCTAAAAACCTTCCTCGGCAATCGAAGAAAGCTTGCATATCCACGTTGTGATCCTACACACTAAGGTGAATTTTATTGTAAACGTTTATCTTAATGTATATATCCCCATTCCTTTCATGAAACAATTTTAGTGAACGGTCATCTGAAGAAGAAATTAAAAGCCTACGAAAACTTGTCATTGCTGTTTCTTTCCTAAGCATGAGGTGAAAGTTTTGTCTTTTATAAGAACTTACAGATTCTAAGAACGTATTCGAATTCAATTAGTTCCTTGTTGCATTAGAATTAACTAGGACATGAAACTCTTTGGAATGAAAATAAGATTGCTCAAGGGTTGATCAAACAGTCGTGCGACCAGTTTAGTTTACACATAAAACTCTTGCCTCGACTCTGGGATCATTAGTTGCACCGTAAACAAACTGGTCTGGAAGCGGGCAGTGATCTCTCAACTGTAAACATTATAAGAGTTACCTGAAGAACGTCTATCTCTTTGCTTGTGTTCACGTTGAGAACAAACTGCAAGGTTTACAGTGCAGAACAATGCCAAGACAAACATTGGTATCCACATTTTCAGCTCTAAAAACAAGGAAAATTTGTATAGACCTTATTAATTTCGGTTAATTTGTATTAGACTTTTAACATTATGGTTTATAAATTGTAATATTTTTCTTCCTTAGTAATTTTATATTGTAATTAATGTTTTTAAGTGGGGTGCCCCTTATAAAATATCTCCGGTGGAAGGGCAACCCTCCCTAACAGAATCAAATATCAAAATGTCGAATATCAAAATACCGCAGAAGTTTACGTCTGTAAACGCATACATTCTTATACGTTTACACCTTGCGTCCACACGTAAACGGCGTTTCAAGTTATCCTAAATGCATACATTCGAAAACGCTTTCCAAAGTGGATACTTTTGAAAACACTGTTTTCACGTCTCCGTGTGGACGGTCGTAAACGCATACTTTCGTAAACGGTGACATCACAGACTTCATATTCACCAATCATCTGCAGTTGTTATTTTACCACTGTTTTTGCGTTTTCATATGGACGGTCGTAAACGCATACTTTTGTAAACGATGACGTCATAGATTTCATGCTCATCATACATTTCCCATTGTTTTGGCGTTTACATGTGGACAGGCTAAAACGCTCCATAAACGATTAGTGGATCAGTGTGGACGGAAAACATTCTATGCGTTTACAAAACGTACACGTATACGTGTGGACGGGGCCCAAGTCACGTCTCTATTAAAGGTGATCTGAAGCGAAAATCTTCATTGATGCAAATGAATAGCAATTTTGAATGATAAAGAATGTCATTTATAATTTTGTGATACCTTGTTTCATTTTCGAGTTATCCACTATTTTGCATGATTGGCTGATGACGTCATTTTGTTTGCAAAAAGTAAAGAAAATGTACGAGGCTGACTATATTTCCAAAAGGAAATTAACTCAAAGAACTTCTCTTCAATTGACATGCCTGTCTAATCATCATATCAGATATCAGTCCATTAGACAATTTCAATTACATTCATTCAGCTCAACTAAAATGTCTCGGACAACTGAAACCTTTTAAAGCGTGGATACAGCTATATTTCAATATATCATCATGGTAATTTGCAAACAAATGACGTCATCAACTGAACGTAATTTCAGTGGATAACTTAAAAACAAAGTGAGGTGTCAAGGAAATTTAAACAGGAGTCCATATCTTTCGACAGTGCTGTGCGTTTGAATCAATAAAAATTTTCGCTTCAGGTCACCTTTAAGCTACCCTCTCTAATGAGCCCTTCCTCTCTGAGCCGAAATTCTAAATAAGCCCCCCTCTCTATTAAGTCCCCTAAACTCATATCAGATTCTAGAAATTACTAATTATTTTCCAAATATTTTGCTACGCAAGCTTGCCTGTTAGTTTTGACAATGTTTGGCATTGAGAATGTGTCGAATTTATGGAAATCTTTACTGGAATCTGTGTGAAAAAATTAATCGGTATTCAGCCATTTTTAAGGACATTCGATGATAGATCAGACAATGTAGAATCATTTGAAGACTGGGACAGACTTTGGCATAGACAAAGCAGCGATAAGAGACGTTGGCCCTGTTTAAATTGGCAGTGTAGGGACACCAATTTTCTCTACTTCATATTTACAGAAGAACTCATTGCTAGGTCTTAGCCGCAACTTTCCGTCCTTTCTGACCGGGACAAACTTTCCCAAAGAATACCAACAGAGGCTGTGCAGCCTGGTCAAAATGAATGTAGCCCCAAAAAGCACTTGAAACTGATCAAAGCTTGGGTTACATTTCCCAACCCCTAGGGTAAAAACGGGATGAAACCCATCTCTTTGCCTCCTGTCAAATGGTAAAGTAATGTGCCTGAAAGGCTAGACTGCTAATCAAATCAAAATTCATACTAGATATTGAAGAAAAGATTCGTCATAAAAGATGTCATGTTATCCCAACATTTTGATCCTTCGACTTGAATCTTTAAGATATCTTTAATAATCTTTATTTCAATAAGATATAAAATCTTGAAGGCTGTTAATTTGATTAATCTTATGACTCAGTCAAGACTAGCACAGTTTCAGGTCAAGGCGAATATACTTCGACCTATTTTCCCTCGTGACCACACTAGAACGATTCAAAACGCATCATTCTATCCAGCAAACTGTTGCCATGGGAAAATAGTTTTCAAGAGGGTGAAAATCAAAGACGCATACAAATTTTGCTAGAGTGGACGGCAAGAAAGACCGAGAACGGACACCTTCAAAGATCGCAAGACAACCAAAAATGAGCAGAAAAGTGACGAAGATGGTGCAGTGTTGGACACAAGTAGGGGAGAGCGGGCTTACTTGTCGCAGGGGTAAGTTATCGTAGTCATAAACTGAATGCAAGCACAAAGCAAGAGAAACTTTGCCGAAGATGTTTTTGAAAAAAGCTTTGATTTACTTTCTTTCAAATATATGTTAGAGAAATCCATAACAATCAAAGCTTTTGAATTACAATGAGAATGTGACAACTTACCCCTGTGACAAGTGGCCCCACGCTCCCCTATAGTGAACGTTTCCAGCCAATGCTTGATGCTTTTGCATACAGTTGAAAGCAGAGGCACAAATCTACAGTATTGAATCAAAGTGGACGGGGTATATATCCTCAATTTTGGTACGAAATATATATCTTTCATTATAGTTTGAAGTACAAACGACAAAGAATGTAATACTTACTGTAATTGCCGAATTTCCGATACCAAACTTCGCGGACATCAAAATCACCAATCTTTCAGTGAACAGTTTCAATCTCCCAGAACTGGTTGATGTGAGCCGGTCATGCTAAGTAACAAGTGGGTTGCTGATGGCAAAAATGATAGATTCACAAACATGTCTGATTAGCAGGTAAAAACGGACTTCATATGAAAAAGAACATGACTTCAAACTGTGTGGGTTTTCTGTTTGAATATTTTTGAATGTGGCCTCGGTGGCACAGTGGTAAGGCGTCGGGCTCACGATCCAAGGGTCGTGTGTTCGAAACCGACACTGGCCATATTTGAGGATAGCATCCTTGGGCAAGGTGTTAAGACAAATTGTGCCTCTCTCCACCCAGGAGTATAAATGGGTACCTGGTCCGTAGTTATGAGCGCCGTCTGTGGCTGCACCCTGCTATATGCTACTAAGCATAGTGACCAGGGGGTAAGGTGTAAAGTCGTTTGAGTAGCCTTTGGCTAGGTGGGGGGCTATAAAACTACTACTTACTACTTACTTACTTACTGAATCACAGTAGAGAGGTACACAGCATAGTATAGACCAAATAGCATAGTATGGTGCTCTAAGCTTCTAAGCCTTGAAAAACGTAGGTGTAAAATTGTATCACATATTTCGAAGAATCGCACAACTTGAAAGGAACTTTGGGTAATATTCTTCAAATAGGCCGTGCCAATTTCTGATATCTTTTGTTCAAATGCCGGAATTTTGAATACTTTTTTAGAAATTCATCGAATATTTTGAAAAAATTTAAGATCATCATCAATCTTACATTACTTGAGAAAAAGTGCACAGTTCCCAGTTAAGATATAGTTTATGAAAGCCTGCAGTGTGAGGACAAGCAGAATTCTGTGGCTCTTCTCGGTAAGGATCTAGAAATTTGAAGACGTCACAGCCTCAAAATTGATAAATGCCGCCATTTTGAAAATAATCAAGATATCAAAAAATTGCCACGGTAGATTTACGGCAAATTATCCATAGTCTCTTTCAAGCACTTTAATTCAAAGAAAAATGCAATTTAATTTCGCACCCAACCTTCTAAAGATTTGAGCCCCATGGCAGACAAAAAAATTTAAGGCTTGCTTGATGCAATTCAAATCAAATGATCAATCTCTTGATAAAACGACTTTGATTCTTTTTACATAGTTTTTGCGATGAAAATTTGTTCCATGAATGAAAAAAGTAAAATGACATTATAATACTTCCAAGGATAATTTTACAAGCTTCCCAAGAATATGGTTAGATGACTTGAAATGGCTAAACTAAATCATAGCCGATTAAATAGGGTACAGTAAATCTCCGCGTATAAGAACCTACAAAAATAAGGACCTTGATTGAGGCTGTTTTCCTAAATTATGCATTTCATCATCAAGAACCTGTTTCAATTTGATGAAACATATGTTCTCATTGCAGGGGTAGCAAAGCTGACTTTTGATTGCTGTTAAATAAGTTCATTTTGTCCCCGTTGGCTGTTAAAGTTTGGATCTCCTCTCTTGGTATTGGGAAGCTTACAGTTGGCGATTATGTCCATAATAACTTTGCCAAAGCAAATAACAAGGCGGAAGATCTTTTGTGAAGACTCTAAAATGACTTATGCAGGGCAACCTTCAAATATGAGCCTTTTTACCTTGACGTTAGCCTCAGTGCCTTGAAAACAAGAATATTTTTGAGCATGGCTCGCAAAACAGTAGATTCTTACACGCTGCAAATTACTGCTTAGGTAATAAGATCCTTGACTCGGAGATTTCAATTCTATTGACCTTCTGCACGATCAAGAGTTTGCGTCTTTAAAAACAGTTATGTCAGTTCTGTCAATATTTGGCGATAGTTCATTAGAAATTAATAAATCTCCGATAAAAATTTTCATTAAAAGTAAATAACTTCATATTTACATTTATTCATTAAGTAGAGACTTTTAGAGGAAAATGACGATGATTCCTTTTGATTATTTATACTTTGATATTAGATTAATAATAACTTCTACAATTAGTAGTTTGATGATTAATATGAATATTGCAACATTTTGAATAATTCTTTCTAATTTATTACCTTTCAGATGGTATAAGTTCTGCAAGTTTTTATTGCGTGTAAAGGCCATGTCCTTGGTTGGTAAGATTATTGATAAAATTAAACTGTTATAAATGGCATATCGTACTTCATTCCGAAGTTTTTTGTCTCGTCTCTGCAAGACCACATCTATGTGCATTATTTCTCATAGATCGTAGCCAAAGCCGCTGAGAGAATTTGGAGGCTCACGGACAAAACTGCGAAATGAGGTCCCCTTCGAAAGAAGCGGACAGAAGATAGGGGAGTATATTACTTTGTGAGGCCTCTTAGACCCGGATGCCCCAGGCAAATTGCCCCTGCATCTCTCTCTCTCCCAGAAAAGGTGAAGTTGAAGTTGCGTTGTTCACCGCCAGCGCTGGGATCGCAAAAAATATAGCAGACCTAATCGAATCCACGACCCCTTGTCATGACGCTCGTGTGGTGGTGTCGTACTGGGTGTCGAACCCACTCTGCCTGACTGTTCTGGCTGCAAAGTCAGAGGATTACACCATGACGACATAACACCTTCAGTGACCCTGATTGCAATATGATATTTCACCGAGAAAAGAATAAATAGTCTGAATAAGGTATGATACACCATTCCTAGCAGTATAATCCTTCATCTTATCAATGATCCTACCAACCCCATACCTGTTCTTTAAAGAGCTTTTCTTATCAGTTTATAGACTTATGACTTGGAGCCTCTTGTTTCCCTGCGCTCCTTTGACTTGATGATGGAGCTCCGGTCAACAGAGACTCAGAAAATTACTCTGAAAAACCTGACCCCGTTTTGGCCCAAACTCTGGGCTTCCTAGGGCTTCCTAGAGTCCTAATAAGATTGCGAAATTTATAAATTACTATTGTTACGGCAAAAGTAATAGAATTCTTGATTCGGTTGAAGAACTGACAACCGACGGGCTTCCAGATTCGAAGCTATAATTCCTTCATAATCCTATTGATGATTGCAGAAAATCGGGTCAGATTTTTCATTTTTTCATTATGAGTCCCTGAGCAAGGTTTACCGCAGGGATACAAGGGATTCATCGTCATAAGTCTAGTCAGTTTATAGGTATCTATTCAAATTAAGTTAACAAATCAAAAGCTTCTCTATCATTACGGTTATGCTTTCAAATACTTTTAGTTTAAAATTTAAGCAAGGAAGTGCAGTATCAGTAAGCTTAGTAGCATGCAACAGCAGAGTGGTAGAGTTTCTCAACATGTTTATTCAATTTTGCCAGCGAAGCACTCGCATCTTCAACAGTGACTTCTTTTGTATACAGTAAACGTTGCAACTCCTGAAAATTACAATATTATCAAGAATTTTTTCATGCTTTCTCGAAAAATTAGCATTAAAGGCCCTTGGGCAGCCATCATGCACTGCAGCCCTATTTGCAAAGGTGGCTTTATTTCATGCTGCATGAAAATAATCTGGTGAAGTCGCTCATGTAAGCAGCACATTGCTGCAACTCAAGCTGCCGCCTTACTTCTCCTTATATCTGTTAAACATTGGACTTGAATTTAGATAAATTTATCAGATCCATCAACAACACTACACACAATCGCAATGCCTCGTGGTCACCCAAGAGCCTTTAAAAGCTTTAACGTACCAACGGTAGAATAAACTCGTTTACTGGTGAATGAAATGCTAAATACTTATGCAAACGTATGGTATTTTAGGCAGATAATGACTCTGTAAAGATTAAATAGTAATTTGAAAAGTATGATTGACTATTACTTTCAAAATTATGTGCGTGAGGGTTGATAAAATGGGGAAGCTGCCAGATAAAATTTCCATCGTTTACGAAAATTTTGCCCGACTTAAGATCGATTTCTTCCCGATTATAGCCGATTTTTGTAAATTCTTTCCAACTTTGGGGGGGCGTAGCTCCATAGCTCGTTGTCTCCTACGCATATGTTCAAAATATGATGAACTATGAAACTAAACTGTAAAGCGCTGCACCAAACTCCAACAATAAGAATTGGGCACAAAGTAACAAACCGTTTTGCAAGTTTAGAGCCAACAAGTTTCTCATAAAGACATGAAATATTAGCAAACTGATCAAAGGTAGATAGGAAACATTAACAAACCTTTCCGACTTTCTTGAAATCATGATTGTGCTTGTCCTTATGGACTGCTGGAACATTGGATCGGGTATATGCAGTGTGACCAAGCTCATGAAGGGCGCCAAAGAAGTCCTGTTGCCCATAATAGGCTGACAAATCGTCCTTGAAGAATGTCAAGCCACGTTTGTTATGTTCGGAAAGTCTTCCAGCAAATGTGTTCAGGTAATCATTCATTCCTAAGAATGAAATGAAAATAGAATGAGAGGTAATTGGTAGACAAAACAGTTATCACATATACTGGTTGTCGCAAGAAATAATTCGACGCTTGATTAAATAAATGCAACAATTGCAAAATAATGAACGAGCAACATAGAGCTCAAATCTTTAAAACGGTGGGTGTAAAATTTCATTACATTTCTCTTTGAATTAAAGTGCTTGAAAAGAACTTTGGGATAAATTTGCCATAAATCATTCCTTGGCAATTTGTTGCTATCTTGATTAGCTTCAAACTCATTTATTGATTTTAGGGGTAACGATATTGAAGGTGTGACATCATCAAATTTTCTAGATCCTTAATCAGAAGGGCTACGAATTTCTGCTGGCCATCATATAGTAGACCTTCATAGACTATTGTATTCTTAAAGATTGCATCAATTTTTCTTATGCAATTCAAGATTTACGATTATTTTAAGTTTTTCAAATTTTCAAGGAATTTTCACATCAAGATATCAAAAAATTGTCAGGGCAGATTTACAGAACTCACTCAAAGTTCCTTTCAAGTCATTCAATACATAGGAGAATGCAATGCCATTTTATACTTACCTTTTTGAAGATTTGAGAGACTTAGGTCCAATGCTTAAACGATCTCTGTGATAAGACAACCATGTTGCTTGCTAAGATTCTGAACTAATTTCAAACACCAGAAGCTTGCAAGTCTGCTAAAATCTTACCGAATTATAAGCTTTTGAAGTTCAAGTTTATGTAAAAGCTGAAACTAGACGCCCATAAATAGCATTCGTAGGAAAAGTAGAATCCCATTTATCTAAAGCGAATCAAACGGACTTTCTTGTGGACTTTCCCATTGGTCTTTCTTATTATTCATTTAGTAGCTTTAATTGCCTTTCCTTATTTAGAAATCGTACGATTGATAATTTGATTATGCTTTGCTAGCGAATAATTTGTTCTTTAAAATCTCGCACGTAAAATTTCATTCAGCTGAGGATGACACAAGCTGTCTCAAAACATCCATAGATCATGGCCTAGACGTATCACTTATATGTAACAATAGACCATTTCGACAATTAAAATCGGAGACTGGGGCGAGCGGTTTGTTCTGGTAAATGGCTGCCGCGTAGTTGGGCCGTTGAAGTAAACATTGAGTTTTGCAAGCTGCGGAGACGATCGCTACAGCATCAGCGCTGTTTTAGAACTTGAGTTTTGAAATATCAGTTTGACGCACGTTCAACCATCAGATTAAGAAAATTCGAAGTACGAGCTCGTATGTTCGAACTTTTTCCTCACATCAAATTTAATCGAATTCAATGAGGATATTCGAAATTAAAAACTTCAGTTGAATTCTATTCACTTGAAAATCAAAGTCAGAGTAAGCTGCTTTATTCTAAATACTTCAAATGCGTTATGTATTTCGTCAAGTTATGCGGAAAGGGCGAAGCAACCATTGCTGTTTGCAGCACTGAAATAAAGGCTGAAAAGGAAATCAGTTGCGAATTGAGGTAAACATTACACGTTTGTTTGTATTTTGTATGGACAGCTATTTGGCTAAATCCAAATGCTGCGTTTTTATGCAGTAGCGATTGCCATGTTTACATTATTCACTTCAACGGGCTCACTCCGCGGCAGCCATTTACCACAAGTGTATCCGCCATTTACCAGAACAAACCGCTCCCCCAGTCTCCGACTTTAATTGTCGAAATGGTCTATAGCATGGATTGGTCTTGATAATTAGATTCTTAATCACTGCGTTCTTGTATGCGGGTTTTGCCATATTTTACTGTCATAATTTTCAATTGACGGGAATTGCTGAGTTATCTATAGAAATAAAGAAAGAATGAAAGAAGTTAAGAAAAAGGAACAATGGATAAATGGATTACCTTCTCTTGTGTACTGGTACCAGAATAGCATGTCACGTTGTTCGTAAGGAGAGGCTCTTGTTTTATTAACTGGAAATACAAGGAATGTAAACATAGCAATCAGAGATAAATCTTGTACTTCCAAGCATGCTATGTTATGCATCAAATAAAGCAGTATGCATCTCAGGCTAGGGATACCAATAAAAAATAGATAAAAATGAGTGAAATATTGCAACTAAAGTCATGTTTGGTATGAATTAAAGGCTGGCTAAGTCTTTTATTCATTCCTTCCGAAAGTTGCCTTAATGCATCTGTCTCCAATGCTACTACGTTCTTATTTACTGACAAGAATTTAAAGTATCATCAACGGGCGATTGCACAACAGATCACATGTGTAAAAATTTCACTACGATCCTGAAAAAACTCCAAGTGCAGGAGTTGAAGAACATCAAAAGAGTAAAATCACATCAACCAACTAGAAAAAAGTGGGCATTAATGAAACTGACCAACTATTTATGAGAACTGAAGTTCTGAGAAACAAGGGCAAGTTCTTAAAAAGCAGCGTATCTGCTGCCTTTTGACTGAAGAGCCAGTACAAACTTCTTATTTCAACATGAACTCCTTTTCTCTAGTAGAAAAACTTTCTTCCAGATTACTATCTATTTACATCAGTCGTTCGACTAATCGGCCGTAGAAATCCTTTCGCTTGTCTTCACTTATCGCTTTGTACTGGCGTATCAATCAAAACGTATAGGATGCAGTTAGGGACAGTGCAAAGTTTATTGTATTACATGGCCGGTGGAGTAGAATAATTGTTGACAAGAATTTTTTCTTCTCGTATGAAATCATTGCAAAAAACCAACTGCCCAATCACCCTTTCCTTAAAAAATACATCCACCCCGCATTCACGAACAACAGGTGTTTAATGATACCGTAGTAGCACCGATGAATTAGCCAAAGACCCTAAGAACAGCAATTCTTGTCCATACGAGTCTCTGTGAATGACTGATGAACCCTTCTTGAAAGAAACTGACAAGGAAATTTGCGTCATTTATACACCTCTTTGCAAACATTTCTCAACTTGCACGATTCACTTTGTCCTCAAGATGAGCCATTCTATATTTCAAAGTTCACCTTATCTTGAACTCATAAAAAGTTACTGCCTCGTTCAAGCCCGTTCATATTTGCCTTATAAAAAGTATTGAACTAGAATCTCATCGCGTGATAATCCGAATTGTTTCACTTTCTAGAAATCTATCTTTAACGTCGGTAAGTACGGCGTTATAACGATACGAAAATACTCAATCACACTGTCCACGTCATGTCATTTGCAAAGCTGCCGGTGTTGTGGCTAACAATGTTGGCGCGAAAGTAATTGTCACGTGATTACCTTGGTAAATCATGATTGGTTAATTTTTCTTAAACAACGCTGTAATTTAGGGCAGAGCCTTGTTTATCCCGTTGTTTTGGACACTGTGGTTCTTTAAAGGCCCTTGCACCAAGAACGAAACGTTGTAACGGCGTTTTATGTGAACAGGAAGAGCGGTCACATACAACAGCGTTATAATCCCGTTGTTTCGAAAGGAAACAACGGGATAAACCACCTAGTGTGATCGCAGTCATTGACTCAGTACCGGGTGTCTAAAAAAAAAGTACCCCCTTTTGACTGGAAATAGGAGCGAAACGATAAGATATAATTACTCCCCGAGTGGACAGCTAAATTTATCAATCTTCAACTTAGATCCACATACCTTGCATTTAAAAATTGGCCACCAAACACTGAAGATACAAGCTTGCAAAGTCAAAATTTACAGTGCAGCCGAAACCAGAGGTTTCGTAAAAGGGCCTATTCATGATTTGCTATCACAGGCATGTTGCACAGGAATTTCGACTTTGACCTTTACCTTTCTCCATTGAAAAGAATTATACCTTGAAATGCTTCAATCGTTCTCCAAATAGTTCTTCCTTTGAGGAATCAATCCGTGCATTGCATTCCACCCCAAGTGTCAAAGAAGAAGAAAAGGAACACGCGCATGCTCATTTGGGAGATGTTGCACGACTTCATCATTCATACCACATTTTTGTTATATTTGTTTAATCAGGATGATTTCCAAGAGTCTTTCTTATTATTTTGAAAAGCGAAAAACTGAAAGTTAAAGTTTATAGGTGGTTTGGAAAAGATCCATAATACAAATCATGGCTAGGCCCTTTTACAAAACCTCTGGTTTTGGGTGCACTGCAAATTTTGTCGTTGCAAGCTTGTATCTCTGGTGTTTCGTGGACGATTCTTAAGTACAAGGTATGTGAATCTAAGTTGAAGATTGATAAATTTAGCTAACTGGTCGGAGAGTAATGGTATCTTATCGCTTCGTTCCTATTTCCAGTCAAAAGGGAGTACTTTTTTTGAGACACCCGGTAGTGTACAAGCTCAAAAAGTAGTTGCCCCATTGTATTTTGCACTGACCATGTTATAAAATAAACTCTGCACTGTCTCTTATCACAAATTTTGCAGATGCGGTGTTCAGAAACATACTCATCCTAGTTATGTCCCGATATGACGATTCCAAATCCTTCTCGATTGATCCCTTCTTTTTATCAAACAATATTTTGCCACGTTCATAATTCTGTGAAATTTTGTTCAGGCCATGAGTGATGTCTCTGTATTCTGAGATGATCTGTTTTGCTTGCTGACAGTGTGTCTGATCTGTTTGAAGAGAAGTAGATTCAATGAATTAGGCACAAGTTAAACAGTTCTCTGCAGAGATTGCAGCAGAACGTGGACATTAATTGACGTAACTTTTGAACCAGTAGAATTAACATTCAAATATGTTCACCCAACTCGTCGACAAATTCAAAAACTTGGTTAAAAAAGACCAGTTCTGAAAATTTTGTCATTGTGCATTCCAGAGTAGTCCCAGTGAACACTGTTCTTTTTGTCCCATTTTTGAGCTGTCTGTTAATCATAAAGGAGCACTGCGTACCTAAGAAATTTCCTAGGAACTCCTTTGACAAAGTTTCAATGAATAGTTTCCCTCCGTACTATGGACCATAAATGGTGACCTCTCTTTTGAATATTCCGCATGTTATTGTCTTTATTTTTGGCAACCGCAAATGATTTCACTTCTCAAACTATATTGAATATTTCTCTCTGTAAAAATATCTTTCATGAATATCGGATTTAGACTGTTTTTGTTTGTTTTGACCGTGTCAATCATTAGCAGTTGCAGATTGCGCTGGTAAATAGTTCCATAAGTTTTCTTTAACTTTTCTAGCCCTGATTCACTATCTTTGCATACCAACCGCAATGCTCTTTCGTGAATGCGATTTAAGTTCGAATCAGTTGCTCTGTCATGAAACATCCATACAACAGGACAATGATTAAATTGAAACCTGATGAAAAATTAATTAAAATTTCCGATCAACAATGATCAAACTTTATCATTTCATTGTCGACATGGGATTCAAAGAAAGAGGTATTGTCTATGTTGGCTAACCTTTAAGCGATGCAAAGTTGAATTTCTTCTGCCCTGTTCCGCCAACAAATGCAAAAGGATTGGATCTGCGAGCAGTCGCCCATGGTGAGTAATGAGTGAAAGCCATGACAGTATGATCGCCCTTTGTGGTAAAGGCAGGCATCTTACGTTCAGCAGTCTTTAGCAGTCTCCTTTCAATAATACCATGTTCCGGATGGGCGATATGACCTCTCTTTGAGGACGTTTCCTTAGTGATATCATCATTGACACGGGTCAGACTCTTCTTGATAACTGCGATTCGGATATAACGCATTTCTGCTTCCTCCAGTGCTGTATATAGCTCATCGATACTGGGGTATGATGATCGGAGTATCTGCTTAGCTACATTCATGTAGAACTCACCATTGAAGCATATATCATGTTGACCATTTTTAGTTATCGGAGGCTGCGTGTTCAGAGTAAAGCCAAGTTGGAAGGGCAAGCAGGGCGGCAGAAGATCATTGATTTCACCATCAACTGACAGTGAGGAGATTTGCACAAGATTGGCAGAACTTGCTTGGCTAAGAAGGCTTGTTAGTTCTGTGTCGATAGCAGCTTTACCGTCTATCAATGTCTTCGTATCAGTTGCGACGTCCACAGCCTCTTGAGCCAATGCAACCATTTTGCCAACATTCTCCTCCATGATTTTGGACTCTTTGTACCTGTTGAGCAGTACCTATGTGAAGCAGACAGGCGATTAATTTAGCTGTAACTTTACTGGCCTTGGTATGAATAACAAATGATCATTGAGGTCAGTGGCGTAACGCAGTTTACGGAAACTTAGTTCAGAAACTAACAGTCCCTGACCAAAAGGGATTCCCAGTTATAAATTCCTTTTGCTATATATTTTCGAATCTACGTTTGAGTGAAACTTTTGAAGTTACTTACTGTTTAGTGAAAATGGGCCTACCCTCACAATTTTCCTTGGAGTTTGCCCCCAGGCTCCCTCATTTTCCTGCCTCCCCCAAAGATTCTCCCTGACCTCGATGCTGGCTTAGACACTGCATATGTTGACAGTAGATCATTGCAATTGTTTTATTTTGCCTGCACGACTTATTTACTCCAAGTTTAAACTAGGTATGACGCTCTTTCATGTTTCTATCATATCAGTTTCAAATGCTTTAGCTGGGAGGCCTCAAGTGGAAAAAATCCCTAAGGGCCGCGACTGTCACCGTTAAGCCACTGATTGAGGTCCTGACCGGGTGCCTGACCGGGTGACCCCAATAGAAGAGAAACGCCTTCAAAACGTACGAAAAATTGAACATGCTACAAATCATAATTTTATGTTTTGTGATTCTTTGTCAATGACAAAATTGATTTTTAAGCTTTCTTGACGAAGAAGCACAACATCGTCCGCCAACCTGCTGTAAAAAGCACCCTTCTAGGAACTGTGCCATCTAAGAAAGAGTATCTTCCTATGTCCCTGTTGTTCAATTCAAAAGCTGCTTTCAAACTAAACGCTTCGATAATTTCGAAGAAAAGTAGAGGACATACGACGATAATATTTCATCGATTAAAGCGAGATTCAAGTCTAAGACTCATGAAACTCTAGGTAAAATCTGGCAGCTGAGGTATCGGTACTTGAACTATCTTTGTTGCCCATACCTAACAATTTCTTCGAATTTCACTCTATCTTTGGTGCATGTACTCACATTGTTTGAAATTGTAGATGAAAGCTGTAGCGTCTACAAAGAATTATGATAACACACACCATACCTGCAATATCAACATAATTTATCAGTGCATCATGCGATGGCTGAAGGTCCCGATTCGTTTTTTAAATCTTGTTTTGTCAGTTACTTACCCTAATCTCTTGCAGATTATCTGCTGCATTGCTCGCAGCACCGACCTTCTTTGCTTCACATTTCAACAAGCAGATGACATTTACGACTTTCTCTCTATCCTCGCTCCATTCCATGCATTTTACATTGTTCTGACCCTCTGTGTCGACGCAGTCCTGTTGCCAAGCGATCCCAGGCATTGATACTGAAAAACATGATGTAAAGGCAATGCCATGTTGAGAGGTCTCAACAAGATGGACGCGATGATTAGAGACATAAGAGCCATTTATTGTAACAAGCTCTACTAAACCCTTTAGGTGCTTATTCAATTTCTAACAGTCCAGAAAGGGAGGGAGGGGGGGGGGGTCTTGAAGGGATGGAAGCTTGTTGGAGAGGGGCTTATTCACAAAATCAAATGAAAACGAAGTATGTAATAGCTTTTCAGTTCTTTTGCCCCATATTTTGCGGATGCAAGATACCGGGTGTCCCAGAAAAAATGCAACAGATTTGAAAATTCTAACGGCAACTGCTGATACTCATTATCAAAGGATTACTTTTATTGAAATTTGCAATAACTAGGATAATTTTTGACATATTTTCCAGTATTTTTTGGGCACTTGGTTGCAAAGTTAAAGATTAGCAAACTTCAAAATTGCCCCCTTGAAACCAGAGCTGCTGTCTACCAGAGGTCGTCGCAAACAACAGGTAACAGGTAACAGGTAATATGCCCGGTATACCGGGTGAGCCAGAAAAAAGTTCCCACTTTTAAAAAATTCATAACAGCAAGACAGAATAGAAACTGCGCACGCATGCGCGAAAACTCGTAACTTTGAGCACCCCTAGCTCCCAGCAACAGATCTCGAAATAAGGCAACACTTTATATTTTCTTTCTAGGGTCATAAACTGTTGATTTATCATCTCAAAAAGCTTATCTATTCAAACATTTCCTTATCTCAGATTGGTTGATGACGTCATTTCACGCAGTTTCTGCTCTGTCTAACAGCAACAGTATTTCACAAATTTGAATGATTCTAATTCTAGTTAAAAGCCAAAAGATCGAAGTATTTTTGTGATTTTTCTCGCTGTCTCAAGAGCGCTAGAAATATAGGTAAATTCAGCTTTACTAAAAATTCATGGCTGCAAAGTGACTGAAAAATGGCCTAAAACATCGATCAAAGCAAACACGGCTCCTCACACAGCAAAATGAAGAAAATGTATCTTCTCATGGGTGAGAGATATCCTCCGTACATTAATTGCCATGGGATTGAAAATCTTCTGTATTTGTTTGAAAGTCGATGTCTTATAACACTTGAGGGAGGAGAAACGCCCATTGCCTACTGTTCGGTTTGAATAGAGTCCTTATACTTTGATCAATGTTTTAGGCCTTTTTTCCTTCATTTTGCAACCATGAAATATTTATGAAGTTGAATTTACCTATACTTCTAGCGCAGGCAGCACAGCGAGAAAAATCACAAAAATACTTTGATCTTTCGGTTTTTAACTAGAATTTGAATTATTCAAATCCGTGAAGTAGTCTTAGTGCTATAAATTTTCAAGAGTGGGAACTTTTTTCTGGCTCGCGTGGTATACAAAACCAGAACATACCAGTCCTGCATGTATCTATGCAATCTGTAGAAATATCCAGGACAGAAGCATCGATTTGTGAATTGATAGTCTGTATCTGATTTTGTGCGCTTGCCATCTCATCCTGATGACGTTGTCGTTCTGTTCTATAATGTTCAAGCAGTTGCGTAGTTTCCGAAAGCTTCGTTGCAGCCTTTTCCTTTCCAGTAGATGCTTGGGTTTTTGCATCAGATAGAGCATTTCGTAGACTTTGCATGATATTAGCTTGGGCTTGTGCTTGCAAGTCAACTTGATACTAAATTGGAATGAAATAATACCATGTTATGTGTAAAAACAAGTACAAACAGTACAGCCGTTAGCCTAATACTAGCTAACGAGGAGACCCATTATCCAAAAGAAGAATTGGCTTGGCCGGAAAGGGTCTTCAAAACAAACATCAAAAACTTCCTGCGGCAACCAAATAGAATATTCTATTCTGATCCTTTATTAATATTTGAGACGAGTCTCAACAAAGGCAACAAAAATCAAGTTCTAGAAACCTGAAAGCGCTGTAAAAACCTTTAGCTCTCTGTTTAGTAGAATCTCTCTGCTTCTGGAAAATAGTCTTCTCGTAGCCTAAAGAAACCTTCATTGAAATGAATTGACATATTTAAGCATGGTTCCGGCCATTCGGTAAGAATACACTATCATTTTGCAATCGTGACATGTGCTGCCTTGCTGTGTTTGTGGGCAGTTTGCCTAGCGTATACACAACGACCACTAAAGGGAAGAAATTCGAATCCACCGGAGGAAGATGAGCAGTATAACAGAAGAAGAAATGGAATCTACCAGAGGAAAGAATTAGATCTACCAAGCCTGGTCAAACCCTGGTCCAAACCCAGTCAAAGTCCACTCCTGGCCCGGTCTAAGCCTGGTCCAAGCTTAGTCTAAGCCCGGTCCAAGCGCAGTCCATATATAGTTCATGCTCTGTCCAAGCCCGGTCTAGGCCTGGTCCAAGCCCAGTCCTGACCCAGTCAAGGCCTGGTCCATGCCTGGTCCATGCTCGGTCCCAACCTGGTCCAAGCCTGCTACAAGCCCGGTCCATGCCTGGTCTAGGCCTGGTCCAAACCCAGTCCCAGCCCAGTCTAAGCCCGGTGCAGGCCCCGTCCAAACTTGGTCTAAGTCCGGTCCAACCCTTGTCCAAACCCTGTCCAACCCTGGTCCAAGCCAGGTCTGACCCCTGGTCCAAGCCAGGTCTGACCCCGGTCCAAGAGATTTGAATCTACCAGAGTAAAGAGGATGGAATCTACAAGAGCAAGATAGCTAATTAGTCTACTTAAGTCAGGAATGAAATCTACCACAGGAAATTGAATACACCGACGGAATACGAGAAGCCCGCTAGAAGCAGATATTTAGAGTCTAACAGAGGAAGAATTTGGAATCCACCAAAGGAAGAATTTGCAATATACCAGAGGAGGTAATCGGAATCTACCAGAGGAAGACTTGGAATCTACCAGAGGAAGATATTCAATCTACCAAAGAAGGATATTGGAATCCACGAGGGGAAGAAATAGAATCTACCAAAGGAAGAAATTTGAATCTATCAGAGAAGGAATTTTGAACCTAGCAGAGGAAGATTTGTGTCTAGCAAAGGAAGACTTGGAATCTACAAGAAGAAGACTTTGAATCTACCAAAGAAAGAAATTCGAATCTAACAAAGGAAGAAATTTGAATGTACCAGAGGAAGACATTGAATCTAAAAGAAGAAGAAACTGGAATCCAGCAGTGGAAAAAATTTGAATCTACCAGAGGAAGAAATTTGAATCTACCAGAGAAAAAACTTGAATCTACCAGAGGAAGACTTGGAGTCTTCCAGAGGAAGAAATTTGATCAAATATAAAACAACTGCACTGTACAGCATGATAAAATATATCTCAAACTTTAGGTTCATCATCAGTTAAATCTCATAATAAGTAAACAGGCATTCCTTGATGCACAATCCTATGGCAAACAAGAGGTCCTTAGAAAACATAAACAAAAGACATCCTTAAAATACAGTGATACGGTAAAGTGAGATAAACGCATGCTTTTGTTCTTATACCTTGATGATTAATTCTTTGCTCCTAAACTCGTCCTTTGTGTTGAAGAAATTTGAATCTATTAAAGGAAGAAATTGGGATCTACCTGAGGAAAAACTTTGAATCTACCAGAGGAAACATTGAATCTAAAAGAGGAAGAAATTGGAAGCTACCATAGCCCATAAAAGACTGAGAGTCTTTCTACGGTACAGACTTACGAGAAATTGGTATAGACTTACGCTGAAACTAAAATCTTGCGGGTTATCTTTTCCCTCAGTTTTCAGTGTGACCTCAGCTCCTTCTACTTCTTTATATAAGTGACCATTCAGCTTGAACTTGTAGTAATATTTTTCACCTTCTCCTTGCTCTATTTCTGTTGTGAAACTTCCTGCCAGACCAATAGTTTCGCAGTACCTATAGAAAATGTGTTGTCATCATCATCATAACCATATTAATGACGAAATCGGAGTTAAAGCAACTAACATGCTGTGTATTGCATTTTACAGATTTACAAATCTGGCAATTTAAAGTACCATTGTTTTTGATTCTCTGGAGATGCAATGTTTTTCATCATCTGCATGTTCATTGGTAGTCGTGCATGCGGCATGGTTCCACGCAGTATAGAACAGAGTTTGATTTGAGAATTTAGTAAATTCTGCACACTCGTGCTGGGAAGCTACAAATCAAAATCCCCCATCAACCCGCCTCTTTCACATTTTCATGTTGGATCTTCTTTCTTTTGCAGATGCATCTGGAAAGTTTTGTCCAACATGGACAAGGGAATAGTTTTGCGGGAAAATGCAGGTTTTCCTTCCAATCCCACCTTCGGGAGCGTTATTTGCTTTTTCGGAGATGGGCTAGTTCCCTCAAAGCCCAAATTGCCCTAATGATGAGAAAATGCAACCTTATGTTTGCCTGATGCTTATGAGGAAAGATTTACGAAAAGGTTGAAAATATCTGATGGGCAGCCAAGCCCCAGCAGCCTTGGACCTATCTATGGGAGTGTAGCTTTAACTGGATGGTTATTTTTATTGTATTTAGGAAGCTAACTGGATGAATCCTTCAGTCTTGAACTCAACAACACAAGACATTTTAACTTGTCAACGTACAATGGATAAAATTTGTGGAGATTGAAAGTTGGCCCTTTCCTTGAATTTTCAGATTACTTCAAAAGCTAGTGTATGTGGTGTGGCTTTTCTAGCAACCTGTGTTGCAACGTCTTTTTGAAACAAGTTGCTGGCTGCTTGCCCCGTGTAACATGTCCTCTTTGCAACTTGACATCTTTGCAAACGCTGGAGCCAGACTAAGTTCGTTTGCCCAGTCTGCAAGGAACCTGAGCAGCTTGACTCGTTCCAAGATGCTGAAATCATTGCAGCAGGTGAAACTCTACTCAATTTCCTCAACTTCCATTGCAAGACAAAAGGAAGTGGAGGCGGAAAATTACGCTGTAGGTAGGGATCTGGAAAAAAGTCAGGAGAGGACTGCTGCACTTGACCAAAGAATCTTCAGGAAGTAGCAAAAAAATTTCAGGTTTGATATGTTGTGTCCTATTCACATTGGTATCCAAACCCGTTTAATCTTACCCAGGTGGCTGAATGGAGCCTTCTAATTGGTCGCTCAAACAAGTCGAGTGCATTTGATTGGTTAGAATTTAGCCTAGTTTTGATTAAGCTGGTTGAACTGTAACTGATGAACGAAGAACTGTTAACAAGATACTTTAGCGGTAAATCGCAAATAAGAATGGATAAGGATGGGAAAAAGATCCATTTTTTGTCTTTGGGTTTGAAATCATTGTATTGTCTCCCAAAAGATCATCATCATCAGTCATCATTATCATCATCATCATCATCATCATCAGTCATCATCATCATCATCATCATCATCATCATCATCCTCATCATCATCATCATCATCATCATTATCATCATCATCATCATCATCATCATCATCATCATCATCATCATCATCATCATCATCTTCATCATCTTCATCATCTTCATCATCTTCATCATTTCATATGAAACTTTACAATTTGACTTAATATGAAACTTGACTACATATGAAACTTTACAATCACATATACGATGGAATGAAACCCTGGGTGAGGAGAAATGACGGAGACGACTGTTGTCGTTGCTGTTCTCTCGGTTGGGCTTCTGACTGTTCATCATTATCGCCAGTATTATTCTGATGTCAAATTTGAAACCGGCGGATTAATACCGGGTGACCAAAAGAGAACTTCACAAGCTAGATCGCGCACAGTTTCCTGAGAGCAAAGGTTATGAACGCAAACAAGGTTCAGCGTGTAGTTGAGAGGCTCAACTATCTTTTGAGATATTGCTTGGTCGATTTAAGGTATGCCTACCGTCCGAAAAAACAGTTCCAAAAATATGGAAATTCATTAATTCATTCCTAGGACTGTTCCCTCATTTTTCAGTCGATGCTTTGGAACATGTGACAAAGAGTGAATTCCAACTTTGCTATGTAGCAAGAAATTTGAATGAGGAACAGAGGTCAATCATTTTGCAAATAAAAAATTTCCCCAGACCACTTCAAATCCATCGCTACGTTGAGTTTTCACAAGATGTTGGCCGACAAATGGTGGCGATGATTTCACTCAAAATGAGGAAGCTGGGAGTCTAAATTTCTTTGAATCTCGTTTTTCCGATAATAATCATTACATAGAATGACTATGCAGCATTTCAAAAGATAGCTAAGCCTTTCAACTAAACGATGATATAAAGCATTTAACAATGACTTTTGATTTCAGGGAGATTTACGCTCTAGCAAGTGAAGATTTCTTGGGCCAACCGGTGTTTATTCACAAAACATTTCTAGTTATTAGTAGTATTTTGCAAATTGCATAATTAGTTGTATTTTACGTGTATGTTTAAATGCCAAGGGGTAATCAAGATAATTTTGCTTCTCTTGGTATTGTCCTTCTAGTGTGGTATAGTAGTTCGTAGTTAGTGCGTTCAATATTTTTACCTATTGTAAACTTCTACATTGAATATAAGAAAGTAATTGCTTACCCCTCAAATCGACGAACTTGATCCCCCAATACAAGAGTAGGACCTTGTTCTGGACGTTTTAAATTATACAAGAACAGATTAACACTCTCAAAATTGGGTTTTCCATTCGAATCAGTCATCGATTTGCCATATCGTAATGGGGGCATTTCAAGACGTGTCTCCAATTGCATGTTATCGAGCAGGTTTACAGTCGACTTGTATGTTTGATCTGTTTTCAAGGTCAATTTACCAAAGAAATGGAGACCTTTCTTTATTTTCAAGTTGTATTCTTTAGCTTCCCAAACTGAAAAGAAAGAAAATGGAATGTACTAAGGCAAGTATGTGTTGGTTTTGGATGATTCTGACACGACTGATACAGTATAACTTCAGCATTCATAATATGCGAATACTAACTGGTTTTGTGTTGTACAGGAAAATATAAAACCTGAGATCTTCAAAGTACGGAGTGAGCTTGCGAGGTCTGTGCATCAAGACCGAGGGCTTCACATTTTCCTGTACCAAGACAAAACCGGTTAACATGAATCTTACTACTTGAAAGCCAGAGGTACAATAATATTATCCTTTCTGGGAACATGGCAAATGGGAAAATTTTCTGTTAAGACACATTATGTTATGAAAAATGCCTTTGCTGGCCATGAAAAGGTGCAGAGACATTTAAACCAAATTGGAGAATCAAAATTGTCTTTCACAAACTCTCCTCACTTACATGAGTGAAGGACTTTTGAAAATTCTTAGGAATCCTTAGACATACTGATGTTAGCAAAGCCTTACATTTTACCCAGGATTATGATCAACAGAATAGAAGAGTCACTAAAATGTCGTCTTTTTCACAGAAATTGTAAACAATCATCTGCTGCTCGTGTAAGAAAACTTTTATTGAAACATTTTCTGGCAAGACTGAAAATTTTCTGGGAACCTTGTTCCCACGTTCCGATACATTTTACAGCTCTGCTGATAGCTTTCATTTTGACTCGTATCAATTAGTTAAAGACATTTCGTGACTGTCATGCCGTCGAGTTTATTGTAAATCGCGCAGACCTAAGGCAGTCGCTGTGGCGACGAACGCTTCTTCTTGTATCGTATTACGCAAGGCTACGGGAAACCTGCGGGAAATATGCAATAAACCAACAAGAGAGGCGGGATTCTGTCTTGCCTCGTTCTTGAAACTTCAGCCAGGTAATAAAACGCAAGAAAAATCATGAAACGACTTCAGTCTTTATGCTATCACGTAGACGTCAATTTGTGTGACTGCAGCCACTGCTAACAACATGGGAAGCAACCAGCCAAAAAATTAGCAAAATACGCCAAGCATTATGATTGCAACGAAAGATTAATATTCAATCCTCACGATCTGTTTAGTATATTTCATATCAGGATTATTCCCATCCGCGTCTTTAATTTTCTTTAGACAGCTTTATTGGAAATAACGTGCGGCCCATAAACACAATAGGCAGAGATGTATCGTTACCGTAAAGATGCAAATACCTAAATCAAACTGTATCAAAACGCATAAGAATCAGGTCATTCTGTATTCGAAGTTCTCAGTTCTTTTTCCATGTGCATCCCCGACGAGGAAGGAAAAGATACGCTCACCAACATCATGCCGCCATCAACTGGGACTTGATAGCAGACTTGGGACTAGGTCTATCTAAAGTCACTGTTGGGAACACATTTCTCTCAATGGTCTCTTTCTAGCGCGTCTTGTGGTCTCATCAAACAACGAATCTCTCTGTGTTGTTGCAGTGCAGTAGTGATTTCGTATAGGTCCGTAAGGCTGCATTCACATTGCACAATCTCTTGTAAGCGCGTAAACGCTCGTGCAGAAATCCACCATACTAATCCCTCTTAGTGTTCAGATTGCAGCAGCCTAAGGCCTTATTTCAACAAAAGCCTCATTTTTCGAGTGAGCAGAAATCTTATTGTTTGCGTTGAAAAGAGATTTATGGCTGAGCGACCGTTTATTGTGTAAAATTCCCTCGCTCGCAAAATGCAGCTCCATAGAAAAAGCTTTTAGGGATTGGATGCAGGCGCACACTGCCAACACACAAGGGGAATGTATGTAAACAGCTGAAATGCCAACTAAGCGTCACAAAGGATATATGGCTCTGGGGTATCATGAGTCTAGTTGACTTCTTTTAGCTTTGTAAACAACAACCTACCATCGTCATGTGAATTATAACCAACAACGACGGCACTCTTAAACCTTGCGTTGTGAAGCAGAGGATCTGGGGTTAGTGCATTAAATGCAGTCGTTATCTTGTCGTATCGCATAGGATCTCCTTCGCCAGTAAACTGATAATAAGGTTCTGCATTCGAAGGACTGTAAACATACTGGCGGGACTTAGATCCGCTGAACTGAATTGCCTCTTCTCGCACTGTACCAATATGTAGTCTGCAACGTAAATCTGAAAGAAAACAAATCAGGAACAGATATACTGGGTGATTCAGACAAAATACAACCCAACTACAACTGACAATTTTCATGAAATAATAAGATTTAAGTAGATGTAACCTCCAAAGCCTCATTTTTATGGATCAATCCGACGTTTCATTTTCATTTATTTTTGTAATTTAATCTTTTTTTATACATGATACTTCATCAGCTAAAAATATATGTATAAGAAAATAAAGATAAAGATGAACGTATATCTAATCACACTGTTCTTCCAGGAGGCCATGTTTCAAGGGGTCTTCGATGTCTTATAGTCCCAAAAATAGTTTCCAACCTACCTTTTGAAATCTTTTTTCATATTTTGAAATCTGAGGTCTTTTTGTGAACTTTTGCTTAAGGATTTCCGGACACTGCTCATTTAGGATTTTAAGCACCATCATCGCTTGGTCAAGCTTAATTAGAACATTTACACTTAGTCATGCAGATGGTATTCTGTCTTTAATAGGCGCAGATTGGATCAGAGTCATTGCCCTATCATGTAACTTTTGCAAGTTATGGAGTTTAGTTGCAGAAAGGTGACCCCATAGTAGATTACCATATCTGAGGTGACTTTCCACCAATGCCCAGTATAGCAGGGAAGAAGCAAAGAAAACGGAAAAAGACCAATGAAGAGTTTGCAAAATTTTACCTATCTTCATAAAACGCAACCAAGACGAAACACTTTTGAAAATTTCCAGAATCATTATGAGAAAATCTACCCTCTAGATATCTGGGTATGCTTGGGTATGCATTAACAAAGGATTTAGAGTAGCCGTCTTTAATAATGGAATAATATCTTACCAACTCTCAGAAGTTTTTCTGTTGAGGGTATTTCCCATTCTGCTTTTATCGGCTGTGCTTTAACGAAATTGATATTTCCAAACATTCTTGTTGTCCATTCCGGCCTTGCTCTTCTCAAAGATTCAGGCATATCTGCGTACTCGGCATTCCCTTCGCTTGAAAACTTAATCAGTAATTTGTTGGTTCCATCATCGTAGATCTGTCCTGCGAAATTTGTGGCAGAATGTCAACAATGATGAGAAAATGGGTTGCATAAGACCAAACTAATTCGAAGTAACAAAACAACGGTCTGAAATAATTTGAAATAAAAAGTTTGCAACGTTTTTAGTCTAAAGTCATAACTTATTTTCTGCCTTATAACGTGGATTTAAATGCCTTAGCAACAGATATTCCTTTAAGTATAAATAAAAGTGCCATCCTTGGAAGAATAACGATATTGCTTCTGGCGACTGTACCCTCCTTAAAGGAAAACACATCCTAAGATGCGCATTGAAAGTGAGTCCTAGCTTTGGATCTGTTTTGAAGGTTTCTTGGAAGGCCTTTCTTAAGACAAACTCTAATAATTTCAGAACGAAGTGGCCAATTCAGTCAGGTAAATTTCAAAATATATTTGAACATGTCCAATATTGAACAACATGCTAGCCAATATTATTGCCTTGATGTCCAAAGAGCAGTTGTGTTTCGAACGGGGATTGCGAAAGTGAAGGTCGAATTGCGGTTTTTAGCGTCACGGCTGGGGTCACAGAAATAGCTAAGCGCTAATCGAGTCCACGACACCATGTCATGGCACTCAAGTGATGTGACCCTACCGGGTGTCAAATTCATTCCGCCTGACTGTTCTGACTGCAACGTCAGAGGATTGCACCAGTGCGCCCCAACACCTTCAAGGATTTGTTTTTAACTCACTTGGTATGAGAATAAAGTTACGTTAAACCCAAGTGGAGTATAAAAGAACACAAACCAACCTGGAAAGCTCTCAAAAGTGCGAGTGAAAGAAAATAGACCATCAAAGATCAATCTATCTCCACCCTTCTTCGCAGTTAAATGTGAGTTTACAAATCCTCCAAAACCTATGCCATTTCCTAACCAAAAGCCGAAGGACGATGTTTCTACGCTCATCTTCACTTTATCTTCTGTGATTTTGCCAGCGTAGTTTAGATCAACTGTGTCTTCATGATGAAGATCTAAGAAGTCGCACATTTTCCATCCTGTATTTCTGCATGAGGTTAAGTCAATCGTTTCTGCCACGAAGCCAACGCCATTACTGAAAGCTTGAAATAAAAAGAATAAGAAAATTAGTAGGTCAAGGGCTTTGTAAATTGAGCAGTTCAGTTTCTCTAGATCCCTTCCAAATAACGAGAAAGCCCTGACAGCATAGTTTCAAACTTTTTGGTTATTCAACGTTATTTTTTAATGCAGTTACAAACTTATTTCTCTTCTTTCAGCGTTTCAGATGAATTCATTGCTCTAAGGAAGAATTCAACAGTTTTCTATCTAGTTATCAGTACATTTTGGTATTTTCTTTTACAAGAGTTAATAGTTTTCTTTTCACATATTACGATGTTTTTGTTGCGTTTATTAATGGGTTTATGTATTTATGTTTGTACCGACATAATCCTCTTACATAAATAACAGGGCTAAGCACTTGTTTTCAGCCGGGTTTAGACCCCGTTTACACTATACCGTTATGTTCAAATGAAAACGGTACGAAATCATGCCGTTTTAGCCTCCCGTTTACACTAAGACGTTTTCGTAACCGGCATCAAATGAAGACGATTTTGTAAACGGTGCAATTTGAAAACGGCATGAAACGTTTCAGTGTAAACGCTTGAAAACGGAACGATTTTGTTACGGATTCAAAGAGAGACAAAGGAATAATTTGCCTTCCTTTCAATCAGTAACGAAATCGTCCCGTTTTCAAGCGTTTACACTGAAACGTTTCATGCCGTTTTCAAATTGCACCGTTTTCA
This sequence comes from Aurelia sp. 4 Dawson et al 2005, assembly GCA_964019985.1. Classification (NCBI taxonomy): domain Eukaryota; kingdom Metazoa; phylum Cnidaria; class Scyphozoa; order Semaeostomeae; family Ulmaridae; genus Aurelia; species Aurelia sp. 4 Dawson et al 2005. The sequence goes on from OZ026506.1 coordinate 7,685,135, forward strand.
AAATCGTCTTCATTTGATGCCGGTTACGAAAACGTCTTAATGTAAACGGGAGGCCAAAACGGCATGATTTCGTACCGTTTTCATTTGAAAACGGTATAGTGTAAACGGGGCCTTAGAACGAAAGAAAATCGGTCAAACAATCACTAAAAATGTCCATATGCCTAAGAATGGAAATTCTATACAATGATTAGTTCAAAAAATTCAAATAGTCCAACCATAGTCCGCAAAATTCATAATGAGACGATACTCATGTGAAAGAAGAAATAGTGACGTTGACAGAGCTGTGAAGACAATGAATGCTGTTATAAGCTGAATGGCATTACCAGGAAGGTAAAATGATCTCTCCTACAATACTAAAACGGATACATGCTGGACTTGCGGGAGAGAAAAGTGTGCGGAGGGAAACTTGTGGCCATAAAGTTAGGACAAAAATGTGAGTTTTACAGAGCTGTGAAGATAATATATGCTATGGAAAGCTGAATGGCATTGCCAGGAAGGTAAAATGATCTCTCCTAGAATACGAAAACGGATACATGCTGGACTTAAAAATCTACGCATGCTCCCCAATCAGGCCAAAAGAAGTACACTTCACACTGCTTTCGGCAGAATACGCCGGATGAGTCATAATAAAGTTCGATGCTTGATAAAAAACATGAGCTTGAAACGTCAAACAACTTTCAATCAATTATAAGTCTAGTGTGAAGACTTGTTATGTGGAAAGTGCAACTTCGTTTGGAATCGCAAAGCCAGCTTGGTAGTGACAAAAATAGCATGCAACCAGGCATTATCTGGGAGCTGTCGAGCTGCGGAGAAGGGAAAGAGAGGAAAGAGCCTATGGGAATGGGTTGCATTTTCGAATTTCATATACCCAATTTGAGGTAACGACAAATCATAAGCTCTATTCTGTTGACTATATAGATATGATAAAGAATTTCGAAAATATAGAATGCTCATATGACGTTTCGCTTCATTAGAAAGATGAGCAATCTATATTTTCGAAATAGACCTTTTAGCTATTCTGAAAAAGAATCTCAAACGAACGATACATTGCTACATTTTGTAGAATTTTCGAATGTGCACAATTGTGATAGAAGCTCTAACGCCACTCGATCGAATCTCATGTATAAAAATGTATAAAAATAACGCTCGATCCAGGCTCTTTTGCTGAATAGCTAAAAGGTCTATTCCCACTTTAAGGTATATAGTCTTGAGTAGCAACAGGCAAGATTGATCAATAAAACCATTTTCATAACTTGTGGTATTGAAATTTAGGACAAATAACAATAAACTTTTAGAACCTAAGATCAGGTATTTAGAACTCAAAATATAGCCTGTTCCTACAGGCTCTCTTCTTCCTTTTCGCATCATTTTTGAAGCCTGCCCACAGGGTATGACAAAAATGATCAAACTGTGGCTTACTTGCATCAGCCCTTTCCAAAATGTCGAGATCAAAAGTAGTCGTGTCTGAACCAGATGGCTGTTGCTTCTTCATGACAATACCTGAAAAAAGATCAATTTCAAATAAGTTTCAACTTGAGGCAACCTTTGACTTTGAGTTCATTATTGCTAGATAAACCATTATTGTGCACTCCCATACGATAGCACTCCCTATAAACCACTTCCCATCTCTTGTTATATCTAACTTAGTTTAGTTACCTTTACCTGAATTTTTATGGAATGAAAAGGCCGTAGATTTGATATGTACTACCTTGACTTATGACGATGAATCCCTTGTATCCCTTCTGTAAACTTTGCTCAACGGGGACTCATAATAAAGCAGTGAAAAAGCTGGCCATGTTTTCTGCAATCATCAATTGAATTATGATTGAATCAAGGCTTCGAATCTCGATCCTGTGGGAGTGTTTTCAATTCTTCAATCGAATCGAAATTTCTTTCACATTTACACTGTAACAATAGTAATTTACAAATCTCCCAATCTGATTGGTTACTCTAGGAATCGCGGAGTTTGTGCTTAAATAAGGCCAGGTCTTTCAGAATAATGCTATGAGTCTCTGTTGACCGAAGCGCCATCATCAAGTCAAAGAGCACAGGGAAACAAGAGATTCATCGTCGTAATTTTCTGTACTACCTTGCTTGCTATGGAGTCATACACATTAAAAGCGAGAAGCTTCATATATTAATATTGTCAGACTTTTCATACCATCCAGGAAACTGGTCATTTAGCTTAAGCTATTTCAAACTCTGTTACAAGCCACGCAGCCATAAGTACCCTTTCTTTGAAAAATCATTTTGTGTTGTTTTTTTTTTCTTCTTCTCTTTGTTATTCATCTTTCATAATAGTTATGTCTGGTTCGTTTGAATGTTTTTCTTTTCAATTTTTCTTTTTTAAAGCCTCATGGCGTCAATACTTTTCTCCTCTTGATATCGACGTCGCAAAATAGCTTAAGTAGTGTATTTAGTAATCCGCTATGTAAATTTCTTAATGGAATATGCAAAAAAGAAATCGCAAGATGCTTTATCTCAAGAGACTAATCACTTGGTATAAAGTGGGTGTAAACAAACTGTAGCCGGTTTCGCTTGTTTGTAACCTATCAACTTTTGCTTTTTGTTATGAAAACGCACATAAAGAATTTGGAATGCATTATTACCGATGTTCTTAAATTTCATCCATGTTGATTTCATCATCTCTTCTTCATAAAACATATTCATTGCCTCATGCAATAATTTATTCTTGAACTGAATACCAACTTTCAAAGTGGGATTCCCTCCAGGTAGGTAATAATGAATCTCCACTTTAGAAAAACCTGGCAACAAAGCACTGCCTTTGATCCTGTAGAAAAAAGATAAAATCGAAGTTTAGCTCAGCATAGCGCCAAGCCTTTCAATGATAAAAAGTTGGGTACAAATGTCTGTCACATTACTCTACGAATTGAATAACTTGGGATAACTAACGGTACTTCGCCGTAAATCTGCCGTGCAAAATGTTTTGATATATTGATAATTTTCAAATGGAATTACGTTTGAAAATTCATCGAAAATTTTGAATAATTAGAATCATTGTAAATCTCAAATCAATTCGGGAAGAATGGTACAATCTTCAAGAAAACCACAACCTCGAATCCAGGGTAAAAATGGTCGGCCAGTTATATAATTTGTGCTGAAGTTGTGAGGCTGAAGAAAATGATAACCCTAGCATCGAGGTTAAGAAAACCATAGTTTATAAAAGCCTTCAAAGTGGTTGTAGGCATAATAACTTCAGAACTTTTGACCATCAACCAAAGCCTCAAATGTAAGTGAAAAATTCGTGGCATGCTTTAATAGGATTCGGACCCAAGACATAGAAGGGATTGCTAACAAAAATTTCACCTTCTACGGTAGGCTTATCATAAGGAATTGCTTACTTCGGCACTTTTAAGCGTTCAAAGAGGCCTCAAATCTAAGACTAGAAATTGGAAATCTCGTCGCACACTTCAGTGGGACTTGAACCCATGACCTGGCAGCTTGAAGGCCGGATTGCAAGGAAGTGGTCCCCCTTCTACGATATGCTAATCACTTGTGAACTTTCGATTGTTCAAACGAGGCCTCAAATCTGCGACCAGGAATCAGAAGATCGGTCACATGCTTATATAAGGTTTGAAATTTAAGCCTGGTGGCAGGAGTGCTAATCATACAAATTTTGATGGTGCCAACGGTAGATGATCGCATTAAAGATGGCCTTAGAAAATTTTCACAAAGATCCTTCTGCAGTACTGAAGAAATCAACTAACCAGATCAGTCGAAGTGCAATGCGATGCAAAGCATCGAAGTAAAAATATCCTGTCTGCCATCTTAACCCAGTTGCCTATCAAAATGCCTAATTCGGTAAGCAAATTATAGGAATGTACTCACTTCAGCACTTTTGACCATTCAAACGAAGCTTCAAATCTAAGACTAGAAAATGGAAGATTCATTGCGAATTTGAATGTCTGTGCCAGGTCATCATCGAGTGGTTCGGCACTTGTTCTGTTCCTCAGTGTGTTCATATCGTAGATTTTCGTATCGGCAGTGACAGTAGTTCTGCGGTCACCTTGCTCGACAGTAACTTGAACCAGTTCATCTGCAAAAGAATTGCTAACTATTCATTCAATCTGTAGCTGATAAAACTCAGAGAAATGGTATCAAAGCTAACAAGGACGGACAATGTTGTGACTTGATCCACTACTTTTGACTGACACCCGATTACGAAGTGATTATTGACCGTACACAAAGGGAGTTATGTGCACGGTCCGGTAAGTCATAAACAGTTACAAAACAAGAAGTACAATTTGCTTTAAATCCAAGGTAGCTAGCTCACTCGTTGTGCATGTCAGAAACGGTTTTAAGAGCAAGCACAGCATACATTTGCAGATGATAACACCATATACTCATGTGGGCTAGACCTACATGAGATTGTTACCAATTTAGAAAGTGATCTCAGTAGATTGCTCGAATGGTTTACAAACAATGGAATGGTTGCAAACCCAACAAAATTCCAGCTAATGTTTCTTGGCTTGAAAGGGCAGAGAGGACTACAACTTAACATCAGTGAGAACAAATTAGCTGCAACAGATCATGTTAAATTGCTAGGGATTGAACTTGACAACAAATTAAAGTTTAGCAGTCATGTCAAAACGTTATGCTCAAAAGTCAACAAAAAAATAAGTGCCTTTTCTAGGCTTAATATGTATATTTCTAGAGAACAGGCATTAACAATTTGCAACGCGGTTATCTTGTCGAACTTCAATTATTGCCCTTTGATCTGGCTATTCTGCAACAAAGGTGCATACAAAGAGATTGATCGCACACATAAACGTGCTTTTCGGATCCTCTATAAAGAATACGAATGTCCCTTTGAAACATTGCTCACTCGAAGTGGCAGTTTTTGTATGCATGTTAGAAACTTGCAGAAATCAATGACAGAAATCTAAAAGTCCATGAATCATCTTAACCCATCGCTTATATGGGAATTTCATGAAAAGAAACATGTAAGTTATAATCTAAGGATACAAAATCTTTGCAAACTGCCACAGATAAAGACACAGGGCTATGGGCAAGAATCACTGTCATTTAGAGGGAGTCTACTCTGGAATACCCTAGATGATAGTGTCAAAAATGAGCCAACACTTTCGGCTTTCAAAAAGAGGATCAAAGACTGGGCTGGTGATAATTGCACCTGCAAAATATGCCGCTAATTTTTTGTATAATGTATATTTCTTTGTAAATAGTTGGTTTGAAATTAGTATTTTTATGATTACTATTGTAAATACCAACTTTGAATATGGATTCAATCAAGATCAAATCAAAATACATGGAAAGGAAACGGATACATCCAGACTTCTACCTCGGACAGTTTACTTGTTGGTTCAGATGCAAGGGAGCAAGTGTTTCAATTACATCCAAAACTTCAAGAACCGAACCGATGACTATGACAGATGTTTAGATAAATCCTTCTTCTTTCCATATATGCTCATGGTTGCCCTTAAATAATATTTGCGGAATGTACGACGAGCGGGCTAGGAACCTGGGTTTCAGGGCAACTTTTGCAGCTTACATTGTATTTGTTTCTGACTTGACCGACCGGGCATAGAATTCCTTTTATCTGCAATAGCTGAGCGATTTGTACCTGGCTGTCAGTCAAAATTAAATGGATTCTGATGTAATCTGTCCTTGTTAGGTTAGTGATAGCAAATGAAACATTATCAAAAATCGCTACAAAAATACTCTTGCAAAATTTTGGCGATTCTTGTTGGTTAGCCAGCAAGAAAAGCCACAGTTCTGTTGAATAAAGGATCAAACAATGAAGAACGTACCTAAGATTGTCTCTTCTCCTTTCCCAGTTATCTTCCAATGCTGATAATTTCGACCAGTCCTTTCAGAAGTTAATGTTATCGTAGTCTTGGTCAGGCTCACTGTTCTATCTTGTAAGACAGGCACGGCTTCTGTCAAATTGAAACTTACTGAAACAGCTCTGGTATCTTTCACGTATCCGATGTTTACAAAAAGACCAGGAGTAGTTCTTGGTACTTTGAGGTCATCCAATCCCTTCTGGTTGGTCCAAACTAACCGTGCCATATTTTCCAGAGCAGTCTGAATAACTTGTGGTGATATCCATGTTAATTTCTCAGTAGTGAAGTCACAACGGAATAATACTCTGTCAGCTGTCTGTTGATAAACGAAATGAATACTGGGTAAGTCACATAAAGTTTAAGGGCGTGAATGGCTCAGTGGTAGCACGTTTGAATGCCAATCTGAAGGCTGGTGGTTCGAGTCCCCGCATTGCTGAATCTGCTCCGTAGATTGAGGAGAGTTGCCAACTCTATGTAATTCCTAGACTTAGGCCTTTTCGTTCCTTTGTTTCCCTGCCTTCAGTGATTTGCTGGTATCACTTGGTCAATAGAGGGATTCATACTATTACGCTTAAAAAGTGAGCCCACTTTAGGCCCACTTTAAAGGAGCTCTGTCACGCAGGTGATTGGTTTAGAGAACAAAGCTTGGACAAAGGGAAGGAGCGAGAACCCAGACTCTTTGAATTAATTGCATGATAAAAATTCAGTTCATTTCGCAAAACAAGCTCTTTCCAATTCTTCTCTGATAATCCTGCTATACAAATATTTAATCCCTTTTTACAATCCCAGCCAATTATGAGTGAGACAGACTGCCTTTAAGTGATTCCGTATTCACCAATCGAATTGCTACAGTTCAGTTTTAACCAATCAGGAGGGGCTAACGTATTGACTTATTAAGAACTTGCTTATAACTCCAAAATAGAAAAGTAAGAAATAGAAGTATAGAAGATTAAATAAAAGATTAAAAAAATGTACAAAAAATACCAGCATCTAATTGAAGATCTTAGTTAAAGATTAATTCATAAATCTTCAAAACTGACTCATTATACCATCTATCGTGGCCTGTCAAAAGTGCATAATTAATTTTTGAGCACCAGGTATCAAAACACGTTCACTTGTACAGTGGAGCTATCATATGACGGACACCTATGGGGCCAATGTTATTGTCCGTTGAAGAGAGTTGTCTGCTTGCATGGAGGTGGCATTTTTTCATGATACTGTAATTGGGACAAAAATATCTGTCCGTTGTTCGGAGGTGTCCGTTATATAGAGGGGTTTCCGTTAATGGAGGCTCCATCGTATTCAATAATCTTACCTGCTCCTGTTTGTCCTTAATATCTGAGTTCGAGTTTGGTGAATAATGCATGACACTAAGTCCTTTCTGAATCATGTCCAACCCTTCAATGGGGACATATTTCTCAGCAAGTTTCCTGAGTTCCTCAGTGTTGATATTATAAATCTCTTTTGAAGCAGCAGTTACCACAACCTCAGTGACACTTCTGAAGAACGCAAAGTTCGATAACGCCACCCCAGATACTCCTTCAATCACATCTTGAACAGTGGTGTCTGGAAAGATAGGAGCCACAGGGTTACTGGACAGGCCTTTTTCAACATACCAGCTGGTTCGGCAATCGCCTCACCATTCCCTGCTTTAAGCCTGGTTCTCATTAAATCGTAATTAGTAATCACCGATGTTCTGTTTTCATTAGAAATTATTTGCTTTACAAAATCGGTGGCGATCGCCTATGAGCTCTCGTAACAAAGTGCTTGGATTCTGAACGTAAGCGGCGATGCATACCGACAAAACCAGGCTTTAGATCTATTATTTTTAAAAATTGCCTTGATTAATGGAAACATCATTCTAAATCTATACACGCAACAAAAAAACCGATCTGTGGAAAGAAAGCTGTTAATTCATGTTAGAGAACAACAACCAAAATAGATAGTTCTTTCAGGAATTAGCAATTTCCTTTCCATAGACCTCAGCGTTTGTTGTGTGTATGGGTTTAGCACGATGAATCCCTCATTCAGGGCTTTTTTCCAAATTCAGTTCCCCAAATTAGTTGCTTATCTGTTGTTTTACAATTTCATACAATAGGGCTATCTTCCGTTGAAGTCAAGAAAACGACTGACTGCTCCCTAGTCCTGTTCCTGGAGTTGAAGTTTACAGTTCAAAACCCAGCCCTACAATGATAAACTTCCACTTACCTCTTGGAACTATTTAGGTCGTTCTAAGAGAAACCAAAATTAGAACCTACGGACTGAAATATCCACCTTTATGTAAGAACCTTTCACCCTGGCAATTCATAGCAGTCCACGCGAAAGGGGGGCATTAAGAGAAGTATAAATCTACAGATCTGCTTGGCGGATTTTGTTTATCTAAGCCATAAATATTCAAGAATTGCAATGCCTTTTGCTTGGCTTCTGAATCAATAAACAAAATCCACCAGGCAGATCTTTAGACTTGTCTTGCTCCTTTCGTGATAAACTCATGAATTCTCTTGAAGACCACTTTTCGTGTGCACAAGGTGACAGCTTGGATTTCGCCTCACCCTTTAAGATACGGTCCAACTGTGGTAAAAGACTAAACAACATTACCTTTGAAGACGGCGAAAATTGCAGCAACGGGTTTTGCAAAAGTAATTTGTGGATCATTGTTGGCTTCCTTGAAGTTTTGAATGATCAAATAAAACTTATCAGCTTCTGATGCAAGTTGAGGAGCATTTATCGTTCCTTTTGCAATAATTTCAAAACCACCACCAACAGAAAAGACTCCTGTGACCTTTGGGGAACCCATTGTCAGTGTTGATAGACCAAGAGCTCGTATCTCAGACGTCAGTTCACTGTTGATTAAATCGGCTGGCGTAACACCAAATTTCGCCAAAAATGTTGCCACATTCAAGCTTCCCATCGTGAATTTGATGTCGTAGTCCAAACCGTCACTTTTTCTCAACTGTAGAGTAATGTCATGGTTGTCTCCTGTCAATGGAGGAAGATGCAGTGCAAAAATAAGAGAGGATTTTTCACAGGGAGAATTCTGCAGTCAAGGGAAGTTAGCTGCGTTCGGTGTATACATGCTTTAATCCTTTTCATTCAGAAGTCGACATTCTGCACCAAGTAATTATTCCGCGTAAAAAATTAAAAATCATTGCGCCGGACAGTACCAAAACTCTTATGAAGGCGCTGCTAATCTACAAGGGGGAGGGGGAGGTCCTTCCATGGTAAAGGTACATGGCGTGGGTATGTGCCGCGCTTACGGTTATTCCTTTTCGCACTTCTAGTCAAGCTAAGGGTATACCTATGTCAAGTTTGGTCTCGCCATTGTCTAGCCATGATTTTGGCCTTGAGTACAGTCATGTTTTCAGCCAAAGTAGTCTGGGCAAGTAGGAATTCCATGAAGGTAACCGATTTTTGTTGACAATAAGCTAGTAAAACTAGTACATGAAACAAATCGTTTTCTTTTAAATTTGCGAGTTCAAACAAAAAATGTTGAGATGTGTGCTGACTCGAAAGGCTTCTAGGAAGTGAATCTAACCAAGGGCATCACTTTTTTCAATATTAGTCAAGGGTATAATTTCTGTAGAAAATGTTCTAAGCAAGGACCCCATTGTCATAAAATTATTCAAGCCAATGGTATTCCTTTGAATACGTCCATGGGGTTATTATGATGAGTCAGCTATTTATGGCTATATAGAAGTTTTGCACTACAGATCATTTGTTTACTTTGAATATGGGCGCGGCAGAATCCCATCCAAAATTTAACCAAGAACTCCCCGTGCGCCAGTCCAATGAATACTCCCCCACACGATTAACAGTGTAAAGCCCGGTTTAAAAGCATAGGTATCAAATCTTTAAAAAGCTGGGTGTAAAATTCTATGACCTATTTCTTTGAACTAAACGGCTTCAAAGAAACTTGAACAATTTTACAGTAAATCTTCCGTTGGACTTTTCAGAAATCTCCTATATTTTTAGAATTGTAGTGTTTTACTTCTTTTTTAAGAACTCAAGAAAATTTCGAAAAGCACTTAAAACTATCGCAATTTCTAGACCTCTTGACGAAAGATCAAATAATTTTCAAGAAAATCATAGTTTATGGATGCCTACAATAAGGTATCAAGCAAAACTCTTTCATTCTTCTGGTTTATAATTTAGAAATTTGATGACGTCACATCATAAAATGAGCTAAAATATAAATTAGGCCGCAATTTTGACAATACTCAAGATTTCTGAAAAGTCCAACGGCAAAATCACAGTAAAGTAGCTAGAGTTTCTTTCAAGTTATTCAGTGTAAAGAAATATGTCACTGAATTTTACACCTGCCTTATTACACCGATTTAAAGATTTGGAACCTAAGCTCGGTTCATAGGCATAATCGAAAGAGTAAAATACTGGATAGAAACACAAGAGACAGGATAGCCCTAGCCAGGCGTTTGGCCAAGGCTTTAAAGCAATTCAAACACATTGTCAAAAAACAAAAAGGATAGAAACTTCGTACCAACGGTTGTCAACCCTCTCAAGGTAACAGCCAATTTCTCAGGTGTGACCTCATCATCGTATCTCCAACGTACATCCAAAGTAGTCTCCGCAGCCAGCGTCATATGTTGTGGTATGAGTTCGACTGACGCCGTTGACGTCGATCTAAACATAACATTTTCATACTTCTTGTTTCCTTCGCATTTGTTTACTATGATTCTATTGGCAAGAAAGTTGTCCGGGTTGATAAAATCGCTTGTTAATTCCTGCAGACTGACTCCAGGGAAGAGATGCGTGATAACAGTGTTGATATTGCATGTTCCGCTGTTTACCAAGTACGTTAAGTCACAGCCGCTTCCATCTTTTTCGAAATTGCATCCACCGATGGTGAATGATGTGAGGTCGCCACCTTTGACTGTGTCGAATGACGGGTCTAAATAGAATGATATTTAATAAGTGACTCAAAGAAGTTTAGACGTTTGGCTGGTTGTGGAAAAAGTACACCGTGTCTCAAAAAATTGTTCGACGTTTGATCTTATATTGAAGATTAACGATTGCATGGACAGGCTCCAAGAGCGAAAATCCTGTCCCTAAGCTTTTGAAGTAATTCTAGAGATCAGAGTTTGCAAAGTCGTTGAAAATTCACAAAGTTTCGAGCATTCAAAGATATGCGGCAGCTGAAAACAGAGAACCCTAGATGACTCGCAATCCAAAAAAGATCGAAGTAAGACAACGTTATCCAATGTCATACCTCTCGTTAAAGGCAGTCTGCCATGCATTTGATTGGGTGATTTGCACATTATTCTCGAGTACCGAATAATCGTCCCCCCGCTTATTAATTTTTGAGAAATTTTCCAACCCCCCGCTCTTATTCCAACCCCCCTTTTATTAATCTTTGAGAAAATGAAATGATATTAGACATAATATCTGAATAAACGCAAGAAAAAGTCTCAAGAAGTGCATTCAACAGAACCAGAGTCCAAAAGCAAATATATTAGTAACATCACTGTTAACATAGATATATAGCAGATACGTGTTTACCTAAGAAAAGGTCTATTTTCTATTTCTCCAAGCACCCCCCGATTATTGTTATATCAAACCATTTCCAACCCCCCGATTATTTTCATCCCCCCCGTTTATTCGGTACTCGAGAGTACCAAGAAAAGGAAATTTCAATGGTTGTTAATGCTCTGATTTTCTACAGCCGTAGAAGGTCGAGATGGTTAGCCTTCCTTTGTCTCAGATACACAGATTCAAAAAGAAATCTGTTGTGTTGAGCGCTGACTTGTCGCGGCGAATCAGAGACGTGACAGATTGCCTTTAATATCACAGCAAACAAAAAAAGGACTTCGAAAGCAATGCAGTTCTTATAACGATCGCCAAGTTTCTGTTAAGAAGGTATGGAGCTATGTAAGAAAACATGAATTTATTAGAGACTGAATCATTTTCAAACTTTGCCCAAAAAACTTCTTCAAAGGATCCATATGCTTTAAAGTTAGATTATCAAAATTCTTGGCTTGCTCTGAAGTAACTGGGAAATAAACGAAAAGATAGCACATGATACTTTTACCACAAATGCTATTTAGGTCATTTAGATACCTCTGCTTTCAGCCTTTGCACACACTTGAACTTCAAAAGCTTGTAGCTCTGTGGATATTCAGGGGAATTTCAAGATTCTAGTGTCCAGAATTAATAAATATTCTAAGAAATCAAGCTATCTCATCATAGAGCACCTTTATTATATCGCCATTTTTAATGCTCAAACAAACGTCGAACAATTTTTATGGGACACCTCTGAAGCTACCGATATTGAAAACTGAAAGATTAATCTATCAGTCAAAGGCCAACTTAGATGTAAAATTTCTTTTCCCTCCAATGATTTATCTTTTATACCTAGAAATTAGGAGAATGCCAATAAGGGGCTAGTAACAGGGCGAGTTTTCTATGTCCTATTCAATTTTAGAAATAAATCTCAATTTCAATGGGACTCATCCGGTACGGTGTACATATTTTAGTTAGTTGATATATAGAAAGATAAATTTTGCAAACTAGTGCCTGAAAGATACACAAAAACAAAATGATTAGCAATTACAAACAAAGAGATTTCTACGGCTTATCAGTTAAGCTTAAAATCTAGGTAATTCTAAATGCATAGGGTACTATGAATATGCCTTGATGGCTACCATGTTTATTCTTAATTTGAAAGAGTGTTTCTGGTGCAGCCATGAGCACATCTAATAGAAAAAGAAGACGAGTATATAAAAATCTGTTGTCACGATCAAAGCTCTTTGAATAAAAGGCTTAGACCCCGTTTACATAATACTATTTTCGTCTGACATCGGATTTTCAGATTGGATTGGGCTTCTGTTTAAACGAGACCGTGTTCATTTCACATCGAATTGGCCATCTGTTTACACGAGGATGCACCGATCCGATATTCTTTATACCGCTTTTGCGTTAAATGATAACGCGCTGAAAGTAGCATTAAACGAACCTGACATCGTGTAAACGATCTAATCCGTAAGTAACTCAAAACAGAATATCTTCATCAATTCTACCAGTCTCCTATTCATCTGGTGCACTGCGCAGTAAATGGTAAACAAAGGTGAGTCCTCCGCAGTATAAGACAAAGCGTTTCCCTGTAAACAGAACCCTAACTGATTTGAAATGAAAATGGCATCGCATAAACAGAAAATCTTTCGTATCGGATCGCCATGCCTAACCCGACACGACACGAAAACATATCGTGTGAACGGAGCCTTAGAAAGGCGCATGAAACGATGCTCGTGACAACCCTGAACTGTTTGTCATGTCTTCACTGACTTAGTTAACGCAACATGCAAGTTGCTTGCACCTTGTGGCTGCTTAGCTGGGTAAACAAACTGGTTAAACGAATTGCCTCAAAAAACAAATTTATCAAAAGAAACAAACACATGGCTGTGTTACCTGCAGTGCGCTTGACTCTTCGGTTTTCTTTGGCCTCAAAACCAGCCATTAAACATAAGTTGAATAAGCCAAAAAACAGCCAAGAGGTGAGCATGGTGGTGAGTGATCCCTTTGAACTGTCTGAAAAGATCATTAAGTGACAATGTAAGCATTTACGAAAGATTGTGCAATTTGAACGAGGTCTAAAGTGTTTAAATAGTTGCTTAAGTACCTCTTTTCAGTTGATATAAAGATATACTGTGTAAAAAAAGTTGGGCGCTGACAAAGCCTATTTGTGGGACCAAACGCCTTCATCTACCACGTACTTGATGGACTAAAAGAAATTCATGTATTTAAAACTGGCAATAACATTAGTCAGTGAGTGGGGTGTTTTGGGAACTGAAAATAAACTTCATCAACATGGTATTTTGATTCCTAAGACATGGTGCTATGAAATGATATTTCATTTGTCAACTTTGAGCGAGAAAAAGCGACCGCATTGGAGCCTGAAAAATTAGGTCACCAACTACCGACAAGCACTAATTTTCCCTCAAAATTGCGATACCGCTACCACTTAGAATGGCAATATTTACCAAACCACGCACTTCTTTAAAAACAAAATTCATCTACAGATTCTACAATGACTAATCTCCCAAAAGAAAAAATGAAAAACCCCAAATCGATATATTTTCGCAAATTTTGAAATTTTCGATCACTACCCGACTTTAAAAGATGAAAGAAAAGTTGATGACAGACTTTTCCGTTCTGCTGGTATAACAAGATGCGAAGATCTATGCCCGTCTTGCGACCGCTCCCCCGTCTGAAAAATCGTTCAGCAGTTGCTTTGTGATTGCTTATTTGGAGTTATTGACAACATCAGTCACCCATGAAAGCCGTTTTTTGATGACAACTAAAGTCAGATAAATCAACATTCCACAAAACAGGACACAGGAGAAGGGTCTGTGGTCACTGTGTTCGATTTTTCATGATTGCTTGATCACGACAGGTCGTTTCCAAACAATTTTGTTCCACCAAACGCTGTAGCCTAGCAGTTAAAATTTTTGTATCAAGACATACGCGTGGTTGATTTTGAATCTCGACATCTGGACATTGCCACGTTTAATTCAATTCGAAATATGGCGCGGCTTCGCCGCAACTACTCGAGGTACTGTACTGAGTCAAAGTTTAGGTGATAGCTAAAAGGCTGCAGAATTTTTGTGATTTCGCTCCAATTTTACCAGCATTGTAAATATCTGTAAAATTCAGATTACAAGAAATCCGCAAAGCACTTCGAGAAGCGTGAAAAGAGGCATAAAAATTCCCGATCAAAATCATAAACAATCTAATCACGCTGATTATGTGTTTACATTTCGTTCCTCTCAAGAGTTAAGAAGCAAACTTCATAAAAGCAACAGTATCAGATCTGATCCTGTTGCAAAAATCAGTTCCAAGCCTAGGTGAAGGTGACAATGTAGTTGCGGTTTTTAGCGCCAAATGCTGGGCTCGTAGAAGTAGAGAAAACCTAATGGAGTAAGCAACACCTCGTCGTGGCGATCCAGTGGTGTCTGCCGGGTATCAAACAACCCACTCTGCATGACTGTTCTGGCTGTTGACCTCAGCCTGCGGTACATATACCTTGCAAAAATGTCTTATTCTTATCACTCTTATTAGTCTTATTCTTATTTCGAGAAAAAGGAATTTCCATGGATCAAATTCCATAAACCAACAGTTGCTAGCTTTCAAAAGAAAGATCAAAATCTGAACAAGTGACAATCGTAATTGTGGAATCTCTATGAATAGCTTGTTTTTGTGGAATCTCTATGAATAGCTTGTTTATAAGCTTTGTAGCCTGTTTTCAATATTTTCTACGTCTTCCCGCAATGAATTGTAACCAGTTGATATGAACTTTATAGGGACCATGTAACACAAACTTAAAGAGCGATTACCATGATGTGACACAAACTTAAAGAGCGATTACCATGATGATGATTTGATTTGAATTAATTTGAATTTCATTTGCAGGTGATGTATATGTGTTCTACTAAAACCACAAGTTCTTTCTAACATTAATGATTCGGCCTCACAAAATAAATAGAATATGTTTTATCCAAAAGCACACATAAGTATACTGTTTATCATTGTTTGCAACTACCCTTAAGACGACTATTATGGAAATAAGACTAACTCGACCAATAATGATATCCCTGCCACTATTATTAGGGGTCTTTTAACTTTTATTATTACAGCTGTTATACAAATTGCATTTTACTATCTATGATTTAAGAATTGGCCCATTTTTAGAAGCAAATTTAAACAAATAGACATAAATAACTGATTTGTTTTGATTTGATATGATCTGATTGGATTTGGCTTTACATACCCCCATATCAAACTCCAAGCCAAGGTTCCTTAAAAAAGCAATCTGAGTCATGGGGCAAAGATTCTCAGATGATGCTACAAATAATTCGTTTCTGATGACAAATATCTAGTTATGTCTGGTCGTGCGATTGATTAATTCAATAAAAAAATTCTCACTCACCACAAAAATCAGTAACTCTTTTCACAAAGTCAGCGTTCCTCTCTTACCATCCTTGAGATAACGTGGATAGTTCTTTGAGGTTGTTTAGATAAAGAACACGACTTTTGCCGTTTATCTTGTACTTGACAGGCTGTTTACCAGTGAAATCATACAAACAACGACGGCAGTCTTTTGCGTGCTATTTGGTCCTGCAAAAATATGTCTGAGACAGGTACTGAAGATTGAAAACAGTCAAGCGTCTTGATAGTAGACACTATTTCTCTTAAAGAGGATTACGATTTCAAGCCAATGCAGGAAGGTAATTAAAGCCTGATTTCCATATGATCGTAACAGTCGGCGACCTACTGCGACAAATTGGCGACGTGTCCCCGATCAGTAGGCGGCATATGGAAACCATCACTGTTACGATCATATGGAAACAAGGCTTTAAACTCATCTCAACTTTTTCGATGCGTCCCCGTACTGTCCCCGTCTGATCGGCGACGTCGGAGACATCACTCAGAAAATGTTTACATTTAACGCAACTGTTTTTCATATTTATTTTCATATTTGATTCTTTTAAGGAGGGTTGCCCTTCAACAAGTTGATTTTCAAGGGGTTACGACATGTCTCTGAGCCTGCCTCGGCGACGCTTTGCCGACAGTTACGATCATGTGGAAATCAGGCTTAAGACAGCGCTCACACGATGCCGGCACATTTTAAAAACAATGAAAAATGTGAAGGTGGCAAACTTTGAGCTAGCGTTCACATGATGCAAGAACAATTTGAAAACAGTAGAGACTTGACGGTAAAAAATTCTTTGCAAGACGTTGATGCCAAAGAAATGTACCTACACCCTAAGAATCGACCAGTCTCATTCCAAAAGCGTTGAAAAATGTCTTATTTTCATCATTTCCAAGTGCTCACAGAATGTCGTTTCCAAAATGTGCCGCTTAGAGTTCTGTTTTCAAACTCTACCGTTTTCAAAATCTGCCGGCAAAAATGTGCCGTTTTCGCGTAAACGGGAGGCCTATCCGTCACATTTGTGACCTCTTTCAAAATTTGCCGGCATCGTGTGAACGCTGTCTAACTCTTTCCTTGAACAAGGGCAAATGCAACCCTTATGCAGTAACGGCAACAGCGCATTCCGATTTCGTGAATATCATTAGTCTTCCTAGGTACCTAAGACTTCGAGCCAACGAAGGAAATTCCCAACAGTTTTCAACAACGAGGGTAAATGTGCCCCTCATGTAGAAACAAGAACAGTGTATACTTATTCTTACAGAGTGACCACGATTTCGAAAGAAAAATGGAAATGTAGCAATTCTTTCACGACAAGGGTAAATCTTCCCTTCCCCTTATCTGGTGCTGGGAACGGTATAGGCTGATTCAATATCAACCATTTGTCGTGCAGGGTGACTACCACTTCGAGCCAATTTAGGAATAATTACAAATTTGTCCAAAAAAAGGTAAATGTGCTTCTGGAGCAGTAACGGAAACGACACATACTGATTTGGTATGCACCGTTTCTCTCGTAGGGTGAGTACGATTTCAAGCCAACAAAAATGAAAATTTGCAACACTCTTCGACAAAAAGGGTAAATGTGCCCCTCATGCAGTAACGGGAACGGTGTATACCGATTAGTATAGACCGTTCCTTTCATACGGTGACTACGATTTCGCGTCGGTTTAGAAAAATTTCAAATTTGTCTCAACAACAAGGTCAAGTGTGCCTCACACTCAATAACGGCATCATTGTGTACTGGGAAATAAGTTGGCTAGATGCTGTGTAGAAACATCTATCGAAAAAGTGTCCCATTCTTTGCAAGTAACAATAAAACGGAGGGCAAGAACGACGACAAAAAAAATCATATTTGTATTCTCAGCAAGTCAATTTTCAATTTTCAATTTATCTGTTTTCCATTTTTAAAGATTTGACATTATACGGCAAGTCCATGTGTTTTTTGCCTTTTTTGGTACCCATTGTTACTGCCCTATTTAATGGCTGTCTACGCCCTATTTCACACGCTGACGATGGACCTTGGAATTGGTCCGAAACGTACGTTTTAGCTAATTATAGCTAATTATGGCTTAGCCGCTTACTCAAAACATGGATTTGTCATAACTTTATTCTTGATCACATGGACTTGCCGTATAATGTCAAATCTTTAAAAATGGAAAACAGATAAATTGAAAATTGAATTGCTGAGAATACAAATATGATTTTTTTTGTCGTCGTTCTTGCCCTCCGTTTTATTGTGAGACTGCGATTTCCAACTGAGGTTCCAATTTCTAAGTAACAATAAGATATTTGATATTACAAGAAACTTTCAACAACTTCAACTTTATACCATTTACTTTTGTTAAGAAATTGCATTCTTTCTTTATCCATTATTTCTTTATTCAACTACTAACTGATGTTTTCATCCATTCACTTAATAAATCATTTCTCAATTCATTCATTTATTGATCAGTTTTTTAAATTTCGTTACCAATCTAAATACTTGCTCATCTATTTATAGCATAGGTTCGAAATCTTTGAATGGGTGTAAAAAGTTGGGTGTATGATTTTATGACCTATTTCTTTGAACTGAATTGTTTCAAAGTAGCTGCTTCGCTATTTCACTATAACGCTGTCCTTGGAGTTTCCTGAAATCTTCATTATTTTCAAGATGAGATGGTTCTCCTCCATTTTGAGGTTTCAAGAAGACTTTAGTAAAACCTTAAAACCATCGTCTTTTCTAAACTAGTTGACGAAAGATGAAATGATTTTCGAGTAAAACATGGTTTATGGATGTCAACGTTAGGGCATCAAGTAAAATTCTGTCCCTGATCGCACATAGTTTCCGAAAGCAAGTGTTATGAACACAAACAAGGTATCTGCATGGAGCCAAAAGGCTCAGATATCGTTCGAGGTGTTGGTTGGTCAGCTTGAGGTATGCCTACTGTACGAAAAAAGACGACTTCATTCATTTCGTAGACTATTCCCTCGTCGATGTTTTGAAATAAGTGAAAGAAGTTGAATTCCAAATTTGCTTTGGAGCACGAAAGTTGAATTGGGAAGAGAAGCCAATCATTTTGCAAACAAAAAATTTCCCCAAACGAATTCAAATCCATCACTACGTCAAGCTTTCACAAAATGCTGACAAGAAAATAATGGCGACTATTTCACCCAAAATGAGGAATCCGGGATTCGAATGGTTTGCTTTGAATAACCATTCAGTATCTCAAAAGATGGCTAAGCCTTTCAACTAAACTGTGATACAAAACAGTTGACAATATCTTTTGATTTCAGGGGGCTAGTGATCTGAAGAAAGGCTTAAACATACAGTTTAGCTTTTAAGCGAGAACAATATTTAAATCTATGTCTAATGTTGTCACTGCAAGAAATTTTAACGATCAAACTAAACTTAGACTTGTAAAAGTGCTATATATGGAGTACAATGATGTATGGATGTGAAACGTGGACAATAAGTGAAGCAATGAAGAAGCAACTCGAGGCGGTAGAAATGTGGTTTCTACGAAGGATGAAGATCTCCTGGACAAAGAAGATAACGAATGAAAGTGTACTGAGAAGAGCCCAGACTGAAAGACAATCAATGAAGCAAATTGCGAAGAGACAATGTAGCTTCTTAGGACATGTACTGAGGAAAAGAAGGATCGAATACTAAGTGGTAACAGGGAAAGTAGAAGGAAAAAGAGATACAGGAAGACAAAGACACACATTTCTCTCTTGGATAGGCAAATGCTTAAACAGAAGAGGCGTGGACATCATTCGATTGGCAGACTTTGTATCATGCTGTGACAGCCAGTGTCAGAATCTGACACGACATTACACGACGACGAATATTTCCGGCATTTTGGAAAAGGCTAAAGTTCTGGTTCTAAAGTAGATTACAATTTGAGGTTATTACTATCAAAGAACTAATACCAACCTATGTTCAAGTTAGCCATCGAGGAACAGTTTACGAGTTTTTGGCCATCGATCAAACCTAAATTCACATCACTGGAGCCAACCAAATATGTATAATTTCTTTGGGGCACCAAGTAGAATATGATAGAACAGAAACTGTGCGCTTGCATGAAGAATCTTAGCTAAAAGCCGCCTAGCTCCTTGCAACAGATCCCGAAGTAAGAAACTCTTGATATATTTTTCCTTCAGGCCAAAGACACGTGATTTCTTATTTCAAAAAGCTTATGAGATCCAGCACTTCCTTAAGTAAGAGTATACAATGACGTAATTTTGTGGAGTTTCTTCTCTGTCGTATAACATATCATTTAAAGATTAATCGTTAGGAGTACAATCTATTTGTAGTCTTTAATGAATTTAATAAACATATCAAAGATCATTTAAATTCCAGTCATTATAGAAGTATAATTCACTTCCAGTCTCTAATTACTTTTAATAACAGGAAACAGCAGATTGATAAAGAGCATCAACTTGTCCATTCAGCTTTGAGATGGATGCACTTGCATGTTCAAGAGTTACTTCTTTACCAAAAAGCAGATGACGTAATTCCTGTAAATGATACATTTAAGATTTATTGGTTAAGGTTTTATATGCCGGGTGAGTTAAAAAAGTTGACACGTGTGATGATATGGGGAATCAAAAGTGTGTTACTGATATTCAAAACTACAATGTTAATCTATCAATCAAAGACTAACTTAGATGAGAAAATTTTGTCAGGTAACAATACTCGCCTGTAAGACCCTAAAATAAAAAAAATGCCTGTAAGGGGTATGTGAGAACAAGAATTCCACGTTTCATTCTGGCCCATGATTTGCTTGGCATATCAAATACACCTGTAAGTCTCGGAAACAGAACTCTAATTTCCATAGCAGGTAAATCATGGACCAGAATGGAAAGTGAAATTCCTGTTCCCATACATGCCTGTTACACGCAGTTTTCTATAGAGCCTTGAAGATGGATGATTAGTCCAAACAATATTTTTTACTCTAAGTTAACGTTTGACTGATAGATTAAAAGACAAGTTCGGGATTGTTACAATTGTTGATCATTCAAGAGATTACACTGTTGTGAATGGTGTGTAGTTCTTTCTTTCAAATTTTTTCTCTTTTAATCTGCGAAACTACATATTTCAATCTGCTAAGAAGTGCGAAATGACGTCATTTTACAAGAGGTCACTTCACATTGACCTTAACGAGGCTGCCAAATGTGTTGATATTATACCACTCACATTGCTAGCCTCCTTATCGCGCCTTCGCACATTCGTACAAAATACAAGATGGCGACAATATTTGGCCTCTAACTTACGAAAATTTATAAACCAATTTATGAAAGTTTGAGGTATAAAAACTTGGAAAAAATTCACGATTGGTGTTCAGCAGTTGGTAACGTTGCTTTTTAACAATAATTTTATCAACCCCGGACTTGTCCTTTAACATTTTAGTTTTGAATATCGGCCACATACTTTTCATTCCATAACCCGCCATTTCATTCCATAATATTTGATACTAGGTTTAAATATTTTACCTTCACAGATTTAAAAATCTTATATCTATGAGTTTAAACATACTATACCTACAAGTTTAAAATATATCAACATCTATAGGTTTAAACATCGACATACCATACAGCAAAATGTTTGAAGTATCAATTTTGGCCCTTGAACGACGACAACATGCACGGCACTTTGGAAACTCCGTTCTACCATAGTGTTTTTCTACTGAATATGGTTCTACTCGGCTACCAAATATGCTGTAGTCCTTGTAGCAAAAAGATGGAAATTTGGAAACTTCAAGTTTTAAATCTGCGGAAAATCAGAAATAGAAACTCCGCCAATTCCAACGATAATTTGACACGATCCCTAAGTTAGCCTTTCTGCCGTTGAAAAATCTACACTTTGCTTCAATTGACGGAGAGTTGATGACTGTAAAAGGTATCCCAAAGCCTGCCTCCTGTTTAAATAGATGATGTGAAGAAACTTTGATTAGCGACTAATCAAATTTGATATTGTTGCAAAAGTAACAAGACGAGAAAAAAAGGAAACAAACCTTTCCAGTTTGACCAAAATCAGTCGCATGTTGTTCCTTCTTAGCGGTCCTTACGTTTGATCGTTTGTATGCAGTATGACCAATTTCATGAAGGGCATCAAAGAAATCATTCTTTCCATAAAATGAAGACAGCTCATTTCTGTAAAATGACAGGCTGTTTGTATTCTGCTGCGACAATTGGCTGGAAAAAGTCTTCAGGTAGTCTTTCATTCCTGAGAAAAAAGGAAAATACGAATATATTGAAAATGCACTATGCAGGATGAGTTCTGAAAACTGTCAGACTTTTGCTATGCGAATACTAACCGGTTTTGTGTTGTACTGGAAGACACAAAGCCTGAGGTCTTAAAAGTACAGCCCGAGGTCTGTGCATTAAGGCCGAAGGCTATATATTTTCCTGTACAACAAAAAAACCCGGTCAGTATGAGTTTTATATAGCTTCTAATTGTGACTCGTATCATTTAGTTAAACACATTTTGTTACTGTCATGTCAATTGAGTTTATTGTAAATCTCACAGGCTTAAATCAGTTGCTGTAGGTACAAAAACGCGTCCTTGTATCGTTTTATACAAGGCTACAGGAAACGCGCGTGAAATGTACCTAATTACATCTTTTAGGTCAACTACTCAATCAAATCTCAAACTCTCTATTTCGGACACCCTGTACTGCTCGTCATGTTGTAAAAATGCTATGCCCCTTCATTTGATTTTCTACGCGTATCAAACTGCCTTGCTATACCAATATTCATGCTGGTATCACGATTTCCTAAATTCACCTCATCTTCATATTTTTATGCACAAAAAATCCCTATCAGCCATAAACAACTTATAAATCCTAATAACAACAAAATTAAGATATCTAGTGCAATAGTGTAAAGAATTAAAAACAAAAGTCCTAATCATGGCCTAATCTGCAGAATGCTGTTCTACCTAGGGATCGTGCTTTGGGAATCGTTGTCGATTGAGTAAAAAATCTTTCAACTTTTCCTTGAAAGTGTAAATCGTACGACTTAGTCTAATGTTCGGTGGCATTTCATTCCAAACTTTGACTGCAGAATAATAGAAACTTAATTTTGAAAGGCTCTGCACATATCTGAAAGACAAGGACTCCTTCGCATCTCTCCTGCTTCGAATTTCACCACGCATGTACGATTTACCATCGCAGTGCCACAGAAGCTACGCAGCTTCCAAAGGATAAAAAGCAACAAACAGAAAGGAGAAAAATGATTTCCCTGTGATGTTACTGGCAAAGCCAAATAAAAAAATAGCAAAACATTTCGGAGGAACAGATTTGGGACAGAAAAAAATTCCAGACGCCTTTTCGTGGAATTTGGACGTTTCGTAGAGAAGTTTTGGACGACTAAAAATCTATTATTTTCAGTTTATCCTTGCTTATTTCATACTAAAAATGTCATACAATCATAGACCATGCTTCATTGTAAGAGGTCTTGGTCAGAGATTTTCACGAATGATTATAGTTGAAGATGATGAGAATGATTGCTAAGATGGAATTAGTTTAAGAAAACACAACATTTTGCAATGATTAACACCCTCAACACATTCCTTTCAATACAAAGCGCTTCCTGAGGCAAGACAATAGGCTGTTTTAGCAGCAAGACGCGGACGTCTTTGAAAACGCAGCTACTTTGTCATGCTTTTGGAGCATTCTAATATTCCAGCCTTTTCCCTCTCGGAAAGCTACTCACCGACAGACAAATTCCCTGAGAACAATCTGCATTCTCGCATTTCCATCATTTGTGAATGTGTTCATACTGCATTTTGCATCCCTTCTCGACGCCCTATTTTTGCAGTGGCGGCCCTCAAAAATATACTTTTCAGGCTGTCACTTTCAGAATAGAACGTACAATAAGTCTCTCGAGACTTGCAAAAGTTTTGAAGTTGATTTCTCTTTGTAATTTACAGCCTCGAACAAAAGAATTATGCTAGCGTCTTCTTGACTCGCATCTTCTTGCTAAAACAGCCTATTGCTCTTTTAACGGTGGAGATATTTTGCTATGATTCTTCTATGCTGCGAAAAATTTTAGACAACAAGTATTTCGAACTACGAAAAATCTAGGAAAAATCCAATTTTCGGACACATGAAGTGTCAGAAATATTAACGCTCGACATTTTCTTCTTTTAATGTAACTACTGTGAATAATGAACCAAGCTTCCAAAGTATGCAGAAGATCTCACCTTCTTTTGTATATCCATGCCAAAAGACCATTTCTCGTTTATCAGCAGCACATAACTTTGTCATGTTCACTGAAAAAAGAATATTTCTTTCAATCATATCGACTTTACCAAATTTTCATATCGCAAATTATCTTGAGGACATGAGTAAACTGCTGATATGAATCCACGTTTTAAAGGTAAGTAGTGCGAAAATGGAAGTCTTTTGGTGTTAATTTTGAGACTTCAATCTTTTTTCTATCAAAATTAAAAAACTACAATATACAACGTTATATTACACTATGGACTAAAATCTTGTTCTGCGTACAAAGTTTAGTGTTCACATAAATAAATAAATGTTCACTTGGTAATTGTAACGATATAGAATTAGAAATCACAAAGACTTTGACTGTGAAATCAAAATTTGGACAAAATCCTGTCGCTCATGGATATCGCTCATGCTGGTCCTGTGGCTGAGAGTTTAAGGTGCAGTGTTTCGAATATTGTGAGGTCTACCTACGTGGGCTGGAATTCCATTGCTGATACTACCAACCACAACAAGCCAACACTAACTCAGCTTTCCATCTTTCCAAGGTTGGTAAATGAGTACTGAGAGGCAAGTCTTGAGGGCATAAGCCGTAGTGCCGCAGGCCCACATCAGCTGCATAGCTGCCTATATACCCAGCCTGCGTTAACAAAAAACATACTTGCTTGTCTTGCTTGTTTGCATTTAGGGCCCGTTCATATGGAGGCGGGCCAGCCCACTTACCGGGCTGGCCCAGTAGGCGAGATAGTTTTCATCTTGTGTTCATATGGAGAAATTCCAGCCCGCTTGCCGAGACAGAAATTGGACAGGAGTCAAAAATGAGACATGTGCCCATCGTTTAGATAAGCAGCGCATGGGCAATAGCGACATTTTTATCTCGGTAGCCGGGATGGAGAGTTCATACGGGAAACTTTTCATCCCACCTACCGAGATCTCGCCAGTACACCGGTGAGATCTCGGTAAGCGGGCCAGCCTACCTGATGATATGAACAGAAATCAAATTTTTTATTGGAATTAGGGATGAAGTGAGATCTCGGCAAAAAGCTCCAGCCCGGCAAGCGGGCTGGCTCGCCTCCATGTGAACAGGCCCTTAGTGGATAATACGAAGAACTTACTCATAGTCATAATTTCGTCATGTGATTTGACCAGATCGGATTCAATAGATTCTTTGCTCTTCTGTAACAATCCTTTCCCATGTTCGTAATTCTTGGAGATAGTTTCAATCCCGTTTGTGATATCTTTGTATGCTGATATGATGCTTCGAGTTTGCTGACAGTGTGATTGTTCTGAAGGAAAGTATACAAAGATAAAATCAGATATGCTTCGAAGAAATAGGAAAAACATCTTCTAAGGCGTATCGCCATAAACCACGGATGTAGGAACCAGGGAGGTGCACTAAAGGTACGTGCCCAAAGATTCCGCACTAAACAATGAAGTGACCTTTTTATTTCACCATGAGCTCCTTTAGCTTAATGAAAAAAGTTCCCTTGAGGCCTTGTGCCTCTAATGTTAGGATGGTTACTACAGCCCTGTAGTTATCCCTTATTACCAATTAAACTTCCATGAGAGTTGAGGAAATTTCAAGAAGATAGATGTATTTGCTGGAAATCGTGTTTTAACCCGGCCGCCTTTGAAACATAAAGATTAATAACAAAGTGCATAAATCATTGTCTATGAAATCTGTGTTTGATTTGCATATAGCAGCCCATTGAGAATGATAAGGCAACTCCAAAAGAGCATGATTAATCCCCCTCCCCCTAATTCTCTATGTCCAATAGAGTAGAGAATCAACCTCTCTAACTTTAACGTCAAACTTTTATATAAAAATAGACGGCTATACACGGTGTCCCAAAAAATTGTGCCCCGTTCGTGTAGCTGCTGTGGAGGAGCCGTACATTCAATTATCTCGATTTTCGCATAGTTGCATAGTTCAGGCTTTAACTTTGAGTTTGAGACCTCCTATGAGTCAATCTGACATGTGGTTGCTAGAGACGAGGCAAAATAAGTGGTTGCTTCAAAAACAGCACTTCTATTGTTCTCCAGCGATGTCACAAGCAAACAAGTTCTAAAGAAATGGCTCTGGGGTTGTATCAAAATTTTTGCTAATTACTTTAAAGGGTTGGCAGTGTTTTCTATTCATAAAAGTGCACTTTCCATCCCTCAAAAATGCGGTGAAAACTTTACTACGATGCCAGAGTTCTTTCTTTGAAGACTTACTTTATTTTGACATCGCTGGTGAACAACAGAAGTTCTGGTTTGAAGCATCCACTTATTTTGCCTTTTATCTAACATAAATCGGCAACGACGTGTCATATTGACTCATAGGAGGTCTCAAACTCTAAGTTGAAGAATGAGCTATGCAACTGCGTATAAATTGATATGACTGAATCAACAGCGTCTCCACAGTACCCACACAAACAAAGCACAATTATTTTGGGACATCCTGTACAGAGTACCGCTGAAGAAGATCAAACTGCTCAAAGAACACAGGTATCGATTTGGTCCTTTTGCGCTGTTTTACTTCTTCTCAGTACTGAATAGTTTTCACCCAGTAGGGCATCTTGAGAGCAACCCTTAACATTAAGTATGTATGATTACCTTGCAGAGATGTGAAGTTATATTTCTGATCTGTGTGACCGCCAACTGCTACAAAAGGCTTTGATCTGCGTATAGCAGCCCATGGAGAATAATGCGTAAATGCCATGACAGTATGATCGCTCTTTGTGGTAAAACTTGGCATCTTTCTCTCCGCTTTCTTCAGAAGATATCTATTAACAACATCATGTTTCGCATGCTCAATATGGCCTCTCCTGGATGATGAATCCGTTGTCATATCATCATTCACACGATCGAGGCTTTTCTTTACAGTTTCTATCTGAACATAACGTAACTCAGTTTCCTCAAGTAGTTTATAAAGTTCATCGAAACTACTGAAAGCAGTTCGAAGGATCGTTTTAGCAACATTCTTCTTGAATTCTCCATTGAAGCACAGCTTGTGAGTGCCACTATGGCGTGTTATAGGTCTGGTCCCCATGTAAAAGGCGAGTTCGAAAGGCAGACATGGTGGAACAATTTCGGTTAACTTGCTATCTACTGACAAGGTTGTTACTTCCATAAAATCCTTTTCGATTACTTTGGCCTGAAGATCGTTGGCTCGTTGCTGCACAGGAGCTGCTTTTCTTCCCATGAGATTGTCAATCTCTTTTACCATGTTGAATCCTTTCATGGCCAGTGTGATGAGTTTTCGAACATTTTCTGCCAAAGACTTCTCTTCTCTGTATCTATTTACTAGGAGCTACGAAAATGTGGCAGTTACGAAACGAAAGGAAAGAATAGCAGAAGGCTAAAACCTCTCAAGTCTTTAAAAAGGTGGCTATGAAATTTTGCTGCATGTTTCTTTGAAGTAAACTATTAGATAGGAATTTAGGGTACCTTGCAGTAAATCAGTTGTGGAAATCCTTCATATCTTGGACAATTTCAAAATGGCGGCATTTGAGATCAAATGATTGTATATACTACAATAGGGAAAATGATGAAGGTCTGCCGGGTGAGGCAATAAAAATGCCTGACATCTGAAAGAATACTGCTTCCAAAATATCAAAGCAATGATGTTGAGAACCGTCCTGTTTTGTTCCTGATAGATGTCCAATTAGGTTCAGTAATTCAACGGCTTTAATCGGTCATTCTTTCCCGTTGAAATGGGAGATATTGTGCAGAAAGCCCCCTTTGAAAACTCGCAAAAACGAGTGAAAATAGCAAGGAAGACTTCTCATTCTTCTCCTTCCTAGCAATGATGGCACTTAGATGTATTCATGTATTTTGTCATCTTGGGAGAATGAAACCCCCCCCCCCTGAATAAATTGCTAATAACAGAGGCAAAACTTTTCATTCATCAAGAGGATAGCACCTGCTAAAGCATGCACAAGTCGTCACTGTGAGGTAAACGTATCAGGGAAACTTGCTTGTAATTCTAACACGCTTTGTAAGATTTATCGAAGGGAATTTTTTTTAGAAAATCCCTTGCAAAATCTGAACGGACAGACCGATGCTAGCTATTCAATCAGATATTGCAAAATATCATTACTTATATACTCAGGGAGCAGTAGCCAATCAAAGGTAGGGCCTCGTGTTTGAGTCAGAAATCAGAAAATTTCAATGGCAGACTTGCTGCGAACTATGCTACGTTCCTTGCAGGAAATTTAATCCAATTGTAATTTAACACCCAACCTTTTAAAGATCTCAAGATCTTTTTAAGGTTTCTCAAAGATTTCTCAAGATCCTAGTGGTAACACGTCTAAATGCCTATCTGGAAGTTGCTGGTTCGAATCCCCATCCTGTCAGACTTGCTGCATAGAGTGAGGACATCCATCAACTCTTAGCAATTCCAGTCACATCGAGAGGACGGACGAGGACATTGCTTCGATCAGCTTTGCTTCTCAGACTGCATTCACACGATGCCGGCACATTTTGAGAACGGTGAAAAATGTGACGGTAGCAAAATTTGAGCTAGCGTTCACGCGATACCGGAAAAATTTGAAAACGGTCGGGAATTCGGCGGGTAAAATACTCGTTGCAAGACTTTGATGCCAAAGAAATGTACCTACACTCTAAGAATCGATCAGTCTCGTTCCAAAAGCATTGAAAAATGTTCTTTTTGATCATTTTTTGAGTGTTCACACGATGCCGTTCTAAAATGTGCCGGTTAGAGCTCAGCTTTCAAAATCTACCGTTTTCGAAATCTGCCGGCAAAAAATGTGCTGTTTTCGTGTGAACGGGAGGACTATCCGTCATCTATTTCACCGTTTTCAAAATGTGCCGGTATCATGTGAACGCAGTCTCAGTGTCCTAAGAATTACCTGTGGAACCTAGAAAGGAAATATAAAGTGTATTTCAGATTAAACGCAACCCACCTACATTCAAGATTCTTCAGGAACTGATACGATTAGAATCAATTTGATGCATGCCATCTGAAAGTACTATCTATTTTCTTTCCAATGATATCCAGGTTTGGTGGGTTAGCTGAAATTTTCGTTACACAATTGACGTTTTCGTAAGTATGCCCTATTTTAGATGGCGGAAAGCAATAGGGCACTTCCTTTGATGAACACCCATGTTTGTGAGAGCTTATTTTATCAGCATAAACAAATTCATCTCAAGGGGATAAATTTGCCTTTTTCCTTAAGCCCCGGTAAAACGCTCCCAACAATTCACTGAACATCGCTCAACATTTGTAGGGGGCAAATGTTGAGAGCGTTTTAACGCCTTGTTGAGTGATATTCAGTGATGTTGATCAGTGTTCAGCAATGTTGAGTGGAGTTTCAAAGAAGTAAAACATTTTTAGTGGTTCAACTCAACATTTCTATTGTTCTAGGAGTTGTTGAGCCATGTTGAGAGCGTTTTAACGCCCTGTCCAACAATGTTCAGTAGGCGCAAGCACACCAGACTCATTCTTTTAGCACCAAAGAAAGAAAACGAAGGAAAGCTCAAAACATATCGAGACCTTAGTCCAAGTAGGTGAGAGAGAAGTCGAAGTTTATGAAACGCAAATCGCTGCGAAAGCATGGATGTAGTTGGCGGTGAAAGCGAATAAGATGATGTAATTATACAAGACCAGCAGCAAGACAGATAGCAGGCTTCTGAAGAAGAGCAGGTTGGTCTTGGCATTGAATCGTTGCGCCTGAAATCCTGCAGTAAGAAAGCTATCAGACAACTAATGTCGAGGGGGAAGAAAGCTAAAAACCAGTAGAATTGTCAACGAATCCAAAACCATCGCTGAACAAATGTTGAATCAAATTGTTGAGAGCGTTTTAACACCCTCACTCAACACCACTCAGCATCACTAAACATCGCTCTACAATTGTTGAGTGATGTTCATTGCAACGCATCATCTCATGTGCTGCTAGGCCTGAAATGCTTTGACAAAATATATTTCGTAATTTTTACTGTAAAAAGGGGGTTGATTTTGCTCTTATGAAATGCCACATTACAAATTGGGCATACTTACTAAGACATCAATTGACGGATAAATAATTCCATTAATGTATCAAAACTGCATATCATTAGAAAGACGAAAGATTGTACTTTCAGACGGTATACATCACATATACACAAACGTTGTCAATTCTTTTAAGCTTATCAATTATAGTTGGGTTGCATTTTTTGAAACACCCTGTAGAAAACAAGAAAAAAGAGCTTTACCGGGCGGGCTCATATGCAGAGTGTCTCAAAAAATTGATTGACATTTGATTAAATGCTACAAAATAATGATACGCTCAATGGGCACTTGGCTTGGTTAAGTAAAGTAACACATCTCCTGAAATTTAAATTAATTTTTGACACCATAATCTTGCAAATCCATAAAAAAGAGTCATGGAGTTATAAGCATTTGAAGTTCAGGTTTGTGCGAAGACTGAAACCAGAGGCCTCTAAATGGCATTTTTGGTAAAGTCCCATGGCCCATCGTTTCCGTCGTTTCTCAATTGCTTCAGGGCAAACCAAATGGGATTGGAGCAGGTTTCCATATCATAACCTAACTTTCAAGCGAATGAGTGCTTTGAGGAAAAAGATTTAGTCTATCGTCGATTATTTTTCAAATTACTGTTTTTTGGTTCATGCAGTCTTAAGCAAATTGTGACGATGATCGTAAGGATTAGATTATTTTAGAAGTTCTATTAGGTGTGCTCTGAGATCAATGAGAGGTATGACGTTGAATAACCTTCCCTCACCTCGATCTTCGAGCTTTGGCACTGTACGTAATCCGGGGGTCTCTCGTTTCAGCTGTCGGAAATTTTTTATCTTTGAAAGCTCGCAACTCCGTGAATTCTCAACTGATTTGCAAGATTCTGGTCTCTAAGATTATTTGAAAATCTTAGGAACAAGGCTCTGAGCCAGTTCCTCTTATCGTTATTTGTCAATATTTAATCCAACGTCGAGCAATTTTTTGAGACACCCTTTAGAAAAAAAGAAAAAACAGCTTTACCGGGCTGGCTCATATAAACATGTACTAACCTGAGGGACTAATTACTTACCCTAATGTCTTGCAGCTTTTCATCAGCTGCTTTTGCTGCACTGACCTTCTTTGCTTCACATTTCACTAAACACATGACGTTAACAACCTTCTCAGCGTTTTCATTCCATGTCAAGCATTTCAACATCTTACCATCGCAGTCTTCCTTCAATTTAATTCCCGGCATAGAAACTGCAATATTGATGAAACTTCTATCATTTCTGAACAATTGTATTGATTGAGACTCTTAGACTACTTTCACACGGTGCCGGCACATTTTGAAAAACGGCGGAAAAAATTCGACGGTAGCAAAATTGAGCTAGCGTTCACACGATGCCGAAACAATTTGAAACCGTAGGAACTTTGATGGTAAAAATTCGTTGCACGACTTTGATGCCAACGAAATGTACATACACACTAAGAATTGATCAGTCTCGTTCCAAAAGCGTCGACAAATGTTCTGTTTCGTCATTTTCAAGTCTCCATACGATGCCGTTTCCAAAATGTGCCCATTAGAGTTCCGTTTTCAAAATCTACCATTTTCAAAATCTGCCGGCAAGAAACGTGCCGTTTTCGTGTGAACGGGAGGCCTATCCGTCACATTTTTCACCGTTTTGAAAATATACCGGCATCTTGTGAACGCAGTCTTAAGCTAACAATAGACCTTTAGCTATTGTGAAAATAATCAGAATCGAACGATATTTTGCTTCATTTTGTAGAATTTTCGTATGTGCACAATAATGAAAGAAGGTTTAACACCACTCGATCGAACCTCGTGTGTAAAATTGTATAACGCGCGATCCAGACTCTTTTGTAGAATAGCTAAAAGGTCTATTACCGTTCTATATTCGCTACGAAAAGTTAACAATAACGAATTAACACAAAATACACCTATACTACAACTGGTCAGATTTTTAAGACGACAGCAACAACATTAGAAGCTATTGTTGGCACCTAAATTCGAATCGATTCGAGATTGTAGTCAAAGGAAATCCTCTCAATCAGAGATTCAAAACAAACAAAGCTCTCAAAGTTTGTCTGAAACTCAGGTAGCTTGCTCGCTTGTCGTGCATTCCAGGAACAGGTTTTAAGCACAAACATGAGCATAAATCGAAAGAAAGAGGATACCGTATATCTTAGCAACTACCGCAGACATTTTATTTTCGTTGTTTACAAGTTGAGCAGCAAATGCTTTCATTACACCTAAAAAATGGGAGAACTGAATCGCCTCCAAATCGGCTTCCATACCAAACAATCTTACATCCTGAACCAAAGGAGGAAAAATGATACAGTCTTTAAGGAAAGCAGAGTTTCTGAAGGTCGACCACATTGTGGAAAGAAGAAATCTGCAGGTCTTCTTGTTTCGGATTTAGAAAGTTTGTGACGTCATAGCTTCAAATATTATAACTACATTGATTTTGATATCAGGCAAGATATCACAAGACGAAAACTATACAGTTTACGAGTTTATGGTTTATCGTTTTCGTCTAGAAATAGGATAAAGAGAAATCTAAGCACCTTATTGTTTTCTTTAGCTTTGCTTTCTTTTGCCACGGGCTGGACTGTTAAATACAATAGGCTATCAATAAACCTATGAGATCACATCTCTTAACTCAGTTTATTCCCTTTAACTTCAAGTACATGATAGAAACTGTATAAGCCTCTCTGCCACTAACTCCACAGTCACTCGGCCGCTCCTACGACTTACCAGTTCTGCACTTTGCTATACAATCATCAGAAACAGCCAGCAGTGAATCATCAATCTCAGAATCAATGTTCTGAATTTGTTCACGAATTTTCTCCATCTCGTCCTTGTGACCTTTTTCAACGGCATTGTAATGATCTACAAGACTCTGCCATTCTAAAAACTTCTTCATTGCTTTTGATTGACCGTCCTTTGCTGCAGATATTACGCGGCCAATTTCGTCCAAGACATCTTGTTTGACTTCTTTTTGGAGTTGCTCTTTTAATTCAACTTGATACTGTGAAAAAAGTAGCATGATTAAGAAAACACTTCATAAAAAGCAGAAGATGCTTTGGTACAGATAATAGGGACCTTTAGCAGCCAGGACGGCAACGCCAGCCAGAGCGTCTCCTTGTATGACACATACTGAGTATAGTTTCCCACTTTACCTTCCCACGTTACATTCACATGTTCTAACATAAGACGAGAGACAAAATCTCCTTCTTCATCTAAATACTTCGTAACGCTCTGCTTCCTTGATAATCAACACTTAAAATTACTGAGTTTCACTTTGAAGATCCAAATCTGAAGAGCAGCACGTTCGAAATAGGATTTCCAAGTTGTGCAATTGAAAAGGACAACTTCACAGACTCTCAAGGGAAGAAAATTCGAACGGAAAACAAAGAGTCTTTTCAAGCCAAAGTTCGGAAACAAAGGGCACATTTGCGTTGTCGTTGCAGTCGCCGTCCTACTTGCTAAAGGTCCCTAATGTCAGCAAGATGGTCCGTCCAGCAGGACAAGCACAGATGATGTTACAATGGGATCCGCTACCTTTGATTTACACCCAAGTACAAAGCGATTAGTCTAAAATTCATCCACGCAACAAAGCGCTTTTACATTTCAACTGCAAATTCCCAATGCATGGACACATCTTTCCCTTGTAAATGTAACATAAAATTTATATTAGTTAATATATTTTATGTTTAGATTATAATTATATGTTTAATGGCCAGAGGGTTGAGATGTGTTTCACAAATTCACAAATTCAAGCATAATTTTAGGGATACTGTAAATCCAATGTGCCCAACAAGCGATGGCATTGAGGATAAGGAGCACTTTTTGTTGCTCTGCCCTTCTTTTGATGCTCAACGTCAGGATCTTTTAGCTGGAAGTGTTGAATTAATACGACCATTTAGGCAAATTACCGATCTTTCAAATGATTCTTTGACCCAGCTTTTATTATATGGTGATCAAGACCTCTCTAATGAATTGAATAGAAATATACTCGAATTGACTTTGCGCTTCATCCACGAAACTGGTCGCTTTGATTAAATCACTTGCAACGTCCGTACCAAGCAGCCACCAAGTCCTTTAAAGTAAATGTTCTTTTTCTATGTAATCCTGTTTCACATTAGATGTCAGGCAGTTCTACCATCTTTCAACTGCACGTACGACTTGAGCTCGTGACTACATTCTATTTCTTTGAAACCTTGACCAGACATCTAATGTCAGATGGAACTTAGCACATTATCCATTAGTTCTTAAATCGTAGTGTAGTCGTTTGTTAGTTTAATGTTGCATGTCTTCTTATTGGCCACGGGGTAGTTTCGCTCCCCGTGGTATCGTTCCTGTAGTGTAGTATAGTAATTAGAATTTGTATGGTAGGAAGTAATATTGTTATAGTAATAATATATATATCAATAAAAAATGTGTTTCTATTCTCCTTGTGGCATCGTTTTTTGTAATTGTTTTCGTAATCGTTTTTTGTAGTTGTGTAGTAGTTGTATTTTCATGAGATTATATACAAAAAGGGATTAGTGAGTGGAGACAACAGGAATTCCAGGCACGGTTGGCAAAATCATAAACAAAAACAATGCAAGTCGCAAAAGTTGCCGTGAAACCCAGGTTGCTAGCTTGCCGTTAAGCATTAAAAGAATGGCTTTTAAGAGAAAACATGATCAACTATAGAGAGAAGAAGGGTATATCTAAACATCTGCTTAGGGCAATCTATTTGTTTGATTCAGACACTGAGCAGTGAGCGATTTGATTATATCCAAACATACCGGGTGCGCCAAAATAAACTAAGCACTGTTGACGGGCCACGGTAAATCGTATACTGGACCGAAGTTGAAGATTTATGAGTTGATCATTGGCTAAGAGCGTCAATTAGATAATGGTGTTTTTTGTAATTTCTTTTGTTCTATTTATGCAGCACTAAAGTGAAACTTTCGTGGGGTTAATTTCACCACCGCAGGCTTTAATCCAGCACCGTTCGCCACTGCGTCTAACACATTAGTTGAATAGAGGAGTGAAGTGATTAAGTGGGCGGCCGTTGCAAAGTTTGCTTGGTGGCGGGGAGCCTTGATTCAGTTAGCAAAGACCCTCTTGGGTTAGTTAAACACTTACCAGGCCTGCAATGGGAATTAGCTGCTTAGGAAATCGGCACCTAACCGTAGTCGTTGCAAACTAATTAGTCCATGTCGAGGGATCAAACTGTTGTCTTTATTCAAACTCAGATGGTAATTATCTTAGGTCAAACTCATGAGAACAAAAGGTTCCCCCTTTCCCGCCAGAGTTAGCTTAAACTAGGTGACACCTCGATGAACCAATCACATGACACCAAAATCTATAACTCAGACATGTATAAGATAGCAGTACGCCCTCTGCGCTCATTATCTTCAAAGTTAGATTTGAAACTGGGACGAAAGTCTGTCCGAACAACAAAAGCCCACCCGCCCTTCCCTTACAAAATACAGTGAGAGATTCACGAAAGATTCACATGATTTTAGTAAGCACATATAAGTGGAATCTTTCAAATGTTAATGCAGAGAACATCGTTGCTCGTTTCACATCGAAGTGCAAATGAGGCGGTTCCCTAACCTTTTCGAAGCTGGAAGGTTTTAGAAAACCTTCTCCAACGGCTCCAGATAAAAATTTCATGGACCTGTTCGATGGACCTCAACAGTGAAACGTATACCTCGAGAGGGAAAGTAGTAGGCTGCGGGGATTACCTGACGAGGAAAGTACCTGCTTGTGGCTTATGAGTACCCTCAGAGAACGAGGTGTTGGGACTACCTCAAAAGGGAAAGTAGTAGACTGTTTGTGATTACATTGTGAAGTAGCAAACCATAGTCTATGATTACCCGGGCGAGGAAACCTCAATAGGGAAAGTAGTAGACTGTCTGTGATTACATTGTGAAGTAGCAGACCATAGTCTATGAGTACCCTAGCGAGGGAAGTACCAACTTTCGGACATGGTGTATCGAGCAAGGTCTCTCTGACTGCCGCAGTTGCACTTCCTAACCCCCACTTAAACTAACCTATCTTTCCTTTTCAGATGACCGTAGAATGTAATAGTTAGATTGTAGATTGTAATAACCTCTAGCCCATTTTTGATAATCATGGTTTTGTTGATGCTGTCACGAGTTCGATTTCTTTGCTTCACCCCCCTCTATTTACTGATAGACGAGGATGGAGAAATTAATGGACCTATAAGCAAGCTTCTTAAATTTCGATTTCGAAGACACTGAAAACGGTCAAAAACGTTGATCATATTTTCTACACCCTCCACATGGATGGAAAACGAGAGAATGTTTTCATGGTGAATTGAGAATCTAGAAATTGATCAGTTACAATCCAATGCGCGAGTGTTAAATATATGTTCAATGAGATGAAAACACTTTTAACGATACAAAGAAATGAATTTTTCCTTCTGTAATTTCATTGAATTTATACTTTTATGCAGGTACTGCGTTCTTGTGTCAAGGGGGTAAAGATAAACAGTAGTGAAACAATGTTATGAGGTCAAACAAGCATAAAGTTTTGATCAATTTCTGAATTTCCAAAACACTAAGAAAACGTTCTCTCTTTGTCCATTCAAGTTGAGTCTTTAGAAAATTTGATTAACGTTTTTCGACGGCTTTCCAGTGCTTTCGAAATCGAAAATGTTAAGAAACTCACTTATAGTTCCATAAAAAGGGGTCTAAACATTGAAAAAAAAAACTATCATGTAATTGAGGATCTTAGCTAACGATTAACTCTTCAAAATCGCTCAACTATGCAATTTATCGTGGCCTGTCAAAATTGAATATCTTATTTTGGCGCACCCGGTAGGAGGACTGAATAGCTTACCAACAAGCTTCGGAATCACAAAAAATGAAAGACAGTTTCTCAATAAAATTTCCTAAATTGTAGACCAGAAAAGTGCAAGCCTTTTGCTTGATGCCATTTTGAACAAAGTTATAAGCTATGGTTTTTTTGTAAATTGTTCCGTATTTCCTCATACAGATTAAAAATTACAATGGTTTCAAGTTGTTTTAAACATTTTTCCGGACGTTCTTAAAAAGGAAAAATCCTCTCTAATTACGAAAACATTAGAGATTTCATAAAAATTACAAAAACAGAATATCGAAAAAATAACCAATCCTTCTCCTAAGCCATTCAGTAAAAAAACAGGTCTTGGACGTTTATCTAAACCAATCATTCTAAAGATTTGGAACCTATGTTATCTGCAAATGACAAAAAAGCCACAGCAATTGTAAGTAGTATTATCATGGCAAAAGAGAGACCTACAAAGGTCTCAGACCTCCAAAAACTATGGTTTTCTTAAAAATTCTATCAATTTTGCTCAAGTAATTCAAGAATCACGCTGATTTTAATTTTGTCAAAACTTTTGATGAATTTGTACTTGGCAAATGAGAGGAAAGTGAAGTTACCTGAAATTCGAAATTTTCTGGGTTGCTTCTCTGCTCTGTTTTCAAGGTGATTTCAGCATCTTCTACCTCGTTGTATAATGTCCCCTTAAGTTTGATAATGTAGTGGTTCCTTTTCTGGGTGGAAGTAAATTTTCCAGCAAGACCAACAGTTTTACAATATCTAAAATAAAGTAACAATCTTTGCATCAACCTTTAATAAAAGCATTATCATTATGATCATACGTAGCATAAGGCTACGTTCACACGATGCCAGCACATTTTGAAAATGATAAAAAATGTGATGGTCACGGTTAGACTGACGACGTGGTTCCTTGTATTCGTTCATTATTTGTAATCTGATGCCTTAATTTCACTAATACAAAGGACTCACGACCAAACGGATTGTTTGTTTGTTTGTTTTCAATTTGTTTTGAGTGGGCTTGTCAGAATTTCTAGCTACTGAAAGCTAAATTAGGCCCACTGTGCATGCCGCATCCAGGCACGGGACCCCTAGTTTAACGTCCCTTCCGAAGGACGGCGAGGTGAGTTGCGAGGTCAGGCCTCAGTGGTCACCCATCCGAAATCTGACCTCACTCGACCAAGCTTAACTTCAGTCACCTGACGAAGACTGTATAAGCCACTTGGCCACTCACCCCGCTAAAATTTTCTAAAAACATTTTATTCTAAACAGGGACTAAAATCTATTCTAAACAGGGACTAAAATCTTACGAAAAATCAGAAGAAGCTTCCATCCTACGAACATCTTCCATCCTACGAACGTCGAAAGAAAATTCGAACGTCCCTTCGAAGGTCACTTCGAGCGTCGCTTCGCTTCGAGAAGTCGAACTTTGAACTAATGAGCCAATCAAACGTTACAAATAGGCACGTGGGTTGACCAAATTAAGAAAGTAGCGATCTGATTGGTCGCGCCGTGAACGCGGCGGACTTGGCCTAATTAGAGGCCCTTTACATGAGACCCGACATGAAACCCATGCCGGCATGAGTTTCATGCCGGCACGAGTTTTCATATCGGGTGCTGGTCTGAGCTACTGTTGTGTTGACATGATGTCGGGGCGATATGAAACTTTCATTTCGGGGCGACATGAAAATTTCATGCCGCCTTTTCATGCCGGCATGAAAAGTCATGTCAGCATGCAAATGGATGAAAATCTCATGTAAACAGAATTTTCTCATGTCGGGGCGATATGAAAACCAAATCGCCTTCGTTGATTGTTGTCTGTTTTTTGTTTTCTTTATGACGTATTTAGATAGTTTCATATCGGGTGATTTGGTGACACGAGTTCATGCCGGCATGAGTTTCATGTCGGCTCTAATGTAAACAGAGTGCATTTTCATGCCGGCACGAGTTCATGCCGGCATGAGTTTCATGTCGGGTCTTCATGTAAAGGGCCTCTTAGTCCCTGTATTGAAGCGTAAGGACATAAGTCCCTCAACTGAAGCGGTAACAACAACAACAACGAGCGTAAGTTAGAGGAACTTATGTAATGCAGTCTAGGTCACGATAGCAAAATTTCTGCTAGCCTTCACCCGATGCTGGAACGATTTGAAAACGGTACGAAATTTGACGGTAAAAAACTCGTTGCAAGACTTTGATGCTAAACAATTGTACCAACACCCCGATAAAAGGATCGGCCAGTCTCGTTCCAAAAAAGTCGATAAATGTTCTGTTATAATCATTTTCAAGTATTCACACGATGCCATTTCCAAAAAGTGCAGCTTAGAGTTCCACTTTCAAAATCTAATGTTTTCAAAATCTGCCGGCAAAAATGTGTCGTAATCGTGTGAAAGACATGGTGCCATTTTGAAGATAATCAAGATATACCGGGTGAGTCAATAAAAACGCTCGGCATTTGATAAAAATCCTGCTCCCTGAATATCAAAGCAATGAAATTGAAAACTGTCTCATTCTATTCCCGATATGTCAAATTAGGTCCAGCAATTTACCCGGCTTTAATCGGTCATTCCTTCCCGTCGAAATAGGAGATTTTAGGCAGAAAGCCACTTTCGAAAACCTGCAAAACGAGTGAAAACATCAAGGAAGGTTTCCCTTTGTTCCTCTTCCCAGCAACAATGACTCTTGGATGTGCTCATGTATGCTGTCCTCATGGGAGAATGGAATCCCCCTGAAAAAGTTATTCACACCAGGGGGAGACTTTCCTACCCGTTACAAGGAAAGCACGCGCTAAAGTGTGCTGAAAGTCATCGCTGCGAGGTCAACACATTAGGGACTTTTGCTTGTAATTTTAGCACGTTTTTTAAGGTTTCTCAAAGGGATTCATTCTAGAAAATCGCTTACAGAATCTGAACGCAACGACCGATTTTAGCCAGAAAAATTTCTAAAAATAATTGAACATGTTAGCTATTTTCAATTAGGTATTGCAAAATATCATTGCTTATATACTCAGAGAGCAGTAGCCTTTTCAAACGTCGGGCATTTTATTTTTTGACTCACCGGGTACAAAAATTACCAGGGTAGATTTACAGCAAATTATCCAAAATTCCCTTAAAGCAATAGACCTTTTAGCTATTCTAAAAACGAATGTAGATCGAACGATATTTCATTACAATTTGTAGAATTTTCGAATGTGCACAATTGTGATCAAAGCTCTAATGCCACTCGATCGAACATCGCGTATAAAATTGTATAAAAATATCGCTCGATCCAGGCTCTTTTGTAGAATAGCTAAAAGGTCTATTCAGTTCGTAGAAAGATTTAATACATTTCTAAAATGCCCCTCTAAAATGCTTCCTATTAGAATATGGTACCAGTGTCCCAAACGGTACTCACGTTTAAAAAACACCAAAATTCGATTATGAAGTGCAATGTAAAATTTTCCCTTCGATCTCTTTTAAATACAAATACATTTGAAGATGGTAAATGCTTATTTTCATTACTTTGAGGGCATAAAAGAACACATTGAAAATATTCTGAGCTATAATCTTTGAACAACGTCGCAAAATCTTGCATAGTGGACACAATTGCATTGAGGTTGTTTGATGTTATACAAAGCTACCATGAAAAATTTGCGGTTTTTTCTGGCATTTGCGACCAAAATAAGAACTAGAATATACAAAGTGAAATTAGTACGGTGACTGTCAGTGCTTTTTGCAGTATGCTTCAAAAACAAGGCTGCCATCAAAGGAGTAAAATTTACTCACTTTAGAACCAATTAAAAGGCCTTTGGTCTTCTTGCCAAGAAGAAATTTGCAGATAAACAATGCACTAAAATATTGGTGATTTTCATACATTAGTACTATTTTTGCGTCGCCAGCATAGGTTCCAAATCTTTAAATCTACGAAAAAAGGCGGGTGTAAAATTCATTGACCTATTTCTTTAAACTGAATGACTTGAAAGAAACTTTAACCCTTTTTCTATGATTCTACCGTTGGACTTTTCAAAAATCCTGAAAAGTTGTCGAAAATACAGCTTATTTCACATTTCAGCTCATTTTATGATGTGACGTCATCAAATTTCTAATTCTAAATTGTAGGCATCCATAAACTATGGTTTTCTTGAAAATTATTTGATCTTTCGTCAACGGGTTTAGAAATTACGATAGTTGGAAGTTTCTTTCGAAAATTTTCTTGAATTTCAGAAAAATCCAACAGCAGATTTATTTTAAAAATGATTCAAGTTTCTTTGAAGCCATTCAGTTCAAAGAAAAAGGTCATAGAATTTTACCCCAGCTTTTCAAAGTTTTGAAACCTATGCTGGCGACCCCCGGTAGTGAAACATACCCCTCAATTCTTGCAAAATTTCCTCCAATGACAAGGGTTGGTCCACTCTCTTTATTATCTGCTGAATTGTACATGAAAAGGTTCACATATCGAAAGTTAGGGTTGCCATCTTTATCGACCATCTTCTTGCCAAATAGCAATGGAGGCAATTCAAGTCGTGTTTCAAGCTGCATACCATCGAGCAAGTTGACCGTTGCTTGATATGTTTCCTTTGTGCTCAATGTTAATCTTCCGTAAAAATGGAGACCTTTGGTGATTTTGATATCATAATCAGAAACTTCCCATGCTGTAAATAGAGACGATGTCAAATTTATTTGAATTAGTAAAAGATAAACAAAAGCTTCTAAACTCATTTTTATGTTCATCCAAAATTTTACAAGAAAAGTTACTTCTACATCCTACTAAGCTTTCTAATTACCACACAAACTATACAAATACTACAAGGACAGGACCACAAGGAGCAAAGGACAATGACTACCCTGTGGCCATTACATGAAGGTGAAGGTGAAGTTGCGGCTCTTAGCAGCAAGCGCTGGAATCGCAGAAGTAGCTAAGCGCTAATCGACTCTGCGATCCCTTGTCATGACGTTCAAGTGATGGGGCCCCAGCCTGGTTCCTTGCGTCAGCTCGACTGCGTTCGGGAACTAGCCTGGTGGGGCCCTACCGCGTCTCGAACCTAATCTGTCTGACTATTATGGTTGCAATGTCAGAGGATTATACCACTGCGCCACAACACCTTCAGACATAAGGACATACAAATATTAACAATTAAATGAATACCTACAAAATACAAAACACACGATTCAGCATTAGACACATAAATACTCGAATCCGTTTAACATTGGATGTCAGGCCAGCATAGGAGAAAGATGCTTAACAAAAGGAACCCCGGACGAGAGAAATGAAATTATCATAATATGAGTAACGTACTGCTTAGCCGTCTGGGGATTATGCAGCGAGATTCAGGCCCCGCCCCACACGTATCCAGATATTTTTGAAAACGCACCTTTTTTTATCCGTTTTGGGGTTAGTGTCCACACGGAGACGGCATTTTCGGTCACCGAAAAAGAAGCTTT
This sequence comes from Aurelia sp. 4 Dawson et al 2005, assembly GCA_964019985.1. Classification (NCBI taxonomy): domain Eukaryota; kingdom Metazoa; phylum Cnidaria; class Scyphozoa; order Semaeostomeae; family Ulmaridae; genus Aurelia; species Aurelia sp. 4 Dawson et al 2005. Next base: position 7,727,324 of record OZ026506.1, read on the forward strand.
TCGAAAAAACTCTCCAGAGTGGATCTTTTTGAAAACGCCGTTTTCATGAAGTCGAAATGAAGGGAGGAAACGGAGCTTTTCGAAAACGCTAACGTCACAGCATCGATTTACTGCATATCAGAGAATGCGCACAGATCTTTGGGGATCACGCAAGGGCATTTTGATTGTCTGTTTTCGTTAGTCGAAGTTGGAACATCGAAGTCTGCACATAGCAGTATCTTCGTGTGGACGGGGATATTTTCGAAAACGCTCCTCGTGTGGACGTGGATATTTTTTTATACGGATAAAAAAGATGCGTTTTCAAACAGCATCCGGATACGTGTGGACGGGGCATCATTTTCAAGATGTTGATAAAATTCATGTGTGGGCTGCAAAAATTAACCATGGTATCACAAGTGGCAATGCCGAAGAGGATTTATCACGAAGAGTAAAATGCAACTCAACGTCATAACTTTATGAAAGAAAAGTGGAAACTATTGATCTTCATGCAAATTCACAGATATAAACTCGTGCAAACTCACACTTGACTGAAACACTTGAACTACTCTTATGGCAACTAAAAAGATCTACCAATGTTTTTTAATAATAAATAATAACAAAAATGCACTTATAGAATGCACTTATAATCTATGTACATATATTCTAAAGCGCTGGACAATTTTGTGTTAAAAACCTTTAGATTACAGCAAGAAAAGTTAAACAATGAAAATGTCATTCATATGTTAAACAATTATCAAATAAATACATTTTCAGTTTTGTTTTGAAAGTTTGGGCGCTCTGAGACCTTCAAATTTCTGCAGGCAGTCTGTTCTAGAGTCTAGGGACTGCAGTGCAAAATGCTCTGTCCCCACGAGATGTAAACTTTGTCCTTGGAACTATTAAGGTCACAGATTTTTCTAACCTCAATTTGCATCTATTATCGGTTTGTAACCTCAACATATCTTTCAGGTAGGCTGGAGCCAATGTTGTTAAGTGCCAGGAATGTCAATAACAGATCTCGCAGTCAATACTTTCTTTTACCGGTAGCCAATGCAATTGTCGCAGTATTGTAGTACTATGATCAAACTTGCGGGTCCCATTTATTTAAATACCCCCTTGAAAACCAGCTCATGCTGAAGGCCAACACTCCTTAAAGGAATTAGATATGATAATATGAAAGCACACCTGAATAGATTGAAATTAAATATGAATACATGAAACTATGATCATGAAAGGCGAACCTATATCATCACTTGACGTATATCCAACGACAACGGAGGCAGCAAACTTTGCGTTCTTCAACAGGTTATTGATGGGTTCGTTGAATGCAGCAGCGATTTTCTCAAATCTCAGATTACTTTTCTCCCCAACAAACTGTTGGATATGATTGGTCCAGGTGATATACTGACGTGATTTCGAAGCGGTGAATTCAATGGCAGATTTTCTTTCTGAGCCAATGTACATTGTTGAACGCAAATCTAAAAGGTAAAATAAAGCTCAAAAATGAATTGTCTGTACCTTGCGTGTCACCAAATTTGCCATGAAATGTTCCCGCAGCATTAAAGAGCCAATTTTACCCAGGTTCCTTTGCGGAAAAGCTGAAAACTAGGACCTTCCTAAAGTCAAATTTGCTCTAAACAGATCCACAATCCAGAAGCTCAACTGATAAGAACGTTTTGATTTAGTTAAATCCTCCTTTTATGAAAGAAATATTCTGTTCACAAGCCAACCAGTATAGCCTCAGAAACGATCACAATTTTAACTTACCAAGAGTGAGATCAGTTGTGAATGGCTCAGAAACTGTTCGATATAGGGATCCAAAGTTATGGTGTACATGTACAGTTTCAATTAGACACTCAACTAACTTGATTGAATTTAATGGAATTTAATAAGAAAACCAAAGCTTGGAAAGGAGTTGAGTACCAATGCCAATGTAGGCCCTGCCGACATTTCATACCACTTTAAGGTTTTAAATAGGTTTTAGGTCTTAGGGTTAGCCAACAATCAACTTGATATCTTTATCCATTCTGTTTTTGTAATTCGAATTAGTTGGCTTTTATTAGCTATGCTTGTGAATATTTTGTTTTATACATGTATAGCTACTTTATACCTTTTTTATGCCAACATCGTGAATAAAATGTTAATAATCAATAATAATAAATAATGATAATAATGATTTGAGTCCGTTTGGGCCAAATTTGCCAAATTTTGCCCGTTGTGGATCCTGAGTGGCAACAATAGACCTTTTAGCTATTCTACAAAAGAGTCTGGATCGAGCGATATTTTCATACATTTTTATACACGAGGTTCGATTGAATGACGTTTGAGCTCCTATCAGTATTGTGGACATTCGAAAATTCTGCTAAATGTAATGAAATATCGTTCGATCCAGATTCTTTTTGAGAATAGCTCAATGGTCTATTTCTATTTAAGAAACTACAAAGTGTCCCAAAAATAATTGTGCCTCGTTTATGTGGCTACTGTGGAGGAGCTGTAGATTTAATTATCACAGAGCTGCATAGATCGGATTTAAACTTAGAGTTTGAGACCTTGCATGAGTCAATCTGACATGTGGTTGCTGATTTATGGCCGAGAAAAGGCAACATAAGTGGTTGCTTCAAAGACAGCCCTTCAGTTGTTCTCTAGCAATGTCAGAATAATGTAAGTCTTCAAAGAAACGGTTCTGGCATCGTATTAAAACTTTCACTGCATTTTTCAAAAGGTAGAAAGTCCTTTCTGATGAATGGAAAACAATGCTAACTTTTTGAAAGTTGTAGCAAGACATAAATACGACACTAAAACTCTTTCCTTGAAAAATTACTTTACTTTGAATGCTCCAATTCTGAAAATTAGGATGGCATAAAAATAATTTCTTTGGGATTATGGTGAACCTCATGAAGTTCCATTTGATTAATTCAGATGAAAGAACGTGTCAATGGCATTTTACAAGAATGATTTTACATTTTGCAAAGATTTGAGCTCCATGCCGTTTCGCTTTGATAAGCAATAACTTGGGCTCATCGCAAGCAGTCTTTCGAATAGAAAAAAATAGGGCCTTCTTATATGAGGCCAAATACTTCACCATCCTGACAAGGGACTGAAAGCCGAGATTCCACCTTCCCATAGAATCATTTGTATTTTCCTTTCACGTTTATACGAAGAATGCAACATCACAGGCATAGCAAGATCCTACCTCACCAGAGGTGGAATCTCCCTTTAATAACATGAATCTTCCTCGAAACAAAACATCACCGATATGGTGAGGTAAATTGCATTATTCGTTGATTCTCATTGGTTAATTTTTTCAGATTTCACAGAGGAGATACTTTACTCCAACTTGCCCCTCACAGCCCCTAGGCTGGCGGTTGAGAGAGAAAGTCTCATATAAACAGTGGCTGAAATCTACGTCACCTGTTAGCTCAGGATCTGGCCGGTGAGGTGTGTTTCCTCATATAAACAGGCCCTTAGACACAGAAATAAACTGACCAATTCTCTGGAGCTTTCCATCTGCTGGTATTTCCCATCTGGCTTGAACGGGCTTTAATTCCACATAATCTTCTTCCATGATTATTGCACTTCCTACAGGTCTCTTAAATTTGAATTTTTTACCCGCCGCATCCAGCCGATGGGTGTTTTTGGGAACTGAATGATGTGCATTACCGTTGCCATTGAATTCAAGGACCAGCTTATTCGAGCCATCATCATAGATGCGACCTGAAATAAACAATTTTTAGGGTAGGTCGATTTTATTCAAGATAGAGAAAATTCTCTTTCAGTTCAGAGAAAGGTAAGACTATTCGCAGACTTATGACGATGAGTCAACGTTTCTACAACGCGGTCTCTCAGAAATTCGGATTATGACCTAACAATCCCTTTTCTAAGAACGACCAAAGGACAGAGATGCTTCTCCTACCAGAGTGTGAAACTTTGGAATGGTTTATCTGAAAAGACTAAAAATACGTCAACTTTAAAAGATTTTATGAAAGCCATAAAATGATCTTCTGCTCTCGAAGAATCAGCGAAACCTCCCTTTTCGTTTTTAATGTTTTTTTAAATTTCTTTTAATGATTGTAATTAGGTTATCGATTACTTTATTTTGTGTAAAATATTCAATTTAGTATAAGTGTATTTTATTGCATGGCCCCCTGTAAATCAAATTTCTCTAACTGAGGGGCTACCATGCCTAAAAATTGAAAATGAAATGAAATGAGTCTGTTGTTTCCCTGTGCCTTTTAACTTGATGATGGCGCTTCAGTCAGCAGAGACTGATAACACTGATTCAGGCCCAAACTTCGCGATTCATGCAGTACCAATCAGACTGCGAGATTGTGAATTACTATTGCTACGGTGTAAATGTAATAGAATTTTCGATTCATTTATATCTTATATTTATATTTATATTTATATTTATATATTTATATTTTATATTTTTATATTTTTTTATATTTAATTCTTTTAAGGAGGGTTGCCCTTCAACAAGTTGATTTTCAAGGGGCCCTCCAATAAAAATATTAATTACAGTCTAAGATAAAAAGTAAGGAGCTATTAATTAGATTAAACTATAAAACCTAAAATTAAATTAAACTATAAAAGCTTATTTACAATATCCAAAACCTATTTACAATAATGTTTAAAATTTACAATCAAAACGAAAGAAAACAGTTTCTATATAGTTTTCTTAAAACCATACAGAGAGGTTGCCTGCTTTGACTCGGCGGACAGGCTATTCCATAGTTTTGCACCTCTATAAGAGAAACATCTCTGGCCATTTGCTGACCTTTTCATCGGTAACCTCAGGTTGGTCCCCGTGTCACGAAGGCTATATGATGAGCAGGACGAATTTCGGGTGAAAAGGTCACACAGGTATTGTGGAGCCAGCTCATTCAGAGACTTGAAGACCATTGTCTTAGATTCACCAGAAGCAAGTTCCTCAACGGTCTTCCATCCCAGCCCTTTAATAAGAGGTCTGCTAGGGGCATCAAAGCTGCTATTCGTTATCATCCTAGCAGCACGGTTTTGAAGCTTTTGCAACTGATTAATTTCAGTTAAACCGGCACAGCCCCAGACAGAACAGCAGTATCGAAAGTGGGGCTCCACGATACCTGTGTAGAGAGTTTGCAAGGTTTCTTCCGGGAGAAAAGACTTGGCATGTCTTAAAAAGCCAACTGCCCTCGAGACCTTGCTAGAGACTGCCTTGATTTGTTCTTCCAATCCAAGGAGCAGTCGATTTGCACACCAAGGTATTTTGTTTTTTTGACTACTTCAAGCTCATTATCGCGAATTTTCAGAACCAAGTCTTTATTTTGACTTTTGAGAATGTTGTGTTTCTGCTTGGTAGAAATAAGCATAGAATGAGTTTTCGCGACATTCAGGGAAAGCTTGTTGCCTTGTAGCCACGTATCCAGTTTTCTAAGGTCACTATTAATAGCCTCATTTAGCCGAGTCAAATCGTGAGACTGGTAGCACAAACTGGTGTCATCAGCATACATGGACACGGTAGAATCTTGGACAGCTTGTGGGAGATCGTTGATGTAGATGAGGAAGAGAAGAGGGCCAAGACATGAACCTTGTGGAACACCAACTTCTATGTCCCCTATTCTTGAATCAACCCCATTAACCCTACAAAACTGTTTCCGATTGGAAAGGTAGGATTTGAACCAAGAGAGTTCGCGTTGCTGTAAACCGTAGAGCTCAAGCTTTTTGCAGAGAATGTTATGATCTACAGTGTCAAATGCCTTTTTGAGGTCAATGAACACTAGACCCACAAGCTTACCAAGATCCATTCCATTGTACCAGTCGTCAGTATTTTTAAGTAAGCATGTTACTGTAGAATGAAGGCGCAAAAACCCGGATTGGCCAGATGTAAAATGCCCGTTATCATTCATGTACTGGTACAGCTGGTTTGTTACTAACTTTTCAAAGAGCCTCGAGATGACAGGCAAGACTGATATTGGTCGATAGTTAGACTTGTCAGTCTTATCTCCATCCTTAAAAATAGGAGTGTTTCTAGCAACTTTCCATGAGTCAGGAAAACGACTTGTTTCAATGGATGTATTAAACAAGAAAGCAAGCGAATTTTCAATAAAGGGCAGCGCAAGCTTCAGAAAGTAGCTAGAGATGTTGTCAGTCCCAAAGCTCTTTGCAGTCTTAACGGTGGCAAATGCATCCCTGATCTCCTGCACTTCAATAGTCCTGAAGCGGAATGTTGCCTTGTGTTTGTTAATTTCATAGTCACCAGCAAGAAGGGGATTTGGGGCTGGATCTATTTTGTCAGCAAGATTCTTACCTACGGAGCAAAAGAAACTGTTCATTGCATTAGAAATATCTTTTTGGTGAACAGTTTCAGAACCAGATTCTCTAAGACAATCGATGTTGCTGGACTTTGATCTCTTATTAAGGAGTTCATTGATTGCTTTCCATGATTCCTTCATGTTACCTTGACAATCAGAGATCCTATTAGTATAATACTGCCTCTTTAGTTGGATGTTAAGGACATTGACCTTGTTACGGATCTGTCTGTAAGAGTCCATAAGAAATGGGGACTTTCTTTTGGCTGCAGCCTTTTTTAGCTTATCCCTGGTCTGCATTAGTTTCTTCAGGTCCTTGTCAATCCAGGGGCAGATTCGATTGAAGAATTTAAAACACTCCCACGAGATTGAGATCCGAAGCCGTGATTCCATCATGATCCCATTGATGATTGAAGTAAAATAGGGCCAAGTTTTTCACTGTTTCAGAGTCCTTCTTGAGCAAGGTTCACCGCAAGGATACAAGGGACTCATCGTCATAGGTCTAGACTGCGCTCAGGTTAACCTGGGCCTATCATGCACGTACTGGTGCAGTGGCCAAGTGGATAAGGTGGCCATGTAGATAAGGCATAAAGTTTCGAATCTTGTAGGCTCTGCCTGTGTGGGTTCGAATACCGCTGTCGGTTTTACAAACTACTGGCAAAGAGTCAACTCAGCTGTCATCCTATGAGCAATCAGAGGCAACTCTGAGGCCACAAGCCGCAGTGCGTAGACCCATATGATATCACCCTGTTTAAAAAACTTCTTTGATTTGTTTGACAATGCTGTAAATTATCACGTGGTATATGTATTGAATGGCTGAAAATATCTTAAATCTTGTCTCAGTTTGAAAATATCTCGCATGAATGCCGGATTTAGGCCCTTTCCTGTGATTAAAAAAGAAACCACAAGAAAACTCCTTAAAAGGCAGCTTTTCCTGAAGGGCAACCCTCTTCAAGAGAAATGAATACGAAAATATGAACTATACCTGGAAAGCATTCACTGTATTTCCAAAAACAGACAGTTCCTTCCATGTGTAACGAATCCCCTCCTTTTTTTATCTTCATTTTCATGCTTGAAACGTCACCAAAATCAATAGCTGCTCCCAATTTGAGATAGAAGTCGTCCCCATCTCCGGTTAAAACCATCCTATCTGGATACAGCTCCCCTTTAAAACTGAAGTGATAGAAACCGCTATAATGAAGAACCAGAAAATCACACATCTTCCAGCCGGTATTTTTACATTGATCGAACATCAACGTTTCAACGAGTAATCCAATTTCTATGCTCGAGCCTTCAAATAAAAAGAGACAATAGTATTAAAGAACCATAGTTACCCAGGATCCTTTGCAGGCACGCTGAAATTTCGAAGAGTTATCCTTCTCTTTAAATACAAAAATCCTTGAGGCAACGTCAAAATGCAGTCAGGCCTCTGAACGGTTTCAATAAGTTCATAAGTTTTTTGTCTGCTCTCTCGTGTAATTTGTTCGTTCATACATTCATTTTTTGTGATCTTTTGTGTTAGACTTATTTGTAATTATTATTTTTGATTTGCTATTTACAATATGTTATTTGTAATATTCAAATGTCATACTAATTTGAATCTCTACGTTGCATGTAGCTTTGTGTAACTGTATATCCAATTTCAGTTTAGTTCCACATCTTTTATGGAACGGCGTCGGGGCATTATTATTATTATTCTTATTATTATTATTATTATTATTATCATTATCATCATCATTATTATTATTATTATTATTATTATTATTATTATTATTATTATTATTATTATTATTATTATTATTATTAATTCTTTATTTAAAGTAGGCTAGTGTAAAATAGCTAAATTAAAGCTAATTAACGCCTACTAACAAAAAATAATAATGAGAAATAAAAAATTTACAATAAGAAAAATACTATTTACAAGTTCACATTAAAAATCCTAGATTTGGTAAAAAGATTCGACAAAGCCTACAGTTGCACTTCTCTCCTTTCCATGATTTTATTTGGTTTCTAAAAACAGCCAAAGTGTTAGCAGTTTTTATATCATCTGGTAGCATCTGCAAAAGTTTATGTCCAATAAAAGGTGTGGTTTCAAGCCCAAAGTTTGTGGTCCTTGCACTTGGTTGCAAAAGACTATTGCCACTTCTTAGGCTGTAAGGCACATCATTAGGTACAAATATGTCCTTCATGAATTTAGGGTTTAAGGTTACTTTTGTCTTATAAATTTCGACCATTAGCAACTGTAGGTTTCGTTGATGGACTGTCACTGAGTTGTCCCTTTTCAGCAGAGTTTCAAAATCAGACTCGTAGTCTCTGTATGCAATTCGCAGTGCTCTTAGGTGCATCTTATTTATCTTATTATTCAAGTTTCTATCGTGAAACATCCACACTAGAGGGCAATAGTTAAACTGGGACATGATAAATGTTTTCATTAATAAGACTATTTTTTCCGTTTCCATGTATTTTGAAATCCTAGCTAGCCCTTGAATTTTCTGATTGGCCTTCTTACAAAGATTGCTCATTACAAAGGTGTTTGTCAAGAGTTACCCCTAACTTTTTTTCCTCAGAACTTTCTTTTATTTGAGCGTTGCCAATATGTATGGAGGTATCAGTGCTAGATGTGCTGAATGTTATTAAATGACATTTTTCTTCATTTAATCTCATGTAATTGTCTGGGAACCAGGTAATTATTTTCTGCGTGTCCCTTTCCAAGCTATTAACTACATTTTGTAATGACTCATTACATGCATACAGAGTCGTGTCGTCGGTGTAGTTATATACCTCAGTGTCACTCAGCCCCATAAACATATCATTGATGTATATATTGAATAAAAGGGATCCCAAGACAGTCAGGACAGCATCGTCTTTGCAATGTAGTAAAGTGTGTTGTAAGTAGCATCCTAGGTAATTCGTCCTTGTAAAATTTTTAAATTGAGCATAAAGAAGAAAAAAATCTCTCCGTTAAATGTTATGGTCACAGGGTGGCTATGTATTTCCATCCTCCTCGAGGCATCGTCTTGTAACCTGTGATTGTTTATGGTAAAATTTTATTGGAATATAAAAAAAAATTCGGGCTGTCTGAAAACCAAGTTTGGTTCAAGTGGAATCCAAAAAGTAAAGTCAGGTGATCCCTTTGTAATCGAGATCATGTTTACTTAATTTTGCGACAGATATTTCACGATCTACCAACCCAAGCAGTTCTGTCACTGGGTACAGTAAAACCTCACAAATAAGAACAGCAAAATAAGAACCTGCAGACTGATTCTGTGGGGAAAGCCGGGGGGGGGGGGTAACTTGAGTTTCCAAGATACGGGGTTGTGCCATTCAAATCGTGAAAGTACCACCCATAAATCCGGAAAACCTTCTCAAAAGTATACCCATAAATCCGGAGAAATTTCTTAAAAGTATACCCATAAATCCGGAGAAATTCTGAAAATCATACCCATAAATCCGGGAATGCCAAAAAAGCTCACCAATAACTGAATTCTGAGAGAAAAGTATACCCAAAAATCCGGAAGATGCCACAAATTGTTGAAAACCATACCCATAAATCCGGAAACTATCATGAAAAAGGTACCCTAAAAAATGGCACAACCCCGTACCATAGACAAGTTAAGTTACCCCCCCGGGGGGAAAGACACCCAAAGATAAGAACCAAAAATAGACTGATTTATTTCAATGCTCTTATGAGATGGTACACTTAATTAAGAAATTTCATTATCTCAGAGTAAACAAACTTTCAACCATTGATGACTGAAAACCTGTAACAGTTTTCAGGGATATGCAAATTGTTTTATCAAGCTGTATGATATAAATTGTTTTGTCCACAACAAAATACCATACTCTCCAATGTTGAAATGCAGTCATCCCACCCTCAAGTATATTAAATACATACTGTATAGCTATATATTCATCATATTCGGGTTTCCTAGTGATACGAATCACACCCTGAAATCTATAAGAACCTAGACAATCTCTTTTCTAGAAAAGTATGTTTTGTTTGCGGGGTTTTAGGGCCTGTTTATATGAGGAAAAACACCTCACCTGCCAGACCCGAGGCTGAGAGGTGAGATTCCACCTTCCAAAAGAATCCTTCGTATTTTCAGTTCGCGTTTACATGACGAACGCAACACCACCGGTATAGTGAACTCCCACCTCACCAGAGGTGGAATCTCACCTGGGTGAGGTGAAATTTTTCCATATAAACGAAAAACCACCGGTATGGTGAGGTGAAATGAAATTTTTGGTTGATTCTCATTGGTCAGTTCATTCTGATTTCACGGAAGAGAGACTTTACTCCACCTCATCTCTCAGCCCCGGGGCTGACAGGTGAGGTAAAAAATCTCATGTAAACAGTCACTGAAATTTACCTCGCTTGTCAGCCCCGGGTCTGGCAGGTGAGGTGTTTTTCCCCATATAAACAGGGCCTTACTGTACAGTTCCCTCGAGACTGGCTCAACCCTTGGGTGATGCATTGGGATTTGATGAATTCTCGTACATTTCTTACACTAACCTTGTTTACCACAAGTCACAGCTATACTGAAACAACACTATCACATCCTACAAGACACAGACAGTTGCCAGGAGGCTTCCCCAATCATTTAGTTCGCGCGAAAGTAAAGAGTGACGCAACCAATGCTCCACGGGGGTCACATAAATGTAAATCACGACGCCACTGCCACACATGCTCATATATATACTCGATGGGGCAGACACAATTACTTTTCAACGGGGCAGACACAATTACTTTTTATCAACACTAACAAAATATTCACCATAAAAAAGCAACTGGACTGCAACTCAACGAAAATCATATACGCCATACAGTGTAAGACATGCATATAAAACAGAAACAACAACTGCCAATACATCAGACAAACAGGAAGACGGCTAGGAGACAGACCAAATGAATACCGTGGAGACATCATTAACAAAAAACCGACAAAATCCGGGGCTGCAGAACAGATCTAATTGATTCCGCCATCCCTTGTCATCACGCTCAAATGGCGGGGCTCTACCTGGGTTCGAACATTGTCCGCCCGACTATTCTGGATGGAAAGTGAGAGGATATCACCACTGCGCTAAAACACCTTCAAAAGAGTAAATTTGATCTTTGGCGCCGCTGACGGCAACTTCATTTAAAAGCACCATTAAAAGTGACATTTAAAAAGCCTTTGCTAAAAACATTACCTGCGTCTGCCTTCTTCAAAAATTCATGATCAAAGTAATGTGTTTTCTCCTCAGGAGGTCGAAGCTTCTTCATAACTACACCTGCAAGAGAATGATGTTGAAATTATCAGAGAATATTATATCGGGCGAGTCAGTAAACACGATCCTTGCTTGAAAATACTGCTCCCTGAATATCGCAGTAATTATATTGAAAACAGGCTCGATTCATTGCGAACTTGTTCAATTAGGATTAGTTATTCACATGACTCTAATCAACCATTCCCTTCTGTCGATATTTTCTTCAGCAAGGCATGAAAAGCTACCTGACCATCCGACCGGGCGGTCGCAGAAAATTTTCATTCCACAAGGTCCTGCAGGAAATTTGTCAAACTAAGTCTCCGTAGTGTGTCCTTGGGTTTCTTATTAGTCAAAATGAGGAGAGCAACTTCAAATCAAGAAATATTTACCTAAGCTAAATTGCATTACAAGTATGTATGTATCATTTTGCAACTTAAAAAGAATATTTACAAGTTATTATAAAAAATATATAAAAATAGATACCATGAATTATAACACAATTTTACGGTTAAAAACGTAAAAGGAAAACATTCCTAATTACAGTGGCAGGGATAGCATTAAAATTTCAAGCTGGCTTTATTTCCATAATGGTCCCCTTTAAATAGAAAAATTGCAAAATAGCAAAGTAAAATTGCAGTCATACTGCATAACAAATACAACATCAGCAAGGACTGGATTACGCCCATACTTCTCAGAAATCATGATTGGTATATCTTATTGGCTTCTGAGTTCATCGCTTCAAAGTTCATAGTAATCGTGCAGTTTTCACACAGTATAGAGAAAATCGGCTAAGGTTTGTTTATACCCATTTCAAGTCACGTGATCAATCTCTTGATAAATCATCTTTTGATTTTTCAAACATATTTCAGGCCATGCAAAGTTGTGCCATGAGCGCAAAAAGTAGCGTAATAGCAAAACTTCCCATGGGCATGGTCATATGACTTGAAATGGGTGAAACAAACCTTAGCCGATTAGGTCTATTACACAGCTATCTTTGAATCCCGACCTCTTCTTAAGAAAGCTGAATACTTTCACCTTCTCTTCATTGCAGGAAATCTATCTTGTTCGGTCGCAGGAACAAACATTATTCCATGCCCAGTTCTGCGGTAAGCTCCTCTTGAGAACCAGCGAAACGAATGAAAACAACAAACAAGGTGTCCTTTGTGCTCCTTCCTAATTATAAATACACTTGCATGTATTCATGCATTTGACCTCTTGGGAGGATGATGCTCACCTGAAGAAGTTATTCACACCAGGGGGAAGACTTATTCAGCCTCCCAAGGGGGTTGCACGTGCTAAAGTATATTCAAGTCATTGCTGGGAGGTATGACCGTAGGAAGCATCTCGAACTTAGGTGGGCACGACACTTTGAGGGCACTTTCTTCCTTAAGAAAAAGGGGGCATTTTCTAAAGATAAAAAGGGCGCTACTTTATCCATTGCAAAATCTTGGGGAGGCACATTCCCCCAACTGCCTATGCCGTGAAATGAAACTGTTAGAAACTCCAAATAAGACCTTGCAATACCCCTGTTGAGACCCGGTAATGGCCAGAATCCCTTGGGTATCGATGGTCAGTCTCTGGAACAGTCTTGATTTGGATATAAAAGAGGCTTCTGCAATGACTCATCTAATCATAAAAGACTCCTCGGAAACAAAAATAAGGAAAATGCAACTCCTCATGAGTGAGAGATATCCTCTACACATCTATTGCCATGGGATTGAAACTTTATGTTTTAAAACTTATGGAAGAGGTGAAACGCCCACTGCACATTACTGTTCTGTGTGAGGAGAGTGCTTACGATTTGATCAAGTGTTTTACACCCCATTCAAACTGGCAAGCAAAGCTATTGTCCAACATGGCCTTCTAATGGTTAATCCAACAAATTGAATGCATTTCATTGGTTTAAATTAAACCCTGGTTTACGTCAAGCTGGTTTAACTATGTCGGTGCGAATGCTGTATTAGGCCTTTTTTCGATCATTTTGCAGCCATGAAACGTTTGTAAACCTGAATTTGCCTCTATTTCTAGTGCTCGTGAAAAGGCAAGAAAAATCAAAAAGACATTTATCACTTTCGGCTCAGAATTTGAATCATTTAAGCTCGTGACGTACTCTTAGTGTTATGAAACTTCGGAAGTGGGAAGACTTTTCTGGCTGATCAGGTATAGGATAAAGCATTTGTGCAATCATTTCAAAAACACTCTACTCTCTGCATTACGAGTGAAAACACATATATTACCAGTTTCCCTGAATAGCATCCACGTCGATTTCATCATCTCCTTTCCATAGATCATGTCGACTATTTTGTACAACCATTCACCAATAAAGTATAGGCCAATTTTGAGAACATGGTCTTCATTCGACGTAAAATAAAGAATTTCAACTTCAGGTTTCCCGTCTACCATTGCATGACCTTTGAATCTACGATAAAATTTGGATAGAAGAGACTATCAGTTATGACCTTTAATATGTTGAATCTGTCCTGACAGCATTTTGGACAGACATAAACAAGAAACACGGACTCAAGGTATACCGAATGAGTCAAAAAAGGCCCGGCGTTTGAAATACTACTGCTCCCTAGGTATATAAGCAATGATATTTTACAATATCTGATTGAATAGCTAGCATGTTTAATCATTTTTAGAATTTTTATTGGCTAAAATCAGTTACTCCGTTCAAATTCTGTAAGCAACTTTAAAAGAAATAGATACCATTTGTGATAATGTCTAGATTACTCATCCAAACACTCACGATGTTTTGATCGCAGACACTCCTCATGGTGGCGTGTAATTCCAAATGGCCTCGGGATATACAAAGCCTTTAGCTCCTCGGGATATCGTTCCAGTAGTGTTTAGTTGTATAGAAAGTTTGTTGAGTAGTGTACAGTGTGCCCCAAAAAAATGCTCGACGTTTGATCGAACAGCAAAAATTCACAATAGAATAAAGGGGGTCCATGATGAAATAGCCTTTTTCCTCAGATTTAAGACAACTTCAGTCATAAGAATCTTGCAAATCCGCCGAATATTCACGGAGATATAAGCTTTCAAAGCTCAAGTTTGTGCAAAAGCTGAAACTAGAGGCTTTCTAATTGGCACTTGTGGTAAAGTTAGCAAGCACTCTCGTTCTTTTACTTCTTATTTGTTTCAGAGCAAATCAAATTGGACTTTGAAGAGATTTTCGATAACCTAACATTCAAGCGTAATAATGCTTTGAGGAAATAGACTCAATTTCTCGTCGATTAAGTCTTAAACTAATGTTTTTGGATATATGTACTCTTTAGCAAATTTTGACAGTGCTTGTAAGAATTGAATTACTTTCGAAATCCTATTTGGTTCGCTCTGATATGATTTGGTTTGCTTCTTTTGCCTCAATCTTGGAAGTGTTTTGCATTGCAAGTAACCTGGGGTCTCTGGTTTCAACTGTTGCACATTCTTTATCTTCGAAAGCTTGCAACTCAGTGAACTTTCACTGATTTGCAAGATTCAAGTCCCCAAACTTATTTCAAAATCTTCGGAACAGGGTTATCTTTGCACGACCAGCTCATGTTATCACAATGTTTTACTATTTAATCAAACGTTGAACAAATCTTTTGGAAGACCCCTAGTTTGTAAATTTATTGTCATTTTTGGTGGATATAAAAAAGTCAGCCTTTCTCGTTTGTCTGTCTGAAGCTACATATTAGAACAGTTCTTGGCTTTTTCAGTAGACAAATTTGACTACGGCTAGTTTACACCCATTTCAAGTCATGTGATTAATCTCTTGATAAAACATCTTTTGATTTCTCTAAAACATTTTTTCGTGCCATGCAAAGTTGTGCCATGAATGCAAGAAGTACCGGGTGAGTCAGAAAAAACGTGGGGCGTTTGTCGAACTGTGGCGTCGCATTGAGTCTTCCGATCATCGTGAAATAAATTTTTCCAAGCAGCGAACAGTCTAACTTAGATCATAATCCTTTCCCAGTTGAAATCGGTCTCTTAATGCATTTGTTAAAAAAGATTTCCTTCGTAAGACCTTGTATGGGATTCCTGCAACCTGATGGAATCTTTGACCAAGCCTCTTCAGCATTTTAGCCTTGCCAGAGTTGCAGGTATATGTGGAATCTGGGGATACTGACAAAGTTAAGCCTAGTTCACACTAGCTCGTTTAGGTCGCTAAAATCGTGCAGAAAGAACAAAAGACAGAGATCCAGAGTTTCAATCCTTTGTCCTTTGGGTCTTTCTGCACGACTGGAGCGACTCAAAAGACCTATTTTGGACCAGGCCTTAGGAAATGCGTTGCCGGCAAAAAGTCCCATTGCGATGTACACAGCGCTGATCTGCTTGAAAGAGACCTATTCGCAAGACAATGTACGCATTATTAATGTCTTTCAAACATATTCTCCACGCAAGACAAGTTATGTTAAGACATCCCAGGGGAGAAAATACTATCCCCTAACAATTTGATTCTCCCCCGATAATACCACATGTACCTGTTTCTCTTGCCAAAATAAAATGCAGAAGGGGCTTGGCAAAAGATTTCACCAGTTTGCAAGACTCCCATACAAGGTCTTACGAAGAAAATCTTTTTCAAAAAATGCGTGAAATGACCGATTTAGGTGGGGGAAAGGTTTATGATCTAAGTTAGACTCTTGGCTACACGCAAAACTTTAGTTCACGACAATCGGGTGACTAAATGCGATGTCACAGTCCGCCAAACGCCCCACGTTTTTTTCTGACTCATCCGGTAGAATAGTACTGAAACTTCCCAAGAGTATGGTCACATGACTTGGGACAGGCACAACAAACCTAAGCCGATTTGGCCTCTGATGGTAGCCCAGTTTCTTAACTTTCAAACCGTTTTTAAAGCTGATTCTTGTAAAGATGAGGACCTTGATTTGATTTGCTTTGAACTTCACAAGTATCGCAAAAGGCTTGGACAAAGGGGCAGTCCTCGGTATTCGGATAGAGCAAAAAATTACCTTAGTACTTCGTTGTTCTCAAATGATGCCTCATAGCGTAGGTCTTTGAATGGCAAATCAAGTGCTAGTGGAAATTTGTCTCCCATCCATTCAGCCAGATTATTACCAGTTGTCCTGTTTATTACCATATCCAGGCTGAAGAGACCTGAATCGGCAGACACGTGAGTTCCACTCTGATCTTGGGTAAGAGCCACCTCTACAAGCTCATCTGTTGACGATATGATTTCGAAAAGTTCATCACCAATCAGAACAACAGTAAAAGCTCTATTTAGCCCCTTTTATTAAGCCCCCTTCTAAATAAGCCGCCCTCTTTAATAAGCCTCCCCCCTTAGCCAAAATTTTCAATGACCCGTCCCCCCATTTATACCAAGTTCCAGAGGTTACCAACGATTTTCCATTTCATTTATAACTGATAAACTAGGATTATCACTTTGATAAACTAGGTTTATCACATTTTAGCTTAGTTTGCAACCTCTTTGAATCTATTCAAATCTTTGATTTAAATATTTCCGTTTTGGTTTTATGTAGACTGGACTGGACAGTCCAGTTTTGCACTATGTAAGTTAGACGAGTAAACTACTTAAAACAGATAAATGTAAAGAAAAGAAACAGTATTGTAATAAGGTATCATAATTAGCTTGATAAAGTAGGGTAAGGTAGGATAAGGTAGGGTAGGGTAGAGAAGGATAGGGTAGGGCAGGGTAGGGTAGGGTAGGGTAGAGTAGGGTAGAGTATGGTATGGTTGGGTAGAAGAGTAGCTTATGATGTTATGTTTATTTTCTTTATCTAGATTTGTTGTACCTATTCACTTTAGATACAAGGTCCCTTGTAAACCAGCTTTGCTGAATGGACTACCATGCTTGAATAATTGATGATATGACAATATTGGCGTGGAATCATTCCAAAGTGGACAAGAATTCTCGAAATTTGTTCCCGGGACTCGTCAGTTTGCAGCCGAGGTTTCACTTGTGAGGCGTTTTGTATTGGGGATTATTATTATCATTATTATTAAACATCTATTCAAAGTAGGCTAGAAAAAAACAATAGCTAACTTACAGCTAATTAAAGCCTACTATTTACAATATACATTATTTACAATCAAACTATCAATGAATCTTACAGGAAAAAAAGCGCTAAAAATCTATTCTGTTAGAAACCCAACTTTCGGGATGTATACTTTGCAAAGCCTACAGTTGAATTTTCCACCATTCCAACATATAACTTGTTTTTTGAAGATAGGAAGGTTGCTTGATCGTTTTATTTCTTGCGGCAACTTCTGCCACAGTTCATGGATTTAAAGGGAATTTAGATCTTGCCCTGGGACTAAAGTAGAATGTGCCGGGATACTTTATACGGGGATGCATCCTACGTCTAAGGCTATTGTAAGACATACTGTCACAGTTACTCACCTAAAATTTCCTCTTTTCCTTGCCCAGAAAGCTTCCAATTGTTGAGCGATGATGTGTCTCCCTTTTCCATTGTAAATGCAATCAATGACCTTGAAAGCGACACCAATCCACTTTTCAGCACTGGAACAATTTCCGTTAAATTTACATTAAATCTGACAGCCTCGCTCTCAACGAGGAAATCGATGCTTACAAGAATTCCTTTGTCTTTGCTTGGTACCTGCAGCTCATCGATACCTTTTTCTTCAAGAGTAACCAGTTTTGAAATATCTTTAATCGGGATAGTGATGGTCTCTTGTGTTTGCCAACTAATCTTCTCTTTCGTGAAGGTACTACGGAACAACAGCCTTTTGATTTTCTGCAAAGGATATTTAGAAATTTCACTAAAATGGATTTAGCTACTTCTAAAAATTTGGTTTTGTTCCAAAGTCCCTTGGACTTGCAACAAGTCTCTCTCGCGGCAACAACGGGAGAAGAACAAAAAGCGATAGAGACTTGTAATACTTGGCATGCTCATTAATATTCATGAGCTATTGAGCCTTGCTTCCATTTTCAAAATGACGGGGTCGTTTGGGGGTCGTTGTCAACTGTTTCATCGAAGCTTGAGTGGGCCATTGCCAAAGAACATCGCAGAGCCTAGTTCTGTTGTATCATTGCCCTTTCTAAGCATATGATTGGATATTGGCTTTCTGTAGAAGGATGCCGACTGGACAGAATCCTGTCCAGCCAATGAACCAGGCTACAGAGCATTACAAGTCTCTCTCGCTTTCATTTCTTCCCCCGTTTTTCCCGCGAGAGAGACTTGTAGAAAGTTCAAGAGTCCTTCTGCGCTGGGAAAAATTGCTCTAGAAAAGCACTCATTGTGATATACAGGGTGTCCAGAAAAATTCCCACTGCTGTACCGCTTCGGAGAAGCTGGACTTAAATCTGGTCCGTTGCGTGAGGTAAGCTAGAGTTATAACATGACAGAAATTATCACTTTCAATACGCTGCCAGACGCTGTAACTACGAATCTTGATCAAATACCATTATTTGAAATGACTACTTCTGCTTCGTATCGATAAAGGCCCAGGCAGAGAAAACGGCTCTGTTTGTGTCGAATGAAAAACACCGATTTGAAACTTTACAAGTAGTCAGTTAACGCTAGGCAAAAAGCAACAAAATAGTACTCAAGTACAAAGCTTGGCGTTATCTCCAACTGTTTGCATTGTATGCAAGACATTGTTTTGTCACACCAAGTTATTGCAAATTCTACGTTAAATCATTCCTCTCCTCACTAATTAAGAAGAAACATGACTTAGCGTACATCATACGTGTCAAAACTGTTCCCGAAAGGTCGGACTACGGGTGGGAGATATCTTGAGGATTCAAAGAATCCAACCTGACACTCGGGAGGGGGGGCTAACTATGATAGGCAGGTTACAGGGGTTTGGCATTTTTGCGTCTGAAATGAGGCCCTAACATTTACGACTTTTTGTGAAGACCATATCTCAAAATTTACAGGCTATCCAAAATATATACCCTTAAAGTTGTGACAAAAGTCCAAAATTTTGCGTAGGAACATGGAATTTGATCAAAATTAATATCCTAAAGAATTTTTCTACAATGAAACCCAAAAAATCTACGCCCATTGTGATTTTACCCAAAAAACACCCGAAAATTCAACTTCGACTCTAAAAGCGCACCTTGAAAAATGGCACACCCCGTACCGGTATTGAAGGTAGTTACCCTCCACTCGGGATCTTACCATTTTCTCACCAGCAACCGCCGTAATGATAATAATAATAGAAATATTTATACAAGATAAAGCAATAAGGATCCTGTTTAAAAAAGTATATAGAATGTTACAAATAAGAGTAATTACATATTAGGTTAAAAATCGTTACAAATCGTTACAAATAGCTAAAATCGTTCATAAAGGTCCCTGAAGTACACTAGTTGTTCAAGAAATGTTCTTTCAAGTAATGTGTGAACTGAACTATCGACGTTAATTTTCGAATGTCAAGCGGGATCGCGTTGTAGCAAGAAGGACCTTGAAGCCGAAATGACTTCCTTGCAGCCTCCGTTCTGACCTTGGGAAGGCGGAGCGTCGATGACAGCAATGGAGTTTGATGCATCTAAGGTACTCGTACATTTTATCATAGGAGTGTCATTGATATTGAGATGAATTAAAAAATACAGAAATACAGACAATTATTATTGTATGACAAATAACCGATGCTGATACTGTAAACCGTGCTTAAAATACAGAAAAGTTGATTAAGATTTGATCAAAATTCAGATCTGGTCATACCTCACGCTTGTTATCCAGAATTTGGTTGTTAGTGTTTGTCTTATGATGCATAATGCTAACTCCTTTCTTAATGATACCAAGTCCTTCGGCTGGAATATAATCTTCGACTATTTTTCGGACGCTCTCTGTGTTAACGTTGAAAATTTCTGCAGAAGCAACCGTCATTACGACTTCTTTAACGTCGGAGAAGAATTGTAACTTAGGTAACCTTGCTCCACACAGAGCATATACAGCATAAGGAACATCGTCTAGGAGAGAGAGATCCGATTATGAAATTTGATTTGATTTTCTATCATTTATACAGGGCAATACATCCAGAAGTGAAAAAAAAGCTGAGTTACAAAGTGCCCTGCCTAAAAATCTAAACTAATCGAGCACAATTCAAAAAGAAAGAAAAAGTAGTAGAAATCTATCATGGTTCCGAAGAGAAAAAGTTCGATGGCGAACACGTGAACTTGCAACGTTTTGAAAGTAATTTCTAAATGCAACTGATTTCTCCTTTCTCGTCACAACAAAGACGCTAATTTTCTTTCATATGCTGCTGTGACAATGTAAATCTTCATGCTGTTGAAATCATGACAGTATAGTAGGACGGTAACTTTGTTACCATGTATACTCACACTTCACATTGTTACCATATATACTCATTCGACGTCTTTGCCATATTTGCACGCACCTCACGTTGTTACCATATATACACGCATTTGACATTTTTGCCATATTTGCTCGCACTTCACATTATTAACATATATACACTCATTTGACAATTTTGCCATATCTGCTCGCACTTCACATTGTTACCATCTATACACGCAATTAACATTTTTGCCATATTTGCTCGCACTTCACATTATTAACATATATACACTCATTTGACAATTTTGCCATATCTGCTCGCACTTCATATTGTTACCATCTATACACGCAATTGACATTTTTGCCATATTTGCTCGCACTTCACATTGTTACCATATATACACTCATTTGACATTTTTGCCATATCTGCTCGCACTTCACATTGTTACAATATACGCGCATTTAACATTGTAACCATAAGTACTGGCATTTCACATTGTTACTTTACTAAACCTCACATTGCTGCCATACATAGTCACACTTCACATTGTCACCATATGTATATACGAAATCGACATTGTTATCATATATACAAGTACTGGGCAGGGGAGCTGAAAACATTTTGTCCAATATTTGGAGGGAACAACAACATTTTAAGAAACCAAAGGGGGCTAAAAATTCAATCAAATATTTGTAAACATCTTCCACTCCCTCCCCAGCAGACAGAGCAGAAACTGCGCACGCATGCGCGAAAACTCGCAACTTTGAGCCCCCTAGCTCTCTGCAACAGATCCTAAAATTCGGCAACGCTTGATATGTCGTTCCTTTGGCCTTGAACTCTTGATTTATCATTTCAAAAAGTTTATCTGTTCAAACACTTCCTTATCTTAGATTGGCCGATTACGTCATTTTACGCAGTTTCTGCTCTGTCTCCCCAGCATAATTAATGACTCGACCCTTAATAAGACTTACTGTTCTGACGAGCAAATATCGCGGCAACTGGTTTGGCAAATTTCTTCTCGGCATCTTCTGCGAAAGCATCTTTAAAATCTTGCACGATTAGAAAAAAGTTCTTGACTTCATCCTTCCACAAATCTCTTCCTTCGATTTGTCCTTCTGCGATGACCTCAAAACCACTACCAACAGAAAAGACTCCTTTAATAGTGGGCTTCGACAATCGCAACGTTTGCAAACCAAGATTCTCTTCTAGTTCAGGAAAGTCAATCATTTCCTTGATATCAATGCTAAATTTCTTCAAAAAAGGATCGATATCGAGATAACCACCCGGTTTAATAGTCATGTCGTAGTCGGAACCAGGCTCTGTTTTATCCAAATGAATTTCCAACTTCCGCTTATCACCTAGGGATAAAAAACGAATATTCAAACTCGGTGCGCCAAAATAAGCAATTCAATTTTAGCAGTCTATGATAAATCGTACACTGGACCAATTTTAAAGAGTTATGACTTAATCTTCAGCAAAAAGCCCGAATTAGATTATAGAATTTTTGCAAAGTTTGTTGTTTACAGCTTTTATAGCCATAAGGATGCTGCTTAAAATTTTCGAGCTTGAAATTGAAAACACTGAAAATGAACTAAACGTCGATCAAACTGTCTAAAGACTCGGCATGAATGGACAAAGAGAAAACTTTTCGGGGCGATTTGGGGATTCAGACATTGACTAGTGTAAATCGGTCTTAACAATCTCTCTCATCATCCTCAACAACAATCATCTGTGGAAATTTCTGCCCAAGCAACCCTAAAATGAAACGCCATCTATAAACGCAGGATAATTTTTGTATGAAATACTGGATGTCCGAAGATGATGTATCATCGCTTGCAGAGCTGTACAGGGTGTCTCAGAAAGATTGTTCGACGTTTGATTAAATATTGAAAAATAACTATACGGTGAACTGGCCCATGGAAAGGTAACCCTGTCCCTAAGATTTTCAAATAATTTAAAGGAGACCAGTACCTTGCCAATCGGTTAAAAATTCATTTGAGTTACGAGCTCTCAAAGATAAAAAACAAGCGACAGCTAAAACTAGAGACCTCCAGATTACTTGTAAAGCAAAAAGCTCGAGCATCGAGGTAAAAGAAGGTTATTCAATGTCGCACCCCTCGTTGATATCAGAGCAAACCAAATAAAACTTCTAAACTAATTTAATCCTTACATTCATCGTCAAAATTTGCTTAAAATTGCATGAAGCCAAAAACAGTACTGTAACAAATATTCGGAGACAAACTGAATCATTTTCCTCAAAGCAGTCATATGCTTGAAAGTTAGATTATCGAAAACCTGCCCACATCTCATTTGGTTTGCCCTGGAACGATTGAGAAACAACAGAAACGATGGACCACGGGACATTTACCAAAAACTGCCATTTAAAGGCCTCTGGTTTCACTTTTCGCACAAATGTGAACTTCAGAGGCTTATAACCCCATGAATTTTTAGCGGATTTGCAAGATTCTGGTGTCAAAAATTAATCAAATCTCAGGAAATGGGTTATTTAACCAAGTGCCCATTCAGCATATGGTTATTTCTTAGTACTTAATCAAATGTGGAACATTTTTTTGAGCCACCCTGTATAATTATGAATTAAGGTCGGACTTCAATGAGTCACCTCTTATTTTGTAGCCCTAGAAGCAAAAAATTTATTTCAAAACATAAGTAATACGGCTCTTGAGTGCTGAAGAATTTACATGGAAGTCATTTTTGATAAGTCGTGGGAATAACCAAATGATTGAAATCAAATTTCGTCCCATTTAAGCTTTGACAAGATGAAAATTGCATTAATTATCTGTTGAGAAACTAAACCATGAAACCCATGTACATTGAAGTGTAAGAAATGCAAATTTGTGATCACATTATACTCCCTAAGAATTTTTAAGCAGAAATTTTGAAGAAACCTGATCGAGACTTTTATTTCCCTTAGAAGAGGTATCTTCAAAAACATGTCTCAAGCAAAATAACCAGCAGCTCCGATTTGCTATGGCCGATTTTAAAGAAACAGATTTCTAATCTATACTTTCTGCTTCCAAATGAGTGGCGTTTCATCTAAATTGTTACAGAACTTCAGATAGCATATTTTGACAAACACTGATATATTATTTCGGGACATCCGCTATTCAAAACCAAAATATGAAAATAACATCTTTCAGTTGTAGGAAGTTTCTGGAAAGACGCGCTCGCAAAAACATCAGGAGATTTGTTGCTTTGTCCTAAATTTATTGGTCTTAAGTTTTTGGCATTCAATGTAGGTTCTTGTGTGCGTGTATATGACCTAGAACAAAGCCTAACATATCAAACTTACACCTCCGTCAACAGTGCCTTCAACACATTACACTTGGAAAATTTTCAAGGTGAAAACATGAGGAAAAATCTCTATCTGGCACAGATGAGATCCTTGCCGGTACAAAACGCACCTAAAGCATACGCCGGTTGACAACAGACAAAATCGGCAAAGGTTTGTTTACACCCACTTGAATCTAATAACCTAAGTCCTAATAACATAACTCACTACAGATCAAACCAGGTTACTTTCGGTACTCACAGTCTGAAGTTGGTAGAACAGCAGATTTGGAATTGCTTACCAAATGAGCTAAAATCGACTGACTAATACTTTCAAAAGGTTAATAACACAATGGGATGGTTCCACGTGCAATTGCAATGCCTGCCGTTTTATTGTATATAATGCTATTTTGATTTTATTTTGATTACAGTATTCATCGATTTTGATTAATTTACATGTACATATGTATACCCGGTGTCCCAAAAAAAGTTCCAGCGTTTGATTAAACGCAGAGAAAAAAGTTTTTGAATCTGGCAATTTCTAATCAATCTAGTAAAATGCTGGACATTTCAACTTAAAGTTTGGCATATCGTAAGAACAAATTGGTAATCTGAAAATGGAATTATGAACTTTGATATTCCATGTTCATGTTCAAGGCGCAACCAGAGAGACTGTAGGCCTTCCTTCATCATCCCAATGAAGAGAAATCTCCGGATGAGCAACAGACGACGAACAAGAGTTCTGCTCATTGAGCACATTCAAATCAAAGTCTGAAAATCGAATCAAAAAGGGAACAGGTCTCGGAGGACCATACTAAGTTTGTACTTTTCACCACTCAATTCGAGCTGCACAAAGCAGCAGGAGAATGAAATGTTGCATAATGCATTATATGGCACGTTGAACAAGGAACTGAGACCTATTTAAGTAAAACGAAAGAAACCGTGAAACAGTAAAACTCCCATATGAAATTACCAGTTGGCATAATGCAACAATAAAAGCAGCAAACTGTTTGTTCCAAGACAGTCCACAAAATGATTTCGAGCAGGTGTCATTTCACACAATTAAAAGTACTAAAAACTATTAGAAGAATTGAAAATCATTCATCTGATGATGCTGTATGGATGTACAGCGAAATATCGTTAAATCATTTTATCAATAGATGTTGAAACATGAAACTTCTCGTTATTCTTTTTCTAATCCAACAGAAAAACTTCTGCACCCTCGGCAAATTCCACTAACTGGAAAATGGCGTTTATTTTGAATGTGCTCAATAAGTAGAAACCCTGCCCCTTGTCAAGGTAATGAACGCATCGTCAATTCAGTGTATGTGTTGGTCTTGAGGGAGTCTCCTTTTACCACCATGAAGCAGGACGCCTTACAAATCTCTCTGGTTTTGTCTTGCTCATAAACATGAAATGCTAGAGCTCATGACTCCATTTTCAGATGACTAATTTCTTCCCACGACATGCCAAACTTTGAGTTGAAATGTCTACCATGTAACTAGAGTGGATAGAAATCGCTAGGTTCAAAAACTTTTCCTATGTTCCATCAAACGTCGAAACTTTTCTGTGCGACGCCCGGCATAGCAGACCAGATAATTTGTTATATCGATGTAAAATAAGGATACAACAACAACAACAACAGCAACAACAACAGCAACAACAACAGCAACAATAACAGCAACAACAATGACAGATTGGGTTCCTAGAAAGGAAAGAAGTGTAACATTCAAAACTTCGTACCATAAGATGTTTCTCCCTTGATTGAAATTTTGGCATCATCTGGAATAAAATTATCATATCTCCAACCAAAAGATATCTTTGCATCTTTCTCAAGTGTCAAGCGTTGTGGAACGAGCTCAAGTGATTGCGTTGCTGTTGCTTCAATGTAGACGTAACTTTTGGCCCAACGTCCTTCCAGACGAATTCGTGTCACTTTAAAAATTTCGCCATCACCTAAGTGTCCTGACACTTGTCCAAAACTGGCTTCTGGGAAGAAGTGTGAAATTGCTTTGTCTAGAGTGCACAATCCAGAGCTTTGATCATATGCATGTCCACGTTTGGTAAAACTGCAATCTTCATTCGCTATAGTGAACCATTTAGGATCATATCTGAGGATTCCACTGATAGACATAACATCTGAAAAATTTCATACAGAGGAATGAATATTTGACCCATAAATTCTGAGAATTTAGGGATCTCTCGAGAACATTTCATGACTCTCTAAGGACAACATAAGTATAAAAATTCGATCGATCAGTTATAGAACATGAAATAGCCAACATGCAGTATCCCAAGAGCATTTGGGATAAATATCAACATAGGACCCAAAACTTGAACGACAGAATGACGAACTGCAGGGACTTACAGATTCCAAAAAGTAACCTGGATGATGTCAACGTCTATATTCGGATGAAATGGTGGAATCTAGAATGGTGACTGAATCATTGCAAATCTTGAAATAACTGATTATGGAATGACAGATAATGAACTGACAGAGCTGTGTTTCACAGCAATGACATGAGTTTTGAATAAAGGATTTAAGGATGATACACCAATGAATTTCATAAACGAATCTGGGATTAGACTTATATTCTGGAATCCCGTGCTTCCTTGTGCTCTCTTTCTGATTTGATGATGGCGCTTCGGTCAACCGAGACTCATAAAATTACTCTGAAAACCAGCTTCCTAGAGTACCAATCAGATTGGGATATATATGTGAATTACCATGTTTACGGCGAATGTGATAAGAATTTTTGATTTGATTGAAATTAACACCACGGGGCTAGGGGTTCGGGGTTCGAGATTCGAAGCCGTGATACCATCATAATTCGATTAATGAATGCAGAAAATGGAGTCAGCCTTTTCACTGCTTCATTACGAGTCCCTGTTGAGCAAGATTTACCGAGGGATACAAGGGAATCATCTTCATAAGCCTATGGGATACAGGAAGGCATCTTTCCATATTCATATTGAACGACTTGAAAATACGGGACGTTGCATATGCCTGATTCACAAAACCTTGGTCAAACGCATCCAACATTTCATCCAAAATTTATTTCAAAGAATTGTAAAATTCGCTGATGTTGATGAGGGATTGATCAAAGGCATCCAATATTTCATCCAACATTACACCGAGCATTGCTAGCAAAATCCATCATCGTCATTCACCTGTGCCGCGACATGTTCAAAATGATTAAACATACTCGTAAAGCAAACAATACGAACTGCTGATTTCGAAAGAAAACTGCTGAAATAGATTTAAAATGGCGCCCTGATGACTAATTATCAACTTTTTTGAATGTAATGCGCATGCCTACAAATCAAACGCATCCAACATTCCATCTAACATATGAAACAAAATTTATTTTTGATCTCAATCAAACTCTATCCAACATCAAACTTCATCCAACAATCAAGCCCTCACCAATCTCCGCAATGAACAAAATTGATCTTTTTGTTTTGGCTACGGTGTTGGCCTTTGTTTCCCAATGATTAAACGGTATTAGGTCAATAAAAGAGCCATATTATGAAAATGGCATTGCGTCTTGATAGATCTCAAGTTAAATATTCGGAATAAATTGGTAGTAATCAAATAATTTTCTAAAACAGAGGTCCAAAAATTTTCCAGCGCCGTTGCTGCGCATCCTTTTGATGGCGTTTTTGGAGCCCTCACAGCAGGTTGCCCCTCCGTCAATTTTGGGCTGGATCCGCCCTTGGTAATAATAGAATCAAGATACCTCTCTTTGCAAACACTTCAACTTCACAGACATGCAAATATGCAGGATTCTGAAGCAAGCTGAGATGAATGCCTTTGCCTCGAGGCGTGTCCCGCAAAAGTATTTCTCTGGACTCTCCAGGTCCAAATCTTCCTGCACTGTAATATATCCTAGAATTCAAAAGAAGTGGGGGTGAATTAAGAGGATGCTAAAATGCCGGAAGCTCTTGCCCGTGTGATAAATACAACTACAAGTTGGGTTCATATCAGGTTCACATGATATCAGGATTAAACGTTTTAGTACTGGTGGTTTTGCTGAATTGGGTTAGGCCATCAGAGTCGTCAGGTTTAAAGGGAAACAAAACAAAGGAATTCTGATTTCGTTTTCAAAGTTGAGATAGCCTTGCATTTTTGGGGATGAAAGAGAACTCCAGGGGCTCACTTGAACTTTCTAAATGCAGGAGGGTAAATCCAATAATTTTGGGTAAATGATCAGATACTTTTGAGACCTGATTTGAAGACTCTTTTTTACACTTATGGGTTATTGATTTACAAAATGCAGGCTTTGCCAAATGCACAAACAATCTTCTTGTATGCGTGTTGCACACTCAATCGAACGATACTTCGCTACATTTTGTAGAATCTTCGAATGTGCACAATAGTGATAGAAGCTCTAACGCCATTCGATCAAATCTCGTGTATAAAAATGTATAAAAATCTCGCTCGATCCAAGCTCTTTGCTGAATAGCTAACAGGTCTATTGCGCTGCGAATATTTCATAAGCCGCAAAGTAAAGAAATTTTGAAAAATTCCAACTAGTTGAAAAGATGTCTTATGCCCCATTCACACTGCAAGTTAAACCAGCTTAAATAAAACCAGGTTCTTGAATAGGGGCTTCTGATTGGTCATTCAAACAGAGCCAGTCATTTGATTGGTTGAAGTTTATACTGGTTAAACTATAGATAAAGCTGGTTTAACAGTGTCAAGGTGAATGCAGTTTTAGACTCTGTAAATAGAAGAAAGAAAATGCTCAAACACAGAAAATGTTACTTTGGCCATCCGCTGTTCACATCGGGTGTCCGACACCGATTGGAATGGGATGTTTTTAGATTAGTTTGCTCTTTGCATACGCAAGCTTTACTCAAGAGTGCTAGGAAATGCCTGCTTTGATTAGATATTTATTTGCCTTGTTTTGATGCTCGTTTTCCTCTCTGTTTTGTTTTCAACTGGTGCCTGCAGCCATGTTGCAACAGCACGTCATTTTAGGCCAAACTGCTCTCAGGTATTCGAATGTAACTTCCATGTATTCTTGTTTCTTGGTGCGCCTTCGCAGAAGAAAGAGTTTCAACTGCAAAGCCTGAATAGAAAGACACGGTTTTTCCTATGGCTTTGCGGTTTGAAACCATTTCCTCTGCGAAGGCACACTAAGACACAGGAATTCAAGGGAGTTATAATCGAAGAGCAGTAGGGATTAAATCCACGTATTGTTGCCGCATGGTTGCAGACACCAGTAAAAGACGAAACCACAGTTGATATAAAAGGGCTGGTTGTGAGTTGCGGTAACCATTGCCTATGTCCAAAAACAGTGGTTCAACGAGAGACTGAATCTGTTTCATCAAAGTATCCATATGCTTGAAACTTAGGTAATCGAAAACCTGCTCAAATCCCATTTGCTTCGCCCTGAAGCAATTGAGAAATAATAAAACCAATGGGATTTTTAGCAAAAATGGCATTTCGAAGCCTCTGGTTTCAGCTGTCGCACAAACTTGAACTGCAAAGGCTTGTAACTCCATGAATTTTCAGCGGATTTGCAAGATTCATGTATCAAAAATCAATTTAAAATCTCAGGAAAAGGCTTGCTTGACCAAGTGTCCATTCAGCATATCGTTAGTTTTTAGTATTTAATTATACGTCTAACAATTTTTTTGAGACACCCTGCATAACTATGGATTTGTAAAAAAAGCGGCACAGTGTCCCTACAGTGTAAAAATGGGTTAAAAATGCGAAAATTGAGTGCAAATGTTCCTCAGTAAAGCCTACCTTTTCATCTTTGGCATGGTCTTCACTTCAAGTTTAAATAATCTCGAAGAAGCTTCTAGTCTGTTTGTAATGACGACTTTTGCTATTTGTTCGTTTCTGTCCCAAGAAACTTGCCAAAAAGGATGGTTATCTTCTCCAGTATGCATACATGATTTACTTTCATAGTCTGTCCTTCGACTTCCATCAACTGCTCTTTCAGGATTTCCACCATCCATAACCGAAGACTGTTTAGTATTACCACCTCTTGCAATGCTGTCTGTAGAAAATAAAGTTGGGGAATTGTAGCAATATGGGTATATCCTATGACACGCAGTGAGTGAAAGGGTACTGTAAATCCCCGCATATGAGAGTCTACCAAAATAAGAACAGAGAGGCTGCTTTTCCTAAATTAGGTACCCTGCAATTAAGAACCTGTTTCAGTTTGATGAAACATAGGTCTTATTGCAGGGGTTGCAAAGTTTATCTTTGATTGCTGTTTTTAAGGTCATTGTGGTCCCACTTTGCTTTGAAAATTTTATTCTCCTCTCCAATTACTTACTAATCCATAAAAATGCTTCCAAAACAAATCACAGGGCTCAACAACTTAATGAGACTCTCAAGGGGACTACACGGGGCACCCTTGAAATGAGAACCTCTATAACTTGAAATTAATCTTAGTGGCTTTGAAATAAGAAAAAATTTCAGGATGGTTCTCGAGAAAGTAGGTTCTCATACGCGGGGATATTCTGTATTGACTGTTGAAAATCTGTGATTCCTACAAACTGAAAATACCTGTGTTGCTGAAATGTCAACTTAGATAAAAACATTTGTATGCTGATGTCGGTCATATTGTTTTCACAGGTGATTTTGTAAAGATGATTCGTTTCAACGTGATCCAAAAAACGCTTCGAATACTTGATCAGGTTTGCTAGTAATTTTGCTAGCTTTTCGGAAACGCTCACGTCATAGTGTCGATTTATAACCCATCAGAGCATGCGCTCGGACTTTGGGGATCACGCGAGGGCATTTTTTCATCTGTTTTCGGATTTCAAATATCACAGCGTTTTCGTATGGACGGGATAATTTTGCAAACGCTCCTCGTGTGGACGCGAATATTTTTGATACGGTTAAAAAAGATGCGTTTTTTAAAATATCCGGATATGTGTGGATGGGGCCTAAAGCGTACGAATTTACTAGCGTGTCATTACTTCTACCTTAAGTCAGGTACATTTAGTGTACGTTACACTCTAGCAGCGTTAATCTTCTATAGTAATGCTATGCTTTAGTGGCACCATACGTACTGCATAACAAAGGAGATTGAAGTAGATTCAAAACGCTTTACTTACATGTGCTCATGTATGCTTGTTCATCTAGAAAAGAAATAAAAAACAGTACTGTTAGAAACGAAATAAAACTTTCTTCTTGCAGGATAAACCCATAACAGAAGATGTACTTCCTGCAGTAGAATTTCATTTAGATCCAAAATGTCGCATGGGCTACACCATAGGTATTGTGCATACGGTTTATCCACAGCATCCACAATACCCGGCCTAGATTTTTCTTCAGGAATAAATCTTTTCGTTACCTAGCTTGTCTTCATTTCATATATATCTGTCTTCTCTTGGTTCGCCGTCGGGCCTTGCTTGTTTTTCTTCTCGTTATGGCCTTGGTTTCAAGCCAATAGCGCGCCATGAAAGTTATGGCCTGAGATCTAGTTCCCAGGACGGCGTAGCCTTCAAACGGTTCATGCTGCAAATGGAAAACCGATCCTTACTGAGCATGGCAAAAATTCCCATGGTCACACTGGCTTAAAAAAAGACGTCGCTCTTTGATTGACGTCGCCTTGGAGCTAGCCAATCAGATCATATGAAAATGTAGAGCATGTGACATTTCGTACACAGCCAAGATCAAATTGATTTGAAATGTAATATACAGATTTTCTTAAATGATGATACATTGTCCTTAACTTGCACTCTGGAAAAAGGTATTTATACATATCAATAGTCAGGCCACTAACATAGAATGCTTTTTGTACACCTTCCTTGAAATCACACAAAAATCACAAACACCAATCACAAAATCACTAAAAATCACATACGAAAATTACAAAAATCACAAAATCACTGAAAGATTACTGAAAATCACACATACTAAATACTAAAAATCACTAAAATCACAAAAAATCACAAAAATCACGTACACTATATTGAAAAGTGGTTTGCCCGTCGGGTTCTTACACAGTGGGGTCTAATTTCGAAATTTCAGCCTGTAGGTTCTTAATCACACAAGGTTCTTATACGCGCGTTTTTAGTGTATGCTCGAAGCATCGTGCTCATTTGATTTCGAATCACAATGCTTGTGTTTTACTATCATCCATTTGTGAATTACTATCACTAGAATCCCACCACTCCCATTGATCAATCGCACGTTTCCCGCGGGTTTCCCGCAGCCTTTTATAATACGATACAAGAACGCGCTTTTGTTGGCAAAGCAACTGCTTTTGGGTTAGCTGTGACATTTACAATAAACCCAAACGACATGACAGAAACAAAATGTGTTTGACAAAAAATTATACAACCTAAATTTTGAAGCTATAAAGTCCGGCCCGCATGCCCGAGACCTCCGGCTTTATATTTTCCAGAGAATGCGCATATCATTCACTTCCCCTTCTTGTTTATCTTTGAACAGTTGCACTACACGCAACAAGAAGATTTTTTAAAAGTCAATCACAGGTGGCATCAAATATTAAAGAAATTGTTAAAAAACATTGTAAAAGATTGCTCAATCACGATGTATTTCTTCTTGTATTACTGATATTCATTCCCTGGCCATGCTTGCGAACGTTGAAGGAAGATCAGTAATACAAAAGAAATACAACGTGAGGGAGCAATCTTTTACAATTTTTTTTACAATTTCTTTAAAGAGGCAGGGTCACGTAATGTAAACAAACTTCTTTCGAAATGACGATTTTGCAGTACTTTTGATAGGCCACATCACAGAGATCTTCAACTATATTTCTCAAAATGACAGTGCTATTTTGAAGATGGACTCTTGAGCTTTGTAGAGAAACAAACGAAACACTCATATGTTGTACGCCTGCAGAGATATTGGTGGATTTTTGGAAGTGGCTTTCTAGTGGATTCACCCCATCCACCAAAATATGTGCAGAACACAATGGCCACGAGTAGGAAACAATATAGAGATAACAGGTTTTGCTTACGGTTACGTGACCCTGCGCCATTAATATCTGATGCCACTTGTGAGTCAATAAACAAAACAGATATCTTTCAAAGTCTTCAAACCATTTTGGGTTTTCTTCAAGGGCATGAAAGAGAGTAGACGAATAAACTGCTGGACAAAGTAATGAGGCCACCCTGCAAAAACTGAAAATTGCATTATCATCGTAACTCAGTGTGACTTATTTCGTCAACTTATCAATATCGATATTGTTTTGTGAAATTATGCGCCATTTTTTGTGACGTCATGAAGTCGTTAAAGGGTGACTTGAGAATACTGTAGTCTTGCCTCAAATTAGATGTCAAGTAAAATGCTCATGAATAAGAAATTTGTAAGTGTTTTGCATGAGTAATCCAATCCTTTAGGGTCCAGGTAGGGTGGGTGGATCCTTAAGTTAACTTCGGACCTCACTCGACCGAGCTTAACTTCAGTCACCTGACGAAAACTGTATAAGCCACTCGGCCACCCACCCCGTGTAATGCAAACAACGGATGGGTGACCTCGGAGGCCTGACCTCACAACTCACCTTGTCGTCCTTCGGAAGGGACGTTAAACTAGGGGCCCCATGCCTGGATGCGGCATGCACAGTGCGCCTAAATTAGCTTTCAGTAGCTAGAAATCCTGACAAGCCCACTCAAAAACAAATTGAAAACAGCAAACAAAAACAAAAAACAGGAGTGTCCGACTTACATGCTGTGACATACACTTCAACTTCACATAGAGTTAAAACTTCAGAATATGCCAAAGTAACAAAAACGTATCTTCCTCTTTGTGGGCTATGCAGTGTCAATATTTTTGTCTCTCCAGCTGGAAACTGTTGGCCATAAGTCACCACCCTAAACAAAAGAAACACGTGATGGCAAGCAAAAAGGAAAAACTCCGGGGCTACTTAAGGGCTTCGCACATGGTGATGTGTTGGGCGGTGCATCATGTCTACAATATCAAATTTTTCTGTGGTGGAAAGTCAATAAAAACCTACAGGCTTTCTCATAAGAAGCATCCCAGTTTTAGACTGCGTTCACATGATACCGGCACATTTTGAAAACAGTGAAAAATGTGACGGATAGGCCTCCCATTCACACGAAAACGGCACATTTTTTGCCGGCAAATTTCGAAAACGGTAGATTTTGAAAACGGAACCCTAACCGACACTTTTGGAAACGCCATTGTGTGAGCACTAAAAAAACGATCAAAAAGCACATTTTTCAATGCTTTTGGAACGAGACTGATCGATTCTTAGAGTGTAGGTACATCTCTTTGGCATCAAAGTCTTGCAACGAGTAGTCTACCATCAGATTTCCTACCGTTTTCAAATTGTTCCGGTATCGTGTGAACGCTAGCTCAAATTTTGCTGCCGTCACATTTTTCACCGTTTTCAAAATGTGCCGGCATCGTGTGAGCGCTGTCTTAAGCTCAAATATCTCTTTACCCTCTAATCCTCGCAAAAATTTTACAACATTTTCTGATACAGAGTATCTCAAAAATTTCTTGGACGTTTGATTAAATATTGAAAAATAACGAAAACATGAACAGGCTCAAGGGAACATAACCTTATCCCAAAGATTATGAAATAATTTTAGAGACCAGAATCTTGCCAACCGAAAGAAGATTCACTGAGTAGCGAGCTTTCAAAGATCAACAATATGCGATAGCTGAAACCAGAGACCCCAATATTACTTTAAATGCAAAAAGCTCGAGCACCGCGGAAAAGAAGCTTATCCAATGCAATACGCCTCGTTGATATCAGGGCAAACCAAACAGGACTTTTAAAGTATTTAAATCCTTGCGATCATTGTAAAAATTTGCTTAAAATTGCATATGTCCAAAAACAGTGGTTCAAAATATAATCGAAGAGATACTGAAACTGTTTCCGCATACCATCCATATTCTTGAAAGTTAGGTTATCGAAAACCTGTTCAAATCCCATTTGGTTCGCCTTGAAACGATTGAGCAAGAACAGAAACGATGGCCCTATGGGATTTTATCAAAATTGCGATTTCGAGGCCTCTGTTTTCAGCTTTCGCACAAACTTGAACTTCAAAGGCTTGTAACTCCATCAATATTTAGCGGATTTTGATTATTCTTGTGTCAAAAATTAATTTCAAATCTCAGAAAATGGGTTACTTGACCAAGTATCTATTCAGCGTATCGTTTTTCTCTTGGTACTTAATCAAACGTCCGACAACTTTTGAGACACCCTGCAGCATGGTACTATAGTTACTAAAACAGCACTGGGTTTTTAAAATTGAGCAAAAATATTGATATTGTGAAACGCTGCTTCCTAATGATGAAAAATTGATTCATATTTAGCAGCGTTTACACAGGCGCAGTTCCGTTTGGAACCGTGTACCCAAGGGTGATATGAAATGCGCGGCTCTATTTAAAAACGAAGTTGTTGCCATTCATTCTGGGAAAATGCTGTGAGAGAAACTGTCCTTCAGAGGCAAACTTTGGGCCGTTAAAAGGGGAGAAGGGTGGTGTTTGCAGAGCTGTAAAAACAATAAATGCCATGGAAAGCTTGAAGGTAATGCCAGTAAGGTATGAACAATTTCTTGCACCAAACAAGCACCGATACATGTGAGCGAATTCGGCCTAGAAACATTTGCTCTCCTGATCGGGCCTAAACGCGCTTTTCATATCGCCCTTGGTGTACCCAAGTCAATGGGTACGTTTAGGTATTGAATTTACACGGGACACGCTGGAACTGTTCTAAATGGAACTGCTCAATCTCGTCCCCATGCCCCAAAAGGAGTCTACGCCAACCTATTTGGGCCATGGTACCGGTTGCCGAAATCGTGGTATATTTGATGCCATTTTGTTTTGCATAAATTATCAGCTGCACACTTATTACAAACTCTCCTTTTAACAGCATAAACCACGTGCCAATAGTTTTTGATGCATAACATATTATGTACTAAGTCCAGAAAAAATTTGAAGAAGCATAAAAATGTGACGAAAAATGACAGACCTTCTTCCACCGATGCAGGGGTATATAATGCGAGAAACTGAAAACAAATTCTTTGAGGACCTTTATTTAACCCTTTTAAAGTATTTAGACAATAATCCGGGGTTAGCAAGTGCATTTACTAGGAATACGAGCACGATTTCTTTGGAGTGAAAATGGGCCTAAGTTGGAAAATTAAGGAACTTTCACCGCAGCTTCCAAAACGAAATGGCTCGTTATTCTTCGAGTTTTGGAAATAAATAGCAAAATAAGGCTGGAATAGGCAAATAATGTGGTTTTACGTCGATTTTTGGCATCCCGAAGCTGTTTGCCCAGCGCAAAACAAACTTGCCGCGCAAAAAGGTGCGGGCCAAATATTATCCCATTTTCAAAGCACCCGCACGGTCTCCCTGGGGGCGCTATCAAACCTTTATCTGTGTCAAAAGACTCCCAGATGACTGGTCTCTTGAAATAATTTTTCCGTTCTAAAAAAGGTTGAGTAACCATCGAGCATCAACTCCAAATGCAGCGTCAGGCCGAAAAAAGGGTTCCTTTTCTTTGATCCCCATTTATGACGTCATAACGGCCCCCAGTTTTCCCATAACCCCGAAATTTAGAATCTCCGTGGCTCATCACCCCTTTTCAACTCCTCATCAGCCCAACACTTGAAACACATTTTTCTCCACAATCATTTGAAATAGGACCATTTTCGAATGGAATCAATAGGAATGTTCCCCAAAATGACCAAATATAGCGAATTTCTCCCAGATGCGGAGACGGATAGAGCTCAAACCCCATCAACTGGGGCACAGACATAACATTTAAGTATACCAGTAATCCTTTTTTCAATCTGTCGCCCTGTTTTCCCGTGACAGCGATCCAAAGTTGACCAATTTCTCGCCAAAGCCAATCAATAACTCTTTGGAATAATTAGTGAGCTTTCTGCTATCGAATAGCCAATCAAATTGCGAATTTGACCTGGCCGGTACGAGGGTCAGTACTGACGTAGGAAACTGGCTCTCGGAACCAGGTTGGGAACTGCTAGCCGTACCGAAATTGGTCCACTTACGATGTTGATCCCATTTGGAACCGTTCCCAGAAAGCTCTCGCGTAAACGGGTGGAACGGTTCCAAACGGGAACGGCTGGCAAAGACGATGCCATTTATTTTTAAAGTACTTAAGCAAATAAAAGCAAGAATAAAAGAGATGCCGATGTCTTTGTTTTGAAAAATATTCAGGAATTAACAAAGCCCTTAGAACTTTTTGGAACCGATACCGTGTAAACTCGATACAGTTGAAACAGTTCCAAACAGTTCCAATCAGTTCCATACGGAACGGTTCCAACACGTACCGTGTCAGTTTTTATCAAACTACCATGAGCAGTAATGCACCGTGCTTGTAGCTTAAAAACTGAAGTTTGTTTACTTGAAAATGCTGCTTTTCTCAGTAGTTTTCTCTTCGGCCTACCATCGACACGAAGCCGCCATTGCAAGAAATCAAATTAAATAGCGCCTGCCCACTTAAGCCACTTCAGCAAAGCAATAGCTCCTTCACAGTGTGCCCCTCATTTCATTGGTCCACTGAACAAAAATTTCCTGCAATATGCATTTCAAAAGGACTTACAATGTGTTGGCTGTTGGGTCATTGTCCTTATTTCCAACATAAATCTTGACCTTCTTTAATCTGTCAGCAAATTCTTGTCTGTTTGTGATGAAGATTAGCCTCACTTCTTCTTCTTTTTCCAAATCGACACGCCACCAAGGAAGTTTATCAGGCTCAGTAGCGGTGCATGAATTTGAATCATATTTAGGATCTTTATTTCCGTCTACGGCTCGTTTTGATTCTCCACGGGAAGCCGTAGATGACTGCAGTGTTGGTTTACCAATTGCAATATTTCCTGCACGGAATTAAATAAGATTTTGGCCTGTTTCAAACAGCATGCTTTGCACGTCACATCTCGTAGCTGGCCTTTGTTGTTGAAATTTTCAAGGCCAGGGTGTCCCAAAAAATTTGTATTCCATGCATGTGGCTTCTGTGGAGGAGCTGTGGATTCGATTATCTCAAACTTACACAGCTGCATAGCTCAAGCTTCAACTTGGAATTTGAAAACCTTGTGCGAGTCAATCTGAAAATTGGTTGCTGATTTATGGCGGAGAAAAACCCAAGTAAGTGGTTGAATCACAAACAGCATTTCTGTTTTAAAATTTTCAATTATATTTTCCAAAAGCAGAAAGTGCATTTTAATGAATAGATACCAGCGCTAACTCTTTAAAAGGTTCGCAAAGATTTTAATATGACGCTAGAACCCTTTCTTCGAAAACTTACTTTATTTTGACATTGCTAAAGAATAACAGAAAAGCTCTCTTCGAAGCAACCACTTGCTTTGCCTTTTCTCTGCCGTAAATCAGCAACCACGTGTCAAATTGACTCAAACAAAGTCTCAAAATCTAACTTGAAGCCTAGCCTATAGCACCGTGCAAAAAGCGAAAAAACTGAATCTACAGCTCCTCCGCAGTAGCTACAAAAACGGGCACATTTGTTTGGGACACCCTCCAATAGAATGGTATAAGCAAGGCGCTCTTATACATTTCTTCGTTTTTATTCAATAGACAATAATGATATGACGTCATGGATTTTTCACCAGGATGCATTTGCATTCTTCAATCGAATTCCCATGAAATCATTAAAGATTCATAACTGCAATGCACTGCATCCAGGTAAATAGCTTCCTGCCGCCATCTTTAGCGTTATCGTCTATCGCAATATAGTTGCAATGGACAGAGGTTTCTTCTTATCAATAAAAACGCTCTCAACCAAGATTCTAATACAGAGAAATCAAGTACAATGCTGTTACCTTCTGTCAGTATTTACCTGATTTGACGGTGTCAGAGAAAAAAGGCAGGCATTGCTCTTCGTGATGCAGTCTTTACTACTAATGAAAGTGAATCAAATGAGGCCTCAATCTAATTTAAAGTAAACCCTATGTCCACTCTGGCTGGGATGATTGTCTCCATGTACATAGAAACAGGATGGAAACCCCGCCTTGCCGGGATGAAACTGACGTCAATGCGCATGCGATAATGACCAGTGTTTCGTTTGGGCTCTGTTACAGCAATCAGTGAAACCTGATAAGAGTGAATGATTTCTACCTTGTCCCGAGTCTGTCTCTCATTTAAACACTAAAAGAAAAATATCCCTGCAAGGCGAGATATCGCGCAAGCCGGGATCATGTAAACAGGTCCTGTATGTCATTGTCATATTTCACATTTGAATATTTTAATGAGGGTAGCCCTTCGGCAGAAGCCATTTTTCAATTGGCCGGCCCTCCGATAAAAAATTAATTGCAATATACAGGTAAAAATAAGGCGTTACTAGAATGTAAAAAACAACAATTAAAAAGCCTGTTTAGAGCTATACAACATATACAATAGAAAGAAAAGTTGACCCTTTATTAATTTCTTAAAATCATTCAGGGAGGACACCGTCTTAGACTCAGCAAGAAGGCTTTCCATAGTCTAGCTCCCCGGAAAAAAAGCAATTCTTTCATCCCTCACAGCAAAGTATCCTAAGTACCTTTCTAGTAATTCACTTCAAAGAAAGATGTCAAAGAATTTTACACACAATTTTTTATAGATTTGAAAGATCTGAAAGAATTTTTGAACAAAATCAACAACTTCACTTACCAGATGTTCTAGGGACGTTTCCGGGAGCAGCTGAAAATGAAAAGTAAGTAGCAGTTAAAAAAACTTCTTCAGTCTTTGAGGCTTTAAAGGTGGCCTAAAGTGAGGTGACAAGAAAGGGAAAGTTGTATTAATGCAATTCAACAGCTAGACTTATGACGATGAGTCCCTTGTATCCCTGCGGTAAACCTTGCTCAAGAGGGACTCATAATGAAACAGCGAAAAACGTGGCCCTATTTTCTTCAATCATCAATGGAATTATGAAAGAATCACGGCTTCGAATCTCTATCCCGTGGGAGTGTTTCCAACTCTTCAATCGAATCGAAAAGTCTATCACATTTACACCTTAACAACAGTAATTCACAAATCTCGCAATCTGATTGGTACTGGAGGAATTGCGAGGTTTGGGCCTAAATAGGGCCAAGTTTTCAGAGTAATACTATGAGTATTGCCCAAAGCGCTATCATCAAGTCAAAGGGCACTGAGCAACGAGAGGCTTATCGTCATTAGTCTAGTCAACAGCACTGTTGAATGATATAACTTTTTGATATCCTGCTTTGTTTTTGAGTTATCTAAAGATTTGAAGAATCAGCTGACGAAATCATGCAAATTACCAGTGGGCGTTAGGGATCAGTCATTATTAATGCCAAAAAGGGGGCCAGAAGATATCTTTATTGATAATGAAAATTTTCATAACCCCTCCATTTTGTCACTAAGGGTTTTAAGGACCCCTGCTCTCTTAGCTGTTATTTTTTGTGGCCCCTCTGTATTAAATCTGATGACAATTTTCTGAACAATCTATGATATTTTCTGGAAACAAGTGATGCAAACAGAACATAGAAATTCTTTCAAGAGAAAAAAGTGCTTCCTGAAGATTCATGAAAATATGC
This sequence comes from Aurelia sp. 4 Dawson et al 2005, assembly GCA_964019985.1. Classification (NCBI taxonomy): domain Eukaryota; kingdom Metazoa; phylum Cnidaria; class Scyphozoa; order Semaeostomeae; family Ulmaridae; genus Aurelia; species Aurelia sp. 4 Dawson et al 2005. The sequence continues at coordinate 7,767,844 of OZ026506.1, forward strand.
ATTAATGATACTGTGAAGACAAATGCAAGGCTTTACAAAGATCATGGAGGGAATAAGTTTTCACTTCAGATACCTCAGATTAGCTTTGTAGTTTTCATGGCCACCTTTATCAGAACTTAAGAAATTTAGTGGCCCCCCTTTCACAGCCCAGAATTATTGGTGAACCCTCTAAACATCTTCGTTGTGAGCACATAATTTCTATTACAAAATGCTAATCGCCTGCACAAGACGAGAGTTTGCCCTGCTAGTTTTCGGGCAATTTTTGCAGCCGTGCTTGTTTTGATTTACTGGTTGAAAGAATTTCCTTTGTCTGCAGTCACTAATCACTTTGAATCGAGGTGTCAATCAAAGCAATGCAACTGTTGCTGTTGTATTACAAAATCTGTCCTCGTTCTTTGGAAGGATAAAGTTCCATCCCCTGAAGCTTGACAGAATTATTCCGAGAAACTTGCTCCTCGAACCTCGGATGTTAGTAAAACACATATTAAAACATGTGAAACCCATTGCGTCAGCCCAATTTTATTGTGATTTTTGGGGTTGTTGAAGGTTTTTTGAGGAGCTTTCTCGAGAAAATCCCTAATCACTTCATATCAGAGAAGTATTTTCAGTCAGAAAGATGATTAAATATCTTTAAATGTGTCGACAGTCAAGTAATATGTTTGTAAACATCACTGCGTCAATATTCAGGAGCCAGTGGCTTTCAAACAGGGACTGTTTTTTCGCCGGGAAGTTAAATAATTTTGTAACATCGACTTACGTAGTTCAACGAAAACTTCTACTTCAGCAAGTATCAACCGTCCTTCAGCTGTCACAAAAACGAACTGTCCCTTTTCAGGGGGATCCAATTCAAATTCTTTGGTCTCTCCTGGTGCAAATTCTCCTTGATAATGAATCACCCTAGAAGGAATAACAGTCATCGATCGTTAGAACGACATATTACCCGACTTTATTAAATTGCGCCCGAAACTGAATCTTGGGGTAAATAAAGCCACTGCAAAATAGAGTGTTACACTGGGACGCTAAAGCACCTCAAAATTCAAGTTTTCAGTCATACTAACCATGAATAAAAGCTGCAAGTACCTAATGAATGTTTTCTCAATACAAGAATCAAGAATCCTTTCACTGTGAACAAGGAAGTCCTCATTCTTAAGATCAATCAGTTTCTTTGAGTTTGACACCAGCAATGAAAATTTCCAACGGTCGAAGGTTGCTTGGTTCGCTTCTGAGAATACACAGCAGCCTCATTCCAGAGTGTACAGATAAGTCTGTACATTTCCGTCTCAATCCCTTGTATGAAAATCTATCGTTACCAGTTTGAGCAAGAATAAAATAATGTTGTTGTTGTTATCATTGTTGCTGTTGTTGTGGTTGCTGTAGTTGCGATAACTGGGACTATGTCGTGAGTGTTACCAACCACCAAACCAAATCTTTGACCCTTTGGACTACTCGCTACATAAGGACCCTCGAGTTACGCTCATCTCATTGAATTGTTGTTGTTGTTATCGCTCCACCGAGGGCCTTATTCCCATAGAGCAATTTTTCGAACGGCATCGGCGACGAGATTTTGTCGCCCCGTCGGCTACCGGTCAGCATGTGACTTAGGGCAAGGCGGTTTTTGCTCTTGTGGCAAGAATGATCCTTTACCGCAGTACTGACACCTGATTTGTTCAGCAGTTCTAGAAAACTGATGTTGAAGGCATTTTAGACCAGTAATTATGAGAGAAAGGCAGCAGATAACTCAGGTCCAATAGATCTTTGAGCTACATTCTAAAAAAAGAATGCGAATCGAACGACAGATTGCTCCATTTTGTAGAATGTTCGAATGTACACCATCGTGATAGAAGCTCCAACAACAATTAATCGAACTTTTCGTAGATCAGCTGAAAGGTTTCATGTAGAATCAGAACGGAGCTCTACAGTGTCTTCAAGCGTAGGGGAATGAGTCGTAGTTGTAGCGTTATCAGTTCAGACAAAGACCGAAACTGTGACATGTATTAGAGTCTACCTTGGGACCAGGCAAATTTTGGATGCATAATGGATGATTTCTAGCCAAGCCAACAGAATGTAATTTGATCTAACATTTTTCAAACTTTATCAAAGGTGATCTCAAGCAAAAATTTTCTTTGATGCAGCGCAAATGAACGGCACTGTTGAATGATACAAAATCTGGGACGACTGCACTTTAGCGGACCAGCTCTATGTCATATCTCTCAGGAACTAACTCTAACCTAGCCCTACTAACCCTAACTTAAACCCTACCTTACCATAGATTACCTCAACTAACCCTAGCTTACCCTAACTTATCCTAACTAGCCCTAATTTACCCTAACTTATCCTAAAGCCCCATCTCAAAGACCTAACTCTGACCCTGACCCTTACACCATGATACATAGTGTGCCGATTTTGAAAGCTGGTCCGCTAAGGTGGAGACTAGCATCACAAGACAGAATCCTGTTTAAATTTCTATGATATCTCATTTCATTTTAAAGTTATCCACGAACATTGAGTTTCGGTTGATAACGTCGTTTTGTTTGCAAATTTCTACGATGATATATTTGAATATAGCTGTGTCTGATCTTTGAAGGCTTACATTTTTTGTAGGAGACATTTAAGCTGAGCTGAATAAGTGTTATAGAAATTATCTCACGGACAGATATAATGTTTAGAAAGGCATGGCAATAGACCTTTTAGCTATTCTACAAAAGAGCCTGGATCGAGCGATATTTTTATACAATTTTATACGCGAGACTCGACAGAGTGGCATTAGAGCTTCGATCGCAATTGTGCACATTCGGAAATTCTACAAATTGTAATGAAATATCGTTCGATCCACATTTATTTTCAGAATAGCTAAAAGGTCTATTGAAGAAAAGTTCTTTGAGTCAGCGTCCTTTCGGAAACATGGTCAGCCTGGTACACCTTTTACACTTTTTGCAGACAAAATGACGTCATCAGCCAACTCGAAAATGAAACAAGATGTTACAAAATCATAAAGGTGATTCTTTACGAGTCAAAAGTGCTATTCAACTGCGTCAATAAATATTTTCGCTTCAGATCACCTTTGTTGATTTATTTGACGTGTTTCATCAAGGCATAGACCTTTTAGCTATTCAGCAAAAGAGCCTGGATCGAGCGTTATTCTTTTACATTGTTATACACGAGATTCAATCGAGTGGCGTTAGAGCTTCTATCATAATTGTCCACATTCGAAAATTCTACTAAAATGTAATGAAATATCGTTCGATCCAGATTCTTTTTCCGAATAGCTAGAAGGTCTATTGCTTAGACTGACTGTACATTCGAAGATAGGAATCAAATGCTTTAGCTGATTATTGCTCGTGGCCCATGGGCGGAAACCTTCGAAGCCTCATTTTCACGGACCAATCAGATGGCAAAAAAGTGAGGAAGACAGAAGAAATGTGCTAAGCTTTCACTAAATTTTACCTACCCTCATAAGACGCAATCAGGACAAGAAACCAACTGAAATTTCCCGAATTGTTTTGAAGAAATCTACTCGCTAGATGTTTGGGTATCCAGAAAGCGAACTTATCAATATTCACCTTAACATACAAATAATTGGTTTGTCACTGGAATAGAAATTTCAAATGACATGGGCATGATTCTTTCATGGTCGCTTTTGCCCTTAGATTTCATATTTCAATTCGTTTGAAGGTGATTTCTGAGGCAATGATTAAAAATAAAAATGATGGAGCACTCACTCTTTATTTTTCCCAAATAATCCAAGAAAATTTCCAACAAATATCTTCAGATTCTTTAATCTCTTAAAATTTTTCCCACTCGAAATCGAAACTTTCACCACAGTTTCTTCTCTTTCCAAATCAACTCGCCACCACGGGTGCTTCTCCTCATTTGTGATACTTTCATAATCTTTTCGTCCGGCTACAGCTCGGCCTGAAACATGTCCCATAAATGTTGATGACTGTCTGGTGGGTTTGTTTTTGGCGATGTTACCTAAACAAGAGAAAGAGATTCATGCAAGTTGAAGCTGTTTTATCACAACGGAGAGATGCCCTAAACTTTCCTTAACTGATTGCGCATGGCGCTTCGAGAGAGCTCCTTTACCACAGGGGAAGAACGGAGAAACTACTGGTATGATAAAACTCAGAACTAGAGTTAGGTTTTAAACACTGGTTTTAATGTCTTTTTTAATCCTACGTTTACGGACATGAGCGTAGTCGTAGAGTTTATTTATGGTGATGCTCGAAACCTCGAAAAGACGTCCTAAATGCGGTTTTTTCGCGTTATTTGACGGTTTACCTTTGCACAGGGTGAGCAAAAAGGCCTGCCGTTTGAAAGGCTGCTGCTCCTTGAGTAGATAAGCAATGGTATTTTGCAATATCTGATTGAATAGCTAACATGTTCAATTAATGTTAGAATTTTTCCTGGCTGAAATCGGTCACTCCGTTCAGATTTTACAAGGAATCTTCTAACAAGCGTCCTTTCGAGAAACCTTAAAAATGTCCTAAAATTACGAGCAAGCTTCCGAGATATGATATGCTATGCTTTAGCATGTGCTATTCTCTAAGGGGATTAAAAAAGTCTTCCCCGCAGTATGAATAACTTATTCAGGGGATTCCATTCTCCCAACGGAACAAATTACATGAACATCTGCAAGTGTCATTATTGTTATGAAGGAGAACACAGGGACATCTTGCTTGCTGTATTAATTTGTTTTTGCAGGTTTTCTAAAGGGGCATTCTGCATAAGATCTCTCGTTTTGACGAAAGAGGATGACCAACTAAAGCCGGGTAAATTACCCTACCTTATTGGACATGTCGGGAAAAAAACAAGACAGTTTTTAGTATCATCGCATTGATATCAAGGGAGCAGCATTTTCTCAAACGCCGGGCCTTTTTATTGACTCACCAAGGTTTTATCGCACAATATGCAACAAGAAAAAACATCAACACTTACCTGAAATCTGTTTTGCTGAAATATAACGATAAAAAAATTAAAATAAGATTGTCAGCTCATTTCAAATCTCGTCATATCAATTCTGAACATAGAGAGTTCACTTTAAACAACAGAAAACCAGACGAAAAGCGTCCCCTGCGAGCGAGACACGGTGAAACGCGTCATACGCGACCTTAACCACTCGGCCACGCGAGAGGGCGCGTGGCCGAGTGGTTAAGGCGTCTGACTCGTAAACCAAAGGTCAGAACGGCCGTAGGTTCAAATCCCACGCTGGACAGTTTGGTCGCTGTCCGCAACTCTAGCCCGGGTCGACCAGAGCCATGTGAGGGAAATCTGGTAGCTGCGGCGGACTGGTGGTAAAACATCCGTGGCCCCTGCTGGAAATAAGTCTCTCAGACTTTCGTAAGCTAGCCACGTTAAATATGAATACCTACCTACCTACCTACCTATCTACCTTCCTATATACAAAGGAGCAATGAGGAATAAATAATGCGACTTTTACGTGGGAGACAGCGAGGACACAGCAAAGGAGAATCTTTCCTTTCTTTCTCCTCTGCAAAGAGTGCATCGTTCATTCCTCATTGCTCCTTCAAAGATGTTGCGCTGTGACGTGTCTTACTCGCAGAAGAAGTATTTCGTGTAGTTTTTCCTACTTTTTAAGGGGGCTCCCTGTGTTCCGAACAGTAAGACCGGATGAGTAATCAAGTCATTACAATTTATGCAAATCATTAAATGCTGACCTTTGCAGACATTTTAGCAGAATACGTACAAAGCATATTGGGAAAAGTTACGCTGAATGAAAACAACCAGACTTGGGTTCAATTCATAGATCTCGGCAAACTACAGTCGTGGCCAAAAATTCAATAACACTGTGACAAAATATTTAAGGCGTTTTCACTTAACTTAACTTGTCCATGGTACGGGGTTGTGCCATTTTTAGGTTACCTTTCTTCATGATAGAGTCCTGCTTTATGGGTATGGTTTTCAACGATGTTCTGCATCTTCCGGATCTATGGGTATGGTTTTCTGTCAGAATTCATTTATTGGTGAGATTTTTTTGCATTCCCGGATTTATGGGTATGATCCCTAGAAATTCTCCAGATTTATGGGTATACTTCTGAGAAGTTTCTCTGGATTTATGGGTGGTACTTTTACGATTTGAATGGCACAACCCAGTATCTTGGAATCTCAAGTTATCCCCTCGGGGGGAGGGGGGGAAGAAAACAAGTTTCGTTTCTTCTTTTTCAAAGACTGCAAACCTCCTCCGAAGAAAAATATAAATTTTCCTCCGTAGCGGCATATACACTGAAACATAGCTGCGGTGTCGAACTACCCATGATTCATTCATTCATTTTTCATTTTTCATTTTGTAATATTCATACAGGTGAAATACGTTCATAAATATATATGCTTTTCAACTTGACCTGTTTAAAATATTAAAATACGCACCAAGACAAAAGAAATAACTAACCTAACCTAATTCACAAAATCATAAAAAACGAAGGCTATAAAAGAGAACGTAAAAATGAAATAAAAGTTGCCCCCAACTATAGCTGTTCTTTGAAGGTTTTCAGGGAGGGGGCCCATTTAGTAGCTCTTCTAATTTTTGCAGAAAGCTTACGACATCTCATGAAAGCTACTACTCACGTGCACAAGATGACAGCTTTCCTTACGTATTTCAGGGAAACTGTTGCGGCCGTGCTTGTTTTGATTTACCAGTTGAAAGGATTCCTTGTTTTGCAATTGTTAATCGCTTTGAATTGAGGTGTCGATTAAAGAAACTGTTGCTATTGTATTATACAATATGTCTTTGTTCTGCAAAGAACACTGAATTTTATTGAATGAACTGAATTGCATTGACTTACGTCTTGTAGCAAAAACTTCCACTTCACAAAGTGACAGATAAGCCAGATCCATTTGTTTGACGTATAAGTATCTTCCTTTTCTACCATAGCCTAGAACAAAGTCTTTAGTCTCCCCAGGCTGAAACCCTTCTTTATAGGTCACCACCCTAAAAGAGAAAAATGGTGTCAGTATTCATCAATCTGCACTCGAAAACCATACCTAAAACCAGGGAGAAATAGACTAGAAGACTAGAATAGACTAGAAAAGACTAGAATAGACTAGAATAGAAATAGCATAGAATAGAAAAAGTCTATTTCTCCCTATGCCTGAAACCATACCTATGGTAAATGAAGATAATCAAAACTATTTTAAGCTGTTTTGACTTCTGTAGTTAAAGGCAGTCTGTCACGCATTTGATTGGGTGATAATGACAATACAAAGAATAGGAAGTTTGAAAGGCTGCAAATCCTCTGACTTTCTACGACCGTAAAAAGTCAAGAATATTAGCCCTCTTTTGTTTCAAATACACAGATTCATAAAGAAATCCGTTGTGTCGAACTCTGATTGTAGCGGCCAATCAGATATGTGACAGACTGCCTTTAAAGGGGTATGAAGCCTGTTTTGGCTTTCAAGCATTTATATTCTTCGTTCGTATCTGACCTTGTACTAAACTGACTTGTGTCATGAAGTCATAGACTGATGAAATGTACGTAGGGTATGAAGTCGTTTTTGGCTTTCAAGCATTTATATTCTTCGTTCGCATCTGACCTTGTACTAAACTGAATTGTGTCATGAAGTCATAGACTGATGAAATGTACGTAGTGATCGCTATTGATAGACTGATGGACGCTCAAACTATGCCTCATGGACTTTGACACTGAAATTTAGGATGAAGTTTTCCCCTATCGATTTCATAACTTGATATGGAAACCATGGCAACACTGTTCGAGCTCCAGGCAATGGTGGCTGGGCCTCCAACCTCAAACCTCCAATGCTCAAACAGCTCAGAGTTCAAGCGCATTTAAGAAAAAGCTGCTATCCATAATTTGCCCGATGCCAAAATCTGTCTTTAGGATACACGATCCAAAAGGTCTATCTTATCCCACACAACTTAGGGTCGGCCTCAGTAAACTAAAAATCCACAAATTCAAGCATAATTTCAGAGAAACCATAAACCCAATGTGCCCATCCAACGATGGCATTGAGGATACGGAGCACTTTTTGTTACTCTGCCCTTCTTTCTAAGAATCACGAAGAGATCTTTTCGCTGACGTTTCCTTTTTATTACAACCACTTGGATTTGCCAATCTTTCAAATGATGCCCTACTTCAGGTTTTATTGCATGGTGATAAAGATTTTCCAGATGATCTTAATAAAAATATACTATTATTAACTCTACGTTTTATCCACAGAACTGGCCGGTTTGATTAGGAAATCGTTAACTCAGTTATAAGTCACACAACCACCATGATATTATCTATTTATTTTTTTTTCTTTTTTCTGGTAGTTCTGTGTAGCTTTATGTTCTTTTCGTTCTTTTGTTGTATGTTAATTGCCATTTAGGTAGACATAGTTTTTCGCTCCTAGTAGTATTGTCTTAGTAGTAGGGTACTGTATCATGTAAGTAATGTAGTCAGTAATATGTTTGAAACTTTTTAATGGAATGTAAAAAAAGAGTTCAAGTTTCAGTGATACTAGCCATGAACAAAAGCCACAAGTATCCATACAAATGTTTCCCCAATCCAAGTATCAACAAACCTATCACTGCGAACTAGGGGTTCCTCATCCTTAAGGGTTCCTGCGAACTAGGGGTTCCTGCGAACTAGGGGTTCCAATTAACTTCCACGAACTTCACCGCAGCATTGAGAATTTCAAACTGTTGAGGGTTGCTTGCCTCGCTTCTGAAACTACGTTCCAGAGGGCACACATAAACGTGTTCATCTCCGTCTCAAAATTTTATATCAAAGTCCATAAGGCCCAGATTGAGCGAAAAATTTCGTTGTTGTTGTTATTATTGCTGTTGCTGTTGCGATATCTGGGACTATGTCGTGAGGCTAATGAAGTCATATGTGAAAAATTGAGGATGGCGTCATGCTGCGGTTTTGATAAAGTTTGAGGATAAAGGATAAGAATGGCATACTTACTCGGCAGTCTTTGACGGCACCCCGTCAACATTTCCAAGGTAGATAGTGATATGTTTTAATTTTTCCCATAATTCTTTCTTAGTTGTAATTGTTATCTTAACGAGCATGACTTCTTCTTCTTTTCCAAAATCAACACGCCACCAAGGTCTCCTGCGGGATTTTGTGCGAGTGCATGAGCCTGACTCAAAGAGAGGATCTATATTTCCATCAACAGCCAGGGATGAATCTCCGCCATCATCTGTTCTACTCAGCCTGGTCGGCTTACCTTTCGCAATGTTATCTATGAACAAAACAGAAAACAGTGAAATGTTGGCAACGCCTGACCAAGGGAATAAGCTTGAGCCTGAACTGAGACTTGCACCTTCTATTGCTGTTTTCATAACTGCCCTCTATTCCCCTAGCGCTATTCTAATTTAGTTGTTTGCTCACTTTTGCTGTTTCCATGTTTCCCCCTGGTTTCATTCACCCTTTTATTTACATGTTTTTCCTACACTCGTATTTCTACTATTTTTACGGTTTTGCACGTTTTTGCCGTTACTACTCTATTTAATGGCTGTTCACGCGCTATTTTACACGCTGATGATGGACCTTGGAATTGGTCTGAAACGTTCTGTTTAGCTAATCAAATTATGGCTTAGCCACTCTACTAACTTTACATGGATTTGTCATAGCTCTTGACTTTCACATGGATTTGTCATAACTACGGATTTGTCATAATAATCTTCTACTGTCAAATCTTCAAATTTACATGCTGAGAATACGATATGATCTTTTTTGTCGTCGTGCTTGCCCTCCGGTTTATAGTGAAACTGCGTTTTCCACCTGATGTTTTAAGAAGAAACTCATGTCGAGAATCCCTCCCCCTGCAAAGTCTGTTTACGGAATTCACGATCCAAAGGGACTGTCCTATCTAACTCAACTTAGGGTTAGTCTCAGAAAGTTAAATTTCCACAAATTCAAGCATAATTTTAGAGGTGCAATAAACCCGATGTGCCTAACAAGCGATGGCATTGAGGATACGGATCACTTTTTGTTGCCCTGCCCCTCTTTTGATATTCAACGGCAAGATCTTCTCACTGGAATGGTTGAATTATTACGACCATCTGTGCAAATCACCGATCTCTCAAATGATGCTTTGACACAGCTTTTATTATATGGTGATCAGGAGCTTTCTTATGAATTGAACAAAAATATACTCGAATTGACCTTACGTTTCATTCGTCAAACTGGTCGCTTTGACTAAGATCTTCCAAACTTCAGCCATGCACAAAGCAACCACCACATCCGTTAACGTAAATGTTCTTTTGCTTTGTAAATTCTGTCTCACATCAGATGTCAGACATGAGTTGTGCACGTAAATTTATCACAACCCTGAACTTGCATCTGATGTGGGACGAAATCTAGTATTGCAATAGCATCCATTAGATATTAAATTGTCCGTAGTGTTTGTTCTATTTAGGTTAACATTGCGTGTCTTTTCATATTGACATGGGGTAGTTATTGTCTTTTGCTCCCCATGGTATCATCCCTGTGGCGTTGTATAGTAATTAGAACCGTATAAAAGAATGTAGGATTTGTTGTAATATTTTTAATGAATAAAAAATAAGGGCGAGGGGAAGATGGAAACTTAGACTCAATGCCCAGCAATCGACCTTCAGTTCTTTGTTGGCCTTTAAATCAAACATCGATTCGATAAAAATAATAATGACAACAATAATGATAAACAGAAATAGAACTGTTTTCCCTGTTATCTTTCGATTTAAAAATCTTCATCAGACTCAAGCCATGAGTTTTAAATCAGCAGAATTTCATAACCTGGAACCCTTGATGTAAAATTTTCCCAAGTGACAACTCAGTTTGGTCTGAATGAAAGGATTTTGTGATGTCCGAAAGTAATAACTTTATAGACCATATTCACATGTAAATGCTATCACCGGCTTCCAGTATATACAAACGCAGTCCATTTGAATGAGAACAGACTTCTTTTCAAAAGTAAACTGGAAATATGAAAGTCGCTAATCCTTACAAATAGGTAGACTCGTGACGTAAGTCTCTCTAACTTTCGCTTGTTGTTGTTGTTGTTGTTGTTGTTGTTATCGCTTCAGTTGAGGCGACAAGTTGAGTTGCTTCTGTTGTAGCGACAAGTCTGCAGGGGGAGCGAAACAAGAGAATTTTGGAATGAGTCTAACAAATAGGCGTTTTCCAGCGTTCTAAAATGCCTGATCTCAAAAACTATTTTCCCTGGGGCAAGCCTCCAGATCCCTATTTTGCTCACTTAGCTTACAAATCAGCTCCTGCACTTTTACATCGCTGAGCAGTCCCTGCAGACTTGCAAACGTGCCAACTTGTTTTTGATCATACAATAAAGATGTCACTTACGCGACAGCTTGTTCTGTAAATCTTCAACACCTGAAATTATAAATGAAGACAATAAGAAACTGTTTCGTGGTATCTCATAAATGTCAAAAATCTTCCATACCTATGCTTCTTAGTAGCACACAAGAGTGTCTCAAAAAACTTGTTCGACGTTTGATTAAATGCTAAAAAATAACAATATACTGAATGGGCACTTGGATAAGTAACCCATCTCCTGAGATTTCAATTCAATTTTGGACACCAGAACCTTGCAAATCCGCTAAAAATTCATGGAGTTATAAGCCTTTAAAGTTCAAGTTTATGCGAAAACTGAAACCAGTCACCTCGAAATGGCATTTTGGTAAGAGTCCCATGATCCAACGTTTCTGTTGTTCCAGGGTTCAGGGCAAACCAAATGGGACCTGAATAGGTTTTCCATAACGTAACTTTCAAGCGTATGACTGCTTTGAGGAAAAAGATTCAGTCTGTCGCCGACTATTTTTTAAACTACTGCTTTTGGGTACATGCAGTCTTAAGCAAATTGTGACGATGATTGTACGGATCAGATTACTTTAGAAGTTTTGAGAGGTATAACATTGGACAACCTTCTCTTCCCTCGATCTTTGATCTTTTTGCACTAACGTACTCCGGGGGTCTCTGGTTTCAGCTGTCGCATATTTTTCATCTTTGAGAGCTCGCATCTCAGTGAATTTTTCACCGATTTGCGAGATTCTGGTCTCTAAAATTATTCGAAATTCTTAGGGACAAGGTCACCTTTCCATGAGCCAGTTCATCTTATAGTTATTTTTCAATATCTAACCAAATGTCGAACAATTTTTTGAGATACCCTGCAGTTCAAAAAGTTTGTTGTTGTTATTATATGTTGTATTGGGATCATATCTGGATCATGAACCAGGTATGTCTGTATGTCAAACAAGTTAAGGCGTTTGGCGGGCTGTGCAATGAACAAGCCGCTGATATTCGAAACTTAAGTGTTGATCGTGATCTTGATAAGTGTTGAAGTGTTGAAACATTTCTAGGCTCACTGCCTTGGCATGCATTGCCAGAAAGTTTGAAAAATCAGAAAATCTTGCAGTATTCAAAAGGAGATTAAGGAGCTGGAAAGGACTGGACTGCAATTGTCGACTTTGTAAAATATATATCGCAGATTTGAGGTATTTATAGTTGATTTTTACGATTTTGTATTTGTAGAACTTATCATATAAATAGGTAAATAGTTTGCTATAATTAGCTGTAGTTAGCTATCGTTTCTGTCACTTGCCAACTTTAAATAAATCATTCATATTATTTAACTACAGCAGGACCGAGCATTTTAGAAACCACTTTTCACATCTTAGCTTAAGATGTTTGTTATATCTTTGATACTTCCCATTTTTTAGGCTGAAAGCTTCTTAAATTTCTAATTTCTGGTTGGGGCTAAACTGACCTGCTGCAAAGCCGAGGACATGTATAACTGCAATAAAGTGGCTCAAAATACACTCACCAATGGGTGAAAGGATGACCAGATGGCTGAGTAAGATAAGGAAAACATTTACCATGCTTTATCACCTGACTGAAGTTTCAAAAATGAGGCAATACAGAATCCCGCTACTCCTATTGGTTAATCGCACTTTTCCTGCTGGTTTCCCGTAATCTTGTATAATACGATACAAGGACGCGTTTTGTCGCTATAGCAACTGCTTTAGGCCTGTGAGGTTAACAAGCAACTCAAACGATATGACAGCAACAAAATGTGTTTGACAAACTGATTTAAGTCAAAATTGGAAGCCTTCAGGTAATATAACTCAAACTAACCGGTTTTGTTGTTGTGCAGGAAAATATAAAACCCTCGGTCTTAATTCAGAGACCTCACAAGATCGGTCGGTACTTTTAAGACCTCGGGCTATATATTTTCCTGCACAACACAAAACCGGTTAGTATGCATGTAAAACAACTGTCGTATAACTCTCGAAAGGCGGAAAGAAATAGAAAATAACTCGAGTTTGCAGGCAAATGCAATCGAGTCGCAAGGAGAGGATTTCCGACTTGAGCAAGTCCACGCTTTCCTCAGTCCCTTTCTCCACGTTGCGAAAAGGGCTATTATCGTTGAGAGAATTGCATTTTGCTGCTGCTGCTGCTAATCACTTTGATTTCGGGTGTCAATCAAACGCAGCTGAAGTTAGTACATTTGCTATTGTTTTTTGTAGGATTTTATTGTTTTGAAATGATATTTTGCTTTTTCTCCTTTTCCCTCGTGAGTTCAACGCACGATTGCTTGCAACATTCTCTTTTGAATGCACCGATATAAATGAGAGCAACCAGACAGTTATCCATCTTGGCCTATGCTCGTACACAGCCAGATTAATTTTCCCAGACAGAATCCTCTAGCAATCCTTTTCTGGAGTATCACGTTCATTGTAGCATTTTTCGCAGGGTATATCTGATCGCTGATAGCAGTTGCGTTGGTAATTTAATTGGTTTAGTTTAACTGTGTATGACGAGCTCGCCAGTTCAACTAAAAAATGTCTCTTTTTTGTCTCAGTTCTCCGGAAAATTAAATGGTAAACATTTTATTTTCGTTTCCACCACGAAGTGGTGGATTAGATAATGGTTTCATTACAGAATCTGTCCTCAATGTTCTACAAAGAAGACTGAATTGAATTGACTTACTTGCAGCAAAGGCTTCCACTTCACAAAGTGACAAATAATTCCGATCCATTAACTGAATGTATAAATATCGTCCCCTTCTATAGTCGCCTAAGAGAAATTCTTTAGTCTCTCCAGAGTTAAACCCTCCAGTATAGATGACCACCCTGAAAGAAGAAAAGTGTTATCAGAATTCACACAAACGAACAGTAAAGTGATCTCATCAACCCACAATGAAAAATCAGACTTATGGTAAATGAAGCTACTGCAAAGCCTGGCGGGGCCATTTCACTTTGTAAGGTGTAAGCACCCTTGTCTTCATCTCTGGGAAATTACCCCTTTTCTCAGATTTCTGTATAAAATTTTATACCCCCCTTCTATTATGATTTTTTTCAAATTAGACCCTTTTGATGAAACACTGATATTCTGTATTGGAAAGTAGTCATGTGATATGCATTCATAATCAATTCATGGTAATATTTCCATTAATAATACAATGATTCTGACTGGTTTCAACATGACACCAAGTTAAATGTGTTATGAATAATCCACGTCTTACATGAAAATACTCAAACAAGAACGCCAAACTTCCAAACTGCTAGATTTTTGACAAACACCCCTTTTTCAGTTTTCACTGTCCTTTTTTTTCAACATGAAAGAAACCCTTTTGAGTAACTTTATAGGCACGGGTGCTTACACACCACCAACTGAATTGACCCCACCGGGCTGCAAAGCTAAGGCTCACTGCAAGAACTATTCAAACGCTTATGCTTAAGAAACTCGTTACACAGAGACAGCCTGATTGGTCTCTTGTGTCAAGATATACTTCTTTGAAGCAGAGCGTGTATACCATGGCACAAGAAACACTTTTATACTCCAAACAGCTTTCAAAATTGGTAAGCAAACGTTTTTGAAATATGTGCTGTTGTGTGTGGATCTAATAGTTTGAGCCAGTACTGTAGGTTTCTTGAAATTATAGCAATTTGGGCTTTAAACTTTCATTTTTGTTTCTAGAAAATTGAGATCTATTGGAGACATATTCAAATACAGCAAATCCCCGCATATAAGAACCTACTTCTTCTTCGAGAGAGGCTGAAATAGGTTCTTATTTCAAAGGCACTAACACTAATTTCAAGGTATAGGGGTTCTTATTTGAAGGGTGCCTTGTGTAGGCCCTTTTAGAGCCTCATAAAAGATATTCAGCCCCATTATTTTTTGGAAGGGTTTTTATGGACCTAATAACTAATTGCAGAGGAGAACCAAACTCTAATAGTCAATTGGGGCGAGAATGAACTACATCACAACAATAAAAAATCAGCTTTGCCACCCCTGCAATAAGAAGCTATCTTTCATCAAACTGAAACAGGCCCTTAATTGCAAGGTGTATGATTTAGGAAAAACAGCCTGTAGGTTCTTCTTCTTTTGGTAGGTTCCTATATGCGGGGATTTACTTTAGATTTTCAGTTTGCTCGAAAAATTCGACTGAGTGGATATCAACTTTTGGGCACCTGTAAATAAACATTTTATATCATGAAACAATGCAAACTGAGATCAGAATTGCTCAAAGAACCCAGAAGCATCACTTTGACTATATTCAATTCTGAAGAAATACAGTAAAACCTCGCAAACAAGACCATAGCAAAATAAGAACCTGCACACTGATTTTGTGAAAAAAGACACCCAATGATAAGAACCAAAAACAGGTTGATTAAATCCAATGTACTTATGATATAGTACACTTAATTAAGAAATGTCATCATGTCAGTGTCAACAAACTCCTAGCTATTGATAACTGAAAACCTCTAACAATTTTCAGGGATATGCAAATTTTCTATCATATCAATTGCTATGTGGATAACAAAATACCATACACCCTGTAATATTTAAATGCAGTCATTTTACCCTTAAGTTTGTTTGACACGTACTGTATAAATATGTATTCATCATAGTAGCAAGTGTCCTTGCGATAAGAACAACACCTTGAAAAATTCATAATCACCTCATTTATAAGAACCTAGTCAGTCTGCTTTTAGAAAGGTATGTTCTTGTTTGGGGGGTTTAACTGTATCACGGCCATAACTTTAGCGTATTTGGACCAAAACATATCCTTTCGGCAATGTTCTGACCCAGGTAAATCGGATTTACCTCCTGTATGTGCATGTCCTGAGTGGCCCCCTAGGATAATGATGGCATACTTACTCGGGATTGTCTGCAGGCTTCCCATCAACATTTCCAAGGTAGATAAAGATATGTCTTAATCTCTGCCATGATGATTGTCTATTTGTTATCTTAACGACTCTAACTTCTTCTTCTTTTTCAAAATCAACACGCCACCAAGCATTGTAGTCGTATTTTGTGTGAGTGCATGAGCCTGCCGCCATACTAGGATTTTTATTGCCATCAACCGCTCGTGAAGAGTCTGCACCACCATGTGTCGAAATCTGTTTGGTCGGCTTACCGCGAGCAAGGTTGACTATGAAGAAGACAGAAAACAGCTTTAACGATGGTCTGCAAAGCCTCAGTCAAAGGGTGCGGAACTTCAAGACCAAACTTCAAGACCGATCATTTCTGAGGCGTATTCTCTTGGTTATCCGAAGTCTCGGAAGGTTTCCGAAAACAGTAGATTTTGCAGAGAATAATGTCAGTCATCAAAAGAATGCCCCTTCTAAAAACGTTTGAGATCAAAGACATAGTAGGAAAAAGTATTAAAGAATACACCTTCCATGGGCACTAGGAGACATGTTGGATGACTTGAATGGCCTCGCTTAAAAATAGCCTAAGCCACTCTTATCGTGATTTGACTACGTGGTTGACTCATTCTGATTTTGAGCTATGATGTAGACCTAATTATGTTCCACTTGGTCCTTTCTCGCAACTACTGTTTGAATCGCATTTTCCAAGCAAACACAACTAGCACCACAGCTCGATGTCCTTTTCGATCGCCATTTTGGAGCAACGGTTTACTAAATGACTCTTCGCTTCTCTGCAAGCAACATTTCTTAAACATGAAGATTCATTCAATACATGTTCACTAGAAAAGGTCAGCCGACAAGGGGCATCGAGCTGTGGCGCTGGTAGTGTCGGCTTGGAAAATGCAATTCAGACAGCAATTGTGAGAATAGGAAACGACAAAGAAGAACATGAGTAACTTCTCATTACATATTGACAATAGAAATGGTTAACTTCGGCCATTCAGGTCACTCAGCATGTCTCCTTGTGCTCATGCACAAATCAGTCAAAGGGAAAGTAGCTGGTGGCCTGGGCTGACAACGTGATTCGTTGTATTTGATCAACGCTTTTCATCTAACTTTCTTATTTCCACTCATACAAGCCATAACCATCATTCAGCTCAACGCAGAAACTGGGACTCGTGTGATCAGTCTCTGGTGGCCTTGCATCGTTAAGGAAACTGAAATATCTTATTACAATCTTAGTTCTGAATGTGTGTTAAGCAGTTGTCGAAAGCCACTTAAGGTATGCTGACATGTATGGGTAGCCCTCTCCAATACCAAGCTTAGACTGTGTTCACACGATGCCGGCACATTTTGAGAAAGGATAAAAAATTCGACGGATAGGCCTCCCGTTCACACGAAAACGGTACATTTTTTTGCCAGCAGATTTTGAAAACGGTAGGTTTTGAAAACGGAACTCTAACTGACACATTTTGGAAGCGGCACCTTGTAAACACCTGAAAGTCTTGCAACAAGTTTTCGCCGTCTACGTTCCTAGCGTTTTCCAATTTTTCTCGTATTGTGTGAACGCTAGCTCAAATTTTGTAGCCGTCATAGTTTTCACCATTTTCAAAATGTGCCGGCATCGTGTGAACGCAGTCTCAAATACTGTACGAGGACGCCAGAACAGAGCATTCGATCAATAGGATCTCTGAGTTTAAAGGATGCTTGGAATAAGAATTTCCTGAACATAAATCAGTTGATGATGTTTGACCGAGCAGTTATGACCTACAAAATAGTCAATGAATTGGCATTTGTAGGGAGGACTTGGCAGTTGTAGCGAGGACTTGATGACCCTGCGTTTTTCGTTGCTGCAAATGCCACAGTATCTTGCATTAACTTCCAATTAAGGAAAATGCTTTTTACATTAGTAGGAAACATTCATGTAATGGCCACAGGGTAGTCATTGTCCTTTGCTCCTTATGGTTCTGTCCCTGTAGTGATTGTATAGTTTGTGAAGTAATTAGAAAGTATCGTAGGATGTAGACGTAACTTGTATTGTAAAATGTTAGATGCATATAAAAAAAATTTCATGACAATCTCTTGTTGAATAGATTTTGCAGTTTTGATATCTATCACGTTAATCTGTGGTAAGATTAATGTCAATCATTGACAAACTATTTCGGCCCTTTGCTCAAATCTAGTTTTCAGCAACCAATGAGTGGTCAAACAGTTCCCTGAGAGAAAACGCATAGAGGAACTAAACAGTGTCTCAGTTCCGAGAAATTACAGGGTCCAAATTCATCATTTGAGTAAATCTCAAAAAGAGGCCAGGGGAAAAGCGCAAAATTTTCTAATTGATTGTTCTGAAGATAAGCCACGCGAAAATTGAGATATACTTTGCTAGAATAGCGTGTCGAGACTGCCACAATCTCCTTGAAGTTTATATGGTAATCTTCTGGGTACAGGGAGATCAAAGAAGGGGAAAGAGGTCCAATTTTCGCGTTTTAGGGAGTAGAGCGGCACAGTTTATAGATACGTGCATTCTCACGCCCGACAACCCCTACTGACGTGTGACGTCACATTGAATCCTCGAAGCTGTGGAGGCAGGTGGAGGTCATGTGATTTTTGCGCGCCCTTTTCCTGATTTCATCACGCGTACCCACCAAAAAACATTTCATATTTGTAAGATCTGATACTGAGTGTGTTTAGTAATAAAAACTGTGCAAAATTGAAGATTTTGATGATTTGGAAGTGGAGAAACAAACGCTGTGGCTACTAGCAGGAAAGCAGATCCTCGTCGATTTCACGAAAATCTTGCAGGCCGGGAATTGCAACTCAACATTAATCGTTGAATTTCTTATCCATCTGCTGTGATATTCCAAAGATGTTTGATTTTGGTTGGAAGAACAGGCTTCACAAACTTAATTTTCTTTTGTCTGGGATATTTTGAAATGAAATTACCCATTTTCAAGAAGCGTTTAATCTTTAGACTCCCTTCAGATTTTTCTTTCGCTTGGTAAGATGAAAATTCATGATTTTCATTCAGGGCTGTTTTCTCGAGAAGTGACGAGTTTATTTGAAAAGCGAACTATCCTATACCATGCAAAATTTATTTTTCTTTCATTTGATATGGCACTTTGCATCTTTTTGGCTGCCGTTTCCGATCCTTTGAATTAGGCGCGGATCAACTTCGCCTTGCAACTCCATTATTTTTGTTAGGCCAACAAGTTTCCACCTAGACTTTTTGTCTCCTACTCAGTCATCGTTCTCGTTCTCTATTTGATCGATAAGTTGGCATTTGCTGGAACGACATTCGTACTCTCTTCCAAAAACCAATTAAATTGTGATTCTGTAGCTTTTTCTGAACTTAAAGTTGCATTCCACATGCATGTTGAATTGCTGCAATTCTGTTCGTCGAATTTTACCAAAATTTCACTTTTTCATTCAAGGCCAATTTTCTTCCAAATGCTACGTCCCATGAGAAAGAAACCCTGCCTATGCCATGCAAAATTCATTTCTCTTTCTTTTGAGCTAAAGTTTGGTATATTCTTCGATGTTGTTATGAAACCTATAAAAAAGGCGTGGATCAACTATGAATTTTGTACCCATTATTTTGGTTAGGCCAGTCTATCTCCATTTTTTCCATTTTTCAACGTTTTCACGGCTTTCTGCCGCCTTGGCATCAAATTTTCTTCGATTTATCTCACTATATCCATATTTCCATGCAAAACTCACTACTCCCATGAAATTTTGGCTTTGTCGTGTTTCTAGGGTTTCTTTCAACTTGCACGCCATTCATTTACTTATCGCTTCGTCAAATTTTACGGAAATTGATCTGATTCATTAGGAGTGTATTTTCTTGCAGAAATGGCAAGTTATAGAATAAAGAAACGTCCTAAGCCACGTAAAAATTATGTGCCTTTCTCGTGATGTAAAATATGACTTGCTCATTATTGGAGTTTGTCAGCCTATCAACTAGGCGCTGGCCAGGTTCATCTCTTGTTCCCTTCATTTTGGTTAGGCCAGTCAGTCTCCGCTCCAACATTTTATGCTCTCTCGCGGCTCAGAAGTGTTCTCTTAAGCCTACCGTTCATGTATATATCATCCATCATCTTACAGCTGATAAACAATGTGAAAATCCTACATTATGTAAGTGGTAGTGTCATATTTTGGAAAATTCAGTCCTGTAACAAGAAATTTCTGTTCCCGAAGCGGCTCGTCGACCTGTTTGATGTTGGAAAAGTTGTGCCAAATAAGGGTGAACCATACCATATATGGGGTTTACCAGAAGAACTTATGACCGGTCTTCAAAAACACTTGATACCCGATCATTCAAACTATTGGAATGAAATTAAATTTCCTGTGAACAAAATCTCTGATAAATTTGCTACAAGTTTTGCTGAGGTTCGTTGATACAGGTCATATTTTTCTATTGCAAAAATCAGGCCGAAGTTCGAGAAAAATTATGCTCCTATAGAAATACTATTACCATCAGAACGAGGCTACGGAAGTCGAATGATGGGTTGTCGGGCGTAATTCTTTCACCAAATAATATTTACACTTAATCGAATCGAATCGAATGATGTATAGTTTACATACTCTCGAGTACCGAATAATCGTCCCCCCCCCGCTTATTAATTTTTGAAAAATTTTCCAACCCCCCCGCTCTTATTCCGACCCCCCCCCCCCTTTTCATTAATTTTTGGAAATTTGAAATGATATTAGACAATTTCTGAAAAAACGCAAGAAAAAGTCTCAAGAAGTGCATTCAACAGAACCAGAGTTCGAAAGTAAATGTATCAGTAACATCACTGTTCACATAAATATATGACAGATACGTGTTTACCTAAGAAAAGGGCTATTTTCTGTTTCTCCAAGCACCCCCCCCCCCGATTATTCCAACCCCCCATTATTGTTATATCGAACCATTTCCAACCCCCCCCCGATTATTCTCACTCCCCCGTTTATTCGGTACTTGAGAGTAAGTTATGTTGCGTATGTGGCAATCAAAAGAGAAGATACCGACAATGGTCATTGAAAGGGCACATTGACCTTAAGTTTGGTGCATTAAAAGTGCGATGTTTGAGCCAGGACTCACCGAGAGTTATGACGAGGAGTCCGTTGTATCCCTTGCTGTAAACCTTGCTCAAAAGGAACTCATAATGAAACAGAAAAAATCTGACCCTATCTTCTGCATTCATCAATCGAATTATGATGCAATCACGACTTCGAATCTGGAATCCCGTGGGGTTGTTATCATTTCTTCAATCGAATCAAAACTTGTCATAAGTCTAAGTCTCACTTACCCGACAGCTTCTTTATCAAATCTTCAACAGCTGCAATCATAAACAAAGACAATTAGAAACATTTTAATGGCATCTAAAAGTCAATGATTTACACTTAGCTGAATCTTTGGCAAATTAGCACACTTATTATGCAGAGTTAAGGCTAGCCTACTACTTCTCCTCTGATTCTAAATGAAACGACAAGCGGCATGAGTTATCAGCATGTTCTAGCAACATTCGCTACAACTGCTAGAACTGGTGGACTTATCACGCTGAGTCCTAGAAAAAGGCTTCCATCCACCCACCGTAGCGAGTGCCCGAGTGGCTTATAAAGTCTTCGTCAGGTGACTGAAGTTAAGCTCGGTCGAGTGAGGTCAAACGCCGGATGGGTGACCTCGAAGACCTGACCTCACAACTCGTCGTCCTTCGGAAGGGACGTTAAACTAGGGGTCCCATGTCTAGATGCGGCATGCACAATGCGCCCAAATTAGCTTTCAAAAGCTAGAAACCCTGACAATCCCACTCAACACAAATTGAAAACAGACAAAACAAACGTACTCACTCTTACAAGGATTCATGGCCTCCTAGCAAAAATTTTGGCCCAATGTGACCGCGAAAACAGGCCATGTGGCCACAATGAAGCTCTGTGATGGGTGCCACAAAAATTTGTGGTAAGTGGCCTTAATAGGATCAAATTTTGATTAGGAGGCCGTATGTCATAGTATGAGCAAGTAGGCTGGGTAGTTTGTAGCGATTACTTTGATGTTCAAAAAGATAACTTTTAGGCACCACTTTAAGCTGAGATCAGACCACCTTAACCAGATATCTGATGTTAGACGGACTCAAGGACACCATTTTTTTCAATCGCGCGTAACATTCATGTAAAGTTCTATCTGTCGCGTGTCCGAAATGATTATTGTAAAATTTTCAATGGAAAATAAGAATTGAACAATAGTCACTGTGAGATAGCAAAGGATCGTGGTTTGCACATGGCCATTGGGGCGGGGGAAATGGGACAAGTAGAAACTTAAACATGATACCTGGATCTCGTCCCTTCTGCTTCACATCTCCAAATACTGCATAAAAGATGGCGAAACAGAGCACCGGCAGCGCGTATTTTTTCATTTCTTGCCACGATCCCAAGAACCTGTCAATAAAAAGATAGAAATGCAAATAAGCTTTAATTAACTACACCCTTGTTCATATAACTTGAAGCCAAGGAACTTTAACGAGTGTCAAAATAATTGCATAAGCGTTTGAACCTATCGAGGGAAATGGAAGGATATTTTGAAACGATAGGGGGCAGGGGTGATGGCATTTGTGGGGTCTGCCACCGGGTTTTTTTTGTTGGTTTTTAGCCTCGTTGTCCAAAAGAGTTTTTCTTACTGTTTTTGCTTTTTTTTAAATTTTTTCTTTTCTTTTTTGCTCAGTCTCGCTTGACTTTTCAAGTTTTCTTTTAAAATGCATGGTTTGAGCTCCTGGGAACTCTGGTGGTGAACTCTCATGGTGGCATCACCCTTGCTACCCTACGAGATGTAAATCTGTAAAAACGTTGTGTGGCGTTGCCACGTTATATCGTTTATGTATATTTGAACCTATCCTGCGAATAAGAACAAAACACAAAGATACCGTTATGCTGTCTTTGGTGGCCAACGATCAAGAAGTCAGATTTGTTAGCATTGAGATTGAACTTCATTCGTCTCATCCACTCTTTTTAGAATTTGGACCAGTAATGGGAAGTATCTTGAAATTATCAAATTTTGAGTGCTCAAAATTTCGCACAAGGTTCGTAAGGGTTCCATAACAATCTTCATGTTATGGAACCTGTGCCCTTGCGAACATTTCAAATCAAGGTTCTTTGAAGCCTTTTCTATGTTTAGACATTATTCAAGTACCTTCCAAGTAATATGATACATGAAACAAGTTAAAATAAAGTAAAATATTTCAAGTTTTCCCTAAATTGATTAAGTTATTAAGTTACACTTTCCTAGTATCGGCGTTTCTTACTTTATTAGCAATCTGAGGGTAGAGTTTCTTATTAGGAGTTTCCTACAATAAAAGACTTTTAAAGCCTATAGAATGTTAAAAACCTCTTCACTTACCAAACAACTTTCTTGTAACTTGCCTAGATGCTTCTACATACGACAGCAGCAAACCTGCTTTGAGGGTGAAGGAGCTATGACCATTGGTATGCTCCTTTCCAACTTCAATACACATCGGGTGGATAGCACCTTCTTGTGAGCAGGTTACTGGTAAGGCCACACATAACGCTTCGATCTTCATGCTATAGCACCTATCGACTTCGTGAGCTGGAAAGAATTTGAAAAAGTGTATTCGTCAAGATAGTCTCATACAATAAGAATCCAAAAAAAAAAACAGAAGCAACATTTTAGAGCATAGTTTTTCAAAATCTGCGAAGAGAGGTGGATGGAAATTGTATGACCTACCTGCATAGGTTCCAAATTTTTAAAATAGCGGGTGTAAAGCTCAATGGCCTATTTCTTTGACCTTCAAAGAAACTTTGCAATAATCCTGCCGTTGGACTTTACTCAGATCTTCAATATTTTTAGAATCAAGATGCCCGGGGGGTGCACTACATATATTTCGGGTACGGGGACATGCCATCGGGAAGGGTATCTATTGTCCAGATATTGGTATAAAGAACGGTATCAATTTTCACAATTTTGGTATAAGAAACGGTACCTATTTTCAAGATTTTTGTATGAAATATATAAGTTCGGATATATTTTTTCGAAAAATTGGTATAAGGTCGGATATACTTTTTCGAAAAATTGGCATAAGGTCGGGTATACTTTTTCAAAAAATTGGTATAAGGGACGTGTATGTTTTTGAAGCCTCGATGGCACGTCCTCGACCAAAATCTGGTCAAGTCCACCCCCCGGGTCAAGATGTTTCTTCTCATTTCCAACATTTCAAGAAAATTCCTAGGCTGTTTGATGCAACATGAAATAATTTCCAAGAAAACCATAGTTTATGGATATCTAAAACATGATATCAAGCAAAAGTCCGTCACTTTTGTGGCTTTTGATTTCCTGTAATGAGCAGAAATATAAGATACGCTGTAATTTCAAAAATATTCAAAATCTCTAAGTGTTCAAACGGTAGAATTATGGATGGGAACACGTGTTTTTTATAAGAAACTGGTTTATAAGAAACTAGTACTAAGAAGGCCAAAATTTTAAGAAACTCTAGTACTATGTCTGAGAAGTACTAAGAAACTTTTCAAAGTTAAAAGCATGGATTTTATAGCGAATAGATCATTGAACCTTCATTCTTGAGCAATATTATCTAACCATTTGTGTTTTCAACATAACAGAACACTGTTTATTCCTTTATGATGTTTTCAATATCAAGAAACATATCTGCCGCAGTGTTAGCAAACACATTGCTAATTCTGCATTCAGAAAAATAAGAAACCAATTAAGAAACTTTTAGTACTAAAATAGACAAAATTTCATGTGAAATTAAGAAACTTTTAGTTCTATGGCCTGATCCTAGTTTCTTACAAAAAAAACGTGTAGCTGAAGTTTCGTTTAAGCCATCTAATTAGGAGAACTAGGCATAGAAGTTTACATCCACCTTATTACGCCGGTTTAAATATTTTGACCCTACGCTTGACCTATTTCTTCTAACTGAATGGCTTAAAGAAACTTTAGCTACCTATCCACAGTTGCACTTTTCAGAAACTCTGAATATTTTTTGAAATTACAGCCTTTTCATCTTTCAGCTCATTTGAGGATATATCTAATGTATCTACAATATTTGTAGCTTTTATCTAAATCTCTCATAATAGTTATGCCTGGTTCGTTTGAACGCCCTTCTTCCTAAGTTTTCTTTTTTCAAGACCTCGGGGTTGTCAAAGTGCTTTGCTGCTCTTGGTATCGTCATCGTAGTATTGTCAAGTAGCTTAAGAAGTGAATCTAGTCATGTAAACTTTTCAATGAAATATATGTGTATTTATGTGTATGTGTGTGGGGACACACACTGTTGTTTAGGGATCTCTTTCTCACCATCCGCTCTAGGATCCTTCTACTGTTTGTTTTGTTTTGACTCTGTTTTAACAGACATTTTTTAAAGCTCCTGTGATACAGACACAGCCACCGACTTTAGCAGTTCTTAACCCTGCGCTTTCTTTGATCTTTCTACCGTCATCTCTGCAATTACAGGCTACTGTAACAGATCTTACTTAAGGTAACTCTGCTTTCCGCTCCAGTGAGCGGCGAGTTGCCGTTTTGCAAAACCACTCTCCTCAGAAAACAGTTAATTTCTCCAATACTATTCGGTCGATCGAAAATCAGTAAAAGGGACGTTGTTGTGCGTGGTCTTGGCACTCGAAAGATATGCAAATCAAAATATTTCCGTTAAGGCTGGCTTTGTAAATTATTTTTCAAAACTTTTTATTGATTTCAGAAAAGTGGATTTATCTCCAAAACTACTTAAAAAATTTTTGGTTTTCTTTGGATATATCCTTAGCTAGATTGTTGATATACAACTTTGCCCAGTCTGATTGAAAAAGCTAGGCTAGGTTTGTCGCAATCGAATTTTATATTTCTGTTTGCTTTTCGACACTGAAGGGTAAAAACCTTGGTCAACAGATTACTACGTTAAGAATCACGCTTTCAAACACTCAGCCTTTGGCTGCATTCACATTGCACAATCTTTTGTAAGCGCGTAGACGCTCGTGCAGAAATCCCCATACCTATATTTTGCAATCTGAACACTTCAAGGAATTAGTGTGGCGGATTTCTGCACGAGCGTTTACGCGCTTACAAAGGATTGTGCAAGGTGAATGCAGCCATATAATGACTCTCTGAAATGTTTCCATTGGCAAAAGAAGGAACGTGATCTCGAGCGTGATCTGTTCGGAATGCTGTATTCAAGTCTCAATAGACATCATTGGAGCGCTTGTGAAAGTATCATTTCTTGAATGCTACCATTTTTACAGCCTTCCGTTTCATGTCCTTTGAGACTTTCATGAGCATTCACAAATATCAATTTCTTTAAGAGTTAACAATGAACAGAGATCTGAAGCTAAGCTTTTTCCAAAGGGTTCAACTCTTTCTCATGTCCTAATCAGTTGACCAAGGTTTCTACCCTTCGTAGTCACAAAGTAAACAGAAGCATAAAATTCGATTGCGAGAAATCTAGCCTAGCTTTTTCAATCAGACTTGGTAAAATTGTAGATCAACAATCTAGCTAACGATATAGTGAAAGAAAACCGAAAACTTTTCGAGTAATTTTGGAGATAAACCCAATTTTCTGAAATCAACAAAAAGTTTTGAAAAATAATTCACGAAGCCAGCCTTAACGGAACCATTGCGATTTGCATATCTTTCGATTGCCAAGATTATGTAGAACGATGCCTTTTTACCGACTTTCGATCAACATAATAGTATTGGAGAAATTAACAGTTTTCTGAGGAGACTGGATTTGCAAAACGGCAACTCGCTGCTCCCTGGCGCGGAAAGCAGAGATACCTTAATTACTCATTGTAACAGACGAGGTTAGACTGATTACATGTCGTAGTTTTGCTCCTTGATAGGCTGATAATCGCTACAACTACGACTCATGATCGAGCTATTCGAAAAATCGGCCAGTTGAGGCTAGATGAGGCCAGCCTCGTAATGATAATTCCGGTTCCGCGGAATACACATAAAGCGGGTGTTCTTGGTCGGCAAATTATTGAGCATGTCTTTTGATCTGTGTTGTTGTTTTTTCATTGCCAGACAACTCCCAAGTGCTCCCGTCTCTTCATGGCATTCTTGCATGCATTCATTATGGGCTCGGAAAACAAAATCATTTTGTGAAATCGACTTTTCGCATCGCATAGGTCGCAACGCTGATCTTCTCTCGACGAACCAGATCACAAGTAGAATGTCCTGCGATCTGATTGGTCGCGCCATTTTTGCGGCGATTTTGATTGGATTTTCAGTTAGTTTGATTATCAGGCCCAGATGAAGCGCAGTGGCGGCATCCAGTTCAATGAACGAAACAGAAGCTGGGACTGAGGTAGTTAGTCTAAGACGAGGTAACGGATAGGAACCACTTATGAAATTGTTTTGTATCCTTTGTAATTTCGATATCTTTATGTATGCTCCATCTGACTTTGAACAGTCATTACACTGATGAAAGCTTAGGACAAAACTTTACACAGAAGTGCTTTTTCTTTGAATATCTACTTTATGTTTAAAGCATCTTTGAGACTGAGCTATATGTAGCAAATCTATATTAAAAATAATCATAAAAGAGATAGCTATAGGTCCTTAATCAAGTGTTTCAGTACATCATCATCAGAATTGAAAGAAACACATTGAGCATTGCTATAGCTTTATCTTTATCTAAAATAATGCAGCAAATCTACATTAACGATAATCATAAAAGAGAAAGATATAGGTCCTTAATCAAATGTTTAAGTGTTGAAAGAAACACTTTGAGTGTAACAATAGCTTTCTCTTTATCTAAAATAACATTGCAAATCTATATTAAAGATAATCATAAAAGAGATAGCTGTAAGTACTTGATGAAATGTTTTGGTGCAATCGTGTAATTGAAAGAAAAATTTGGAGTGTAGCTATGGCTGTCTCTTTTCTATGCAGTTAACCTAGCCAAGATAATCATAAAAAAGATAGCCATAGGTAGCTGATCAAAACTTTCTTTGCAATTATTTGAAACTTACAGAAAAATTTTGATTGTAGCTGTGGTTTTTTCTTGAATGAAACTAATAATGCTTTCACACATGGCCACAGCTTTATTCAAAGCACTTTAAAATTCAAGTAATTGAATTGAATGAATATGAATTATTGGATGGAAAAGCTAGAAGGCCTTATTTGACAACCTAGATTATTGTAATCTATTGTAATTTTCAGTGAATGGCGTAGAAGTCAACAAATTTTCAGTGCAATTATTGATTGGAATCAATACAGTCAATTGGAAAACAATAAGGAGTAGATATCCTGGGGGGGGGGTACTAAACATATTTTGGGTACAGAGACATGTCATTGGAAAGGGTGTTGATTTCAATGATTTTGGTATAAGGAACAGTATCAATTTTCGTAATTTTGGCATAAGGAACGGTATCGATTTTGCAATTTTGGTAAAAGGAATGGTACTGATTTTTATGATTTAGGTATAAGGAATTATATCAATGCATTTTTGGGAAATTTGTATAAGGCTGCATATATCATTTCAGAAAATTGGTATAAGGTCAGGCATATAATTTTGAAGATTTGGTATAAGGTCAGGTTTATATTTTCATTAAATTAGTATAAGGTCGGGTATAAATTTGAAAAAATTGCTATAAGGAACGGGTATGTTTTTGAAGCTTCCATGGCACATCCCCATCCAAAATCTGGTCAAGTACCCCCCTGGGTAGGTATGCAAGATTGGAAAGTTTGCAGAAGGCGCAGGGGATCTGCCCTTTATCGTAACAGAGAAATTGGCTGCACAAGGCAAACTTTCCAATCTGGTAGATTTATAAGCGCCTTTCTCTTGCAAGAAACCAGCTTGTAAATCTACCAACAAAACTTGCAATCATTAATGTCAAATCTAACATTGAAAACATGTCTAAATACAAATAATGATTGCCTGTTTAAATAGATATTTTGTGATACACTGTTCTCATAGGCCAGACTGGAAAGTATGACATGGGTGGGGTATTCATTCCAGACTGCTAATAAAGTTGAGCGTGCGGAAGATCTTCCACGCTCAATTCCGGGAAGAACGATAGTTTTATTGTTTAAAACAATGGCCAGGCGTGAATCTCACTTTGCAACCTTATCAGTCTGGCATTCATCCCTCACACACTTTTATGTTATCCATGCAGCCATCGGTGCATTTGCACGATTTGCTGACAGGATAGCATATTTACTTGCATTATATGTAAGTTATGCTATGCTATGCTCATATGCCCATTCTCAATTCAAATTTTCATTTCATTTCATTTTTAATTTATGTACATATAAAATAAGAATACCATCTGGGCTATTTTTATCCCTGCTTGAACATCCTCTGTGCAATTTTCAAACTTTCCAATATGGCTCCCGCTAAAGGTTGATTTCTTGCATACAGTTTGTCCCATCTTCAGTCACTGTACATATGGAGTCTACCATGGATGCTTTGTGACTTGGATCGTTTAACTGGAACTGGACAATATGCAACTTCTTCCTCTCATTCCTGCTCATCAAAATTTCATCACCAATCCCACACAAAGGCCTCTAAACCTCTAAAGCAACAAACAAGGGAATCCATCATGTATCTATCTCACTCACGTCACCTCTAAAAATCTTCCCGTTAGCGTTGAAATCACCAGGTCAATTTCTTCACATAAGTAGTATTCAGTGCCTGGTCGTTTGCTTTGTTCTGCCGTACTTTCACAAATCCAATAACTCAGCAGTTTCAGACAGCTGGCCGAAGTGCCGAAGTTGGTCCATTATACTTAGTGGCCATGATGGGCCTAGTCTGGAGTCTGCCAACGTCTGATTGATTCAAATCTTACCGCTTAAAATATCAGTATTCTGACAACTTTTTCTAAACTTCCCAGTATCTGGATAAGTGCGAGAGGCTTCCTGGTTTGCAGCAATCCTTTTGTATTTTGTTCATGTCGACAACATAACGTCTGTCGTGTTTCCCGATGTTTCCTTCAATCTTTGATTGAAATCGAAAAACTTTCCCGCCAAAATTGTTGACCTCTGACCTTGACCGCGCTCGCCCCAGTACAGAGTTCAAAGTTTAGTTGGCCTGACAGTAGCCCCCCCCCTTGCCTGCCTCGCAGCTACAACATCAGATTTTAGCGCCTCTGGGGCTTGTTCCCAAAATTTTTCGTAACCAGGCCCTTTAAATGGCTGGATATTTAATGCCCGTTTTGTGAATAATTCGCCACTAAAAGGGCAACAGATCACGATCAATTGGAAGCTTTCTTGGGAAATTTTGAAATAGCTCTTCAAAATCACTCAGAATAGATTGCTTTTAGTTCTATGGAATTTCTGGCAACTTCCTCCTAGTCTTCATTAGTTGGGGTTTATTCCTCACATCACAGCGTTTTCAGCAAAAAGCGGAAGGTCTATCGAATAATTGGGGAGAGCCCCTCCTTTCAGCCCCTCGTTCCCAACGGGCCTAATTGCAATAAATGCATTGACGAAAAGAAGATGGAACAATCAAACATGAGATAGCTAGGCTGAATCCAGACTTATTAAAGAAATTTCAGTTGCAGCTTTCCCTTCGAGTTTGCCCTTGCGAGAACTAGCCGCGTCTTGGCCTAGATACCTTCTCGCAAAAAAAGAAATTCATTTAGTCGAGCTGAGTCTGGCTGTGTATGATGACCTCGAAAATTCACCTAAAACCGACTCTTTTTCGTCTCAATGGTAAATAATGTAATTTCGCTTTCACCACGAAGTGGTGGATTAGAGAACAAGCATGTCATTACTTTACTTGTAGCAGGTAGGGCCTATAACCTAATCTAAAAAATTAATCTAGTATTGTCCTAACAAACATAACGGTAACCTAATTTACATTATAGATTCAGATTTCAGTTTGAAGCATTTTTGATACAAAAGTTGCTACTAAATTCAAACAGTTCTTATCCTCTTGACTCAATAACAAATTCACTCCAAGAACTGAGCTAGTTTACATTTGGATATACATTAGCTATTTTGGTTTCGAGACATTTCCTGTCCTCTTGAAAATGTGGGCACATCATGACGAAGTGAGCTTCATCTCCAAGAACTTGTATTCAAAAAGAAAGGCAGCATTTGAGATGCCTATCAGATCTAGGTACTCCCCTATTTTTTTCTATCAGTCCAGCTGCTATTTCAAGGTTGTGGGCACTCATTCCCAACTTTGAAAAACATTGACTCTTTTTAAAGGCACACTGTCGTGGCGCTGATTGGGCGAATAAGACAATGAAAAAGAATCGAATTAGTCGAGCTTAAGTAATTTCGCTGTACACTGAAATTCATGAAGACGATAGCAATCTGACTGCCCTTATCCTCGAAACAAAGTATGACGTAAGGGCATAAAGGCTTGATAATTGTTCCGAGGCCAGGTCTTTTGTTAGTGATTTCAACATCATGACTAGCTAATCAAAGCCACGACAGAGTGCCTTTAAAGTGGTTTATTACACCCAGATATGTTTCGAAGCTCTAAACCGACTTTATCTGAGCATAAGTGCAAAGCCTTTTGTCCTTCACTAAATTATCATTGAGATCAGTCAAGGTTCAGCTTTCAAAGAAGCATCTAGCCTTTGACTTGATAGCAGAGACGTGTCACTTGGTAAAATATCATATCTGGCTTGCAATTCAGGAGCCCTTGATACCAGTTAACAAAACCTGGGTCAACAGCTCCACAAAGGAAGAGAAAGGATTAACAGGCAAGTCGATGTGGCTCAAAGGCATTCAGTAATTGCAGTCTTGCAAAGAATTTTAGAATGCAGATGTGTCTATTCTGCTAAAAGGAAATTCTTCCTAATTCAGCATAGACTGAATCCGTACAAGTTATTGATTCTACACCAAAGATGTCTTTGCACTCATAAATATCAACACAATGCTAGCTACATTCAGATACCCTTCAAGTAATTCTACAATGTATCTGTTCCTTCATAAAATAACTGATAGAAATTCTGTCTTGGGAAAATTAACCTGGCTGTGTATGAGCTTAGACCAAGATGGAACACTGACTAGTTGCTCTCATTTATATCGGTGTGTTCGTAAGGAAATACTGAAAGCATGTGTGAATTGAGCTCACGAGGGAATAAGGAGGTAAAGAAAAAGATCATTTCAAAACAGCAGTAAAACAATAGTAAACATATGTTCTGTAAGCATTTTACTGGAACATAACATGATCTAGTAACTGAACTCCGACTCTTAACCTTTGTTTTTGATTCTGTCAAAAATACTTCACCTAGTTGCTTTCATGACTTTTTCTTATTCAGCTCATCTGTTCATCAGTATTCCACAAGACAGGCCAGTCAAACTGATTTATATATGTCTTGAAAAAACAGCCTTCAATGTGATCTAAAGTAGATTCGTTATTTTGGTGCTAAACTTTGGAACACATTGCCCGTTGAACTCCGCAATGCGCCATCAAAAGCGTCGTTAAAAAAAACTGAAAATTTATTTATTGAATAAGGTTGACCGATGAATCTAAGTTTTTTCTTCTGCTACTGATGATGCAAATGATTAATATGAATTCAATTAGATTTACTTGGTAATATTCATAGGAAAGGGGGAGGCTCTCTCCTCGATTAGTTTACTCATTGAGAGAGCTCCTCCTTTAAGTAATTCCCTGCATCCAATTTACTTAGTTCCTCCTTTATTTGTATTTGTATATTGCATTAATTTTTGTATCAATTTTCTGTAACATTATTATCTTTGTTGTGTAGTTATTTGTTTGTATTGTTAGAACTTTAAATTGTACTTAGAGAATTTTAATGATATATGAAACTGACACTGGAACTGATCGAGTTCTGGTGATTTTTTAGCCTGATAACCAGACCCAATTTCAAAGGAAATAGTGGTCTGTTCAATACCGTCATAAAGCTAGTTCAGACCTCGTTTGAGAATTGCTCAGAATAATTTGCTAATCATTTGTAAAGAAACCATTTACCCAGGAAGCTCTTTGAACTTTTTCTGAAAAAGAATACTGCAGTTTGTATACGACCTGATTACTCTTTGTTCTGCCTTGCATAGAAATTTTATCTCTCACCCAAGGGGCTAATCGTGTAGTTAATTAAACTGTCTCCCTTGCTGCCCTAAAGCATTTGGCTCTTTGTTTTCATGATAATATTTAAGCTTTAAGATAATTATGCGCATACATTTCCCTCAGAACTTGGAAAACAGTCCTGTTAAAAAAGAGGCTCTGAACACGATTTGAGTCAATATTTAACAGACCACTATTTCCTTTGAAATTGGGTCTGGTTATCAGGCTAGTAATTTTTAAGCAGAGATACCTTTTTTGACATCCAGGACGACGTATCATTCAAATTTCAATAATTAGAAGCAGCATTTAATTGTAGTTTTTAGTGAATTTGATAAATATGTCAAAGATCATTTAGATTTCAGTCATTTTAGAAGTATAATTCATTTATAGTCTTTAATGACTTTTAATAACAGGAAACAGCAGATTGATAAAGAGCATCAACTTGTCCATTCAGCTTTGAAATGGATGCACTTGCAAGTTCAAGAGTTACTTCTTTGCCAAAAAGCAGATGACGTAATTCCTGGAAATGATATATTTAAGATTAATTAATTCAAGTGTCATTATATCTATGGGTTTAAACATTTAGGGGACGGCCCACATCGTTAAAAAGGGTTTTGATGTAAAATTCTGTTACATTCTTCTTCGAATTCAATAAGTTGGAAGGAAATTAGCGTACAGTTCCGTATCTCTGCTGTGGAAGTCTTTGGTAGTTTAGTTTCAAAATGGTGGTATTCATTATTACTGAGTCTGTGACGTCATGAAATTGTAAATCGTGAACCAGAAAAGCTACAGATTTCTGATTGCCTTGGCACACTATTGCAGACCTTCATAAACTATGGTTTCTTGAAGACTGTTTCACTCTTCCTGTATTAATTTAGGATTTATAATGATTTTGATTTTTACAAATTTTTCACGAATTTTTCCAAAACGGATTAAAATTTCCTAAGGTGGACAAAAATCAAGATATAAACAAATTTCCACAGCAAATTTTCAGAACAGTACCCCAGGTTCCATTTAAGTCATTCAGTTCAAAGAAAGTTTGATAAGATTTTACGTCCAACTTTTTGAACATTTGAGTCCTATGCTAAATTTTACTTCTATGGGTTTACAAAGTTTACATTCATCAGTTTATCAATTTTATATTTATAGGCGGAAAACAAACGGTTGATCTTGGTATAGCAAACTTTTTTAAAGATTTTAATCCTATGCTAAATTTTACCTCTTATGGGTTTACAAAGTTTGCATTCATCAGTTTATCAATTTTATATTTATAGGCGGAAAACAAACGGTTGATCTTGGTATAGCAAACTGTTTTAAAGATTTTAATCCTATGCTAAATTTTACCTCTTATGGGTTTACAAAGTTTACATTCATCAATTTATAAATCTTGTATTTTTTGGTAGAAAACAAAAGGTTGATCTTGGTATAACAAACTTTTTTAAAGATTGAAGTCTTATCCTAAATCTTATTTCTATGGGTTTACAAAGTTTACATTCATCGGTTTACAAATATATATTTATAGGTGAAAAACAAACGGTTGATCTTGGTATAACAACTTTTTTAGATTTGAGTCTTATGCTAAATTTTACATCTGCAGGTTCAAATTTCATGTTTATCGGTTATAAGCTGAAAACAGACGGTCGATCATGGTGTAGCAACCTTTTCAAAGAGTCAAGCTCAATGCTAAATCTTACATTTACAGGATTAAAATCTTTGTTTATAGGCTGAAAACAAACACGATTTTGATTTTAATGTCAAATAAATCATTAACTAGAACAGCTTGCGCGCAAACAGAACCAGAATGGAACGTGGAGTTCTTCATTCCCATACAAACACATTACCGGCACTTTTTCTAATTCCTGGGAATCAAAGATGAATGACTCACCAAAAACACTGTCTCATCTTAGTTAGGCTATGATTGATAGATTAACATTTCAGCATTAAATATCGGCCACATACTTTTTATTCCACAGCCCGCCGAACGGGTAAACTTTTCTGACTCACCCGTTAGTGCTTAGGTACTCGACTCACACTAATGAGCAAATTTGCTGAGGGTTATTGTTTGTAGATTTCTGATTTCAATTGAAAGAATTTATTCATAACAAGTGGGCTTTTCTTTTAAGCTTGAGGACAAAATATGGGGTGGAGTGGACACTAGAAAGCAGAAGAGAACAAAAGTAAAAAAACCTGTCCAGTTTGACCAAAATCTGTCACATGTTGCTCCTTCTTAGCGGTCCTGACGTTCGATCTTTTGTATGCAGAATGACCAATTTCATGAAGGGCATCAAAGAAATCATTCTTTCCATAAAATGAAGACAGCTCATGTCTGTAAAATGACAAACCATTTGTGTTCTGCTGCAATAATTTGTTGGAAAAGGTCTTCAAGTAATCTTTCATTCCTGAGAAGATTGAAAAATACAAATATGCTGTAAAGACAATTTGTATAAACTGATAGAGCAGGGCTTCAACCTTTGCGAAATTTTGAAATTAAATATGTAAAATTTCATTGCGGGATTCATTCTACTGGATCGAAGGGAACTTAAGGTTGCTTTTCATAATTGTAGCAAAAGTATCTTTTTACCGTATATCGTCGTTATGTTAGTTACAGCATTTTTAAGCTTTACGGTTCGCAATTTCAATTTGAGGATGTTACAATTGTTCGGTTAGCTGAAAATTTGAAAAAAATTCTGTAAACTCTGGAAAGGAGACGATATCAAAAATACTCTTTTTGGAATTATGGCGAATGACATATCCCTTCTTCTACTCAGTTGAAGGAATTAGGCAGTAAAATTTTTCTTCATTAAATTTTAAAAATTTTGCAAAAATTTGAGGCTCGTGTTTAAACTGATAATGCATGTGTAGCTAACAAATCAGGCGTCTGTTTTATTGGCCATGGGGTAGTCATTGTCTTTCGCTCCCCATGGTATCGTACCTGTAGTGTTGTATAGTAATTAGAATAGGTATAGTTAAATGTACTATATTGTAAATATTTATAATTGAATAAAAAAAAGAAAATTGTCTCCCGCCCCGTCATTTTTCATAATATTTCAATGAAACTTTTTGAGAAGTTGCACAATAAGTAGTTGCAAAAAGTCAAAAAGTTTCATGGCTATAAATATCTTCCTGGCAGAGTTATTTAAAAAAGTCTACTCCCAACCAAAATAGGGTTAACAGACGTGAGTGGTACATACGCAATTTGAAACGCGATAAACATCTAGTCAGAAGTGGTGTTGGCAGCCTTTACAGAGAAAAAACTTCTTAAAACAGGTAAAGTTCAGCATCGATCACTTAGACATGGCAAATATTACTGGCAAAGGATCTCACCTTCTTTTGTGTATCTATACCAAAAGATCATATCTCGTTTGTCAGCAGCACGCAATTTCGTAGCATTCACTGAAAAAAAGCAATTCTTTAAATTGCATCGACCTTGTAAAATAGTATGTTGCAAAGTATCTATTGGTCAGAAGTCGATTCGTGCCACGAATTCTTGCGGGGTAACAGTCAGAATCAGTTACACGTAGCAGCTTCACTTTTGCCTGAACTGATAACTCTACAATTACGAATCATTTCCCTACACTTGCAGAAATAGATTAGCTCCGAAATGATTTTCTACCAGAGATCTGAATAAGTGGCGTTGGGGCTTCTGTCACTATTGTGTACATTCCAACTGTATCAAGCTATGCATTTAGCTGCTGGGCAGAAACCACCTGCTACTTTTCTCTCACGACTACCGGGTCTAAACTGCCTCAACAATCAGTTTTCTAGAACCAGCAGTTA
The DNA here is from genome assembly GCA_964019985.1 of Aurelia sp. 4 Dawson et al 2005. Taxonomy (NCBI): domain Eukaryota; kingdom Metazoa; phylum Cnidaria; class Scyphozoa; order Semaeostomeae; family Ulmaridae; genus Aurelia; species Aurelia sp. 4 Dawson et al 2005. The sequence goes on from OZ026506.1 coordinate 7,804,717, forward strand.
TATTTGAAAATTTCCTTTCCCCGTCAATGTATATTTAATCCCCGTTAAAACTACATAATTCACAACTTCCTCACTGTATTTTGAATGTCCGACGGGGTCATTACTGGGGGGGGGGGGGTGTTGCCACTCATGCTTTTAGTGCACAATAAGAAGAACTTACTCATAGTCATAATGTCTTCATGTGATTTGATCATATCAGATTCAATAGATCGTCTGCTGTTTTGAAACAATCTTTTCCCATGTTCGTAATTCTTAGATATAGTTTCAATTCCACTGGTAATGTCTTTGTATGCTGATATGATGCTTCGAGTTTGCTGACAGTGTGATTGCTCTGAAGGAACAGTATACAAGATGAAATGTTTGAAAGCAAAGGAGAAAACAAGAGATCTTAGCTATGTATTTTACAAAAATGAACTTAGACTTGAGGCCTGTTTTGCATACAAACCCGAAATTACTCATACCCACACCAGATTCTCAGTACTTTAGGGACAGAAAGTTTCGCGAGGAGAAAAAATCGCGAAATTAAGGGGATAAACTTTCGCGATAGGCATTTTTTTCCCAAATTTCGCGACAAAAACTTGCGCGATCGAGAAGAAAGATGCATTTTCGCTTGAAGAAAAGAACTTTCGCGACTGAAGAAAAGTGAGGGGAAAAACACAATTTTCTATTCATTTTCAGTACTGCTCACAGTTACGGTGACAATTTACAAAGTTTTATAGCCCAAGAGACTAAAGATTGGGGTGATTAAGGAACAGTAAAGCAAAAACTTGAAGAAACGAAAAAAATTGGATAGAAATAACCTTCACAAGTCGAGAATTTTCTGTAATTTCGCGAGCAAAAACTTTCGCGAATTTGACTTTGGATTATGCCTTGGCAGAAACTTTCCCGAAAACTGCCGAAAAACGCGAAAATCGCGAAACTTTCTGCCCGCGAAACTTTCTGCCACTAAAGTATTTTGCTTCGTTCTATTTGGGGACCAATTTCACTTTGGCTGGAAGTTCGCAGGACTATGAGCATCAAAGGCTGAAAGTGAGTAGTACAGGAGATATTTGAAGGAATGAAGTATCTTACTAATTGTTCGGCAAATATAACAAATTGTTCGCTTCAAAATACTCCAAACATAGCAGAGCAAATCATAGCATGAGTACGAGTAATTTCCGGCTGAACTTGACATGATCCTGTCTTGAAAGGATACCTCGCTTAGCCAAGATAACCAGGCTCCCTTTTGAAATATAAAGATTTACGAAGGAGGTTCAAGAGAAAACAGAATCATGGACTTGCCAAAGGCGTCATATAATAAAGATAGTGACAACTTGTCGCGAACAGCTCCTCATCAATTATTCATAAGATGCATGCGACCTGACTTGACACGATGTTTGTAGGAGGACGTAGCCACAAGGAATTTGGAAACCAGGGGGTCAGTTGTATCTGTCTTCACATTTGTGCTGTTTTGGAAATGGTGGCGCCAATATATCAACATCTGTTCGTTTTGACACAGCCATTTATGTTTCAAAGTTGGTTTGCCCCCGTCATTTTCCTTCATGGAAAAGCAGAATCTTGTCTGCTATTGGTCAAACATTATGATCAAAAGTGCCGTCTGCCGTACCGAAAACCGTCCGGCCATCCAGCTGTTATCCAGCTGTGAGCTGCTCGCAAGAAGTCGTCTCTTCCTTTCCTCCAGGACGACTTGGGCAAGCTCAAGAGAATCAAGCTGTCATACTTACCATCACACTTTATGTAAATATGAATAAATAGATAATTTTACAGTTTACGGTTGAAGAAGACATAAATGCCCAAAGAATACAGGCATCAATCTGGTCTTTCGCGCTGTTTTCACTTCTTTAGAGCTGATTGCTGAATAGTTTCGCCCAGTAGGGCGGAAAAAGAAACGTCCAAATATTTCCACTATCAGCACCTATGCTGGCCTGACGTCCAGTGTGAAACCGGCTCAAGTAATTATTAGTAAACAAGTTTTTGTTTCAAATACTTCACATTTAGTAATTTGTCTTTAAGGGTGTATTTAGTTGTACTTCTTACGTCTATGTTAAATGCCAGGGGGTAGTCATGATATATTGCTCCTTCTGATAAAGTATTTGTAGTGTCGTATAGTAGTTCGTAAGTAGTGTCGCAGGTAATTTCATTATTGTAAACTTTTATATTGATTGTAAAAAACCCCTCAGACAAAATATCTGATTACCTTGCAGAGATGTGAAGTTGTATTTCTGACTCGCATGCTTGCCAACTGTTGCAAAAGGTATTGATCTGCGTATAGCAGCCCATGGAGAATAATGAGCAAAAGCCATGACAGTGTGATCCCCCTTTGTGGTAAAGCCTGGAATCCTTCTTTCAGCATTCTTCAGAAGATACCTATCAACAGCATCATGTTTTGCATGTGCAACATGGAATCTTCTGGATGATTTTTCTTTCGTCATATCATTATTGACACGAACGAGGCTCTTCTTTACGGTTTCGATCTGCACATAACGTAACTCAGCTTCCTCAAGAGCCTTGTACATGTCATCGATGCTAGGATAAGCAGATCTCAAGATCCGTACAGCAACATTCTTATAAAATTCACCATTAAAGCATATATCATAGTTGCCACTGTGATGAATTGCTGGTCGTGTATTTAAGGTAAAGGCAAGTTGAAATGGTAGGCATGGCGGAACAATAGCGTCTACAGGACTGTCAACTAGGAGACTTGTAATTTGCACAAGACCATCTTTGTCTGCTTGTTCAAGAAGACGCGTGATTTGTGTTTCAATATTGGTACTGCTGTCAACAATAACTTTGGCCTTTCTTGCAATATCAACTGCTTCCCTGACAAGAGCGGTAAGCTTTGCAACATTCTCAGCCAAGTACTTTGCTTCTTTGTATCGATTCACAAGAACCTGTGAAAAAATTGCGAGTTTACGAAGAAATTGAAATTGAAATTCACACCGAGTACAGCAGTGACTAGACTGTGTGCAGACTCTACTAGACTTATGACCTAGCGTCTCTCGTTTCCCTGTGCTTTTTTATTTGATGATAGTGCTTCGTTCAACAGAGGCTCATGATATTACTCTGAAAAACCTGGCTCTATTTAGGCCCAAACTATGGGATTCCTAGAGCACCAATCAGATTGCGAGATTTGGCGAAGAACGATGCTGTCGAATTTTCAATTCGAATGGTGCAGTCGACTAGATTTTGAACGAAATTGCTGCGGCAGGTAGGTGAAGATTTCTCTGGTTTGTTTTGGTTTGTGCATTTTACTTTTAGGGTATATATGTCGATTTTTATATATTTATATGATATTTAGGATTGATTGATAATTAATAAAACTGAAAATGAAACTGAGATTTGAAACTGAAGCTAAAAATTAAATGATATGCAAAAGTGAATTTAGCTTACCCTAATTTCTCGTACATTTTCAGTGGCAGAGGTAGAGGCTGCGATTTTCTTTGCTTCACATTTCACTAAACACATGACATTGACAACTTTTTCTGCATCTTCACTCCAAGTCAAGCATTTCATATTTCGTTGGCCTGTTTCATCAATGCAGCTTTGTTGCCATTCAATGCCAGGCATTGCAACTACAAATTAAGCAAAATTGTATCAAATCATATGCGCATACGAATTGGGTTAGTGTTGGAAAGGAAAATATGAGGCCTGAAATCTTAAACGTACAGACTGAGCTTGCGAGGTCTGTGCACTAAGACGAGGGCTTTATATTTTCCTGTGCAAAGGTAAAACTGGATAGTGTTAGCTTCGCTTTAGCAAGTGCTAGCCTCTTGGGTGAAGAGAAAGACTTTACAAGGATGTCTTAGCTGGAGAATGCTGAAAAGGAGCTTAAACGCTCAATCAAATCGCAAAGAGACGTCGAATGCAAAAGCCCAGGGACCGCGGGGCAGGGTAGGCTAGGTGGGCTATAGCCCACCCACTTTTTGGCAACAAATGGTCTTATTTTTGTTGGCATTTTGAAAACGATTAGCACTTAGTCGGCTGAAAGAGAAGCTGAAATTGGAACCGTTAAAGACGAATTCAGAACGATATAGGTTGAAGCTCTTGATTTTGTGGCACTTTTTAAAGATCTACGATTCAATCAACAAAATTGCAAAGCATACAAACAGCTCGAATTGCTACTCCTCGACGCATTGGTGGCGTTGGCATCCAATGATTTTGCAGATGGATGGAATTGAATATTTGAAACTAGTCACTATGATGGTGATAATTTCTTCATGTTATTATGAAAAGGGCGTTTTCCAGCAACCCAATAAGCATGATCCTAAAATAATTTTCCGGGCGCTACGCCTCCAGACCCCCAGTTTACACTAGCTAAGCGCTCGCTTCCTAGCCTATCCACTTTTTGGATCGCTCCGCGATCCTTGAAGCCCACAGTACAGTACCTTTTTTACAGGCATTGCTACCTTTATTGCTGTGGAATAAAAAAACATAAGTGTTTGATCAAAATTCATTTCTTATAACAATAGACCTCATAATACAAAAGAGCCTGAATCAAGAGTGATTTCGTTATACTGTTATGCACAACGTTCGTTCAAGTGGCTTTAGGGCTTCTATCACTATTGTGCACATTCGAAAATTCTACAAATGTAGCAAAGTGTCCTTCGATTCTGATTCATTTAAGGACAGCTATAAGATCTATTAAAACAGATTAAAGGCCCCTGCATATGGTTTTGTGTCAGAGTTGTTTATGGCCCTTTCCAGTCATTTTGCAACAAATGAATTTTTGTTAAGCAAAAGTTACCTGTGCTTTCTTGCAGATAAAAATTTGACCAAGTCAGAAAAAACTTCAGTGTTTCTGCCATCATCGAACAAAATTTGGATCATCCTAATCCATACATTACCTTAGGATCTACGATTCTTCAAACGTTTGAACTTTTTTTGGTGCACTCATTAGTAAAAGATATCTTCTTTGTATGTTTGTGTAAATCATCATTTTTGACAAATTGTTCGAAAAAGTTGCATCAAGTAATGAGATTATTTGCATAAATAAAAACAAAAACAGTTGAAAAACATTTGTTGGTATAATTCATCCAAAGTTCTGGCCGAATGACATTATATTTCTGAACAACAGTCAAATTTTGCAACGTGCAAAATAGACCTCCGTTGGGTGTATGGTAAAGTTTCCAGTTGCGTCATCTCTTGAGCAGTCGTATATCATATTGATCACAGAGTAGTTTCTTTAAGCATTCATAAAATTGTAAATAGTTTCTTTTTATAAAATATTCTTTTCATTTACCGGGTGGCCCAAAAAAAACTTCACGAGCAAGATCGCAAATATTTCCTTGAAAGGAAATGTTACGAAGACAAAAAAGGTATCAGCACGTAGCTTAAAGGCTCCGCTATCTTTTGAGACGTTGTTTTGTCAGTTTAAGATATGGGTACTGTCCGAAGAAAAAGTTTCCAAAATGCGGAAATTTATTGATTTCTCGGATGATTCTTTCGCTTTCCAGTCCATCTTTTGGAAAGTGGCAAAAAAGTTTAATTCTAAATTTGCTTTGGAGCATGAAATTTGAATGAGGAAACGAAGTCAATTATTTTGCAAACAAAAAATTTCCCCAGACAACTTCTAATCCATCGCTATGTCCAGTTTTCACAAAATGTTGACCGGAATATGATGTCGATTATTTCACTCAAAATGAGGAATCCTCGATTCGAAATTTTCATTGAATCTGGTTTTTCGGACGGTAGTCATTGCTTAAAATGACCATGCAGCGTCTCAGAAGATAGCTAAGCCTTTCAAATAAACTGTGATAGAATGCATTTGGCAATAGCTTTTGATTTCAGGGAGCTAATTATGATCTAGCTTGTGAATTTTTTTGCGTCTCCCGGTAGTTGACAGGGCAAGCTGTAAAGCAGTAATTATGTATTTACTGAAGCTTTCAACTTGTATAAAGAATCAAAAATGAAAGTGAAATGAAATGAAGGCTGCGCTCCAGATCCAGCAGTTTGAGCGCGCGGGCGCTGCGACCTGATAGGAGCGCGCGCAGCTGTTAAAACTTTAGCAATCAATAAAATCGCAGCGGCCAATCTCGGGACGTTTTGAGAGCAGGAACAAGTTCAACTCTCATCGCAGATTCTTGAAGTCACTACCGAAAGAACTAATCCTATTGCAAGAATCTGACATCATGCATGACCTCACTTTCAACATGTCCGATGAAGAAAGTGTGCACCCAATTCAAATGGAGATTAATTCCAGAGATTACGGAGCGCGTGTGAAGATGGTCACAGCGCCTGTGCACTCACATAGCTGGACATGGAGAGCACCCTTTAGTGTAGGGTTGAGCAGAATGTTTGCGATGTAATAGAATTAATTTATAAAGCAAAAAATATTCGTTTAAGACACCTGTTCTGCATTTGTCAATGCAATCAGTTGAGACATCCAAGATGGAAATATCAATCTTTGAATTCAGCATTTGAATTTGATCTCGAATACGTTGCATTTCTTTGTTGTGACCAGCCTCTTCTGTTTCGTATCGTTTAAGCAACTTTTCTGTCTCAGAAAGAACTTTGACAGCTGTTTCCTTTCCTTTCACTACCTGCGCTTTCACATCAGCTAGAGCTTCTCGAAGACTTTCTTTTGCATGTGTTTGTGCTTGAGTCCTTAAATCTACACGGTACTACAAGAGATGGTCATTTGATAGAATAAAAACATGCATCAGGTGATCCAAAACGGTGAAAGGAGAAAATGTTACATCAAATAAAATAATTGACCGAACTCAGTGATTCAAGCTTTGCTTAGTAGATAAATGAAGGTCTAAGTTCAAATCAAACCTTCCATTTCGCAAAAGTAACGCTGGCCAAAAATGCCTTACCTACTTGGGGCCAAAATGGAATAGCCTATCTTCTCATTAAAAATCTACAGATAGCATCAACTCATTCAAGCATAAAATCTAGGACAACCTTCTCCAAAATATATAGAGAGAGGAAAAAGACATATGTGTGTTCCGCTAAAACTGCACATCCTCTCTCACATTCATGATTCGGCCTTATTAAACTTTGCTGTATCTAAAACCACGTAAAAGTTCAAAGAAGTACGTCATACAATTTTACACCCAGCTTTTCAAAGATTTGAAACCTATACTACCTGCATCGTTAAATAAAGAATGTATGTATTTATTGTATGACTTCCAAATTGTCCTGTAAAATAACAACAACCAAAATATTTATAATCATGAAATTTACCATGAATGAAAACTTTTCTGGTTTGTCTTTTCCTTTAGTCTTGAGAATGATTTCTGCTCCTTCTACTTCTTTGTACATCTTGCCAGTCATTCTTATTACATAATAAAACGTCTTGCCATTGCCTAGTTCTATTTCAGTGGCAAATTTCCCTTTCAAGCCAACCGTTTCACAGTATCTGCAAAAGAAGAATACTCCATGATTAAAGAGGCACACCGCATTTGGACTGCAATTTTACTCGTTCAATTCTTACCCTGACCTTCCAAAGGAACAACTCCGGTATTTGCTCATAAAATTCCCGGACCCCGGGCATTTGACATTATGAGGTGTCTTTGCTTATAAGTTTCGAGGAATACGGACCTTCTTTGTACCCGGCCTCCGAGTATTCGCCAATATTCGCCAAAAGAATTCGTCCGACCCGCGGGCATTTAGGCAATAAAAATTTTTGCTCAACCTCAGACTGCCCGGAGGGATGGCCAGGGTAGGAAATGCCAGTGAGCCAGAAGGAATTTCCCATTTTTGAAAATCCATAGCACAGAGAATACATAAAGACAATAGATCTTTTCACACTTTGGAGTTAGGGACTGAGGAGAGCGGGGCTCATTCTGACAACCTTAAAATACAAGAATCTTTATTTTAGGTGTGAGCCTCAAGTATTTCTTATAAGTAAGGGGACTAATCACTTTTTTATCTTTGTATTTCGGGACTAGACTTATTACGTTGAGTCCTAGTAATCGCTACTACCCACCATACTATGAGTAGTATGAGCAGGGGGTAGGTGAGTGGTAGCGATTACTAGGACTCAACGTAATAAGTCTATTTTGGGACACCCCGCAGGTAGATTTGACTGATTATGATTTCATTTAATGTTATGCCCCATTCACACTGCAAGTTAAACCAGCTTATATTAAGCTAGGTTTTCGAATAGGGCCTTCTGATTGGTCAATGCAACAAATCCACTGATCCGGTTGGTTGAAATCTAAGTTGGTTTAACTGTGTCAGTGTGAATGCAGTATTATTTAGGCCTTTTCTTGCTATTACGAAATCAAGAAATTTTTGTAGGATTGACTTCAAATGGCATACCAGATGAGTCAAAATAAGTTTACGCGCTTGGCGGGGGGTGAAATAAAAAGAATGTGGCCGATATTCATAACTGAAATGTTAATCTATCAAAGGCTAACTTAGACGAGAAAATTTTGTTTGGTAAGATCATTCATCATTTAGGCCCCGTTCACATTACTCCGTTTTAATTTAGATCCGTTTTTGCTACTAAAAACGGAGCTATTTTCCCTCCCTGTTAACATTACTCCGTTTTTAAACAAAAATGGATATCATTCGAGTGCTGTGTTCACACTTGTCCTCAAAAACGGATCTGATCACCTCTTGTTTGTCTTTGCTTTCTGTTCTATGTTTTCAATGTTTCCAGATTATGTTTCGGTCTTTGTTAGTTATCAGCGCTTCTAAATTCCTCCGTTTTTGGGTGTTCACATTACAGTTATGCGTTTCTGTTTAGCTGACTTTATATTTAGCTCCGTTTTTGCAAGCGTTTTCATTTAGCACCGTTTTTGGGGAGGACTAATGTGAACGCAAAGCCAAAAACGGGGCTAAACAGCTCCGTTTTTATCCAAAAACGGTGTAATGTGAACGGGGCCTTAGACACACAAATGTGGAAATTGCTAGCAAATGGTATTTCGGGGAACAACGACCCTACATTCCATTCTGGTTCATAATTTACTTGCTATTGGAATTTAAATTCTCTTTCTGAAACTGACAATGTAAACTTCAATGCTATATAAATCATAGACCAAAATGGAACATGGAAGTTTCGATTCCCATAAAAACTCTTTTCAGGAATTTTTCTAATTTTTGGGTCTTAACGATGTATGATTTTCAGAAACAAACTTGCCTCATCTAAGTAAGCCTTTGACTGATAGATGAACGCTGCAGTTTTGAATATCGGTCGCGTACTTTTCATTTCATTGTCTATCAAACGCGTAAACCTTTTTTTTTGACTCACCCGGCATTTTCTAATACTCATAAGAGATCAAAAAATTACAGAATTGTTGGCTTTATCCATCTGGAAATAATCTCAAACACGTAAAAAACGTAGACTGATTATATGACCGTAGTTATCGCTATTGAAAGGCTGCCGGACGCTCCTAACTAAGACTCATAATCAAACGCCATCGCTTTGAAATGATTATATCTGCCTCGTTTCGATAAGGGCCTAGGGGCCTAGGCAAAAACACAAACACTTGTATTTTTCAAATGAAACATATTGATCTGAAAACTTCATAGTAATGTTTAACGAAAGCAACAAAATGGTACCTACGTGCCTAGGTTCGACATTTTCACCAACTGTTTTCCTGGTATTCCTAATCGTAAGACTTTGTTCTGTCAAGCTAAGTTCCTTGAAACTCTGCTTTGAGCTTCAAGTTTCCGTTGGTTGACATCAATCAATCGAATTTGCAAATGCAGCCTCTTTCCAAAGAGGGCGTTCAAAAGTAAAACAAAGTCAGTCCAAAAAAACTGCCGTAATATTACGAGTCCCAGTATGAGCTATCTCGGTTTGGTGCAATGGTCTCGCTATGAATAGCGATTATTGAGACTCGTCGTAATCAGTCTATAAAAAACGTACCCTTCTAATTTTCTGAATGACCCTCCTACGACAAGATCTGGTCCAATCATTTGCTCTGAATCTTTATCGTATAAATAAACATTGACATATTTGAATGAAGGTCTTCCATCATCACTGATGGTCTTGCTACCGTATCTCAACGGAGGAAAGTGAAGTCGTGTTTCAAGCTGCATATTTTCCAGCAAGTTGATAGTCGCTTTATATTTCTTTCCTGTGCTCACTTCAAGTTTGCCATAAAAATGAAGACCTTTCTTCACCTTGAGGTTATGCTCTTTCACTTCCCATACTGAAAAAAAGATCAATTCTAAACTTTAGGCCACGTTAACAGGATACCAGCACATTTCGAAAACAGTGAAAGTGTGACTGAAGAAAACATTTGCTAGTGTTCGAACGATACCAAAACAATTTGGAAAAAATTTCATAGGAACTAATTCATTGCTATTTCCCCAGGAATTTGATTCCATAGAAACGGATCAACATTGAAACAAAAGAATCGATTGGCCTCGTTTTGAATGCAGTGGCGGGATTCTTTTCTCCCCCTAAATCCCAAACGGTGGCAAAAACTGTCAAAGAAAAAAAGGCATAAAATTAGTTGGGTATGCCTTTAGATTGAAAAATTACGTCAAAATCCCCTCCCCTCACTTCTTTAGGATTTTTCACAGCTGGCGCCACCACTGCTTGAAAGAGTCGATAAATGTTGCGTTTTCATAGTTTTGAGTGTTCACACAATATTGTTTTAAAAAAGTGTCGGTTAGAGTTTCGTCTTCAAAGTATACCATTTTAAGAATCTGCCGGCAAACAATATGCTGTTATGATGTTAACGCGAGACATATCCGTCACACTTAACAGTTTCAATATTGTGTCGGTATCGTCTGAACGCAGTTTTATTACTTTAAAAGCTCTACTTAGCGTCCCTCTCAATCAATCTCTCTCTCTAATGAGCTAGTCCCTTCTGAGCAAAACTTTCATATAAACCGCCTCTCTAAAGGCTTTTGCACTGCGCAATGAACTACCATCGCTTCCCTTGTCGCCAAGTTTCAAATGCGATATACGTATGTATGTATGTATCTATTTGCCATAATGAAAGACTTACAAGTTATTGCAATACACATAAAAGTAGATGCAATACCATATAATATAAACTTTATGCCTAAAACGTAAAAGGAGACACCCCTAATTACAGTGGCATGGATAGCATTAAAAAGGTCAAGCTGATCTTATTTCCATGATGGTCCCCTTAGAGGCGCCGGCACAAAAAATAGGAAGGTAATGTAGTTGTTTTCAGTACAAATCACGGTTCATAAGACCAAAAGCAGAATAGGGGACCAAACAGAATGATGAAGGGTCTTAGTAGAAGAGGTATATGTCATTTTCCTTTTTCGTATATTTTGGAAAAAAAATTCTTTGATCTTATGTTTGAACGCATTAGGATTGTTTCCACTTTAAATTAGATGGAAGATCTAAGTCCCAATAAAAATGAAGTGCTTTATGAGTGGACTGTGGAACGAGGCTACGGCGTAGTCTCCGAAGCGTTGCAAGCAACCCTAGACAGTTGGAAATTCTCATTGTTGCGGTGAAGTTCATGGAACCTTGAAGGACAAGTCCGGGGTTGGTATAATTGTTGATTATTCAAGAGATTACACTGTTGTGAATGGTGTGTAGTACTTTTTTCAACTGCTCTCTTTTAATCTGCGAAACTGCATATTTCAATCTGCTAAGAAGTGCCAAATGACGTCATTTTGTTTGATGTCACTTCACGTTGACCTGTGCGAGGCTGCCAAATGTGTTGATATTATACCACCAACATTGCTAGCCTCCATCTCGACCCTCCGCACACTCGTACAAATACAAAATGGCGACGATATTTGGCGGCCTAACTTACAAAGATTAATCGTCATATTTATGAAAGTTCGAGCCACGAAAACTTGGAAAGAACTCACGGCTGGTGTTCAGCAGTTGGTAAGGTTGCTTTTTAACAATAATTTTATCAACCCCGGACTTGCCCTTTGAAAATGAGGAGCTCCTGGTTCACAGTGAAAGGTTTGTTGATTCTTCGATCAAAGAAACATTTATCTGGATACTTGGGACTTGAGTTCATCGCTAGTATCTCTGAAAAACATAATTTTTAGGTGCTTTAGCATCTGAGGTTCCAGTCGAAAACTTAGGCCCATCCGCCATTGCTAGGAGCTCGTACAGTGTTGCTATGGTTTCCACATCTACACATGAAATCCAGGGGGGACTTCGTCCCAGTTTTCACTGCGAAAGTCCATGAGTCGTAGTTTAATAGTCCATCAGTCGGATATCAATCGTGATAACTATGAATATACAATCAGTCTATAAACACCTTACCTTCATCAACTGATGTATATCCAGCCACTAAATGTCCTTTGAAGACAGCATCCTTCAAAAGGGGGTCAACTTTTGTTATCCCAAATGCATTGGCTACGTCACTGAATGGCACATGTTTCTTCGTGGCCATGAACTGGTAAACCATATCAGCAGGATTGTTTGAAAGATAGATATTCATCCTATAGTCGGAGAATAATTCAAGGGTAGAGTCTTCGTCAGTGCCAATGCGTATACGTCCATATAAGACTAAGAAAAATAAATATGAAAATTAGTACCTAGACTCATGTCTATTCGTTCCTTGTTTATTAACATTCAAAAGTAAAGTAATCGTACCTTGAGCAGAGTTTTCTTAAAACACGACGTTTCAAGCTGAGCCCGGTTATCAAGTGTTTGTTCCTTGTTGCCTGCGTTCTTTGATTTGCTGATATCACTTGGTCAACATGAACTTATAATCACTGACAAAATGGGCCCGATTCTTGACAAAATGGGCCCGATTCTTCTAAATAGCCTAAACGAGCAGGATTTATGGTACACTCAACAAAATCGCTTCAAAATCTGGCCCAAAGAGATTGGACATTAAAAAGAAAACTATAAGAGCTCAGGGAAACAAAGGACGGAGAGGCAAAAGTCTAGTTACTGCCAGATGAAACAACAAACTACTGACGACGTTAATACGGCTCCTAAAAATCAAAGCGATAATATTGACAACTGTCTTGCTTCATTCTCGATATGTTCAGTTAGATACAGTAATTTTGCCGGCTTCAATTAAAGGCCGTGTGTCCATGTAAGTAGAAGGTTTTGAGGGGGGTACTTCGGAAACATGTGATATTTTGTCATGTTTTCATGTGACCAGTTGCTTAGGCTTAAGCCCCGACTCGTTTTCGAGTCGCCACACACCCAGAGTTCACCATTTCTGTCTGCCTGCGTTGTCATTGGGAATAGTCTCATCAGCTCCACATTACTTTCCTATCTCTGTTCAATCCCTCCTGCTATAAAATGTTTTTAAAACTAACTGTGTATCGTCACTGTCATTTCCAAGCATCAAATACGTTCGCTTAGTCGAAGCTTGCCTTACCGCCATTACGCCATTGCTCGTATGGCCTGGACAATGAGGCTCTTATTTTCATGTGATCCGTTTAAAAAAGCGGGCTCTTAAACAATCAAATCCTGGAACAGTTACATGCATGTCAGCATCGTGTCAGCAGTTTCATGGTTCGTGCAAGCAACTTATTTATACATGGACACACTGCCTTTAATCATTCCTTCCGTGGAAAGCGGGGGTTTTCTGCATGTCGGCAAAATGCTATTTCGGGGATTTTATGCACTACAAACACTATTGACAAACCCCTCGCTTCAGCCTTCGGGCAATATTGAATCTTAATAGCTTGCAACGTCGCGAATATTCATGGACTTGCAAGACTCTGGTACCTAAAATCAATTGGTAAAAATGGGTAAAAGAGGAATATCAAATCAATCAAATCAAGAGCAGGGTTATCACATAGCGGAGCATGTCCATTTTGTCGCAGTTTGTCAATATGTAATCAAACGTCGAACAATGTTGATTTGATTTGATATTTTTACCCATGGCAGCCCCTCAGTTAGAATAACTGATTTACTGGGGGCCATACTAAAAACTTACAGTAATTAATGATTTACAATAAGACCAGTTTATCAAACTAAATTTTTATATTACAATTTGTCATAAATCAACAAAAAAAGGCCAAAAGATTTTAGTGTTCATTTTTGCAACTCCTCCTTGAAGACTCTCAGGGTTGAAAAATTTTTAGCCTCAGTATCAAGACCGTTCTACAACTTTGCGCCTCAGAACGAAAAGCATTTCTGCCCCCCCCCCGCTGATTTTAACAATGGCAACCTGAGGTTGACTTCAGCATTCCTACCACTTCCCCCACCATCCTGCAATATCACAATGTTGAAGGTGAAGTTGTGGGTTTTAGCGTCAGCGCTAGGATCACTGCAGCAGCCAACCGCTGATCGAGTCCATGATTCTAGTCATGACGCTCATGTGGTGATTCTCGACAGCATAGGTTCTAGATCTTTGAACTTGCTCTAAAGGGGGGGCGGGTGAAAAATTTCATGACATATTTCTTCTAACAGAATGGCTCAAAAAGAACTTTAGCTACCTATCCATTATTCTACCGTTAGAAATTTAAAAAATTTTGAATAGTTTCCTAGATTACAGCGCATTTATAATTTCCGCTGAAATGAGGATTTGACGTCATCAAATTTCTAAATCATAAACCAAAAAAGTGACAGACTTTTGTTTGATAACATATTATAGACATACATAAACTACGGTTTTCTTTCATTTAAGAAATTGCGTCAAACAGTTAAGAAATTACAATAGTTTTAAGTTTTTTTCGAAAGTTTTCTTGAATCCTCGAAAAAGAACAAAAACACTCTAGTTCTGAAGATATTGAAGGTTTCAGAAAAGTCCAGCGGAAGAATTATAGCAAAACAGCTGAAGTTCTTTGAAGTCTTTCAGATCAAAGAAATAGGTCATTGAATTTTACCTATGCTATGCCGCCGCATCGAGTATCCAATCCCGTTCGCCTGATTTTTCTGGCTGCAAAGTCAGAGGATTACACCATTTCGTCACAACACCTTCAATAGACCTCATAGCTATTCTGAAAAGAATCAGAATCGAACGATAGTTTGCTACATTTTGTGGAATTTTCGAATACGCACAATAATGATAGAAGCTCTAACACCAGTCGATCGAGCCTCGCGTATAAAAATGTATAGAAATAACGCTCGATCTAGGCTTTTTTGGAGAATAGCTGAAAGGTCTATACTTACAATACAATAATGTATACCATTACCTGACTGAAGTTTCAAAAACGAGGCAATACAGAATCCCGCCACTCTTATTGGCTAATCGCACAATTCTCGCAGGATTCTCGTAGCCTTGCATACTAAGATAAAAGGACGTGCTTTTTGTCGCCGCAGCAACTGCTTTTAAGCCTGTGAGATTTACAATATACTCAAACGACATGACAGTTACAAAATGTGTTTGACTAAACGATACGATTCAAAGTTAGAAGTTATCAGGTAATAAAATTCATACTAACCGGTTTTGTCGTTGCACAGGAAAATATGAAGCCCTCAGTCTGTACTTTTAAGACCTCAGGCTTTATATTTTCCTGTACAGCACATAGTACAATATTAAAGTATCGTTGAGTATGTACAAAGTATAATACAATATTTACTCAATTTCTCCAAAGCCTTCGTTGCTGGTATTTCGTTTTGAAGAAAAACTGGCCACAATCCTACAAAATTTATCGGTCCAAGGAGCCTTCTACTGTAGGTGCTTAGAGAGCTATGCAGTTCAGGACGTTGGTAGTCCAAGTATATTTTCAAACTAACGATGGTCAGTTGCAACATATTCGTGCCATCGTCTTTGATGTGAGCTGTAAAAGAAACGAAGTGTATCAGAAAGTTTTACCGCATAAGCAAATAAAATGAATAGTTAAAAAATTTGCAAAACAAAATAAAAAAATTACAATGGTAAAAAGAAGAATAAATAAATAAATCAAATATTTACAATACAATTTACATAGCAAGTTACATGTAAAGTACAAGTTAAAAACACTCCTAATTAAAATGGCAGCGATAGCATTAAAAGATCGAGTTGACTTTATTTCTGTAATGGTCCCCTTAAGGCTCATTTCCACTCAATAGAATTTTCAGACGGGACTGAATTTCAGACAATAAAATGTTAGTCACGCGTGACATTCTATTCAAAATCACAGCAAAAATTTTCACAAAGAAACAACCGATCTCCTGTCTAATCGGAAAATTCTACTGAGTGGAAATCAGCCTTTACAGGTGGTTGCAAACATAATTAACATTACAATTTATGTGCTTTGGGATATAGCATTACTTCGTAAGGTCAGGTCATGAATGTGAGAGAGGATGTGCAGTTCTAGTAGAACACATAAATATTTTTTTCTCTCTCTGTATATTTTGGAAAATATCGTCCTGGATCTTGGGCTTAAACAAGTTGATACTAATTCCTTCTGTTGCATTCCCTTCTCCTTTGGTTGCTCTGCCCTTCTCCTCTTTGAGCGGAAGCAATTAAATCACAACCTTCGCAACAACAAAGATCTCCTTCAAATACCAAGATTCCAAACGATAAGCTATGAGGAAATTCAATTACATACAGAGGTAGCGGCCTTTGGAATAGCATAACTGATATGGTAAGGGGCTGTGATGGTGTCCTCTTCTTCAGACGAAAACGTGTACTTGCAGAGGTTGTAAACAGAGTTTGTTTAGAGTTGTGCTGTAAATAAGTTACTTTGTATACTATGTACCGGTGACCCAAAAACGTTCCCAGAGCCAATTTGTTATATACAAATAACTAAGAGGCTGGTGGAAACGCTTCAAACGTCCCTCTATTGCTAGATGTATTGAAATGATTCAAATGAATAACAATCAAAAAAAAGTTTCATGGCCCACCGGGGGCAAAATATGCGGGAAATAACAAGAATTGAGAAAATATCGTACCTGTGAAATATTCACTCGTCACAGCGAAACGTGCAGTTCCAAACACCTTTATCTTTTCGCCATATCCTGTGTTGCTCGACGCCCAAATTTTCATCTTTCCTGCATAAAAGGTGATGCCAGGTCCCAACTGAATGCCATTGGGTACCCCTACATCACCCAATAATCTCACCACATCTCCAGTTAGAGCTCCTTTGTAAGAAAATCCTGCATTTACTGTATAATGCAAGGATAAGAAATCGCATAATTTCCAACCACTGTTTTGGCATGAACGCAAATCAAGGCCATTGGCACTAATTCCAATACCGCTGTGGAAGCCTAATAGGAAAAGAAAGATATGTGTTAGAAGAACGAATTAACAATGAACAGCAGTGGCGGTACAGGGGATCAAGGGTTAAGAGGGTCAAGAAAACATTCTGGAGAAAACTTAGATTCCTTTGCAATTTCTAAACTTCGTGAGATGACGAAGAGTAACTTCCAAGGAAACCATTGATTATGAAGGCCTACAATAAGTAGCTAACGAGTCTTTCCACAAACTTAGTGCAAAGAAATAGGTTATAGAATTTTACGCCAACCTTTTCAAAGATTTGCGACCACTGTGTTCTTGGAGAATTCCAGATAACAATGAAGCTTGAAAATTCGACAAGTTAAATTAAGTCAACTTTGCCGAAACTACTGCACCTGCAAAAAATTTGCTGTAAGTAAGAGCTCAGATTTAAAGGTTCAAGGCGTACCAATAGGGCAACAACAACCTGGGCAACAACCTGTCACACTCACTTTCATCTGTTTCTTTCAATACATCATTATCAAAGATGATTTTTGGCGTTTGAGTAATTTTCATCACGATACCTGAAAAAACATTTGATAACATTATTAAATCAAGTCAAACCAAGTCAAGTCAGGCCAAGTCCATCTAAGTCAAATAAAGTCAAGTCAAACGAATCACAGTCCATTTACGTCGAGTCAAACCAAACCAAGTCAAGCCACGCCAAGTCAATTTAAGTCAAGTCAAGTTGCTTCAAGTGAATCCAAGTCAATTTAAGTCAGCCAAGTCAAGGCAATTTAAGTGAGGTCAAACCAAGTTAATTCAAGCCAAGTCCAGTCAAGCAAATTCAATCAAGGCCAAATCAAGGCAAGCTAAGTCAATTTAAGTCAAGTCAAGTCAAACCAAGTTAAGAACACAAATAGCAGCTATGATGCATCTGCAACAAACTTGATCAAGAAGCTAAATTGGCAAACAGTTATTGATATGATAAGGATCGAGAAAGTAACAGCGAGACAGCAACTATTACCTACAAACTGTTATCAGGCTAGCGTTATAACGATGCTAGCTGCGGCATGAAGTTGCTTCAGATTTCAGGACACTTTTCAGAGAGTTAATAAATGATGACTTTCATTCAAAGCAAGCAAGGAATGATTTATTTGATACGCGGGGAAGTTCTATTTGCCTTCTGGCCTTGTTCCTCTTTGTTTTCATTCATTGTTAGATGATTTTGCTGTGTAAAGCCTGGTTTCCATATGATCGTAACAGTCGGCGACGCGTCGCCGAGACACGCTCGGGGACACATCGAGAACATTTGCGTTAAATGGAAACATTTTCTGAACGACGTCGCCGATCAGACGGGGACAGTACGGGGAAGCATCGAAAGAGTTGAGATGAGTTTAGAGCCTGTTTTCCATATAATCATCATAGTGATCGTTTCCATATGTCGCTGACTGATCGGGGACAGGTCGCCGATGTGTCGCAGTAGGTCGCCGACTGTTACGATCATATGGAAACCAGACTTAACAGTTACAACTGAAATGTGCGAGCATAAAAGGGTTTCAATTTGCCATTTGCAAATCGAAGTTTGCTGTGTCTTTAACCGTCGTTATTAAGTTGTTATTTAAAACAAGAAAAGTCAATGAAAATTAAAATAATCAATGAAAATAACGAGAAACAAAGCTAAAAGACCATGAATACTTGCCTCCGTGTACACTGAACCATTGCTAAATCATTTTGCGCAAATTTGTCCAAAATGAACTCTCTGAAGAGTGTTCTGAAACTAAAATAACTTCTTGCCACAGCTGGCACCGTTATACCGAGACCAAGGGTTATGCTTGTATCTTCCTTTAAAAAATTCACCAGATCTGGACGCTCGATCCAAGCCTCTCTTTTAAAAAGTAGAAAGGTCTATTGGAAGGCGTTGATCGGATACAACAAAACAATCGAATTGAATTGAACTGAACAGTAAAGTCGAGTATGGCCACAGTACCTGTGGCAGTCCTTTCGAATGGTGGGGTACCGAGTTAAAACCATAAACAATAATGAAATAATTCCGCAGAAAAGAAAACCATCTCTTACCAATGCTATTGAACTTCATCCAACTTGATTTCATGATTTCTTCTCCATAAAACATATTGATGACTTCATGTAAAAGCTTTTGATCAAAACGTATGCCAACTTTGAGAGTGGGAGTGCCACCAGGTACAGCATACAAGATTTCAATCTCAGGTTTGCTTGCTAAAGCTGCGAATCCTTTGAACCTGAGAGAAAAGGGTCTGGTTTATTTTCATTTCATTTTTAATTGATATTATATATGCATAAATTAACCCTTCAGCAAATTAAAATGTATGACGACAGTTTACGATGACAAACACGTTAGAAATATAAAACCTACAGCCCTATAAGCTTTGCCATTGCTGTTCTTCCAGAGAGTTGTGATTTAGGGTACAGCTGTTTAACGCGTTTGAAGTTGTTTCTTAAAGCAATGTGCAATGGTAAATAGGCTCCTCTATAAATAGAATAAAGAAATTACTCCTACACAGCATTGTTTCGTGGCGAGATAAAAATCTTATTGTGACACTATCCTTTGTTGACTCTGTGTGCAAGTTCGATTTGAATGAGATATTTTTAGAATTTCTGCTCTGTGCAAATGAATGCAAGCTTTTAACCTTACACAAACCCTTTAAAACGAACTGGCATCAGTAGCCCACGAATTTCAGCAGGTTTATCATTCCATAACTTGAGAGTTGCGCAGTGAAAGCTTTCCTTGGCAAATTCAGCCCTGCCTAAATCAAAAGGATCTCGAGATATTTACAATGCCTCGTATTGTAGATCGAGTGGACAGATCTCGGTTACATTTTGCATATAGTCCTCTGATCAAATTGACATGAATTCCATTTGATGTGGTGCGGAGGCTTGCTAATAAGAATTTCCTCTCCGTAGTTATCACAGCAAAAGTCCTGCAGTAAACCTTGCTCAAGAGGGACTCATAATGAAACAATGAAAAACTTGGCCCTATTTTCTTCAATCATCAATGGAATTATGAAAGAATCACGGCTTCCAATTTCAATCCCATGAGAGTGTTTTCAATTCTTCAATCGAATCGAAAATTCTAGCACATTTACACCTTAACAATAGTAATTCACAAATCTCGCAATCTGATTGGTACGTTAGGAACTACGAAGTTTGGGCCTAAATAGGGCCAAGTTTTTCAGAGTAATACTATGAGTCTCTATTGCCTGTAGCGCCATCATCAAGTCAAACAGCACAGGGCAACGAGAGAATCATCGTCATAAGTCTATCCTTTGTATGTAACCGGTATCATATTAGTGTATAGTGTTTAATTTACAAATATACTACGACTTTGTAAACGTTTCGACTTTCATCTTCTTCAGTAACTCAAACAGAAGATGAAAGTCGAAAGGTTTACAAAGTCGTGGTATATTTCTGAATTACCCTTTAAAATTGTATATGCTTAGGTGAATGGGTTCTTGAATTGTTGTGTTTAATTTACAAGTAGTCATTTTCTCATTTTCTTTGTGTTTTGCTACTCGAGGTGTCGTGTCACTATAGCGTTGTGCAGTTGGAAAGTACTAAATCGTAGAGTAGACAGTAACTCCTATTGTAAAATTCAATCTGGATATAAAAGGATTGACTTTCAAAGTGTAGCCAGCCATCTGATAGGCCTAGAAAAGTCCGATTCCACCACAATGCTAGTGTTCCATTCAAGGAAAGAAAAGCTGCCTTTTACACAATCAAGGAAATAAACAATTGCCCCCTGCACTAGCCTTGTGTTTGAAAATCTGAAATCTTTGTACCGGATGACCCAAAACAACTTCACGAGCTAGATCGCACATGGCTTCATGAAAACAAACATTATGAAGATAAACAAGGTATCAGCATGCAGCTGAAATGCTGAGCAACCTTTTGAGATGTTACTTGCTCAGTTACGTTAAGCTTACTGTCTGAAAAGAGCTTCAAAAATATGGAAACTCGGTTATTTTTCGAACTATTCACTTGTTTTCAAGTACATGTTTAGGAAGATGCGAAAAAAGTTGAATTCCAAATTTGCTTTGGAGCACAAGATTTGAATAAGGAACCGAAGACAATCACTATGCAAACAAAAACTTTTCCACCAGAAGACTTTAAATCCATCACTACGTTGAGCTTTCAAGACATGTTGGCTGGAAAATGATAGCAATTATTTCACAGAAAATGAGGAATCCGGGTTTCGAAATTTTCTTTCAATCTGGTTTTTCGGATGGTAATCATTCCTTGAAATGACCATGCACCAGCTCAAAATGTAGCTAAGCCTTTCAACTAAACTGTGATACAAAGCATTTGACAATAACTTATGATTTCAGGGAGTTAGTTATGATCTAGCTCGTGAAGTTTTTTTGGGTCACCCGGTACACAATCGATTGGATGTCAATTATCAACGTATAGTCACTAACCGTAAAATTTTAGACTCTTCAAAACTAACATCATAACGCATCTCAGAAAATGGAAGGTTCATAGCAAAATCGAATTTGCTTGCTAAGTCTTCTTCGAGAGGTTCAGCATTTGTTCTATTCCTCAAGGTTGCCAAGTCAAATATATCAGAAGTCCCTGTTACATGCGTTCCATGTTCTCCTTCGGTAAGAGTCACTGCAACAATTTCATCTGAAAGAAATACCAAATTACTTTATTCATTAGGCTGGATCCAGACTGATAACTTTCGTCTAAGTTTTGCTCCATTGAATTGAATTGTTACTTACTTTTATAGTCATTGTATGGCTAGGGTAAATGGAGCAAAAATAAGGGCTCATGTGATAAGTCCAGGCTGGATCCAGTATAGCCTCACTCCATAAGGACCCTCAAGTTACGCTCATGTGGATGAGTTGAAATACTGTTGTTGTTATCGCTCCACTGAGAGCCTTATTCTCCTAGAGCTGTGTTCAATCAGCGACGAGTTTCTGTCGCCCCGTCGTCTGCTGGTCAGAATACTGCTTAGAGGAATGTATTTTTTTCGGTTATGGTGAGCATGATACCTAGTTTTATGGTACAGCAGTTCTAGAAAACTGATTTTTGAGGAATTTTAAACCCCGGTGGTCGTGAGAAAAAAGTAGCAGGAGATTTAGGCCCAACAGCTATATTCTAAAAAAATTCGAATCGAAAGATACCTTGATATAGTTTGAATGTATACTGATTACAGTGAGTCCCAGATATCGCTCACCAAAACGAGACTTCTACTTGCCAAACCGAGACCGCTCAATCTGGGACTCATAACCAAACTGCTAAAAAACCGGAGTATATCAGTTTCGCGGAGGAGCGAAACTACGGCTTGTAATCAGCCAAGTTTGAAGTACACAACAGTGACAGAAACTCCAACGCGTCACTGGAACCTTCTGTAGAACAGCTAAAAGGTTTCAGTATGGAGCTTTACCGTTTCTACAAGTGTTGGGAAATGAGTCGTAATTGTAGCGTTATCAGTTCAAGCCAAAGCGAAACTATGACATGAAATCGAGCCAAGGAAGAACATTATACCTAGAGCAACGAATCCCCACCCCCCCCCTCCCTTATATCAGGTTATGGCAGCTATCAAATTTAATTTTGAAATGGTTTGGGACAAAAATGTGACAAATCATTGTATCTGAATTGTAAAATTTCATGCTGAATCCGCCAAATAGAGGTAAAAGAACTAAATTTCTACCATCTATGCTCATCATTTGATTTTGCGAATTATCCCCTCTCTAATGAATTTTCCAACACTTCCACGAACTTACCAAGGATAATCTCATTCCCTTTACCAGAAACTTTCCAGTCACTGTACGAAAATCCTTCCTTTTCCATTGTGAATGTCAGGACTGATTTGGATAGTGATACCAAGCCACTGTCCAATACATGGACAGACTCTGTTAAATTGACATCGAATCTGATAGCATCGCTTTCTACGAGGTATTCAATGTCCACCAAAAGCCCTTTTGTCTTGCTTGGAACTTTAGACTGGTCGATCCCCTTGTTGTCAAGAGTAACCAATTTTGAAAGATCTTTTATTGGGAGGTTGATGTTTCCTTGTGCATGCCAACTGATTTTTTTATTTGTGATGCTGCTGCGAAACAATAACCTTTCCATTTTCTAGAACAAATATTTCAAAAGTCAACGAGGAACTGTCCGAACTGATCGGCTGACTTTCGGAATAGTGGCATCATCGTGTCTACAATACCTGGCCTAAAATGAATAAATGCACTTTGTTGCCTTACTTGTCTTCATTAATCATTATCTCCTTTTTCTTGCTTGGAAGTCCATCCAGGGTCTAGCCTATATTTCTTTCAGCTTTCGGGAAGAAGTCGTCAGAAGGCCGCATCGATCTGGGAACTGATTCTCGGGCCATAACTTTCAGAGAGCGGTACTGTTCGAAACTTACGCCATAATGCACCACCGAAAGCGACCAAAGCTGGACTTCCAAGCAAGAGAGAGAAACTATAAATGAACTGGAGGCACCTAATTTAAGAACACTACGGCCAGTTAACGTTTCGTAAGCGCATAGAATGTTTCCGTACAAACTGATCCACTTATCGTTTATGTAGCATTTAAGCCTGTCCACAGGTAAACGCCAAAAGAATGGGAAATGAACGATGAGCATGACGCCCACATGAAAACGCAAAAACAGTCTCTTCAAAATAGCTGAAAATGATTGAAGAATAAAATGTCTGTGACGTCTCCGTTTACGAATGCATGCGTTTAAGACCGTCCACACGAAGACGTGAAAACAGCGCTTTCAAAATCATACACTTTGGAAAGCGTTTTCGAATTTATGAGTTTAGGGTAACTTAAAGCCTGGTTTCCATATGATCGTAACCATCGGTGACGCGCCGCCGAGGCAGTCTCAGGGACACATCAGGCGGGGACAGTTACTTTAAATGGAAACATTTTCTAAGCGATGTCGCAGATCAGACAGGGGCAGTACGGGGACATATCGAAAGAGTCGAGATGAGTTTAAAGCCTGGTTTCCATATGATCGTAACAGTGATCGTTTCCCTATGTCGCCGACTGCACGGGGACACATCGCTGATTTGTCGCAGTAGCTCGCCGACTGTTACGGTAATATGGAAACCAGGCCTAAAACGCCGTTTACGTGTGGACACAAGACACAACGCAAAAGAAAGTATGCGCTCAAGCTATTCGGGTCTAAAAGCTTGGAACGAAATCCCCACTACCATCAGGGAAATCTCTACCTTGCAACAATTCAAAAAACACCTCAAGATGCATTTGAGGAGCTGAATTAAACTCAAACACGACTCCCTGGAAGATCAGCCCCACCCAATGAATTTTTATGCATTTATTTTTCATGCCTGTATATTTTAAGTTTTTGTTGAAGGGATTTTTCGTGTATAAATAATGTATAAATAATGTATGATAATAATAACAATAATAATAAAATAACAAAATTACCTAATTCGGATGATGGAGGTTTGTCGGTTAAGGGCTGTTACAAATGCAATGGCAGGAAAAGTTGTCAGATTTGTGGTTTGATCAAAGAAGGGGACAGTTTTGAAAATTCTGATGAAAACAGATGTTTTACTATTTTTTCGGGTAGGTACAACTGCAATTCAGAAAATGTTGTTTACTTGTTGCAGTGTGAATGCTGCCGCAAAAAGTATGTGGGTAGCACTAAAACCAAGTTTCGGCAGAGATTTAATGTTTACAAATCTTATTTTAGGTCATACGCACGCAGACGTGACCAGGGTACACTGGACAGGGGCAAAATAATTCCGCAGGCGAACTTTTTTAGCCATTTTTTCGAAGCGGGTCACAACGGGAAATTTGATGTTACCATAAAAATCATCGATGGGGCAGAAAACGTATTTTCACTGCGCCGAAAGGAATTGTTTTGGCAATACAGGCTGGGAACATTTTTGCCAAGGGGACTTAATGAACGGGCTGCTGATGTGGAGTTGGACATGTTTGCGTGCGGGATGGCCTAATTCCTGCTGTTGCATTTGTATCCGGTGGATGTGCATGGTGGGTGTGGTTTTGCGGTTTTCTTCTGTAGCTTCGTGTGCGGATACACGTGGTGTTAGGGTGGAATCCCCTATCAGGCCATTCCTTACTCAGCAAATAGCGAGTTATGGAAAGGTTATGGGGAGGACCGCGGGGCTTTTCCCACTCATTCTTGTTGTTTGCCTCCTCGGTGTGTCCAGACTTCTCCTAGGGGATTTTAATGAAGGTATTTTCCAAGGGTGGGTTTTTGGGTCTCGTGGGGGTTTGGTCAGTTATTAGAACCTTTTACTTTTAATTCCCGTTTGGGCTTTTATTTCAATGTAAGTCAGGCTTGGAAGGGTGAGGTTTTGGGTCTCTCAGGGGTTCGGTAGGTTATTGGTTTACCCACTGCGATTATTTATTTTCTAAACTTTCATTTTAAATTCCCGTTTGGGCTTTTATTTCTATGGAAGTTGGGCGTTCTTGTCAGGCTTGGTGTAGATTTAATTGTTTGGCTCTTCTTTATTGTATCTTAATTTAGGTTGTTTATCTTAGGTTATAAATGCTCGGTTGCTTGTTTGCAAAGTTAGGCTGATGAAGATTTTTAATCGAAACGTACAATTTTAACAGTTTGTTTTTATCTTTTATTTTCTGTTAATTTGGATTGAGGTTTTAGTTTATATAACAATAATAATAATAATAATAATAATAATAATAATAATAATAATAATAATAATAATAATACTAATAATAAAAATAATAATAATTCCAGGATCATACGATGTTTGCAAATGTTTAAGATATATGAAAATGTGGAGCAACTGTTAGCAAATTCTATGAAATCCTGGAAGGTAGAGTTGACATCAGGCACA
This sequence comes from Aurelia sp. 4 Dawson et al 2005, assembly GCA_964019985.1. NCBI lineage: Eukaryota > Metazoa > Cnidaria > Scyphozoa > Semaeostomeae > Ulmaridae > Aurelia > Aurelia sp. 4 Dawson et al 2005. The sequence goes on from OZ026506.1 coordinate 7,830,506, forward strand.
GAGGATTAGGGATGGTGAATATCAGGAGAGGGATTTTTCAGGGAGACAGTTTATCTCCAATCTTGTTTGTTCTATGTTTGATACCGCTATCTGCACTGTTGAATGGAATTGGTGATGGATATAAGCTTGGAAAAGACCGTGGCAAGATAAACCATCTTCTTTTTATGGATGATCTGAAGCTATACGCAAAAAATGAAAAAGAGCTTGACACACTTGTACAGACGGTGAGAATCTTTAGTGAAGATATCGGAATGGAATTTGGCATCCAAAAGTGCGCAATGGTTAAATTGATAAGAGGCCATATTGTGGAAAGTTCAGGCATAGCGTTACCAAATGGAGCAGAGATAAGATCTTTGGAGCAGAGTGAGGAATATAAATATCTCGGCATTCTTCAAAGTGATGATACCAAGAATAAGGAAATGAAGCAAATGACAAAAAAAGAATACTTCAGAAGGGTGAGAAAGGTCTTAAAGGCAAGTCTTAATGGAAAGAATACAATCGAGGCAATAAATTCATGGGCAGTTGCAACAGTGTGATATAACGCAGGAATTGTCAGCTGGACAAAGGAAGACTTACGAGAAATGGACAGGAAAACACGAAAGCTGCTGACTGTGTATCGGTGCATGCATCCGCAAGCAGATGTCGATAGATTGTATTGGAAGAGGAAAGAAGGGGGTGGGGGCTTAATTAGTATAGAGGATTGTATCACTATTGAAGAAAATAGTCTTGGATATTATATAAACACGAAACATGAACAACTACTGAAAGAAGTTTGCAAGGAAAATATCATCAAAGAGAGACAAAACCCTAGGAAAAAGAAAAGAATGATCATTGAGAATAGAAAAGAAAGGTTTAGCGAAAAACCGTTGCACTCTGCTTTCTTCAAAGAGACAAAAGACGTTAAAGATGAAAAAGAAATTTGGAAGTGGCTGGCCAATGGATATCTTAAAAAGGAAACAGAAGGAATGCTCATGGCAGCCCAAGATCAAGCACTCAGAACAAACTGGGTATCGGTTATGATAGATAAAAGACAAGGATCTGCAATGTGTCGGATGTGCGCGGAGAGGGATGAAACTATAAGCCACATTCTTTCGGAGTGTAAAAAGCTGGCACAAAATGAGTACAAGAAATGGCGTCATGATAAGGTGGCTGCCGTGATACATTGGCATCTGTGTCACAAGTTTGGATTTTCTTGCGGATCAAAGAACTATGAACACTTTGTAGATAACACAATTGCTGTACTAGAAAATGAAGCAGTTAAACTTCTATGGGATTTCTCTATGTAGACTGAGTCTAAAATCGAACATAACAGGCCAGATATAGTTGTCATTGAGAAAAAGTCAAAAACATGTTATATAATAGACGTGGCATGTCCCTTCGATACCAGAACTGAGAAAAAAGAAATGGAAAAGAAAGATGCTTACTGCGATCTGAAGTACGAGATATTCAAAGTATATAAAGGTGAAGTCAACAAAGTTTTTATCATTCCAATTATCATCGGAGCGTTAGGCTCAGTGACCAAAAGATTCAAAAGTTACCTAGAGCAGCTGAAGTGCAATGTTCAGTTGGAAGTAGTGCAAAGAACCTGCCTTCTGGGATCACAAGAATACTGAGGAAAGTTTTGGACACAAAGTAGAAGAACATGAGATAACATCAAGAAAAGATTAGTTGAACAGTAGAAGCCTACCTGCTAAAGCTACGGGAAGTAGCCTGCTGGTAGGACGCAAACCAGTAAATTACAACAACACTGTGAATGAGTACAATAATAATAACAATGACAAAAATAATAATAATAATAATAATAATAATAATAAAGACGTAAACAGAGAGTTTACGAAACCTCAACGGCAACGGCAACTGCACCGCAATGTTGCTTTTGTTTCAGATTTTTAGATTCAAAAGATTCCTTGTTTTTCATTCGAATTTGCTTCCCTTGAAAGACTCTGAAGTTGTCCTTTTCAATTTCAAAACTTGGAAACTCCATTTCTAGCGTGCTGTACTGCTGATCTAGGCCTGTGAAGTAAAACTCAGTGTGAAATCCTTGTCATCAAAAAAATATAGTTTTCAGTCATCTCTGAGTTATAGGGGGCCTTGCTCAGGCCTTTCGGATGATGTATCGAAGGTAGCTTACGGAAACAATACTCCCTTTGCGGAATTTTCAGAGGACGTCCTGGCTGGCGTTGCCGTCCAGGCTTTGTAAACTCTCTAACGTATTCGTGTGGACGGGGCCTCCGGAAATCTGGAGCGTATGCTTGATTTTTCCAACCCCTCTTACCTTTTCCTTATTATCCAGGATTTGGTCGTTAGTATTTGGCTTGTGATGCATGATACTAAGTCCCTTCTTGATAACACTAAGCCCTTCAGCTGGGATATAGTGTTCAGCTATCTCACTTAGTTCTTTCGTATTGATATTATAAATCTCTTTTGAAGCAGCAGTTACGACAACTTCGTTAACACCACTGTAGAACTGTAGATCAGGCACAGGGAGCCCAGTCAAGGAAAACATGCGATCGGGAAGGCTCTCACCTAAACGAAGGAATGACGCAAAATGAATATGAGAATTACTTATAATGGAGCTGTCATAAAGTATGAAAGAGAGAGAGAAAGAGGTGAGAAACTATTTCACTAGGTCACCAAAACTATTGGATGGAAAATGTTAGGCTGACAAAAGCCCTTTGAAATGATACACATCGGCCATGAAGCAATTTGTACACAACATCTTAAAAACTATTTTAAACATTTTGAGCATCAATTTGCCGCTCTCTTAATCATTGGTGTTGCTCATCCAAGTTTCTGATACAATGGTATCTGAAAATTCTTCGCTACCTTCTTAAACGACTTACTGATTTTTTCACATATCATGTGTTCCGAACATGATGCACAGGACGAAACTCAACTACAATGAAAGAAGTTTTTCGTGAAGAAGTTTCTGAACCATATAGTTCATGTTTTAAGCTCTGGGGTGACCAAATATTTTTGCAGATACTTTGGGACGATGTAAACAGGTTTTTTTCTTGCTTTGGTCTATGTAAATTTTCGGCCAAATCTGAAATCCCTTCCGCTCCCCTCTGTTCCTTACTTTATGGCAGCTCCTAACGATAATATGTACGACAACATAGATACAACATATACGTATAAAGTAACGTAGTTTTTCATGTAAGGATTACATAGTTATACGAAAAAGAGGCAGACTGTTCAGATACTATTCATAAAAACTTGTAAATACTCATGATTGAGATGCATAAACGGGAAAAGATTTAATCTTCCTCACTACAGAAAAACTTCTATGAAACGATGATAGTGGTGATGATAATGATGATGATACTCATGATAACGATGATAATGATGGTGATGATTATGATGATTATGATGATGATGATGGTGATGATTATGATGATGATGATTATAATGATTATGAAGAATCAAGAGCTGCAGCTTCTGTTGATACCAAATCTTCCCAAAGCAGTGTTTGACCTACCTTTGAACACAGCAAATATGGCAGCAATCGGTTTCGCAAATGTTGCATGAGAAGTATCCGAGGTAGCTTCCTTGAAATCTTGGACGATCACATAGAATTTGTACGCTTCTGATGGTAACAGTGGAGCGGCAATGATTCCAGTGGCAGTCATTTCAAAACCATTACCAAGGGAAATCACTCCTTTGACTGTGGGGCTGTGAATTTGCATTGAATTGAGACCAAGTGCAATTTTAGCATTTGTTAATTCAACCTCAATCAATTCATCAACATCAATTTCAAAGTTCGTCAGAAAATCCTGCACGTGAAAGCTTCTAAGAGACAGTGTCACATCATAATCTGGGCCTGATGATGTTTTTTCCATAATAATGTCCACAGAGCGATGACTTCCTGTCAGTAAGCAAATAGACATGAAAATGAGATGCTTAAAGGGCAAGTCCGGGTTGATAAAATTATTGTTAAAAGCAACCTTACCAATCTACCATTGCTGAACACCAATCGAGAGTTCTTTCCAAGTTTTGATACCTCCAACTTTCATAAATTGGTTGATCAATTTTTATAAGTTAGGCCTAATATCGTCGCCATTTTGTATTTGTACGAGTGTGCGAAGGCGCGATAAGGAGCCTAATGGGTGGTATAATATCAACACATTTGGCAGCCTCGTTCAGGTCAACGTGAAGTGACGTGATGTAAAATGACGTCATTTCGCACTTCTTAGCAGATTGAAATATGTAGTTTCGTAGATTAAAAGAGAACAAATTGAAAAAAGTACTACACACCGTTCACAACAGTGTGATCTCTTGAATGATCCACAATAGACCTTTTAGCAATTCTACGAAAGAGCCTGGATCGAGCGATATTTTCATATAATTTTATACCCGAGGCTTGATTGAGTGGTGTTAGAGCTTCGATCGCAATTGTGCACATTCGAAAATTCTACAAACTGTAATGAAATATTGTTCGATTCACACTCGTTTTCAGAATAGCTAAAAAGTCTATTATACCAACCCCGGACTTGTCCTTTAACAGTTTTCTCCCTGGTTGCAGGTTGATTTGGCTACTCTTTACAGGAGTTAACAGTTTCCTTTCTACAGATTACAGTGTTCATGCTGCATTTGAGGGTTTACTACGATCAGTTAGTAATAGACCTTTTAGCTATTCTGCAAAACAGTCTGGATCGAGCGATATTCTTGGACTGCGTTCACACGATGCCGGCACATTTTGAAAACGGTGAAAAAAAAGACGGTAGCAAAATTTGAGCTAGCGTTCACACGATACCGGCAAAATTTGAAAACGGTAGGAAATTGGATGGTAAACAGTCCTTGCAGGACTCTGATGCCAAAGAAAAGTACCTACACCCTAAGAATCGACCAGTCCCGATCCTAAAGCGTCGAAAAATGTTCTCTTTACATCATTCTTGAGTGTTCACACGATGCCGTTTCCAAAATGTGTCAGTTAGAGTTCCGTCTTCAAAATCTACCATTTTCGAAATCTGCCGCCAAAAAATGTGCCGTTTTCGTGTGAACGGGAGGCCTATCCGTCACATTTTTACCGTTTTCAAAATGTGTCGACATCATGTGAACGCATTCTCGTACACGAGGTTCGATTGAGTGGTGTCAGAGCTTCAATCAGTATTGTGCCCATTCAAAAATTCAACAAAATGTAATGAAATATCGTTCGAGATTCTTTCTTAGAATAGCTAATAGAGTATTCAAGACTGCGTTCACACGATGTCAGCACCTTTTGAAAACGGTGAAAAATGTGACAGGAGCAAAATTTGAGAGCGCATTGACAAGATACCGGCACAATTTGAAAACGATGGATCATTCCACAGTAACAAACTCGGTGCCATCTCTACAAGGATTTGATGCCAAAGAAATCTACCTACACCTTAAGGACCGTTTAGGCTCATTTTGAAAGCGTCAAAAATGTTCTGTTTTCATCATTTTCGAGTGTTCACACGGTGCTGTTTTCCAAATGCGCCGGTTAGAGCTAGACTTATGACAATGAGTCTCTTTTTGCCCTGTGCTCTTTGACTTGAAGATGGCGCTTCAGTCAACAGAGACTCGTGATATTACTTTGAAAAATCTGGCCCTGTTTACGCCCAAACTTTCCCATTCCTAAAGTACCACTCAGACTGCGAGATTTGTGAATTACTATTGTTACGGTGCAAATGTGATAGAATTTTCAATTCGATTGAAGAATTGAAAATACTCCCACGGGATTGCGATTCGAAGCCGTGATTCCATCATAATTGCATTGATGATTGAAGAAAAAAGGGCCAAGTTTTTCACTGTTTCATTATGAGTCCTTCTTGAGCAAGGTTTACTGCAAGGATACAAGGGACTCATAGTCATAATTCTAGGCTTGAGCTCCGTTTACAAAGTCAACGGTTTTCAAAATCTGTCGGGAAAATGTGCCTTTTCATGTAAACGGGAGGTCCATCCGTTACATCTTTTACCATTTCGTTCAAAGGATGCTGGCATTCTGTGAATGCAGTCTAAGGTAGCTCTTACATTCTGCACCGTAAATCATTTCTCTAAAATCAAAACATTCTTACCATAAGATGTTGTTCCCCGCATAGAAATTTTAGGTTTCTCTGGATCAAACTGATCAAATCTCCAGCCAAAATTCATCTTAACATCAGTAGCAGCAAGTGTCATACGGCGTGGTATAAGCTCAAGTGAAGTTCTTGAGGTAGTGTCGAAGTAAACACGCTTGACTCCGTTCTTGTTTTCAAACCGAATTCTCTCCATTGGAAAGTTGTCAGCATCTGCCAGGCTTCCTGTTATAGTGTCAAAATTGGCCTCAGGGAAGAAATGTGAAAGCACAACTCCAAGATTACATGATACTGAAAGTGATCCTGAGCCCACAACATAATCATTGTTGCGCTTTGTAAACGAGCATGCGCCGATGTTGAATGACGGTGGTCTGTCTTTGTCGATTTTAGTGATCTGTGGACGAGCTGAAAAAAATCAATGAGCAGGCTGAAGGTCAGTAATAACAAATACCGGGTGGTGCGTCAAAATAAACTATGCGGTTTTGAAAGGCCACGATAAACGGAATACTGGACCGACTTCCCAGGGGGGAAATTCAATAGGCAGGCGACGGGGGTGAGCCATTTGACGTCTGAAATTACACCCTAAAAATTTATAAATTTTCTTTATGGCGCTGTAAGGGAGTTCCTTAAAATCTTCGATTTCAAAAACTTTGAAGAACGGTCAAAAAGCGTTGATCAAATTTTTAAAGACTCAACATGGATGGACGAAGAGAGAACGCTTTCGTAGTGATTTATCCATTTATGCTGAGTGTAATATCCCTGGTGTAGGGAGGCAAGAGGGTTCACACACAATGACCTGCTACATGCTTGTGTAGTACTGAACTGATTTGTTTGGGATACGAACAGGCCAAATTGTGCGCCTCAAGGAATTCCCCAAAAAGGGCTCCAGATCGCATGCGCACTAACGATTTACTTCAATGACGTAATATGCAAATTAGATTGACCAATGAGAACAAGAGCAAGAAACAACAATATCGATGCGCATGACAGTGTGAGCCCCAGTATTGATTCGCTATCAACAAAGCTAAAACACAATGTTGCAAAACAAACGAGTCAGTACTTCGCCTCCCCAACAATGATTTAAGATCGTACGACATGCATATATGCATAACAGATACTAAACAATAACAAATGTCATAGGGTGTCCATAGTACAGGATACTGTACTGAGACTTTATTTATCTTCTTATCATCCAAAAATATTAAAATGTGCACAAACAACAACAACAGTTAAATTAGAATACACAGATGAAAGAGATGTCGTTCGTAGTGAGAAAGGACACAAGGTCATCGAGTTCCCACTACGAACGACATATTACAAAACTTTTATGCAACGATAAATCTAGTATAATAAAAAACCCATAAACAACAAAAATCTGGGTGTACCAGGAGTTCGTAGTGAGAAAGGACACAAGGTCATCGAGTTCCCACTACGAACGACATATTACAAAACTTTTATGCAACGATAAATCTAGTATAATAAAAAAACCATAAACAACAAAAATCTGGGTGTACCAGGTCGTAGTGAGAAAGGACACAAGGTCATCGAGTTCCCACTACGAACGACATATTACAAAACTTTTACGCAACGATAAATCTAGTATAATAAAAAAACCATAAACAACAAAAATCTGGGTGTACCAGGAGCGTCAAAGAAATACTTCCCCGACTCACTAGGTAAGGCGGATTTCCACTCTGTCAATTCTTCCGAATGGACATGTAATCTTTACTTGACGTGAGAAAATGTCACTCTGAATTCAATAGAATGTTGCGCGTGACACTCTAATAGGCGATTGAGTAAGGCTGTTTTCTAGTCAATGGAATTTTCCGAGTGAGCGGAGTCTTTATTGGGATCTGCTATCCGTACCCTACAATAATCGGGGGTTAGCAGGTGTGTTAAATGTGAAAATAAGATCGGTTTGTTTGGAACGAAAATGGGCCTAAGTTGCAAATTCAAGAAACTTTCACCGCAGCTAGACAATGAAATGGCTAGCTGTTCTCCGAATTTCGGAGATAAGAAGCAAATCATGGTTAAAGTAGGCAAAGAATGTGGTTTACCGTCGAATTTTGACATGCCGCAGCCATTTAGCCCACGCAAAACGGAGTTACTGCGAAAAACGGAGTTGCAGCCGATCAAATCGCCGAGATCCCAGAGCAGAGGTAGAGCAACGACCTCACTCTGGGGACGAGATTGGAAGCAACCTTGAAACATTTTCAGGAACAAAAAATTTACGAAATTACCTACCTCTCTTAACGTAAACTTCTACTTCGCAAATGCTCATGAATGTCCTATATCCAAGCGACACAAAGACATATCTTCCACGTGTGCCCGAACGTATAACGAGTGATTTCGTCTCGCCGCGGCCAAAATTCTTTTCGATGAAATACGCTCTAGAAATGAAAGAAAGCAGTGTTAATAAGGTGACGCATCCACTATCCGCCTTTGTGTTGTACAGCAAATATAAAGCCCGAGGTCTTAAGATCGAGGGCTTTTTAATGGGGGTTCATCATCATCATCATCAACAATTTATTCACAGCATGCAAAAGAATTCTGTAAAAAATTACTGCTAATTAAGCTAACGAGCATTCCCCCCGGCCCAAGGCAGTTTGAGCGGGTGAATTGGAAAAGCGCCATATCCCTCCAGTCAATCTGTAAGGTATAAATATGAATTACCCAATAAAAAGCTATGATTGCTTCTAATTCTGACTTGTATCATTCAGTCGAATGCATTTCATTACTGTCATGTCATTTGAGTATGATTGTAAATCTTGCAGACCAATTGCAAATGAAATCATATCCTTGTATCGTGTTAAACAAGGCCACGGGAAAACTATGGGAAACTTGCGATGAGCTAATGACAATGATGGAACTCTCGTTTTTCCTCGATTTTGAAACTTCAGTCAGGTAATAAAAAGTGCTACAGTAGAATAATCTTATTTTGAGCGTGTTGTACGATATAGATTTAAATAAAACATTCAAGAATAAAATTAATCGTACCTTGAACAGAGTTGTTCTGAAACACGACGTTTCGAGCTGAGCCCGTTATCACTTGATAACGGGCTCAGCTCGAAACGTCGTGTTTCAGAACAACTCTGCTCAAGGTACGATTAATTTTATTCTTGAATGTTTTATTTGCTACAGTAGAAACCCACAAAAAGAACCTTGTTTAAAAGTTAAATCAAGAGTTTAGCAAATATCAAATGTTGCCTAATTTTGGGATCTACTGCTGGGAGTTTAGGGGGCTCAAAGTAACGAGCTTTCGCACACAGATTTTCTGATCCGTCATTAAGTGCAAACTTCTAGAACGCACAATAGAGATCTCTATCCATTTTATTTCCATTCTTCGAAGGGGACAGACTTCCTTTAATTCACCCGGTAGATGCAATACTGTAAATAATTTTAAGATATTTCATCATAACAACGAAATTTGAATGAAAATAGAAGAAGAGGTTATGATTAATCTCAAATGGCTTACTCTGTATTTGATGGCCCGTCATCACCATTATTTCCAATGTAGATATGAAGTTGCTGTAACCGACGATGTGACTCTTGTCTATTCGTTATTTTTACCTCCAAGACTTCTTCTTCCCTTTCCAGATCAACTTGCCACCACGGGACTCCTATTTCAGTGTGCGTGCACGATAGACCAACAAATACCGGATTCCGATTACCATCTACGGCTCGTGATGCATCTGCGCCATGATGTGTGGATGACTGGCTGGCTGGTCTTCCTTTCGCAACGTTATCTGAAGAAAAAACAAGACTTCTATCGAGTGTTCCAGAAAAAATTTCAGATTCAGTTGGGTATTCAGTTGGGTCCAGAGAGGTGAATCACGTGGTTATCAAACGATGATAAGGTCCATGCTGGAAAAATCTGCACTGCAGTTTGACGTAGTTTGTTAAGCAAATTTAACGCCCGGTCGGCGGCGCTCCCTGGTTAAATCATATACAGGAACAAACCAAACCGCTAAGGTTGCTTTGAAACCCAGCAAGCTAGCTCATTCGTTGTGCATTCCAGAAATGGCTTTTAAGCGCAAACATGAGCGTAAATCCAAAGAAGAAAAATATATCTACACTTCAATCTAATGCCTCATTCACACTGCAATTTAAACCAGTTTAAACTAAACCAGATTTTCAAATAAGGCCTTCGTATTGGTCAATCCAACAAATCAAATCATCTGATTGGTTGATATTTAAACGGGTTTAGATAAAGCTGGTTTGGCTGTGTCAATGTGAATGCAGCATAAGGTATTTTACTTGTTTGATTCAAAAGCTGGGCAGTGAGCTTTTTAACTATACCCAGAAAAACCTATACCTGGCTGATTCATTCACTTGAGTCACTGAACATACAGGGTGTCTCAAAAAAATCGTTCGACGTTTGATTAAATGCTAAAAAATAACGATAAACTGAATGCACCCTTGGTTAAGTCACCCTTTTCCTGAGATTTTAGATAAATTTTTGACACAAGAATCTTGCAAATCCGCTAAAAATTCATGGAGTTACAAGCATTTGAAGTTCAAATTTGTGCGAATGCTGAAACCAGAGCCCTCGAAATGGCATTTTTGGTAAAAGCTCCATAGGCCGTCGTTTCTGTTATTTCTCAATTGTTTCAGGGCGAACCAAGTTGGATTCAAACAGGTTTTCGATAACCTAGCTGTCAACCATATGGATGCTTTGAGGAAACAGATTCAGTCTCTCGCCGATTATGTTCTGAACCACTGTTTTTGGACTTATGCAATGTAAGGAAATTTGGAGAATGATCGCAAGAAATAATTTACTTTAGAAGTCCTATTTGGTTTGCTCTGATATCAACGAGAGGTATGACATTGGATAAGCTTCTCTTACCTCCGTCTTCGAGCTTTTTGCAATACCAGTAATCTGGGGGGTCTCTGGCTTCAACTATCGCATATTTTTCATCTTCGAGAGCTCGTAGCTCAGTGAATTTTCAACCGATTTGCACGATTTTAGTCTCTAAAATTATTTCATAATCTTAGGAGCAGGGTTATCTTTCCATGACCTTGTTCACGTTGTCCTTATTTTTCAATATTTTGTCAAACGTCGAACAATTTTTTTGAGACACCCTGTACTTGAAATGTTTTACTATTCATTTATCCCTTCCAAGAGTTATTTGGTTTTTTGTAGCATAGTAAGTGTTTCGTTTGATTTTCAAGCCATTTTCTCATCCTTTCATACATTTTGGAGTGTGATTCGAGGCATTTCCTACGATTGGAAGGCGTCTCCACGAGAGTGGAGCTTAAAGGGGCAGGGTCACGTGATGTAAACAAACTTCTTTCGAAACGATAATTTTGCAGTATTTGTGATAAGCCGTATCACAGTGATTTTCCACTACTTTTCTCAAAAGAAAGTGTTATTTTGAGGATGGACTCTTGTACTTTGTAGAGAAACAAACGAAACACTCATATGTTGTACGATTGCAGAGATATTGGTGGATTTTCGGAAGTTTCTTTAGTGTGGATTCACCCCATCCACCAAAATCTGTACAGAACATAATAACTGTACAGAAAACATCACTTTAAAAGTAAACTTTGTACTTACAAGGACCCATGTTTTCAATATCCGCTGAAGAGAAAAAAATAAGATTCATTCATTTGAGACAAAAGTGACATTTGGAAGTTGTTTCTACTAGATCCTGACTAAGCAATGCATGTAAAAGGAACGAAGAAACAGCAACACCAAAACTGAAGCTCCTTTGTGATTATTTTTCAAACTTTTAGTCTTGAAGTAGCAAAAGTAGGTTGCAAATTTCTGAAAGAGATTGCTGTAAAATTCTAGGACCCCTTTCTTTGAACTGAATGGCATCAAGAAACATCACCTCTTAACTTAGCCACAGTTCTGCCTGATCACACAATAGACCATTTCGACAATTAAAATTGGAGACTGGGGAGAGCGGTTTGTTCTGGTAAATGGCGGACACAGTTCTGGTAAATGGCTGCCGCGGAGTGAGCCCGTTGAAGTGAATAATGTAAACATGGCAATCGCTACTGCACAAAAAAGCAGCAATGGAGCTGCCTTAGGATCTAGCCAAATAGCTGTCCATGCAAAATACCAACAAACGTGCAATGTTTACCTCTATTCGCAACTGATTTCCTTTTCAGCCTTTATTTCAGTGCTGCTAACAGCAATGCTTGCTTCGAGTAGTTTAGGCCCTTACCACATAACTCGACGAAATACATAATGCATTTGAAGTATTTAGAATAAGATAGCTTACTCTTACTTCGATTTTCAAGTGAATGGAATTCAACTGAAGTTTTTAACTTTGAATATTCTTGCTGAATTCGATTAAAATTGACGCAAGGAAAAAGTTCGAACATAATTTGAATTTTCTTAATCTGACGGTTGAACGTACGTCAAGACTGATATTTGAAAACTGAAATTCTAAAACAGCGCCGATGCTGTAGCGATCGTCTCGACAGCTTGCAAAACTCAATGTTTACTTCAACGGCGAAACTACGTGGCAGCCATTTACCAGAACTGCATCCGTCATTTACCAGAACAAACAGCTCTCCCCAGTCTCCGATTTCAATTGTCGAAATGGTCTATTGTGTCCAAACTGCCCATGGTTGCATTGAATGAAATGAATTGACTTACGCCTCGCAGCGAAAACTTCCACTTCACACAGTGTCAAAAAATTCTGATCTAACAACTGGATAGTGACGTATCGTCCCCTGTTATTGTAGCCAAGAACAAAATCTTTCGTCTCCCCAGCTTTAAAGCCTCCTGTATAGGTCATCACTCTGCAAAAGAAAAATGGTATAAGTAAGACCTCTTTACTTTTAAAAAAGAGGTTTGGATCGAGCGCCCAAATCCGGTAAATTTTTTATGGAAAATAGAAGCACGACCCATGTACTCTTTATTGTGGAATGTCCTACCTTCCTCACTCAAAATCATTCAAGATCCAAAAAACGTTTGCTATCAAACCAAAGAAAAGTATTATTGATCAATACTAATTTGAGCTTGGTTAGATGATAAACAAAATTAAGGAAAGCAACTTATAATGGTTTTCCAGTTGATATTTATAGTTTTATAGTATTTTTATTGTTAATTTATGTTTACTTCATGTTGCTGTTCCTTATCATAATCGTAAAGCTTATTGAATGTAGTTATAATGTTGTAGCATATATTGCAGTATCTTAAAATTTTACTTTAGCGGCCCAAGCTAGATAAGCTTTGCTGTTCTTGGGTCGCGTAGAATACAAGTATTTGAACAAGTTTCATTTTTCTAGTACCTTGTATCTTACGAATAAGATTGAATTGAAATTGAATTGATTTGAAGTATAACGATGCTATCTATGGCAAGAAGCTGCCTCAAATTTCAGAACACTTAGCCAAGTCTTTATCATTGACAAATTAGCGCATAATGAGTTAGCAATGGTTCAGTTTACACTGAGGCAATGCTACTGGTCGTTTTGCTTTGTTTCTCGTTATTTCCATTCATTGTTAGCCGACTTTTTTTTCAACTGAGTAAAAACGGTTGCAAGCAGCAAACTTCGATTTTCATCTTGCAAAATAAAACCTCTGCATGCTCGCACTTTTGAGCTGCTGACATTGAACGAAGACAACGAGAAACAAGGCCAGAAAGGAGGTAAAATTTCCTGTGTATTAACCTATCATTCCTAACTCGTTCCATACATATACTATATCAACGTAGTTTATAGAAAAGTTATCACAGACTAACTCCCTGAAAAGTGTTCTGAAATCCGAAGAAATTTCTTGCCACTGCTGCTAGCATCGTTATACCGAGAACGGGGGTCATGCTTTTGTTTTCTTTCACGAATTTACCAGATTTGGACGCTCGATCCAAGCCTCTTTTTTAAGAAGCAAATAGGTCTATTCATACAGACGACGGATAACATGTTACATGTTAACTGTTGCCTAATCAGCAAAATGCGTGCTCAAATCTCAAACTTTCTTAGCTTCATAGCGTAACAAGCATCCTTCGGCTGCAATAGACGATTACGCTAAAGATGGCGCCAAGGAACTTTCTACCAAGATGCACTGCGTTATCGAATCAAATTCCTATAGAATCGTTAAAGAATCGTGAATAGAACGCAAAGCATACTGGTAAAAAGTTCTTCGCCACAACTCTTAGCGTAATTGTCTATTACAATCGTGATTCATTTATCTACAACTAATTACAATCAATCTACCATTACCTCTTTATCTTGCTCTTAAAAGAAGATAAAGAGGGAGCTTGCATGGCCTCGCAGATAAACTGATTCTAGATTTTTGCTCCACGAAATGCCAAAGCTTTCTGCCTATTATTAGTTTTGATGAATGTTACTAGCAAGTCATTTTCAACATTTCCTAGGTTGAAAGTATTGCGATCAGAACTTCAGATTTCCGTTAAGCTAAAAAAATATCCCTTTCGCAAATATACTGATCCAGAAATACTGGACCTACCTGCCCGTATGTGCATGTGCTGAGTGCCCCCCCCCCAGGGAAAATAATGAAATACTTCCCCAATGGGAGAATAATGCAATACTTACTCGGGATTATCACTAGGCTTCCCATCAACATTTCCAACAAAGATTCTGATACGTCTTAATCTAGACGATGCTTCTTGCCTATTTGTTATCTTGACGACTAGAACTTCTTCTTCATTCCCCAAATCGACACGCCACCAAGCTTGATGGTCGTTTCCTGTGTGACTGCACGAGTTTGCCGCATAGCGAGGATCTTTATTGCCATCAACAGCTCGATTTGGATCTCCGTTATCTGATGTGGAGCTCTGTCTAGCTGCTTTACCTTTCGCGATGTTAGCTATGAAGAAAACAGAAAAAAAGTAAAATTTTGGCAACGTATGACAAAGGTTGAGGGAAAGATAGAAATTTAGGCCCAATTCTCAGTAATCAACAAATCTCCAGCTCACTGTTGGCACTTGGATGACTGCACCTTAAAAACCATATCTATTTCATATTTCTCAGGAACGTATACAACCAAATACTCTTCTAACCCTAACTTTACCCAAACTAACCCTAACCCTACTTGACCTTGACACCCCTTTTCTGAAACCTAACCCTGACCCTGACCCTGACCGTGTGACCCATAAATGCCGATATCAAAAGCTGGTTCTCTAAACTGCATTACAATAGTGTCCCGCATATAAGAAACGAAGTTTTCAACTTGAGGGCTGCTTTGTTCCTTATAAATGAGATATACAGTTAAAATCACGGTAAAGTTTCTTAAGTTTCTCATTAGAAAAATCACTTACTATCAATGAAGTACTGAGACACAAGCTCAATTGTCCTATAAAGTACGCTATTTCAATTTGTATTTGTAAATTTTCACTACCAAGAAAAGGTACAATTATTCCAGGAAAGTGCTTTTGCATCATTTGCATGTAAAATTCTTGTTTTCATTTGAATATGCACAGTCTGGTTCAACTGTAAAGCTGAATTTGTTGTGCTTTTTAAATTTTAATATATGCATAGTTTTTGAATGAGAAACAAGCCTTTTTTCAAACCTGCACCAGTTTCTTATAAGAGGGGCTAATATTTAAAAATCAAGGTCTGGTGTTTCTTAAATTTATGTTTATCATATGCGGGACGCTATTGTGTTACCTGACTGACGTTTCAAAAACCAGGTAACAAAGAATCCCACCACCCCCATTGGCTAATCACACGTTTCCCGCGGGTTTTCCGTAGCCTTGAATAATACGATACCAGGACGCGTTTTTGTCACCACAGCATTTGCATCAAGGCTGTGAGATTTACAACAAATGCAAACGACATGACAGAAACGAAATGCGTTTGACTAGATGAAACAAGTCATAGATTGAGGCTATCAGGTAATAAAACTCATACTAACCGGTTTTATTGTTGCACAGGAAGGTAGAAAGCCCTCGGTCTTAATGCACAGACCTCGTAAGCTCGGTCTGTACTTTCAAGACCTCGGGCTTTATAGTTTCATGTAAAACACAAAAGCGGTTAGTATGCGCATAGACTAGCATCGGCTTCAAATCAAGGGCTGGCTCTGTACCTACGCTGACTGGTGATTACACAAAACATGTAAAAAACTTGCAAAAGGTAATGAAAGGTCTTCAAAAGCTGCATATAAAGTCACCACGTAACCATTTCGTTTAACTCTTTATTTACCTACCTTTTCATTCTGATCTTCATCATTGCATGTAAATCTTTATGATCAGAAATATTTAGTTTCTCGTTATTTTACAGGGCAGTTTGAAAATCGGTATCTAAATGTAAATGTATGCGCAGTAACCGTGTTTAAAGAATCTAGCATCCAGAGCTGCAAAAAGTATCAGAACCTGGGAACAACTGGGTGTCCCAACAAAAACGCAACAGATTAAAAAAATTCTAACCGAAGCTGTTTCAAACTAAAAATTTAATAACAATTTTTCTCGAAACTTACAATAATTAGATTAAATTTTGAGATATTTTCAAGAATTTTAGGTGACCTGGTTGCAGAGTTATAAATCGACAAACTCGAAATTTGCTGTCATGGCAAAACCAGACCTCCCACCACTACAGTAAATCCCCGCGTATAAGAACCTACTTTTTCGAGAGCCAGGCTGAAATTGGTTCTTATTCTAAAGATACTAATACTAATTTCAAGGCATAGAGGTTCTTATTTGAAGGGTGCCTCATGAAGTCCGCTTGAGAGTTTCACAAAGATTTTCAGTGATATTATTTGTCTTAGAAGCATTCTTATGGACCTAATAAGTAATTGGGGAGGCAAATAAAACTTTCAAATCCAGCCAGAACCACAATGACCTTGATAACAGCAATCAAAGATCAAATTTGCAACTCCTGCAATAAGAACCTATGTTTCATCAAACTGAAACAGGTTCTTAATTGCAGGGTACATAATTTAGGAAAAACAGCCTCTAGGTTCTTATTTTGGTAGGTTCTTATATGCGGGGATTTACTGTAGTGCAAAGCATACTGCAAAATTACCAGCGTCGCATTATCTGCAACTTTACAGGATTACAGACAAGCACATAACTTGATCAAGAAACTGTGACAAAAGAGATCCCTTAATTATTCATGAGTTATCTAGTTTCGAGGGAGCTCTCAGTGTTCATTTCCAATTGAAAGCATAACTGTAATAATGGCCTAGTCATATTAGAAAAGCAATTCTAAAATGACAAAATGACAAAAAGTCGTGACCGAAATCATCATACAAGTATCTGTTCAATGCTCAGTCAACTTTTGTGTTTGATCGCTTGTCAGCAATCTTCCGCTAAGACTGTCATTTTCTATAATTTGACAATTTAATCAACTATTGCTAATGTAGCAGCTCTGGTTTTGACGTGGAAGCAATTTTGAACTTTGCTGATTTTTAACTTTACAACCAAGTCACCAAAAATACTGGAAAATATATCAAATTTATTCTAACAATTGCAGATTTCAGTAGAAATAATTGTTTGCTAACAAGTATGAAACAGCTTCCATTAGAATTATTCAAATCTGTTGCGTTTTTTCTGGGACACGCGGTAGCTTCCCGAAAAATGTGCAGCTTTGCCAGAATTTGTTACAATAAGGTTTCCTCAAACGAGGAGAGGATGATTGTTTTACAATTTCTGCAAAAAAGAGATAATTTTCTTTTGACTCTTCTATACTGGTAAAATGGAAGGCCTTGCAAACATCAATATGTCCAAGGATTCGTAAGAATTTTCAAGAATTCTTCACTCAAGAAAGCGAGGAGAGTTTGTGAAAGATATTATGCATAACATAATGTGACTTCACAGAAAATTTTCCCAATTTTTGCCACGTTCCCAGAAAGGAAAATATTTTTTCACTTCTGGTAAAATCAATCAGTCAGAACAAGACATTTTGGTCAGAATCAATCAATCAATCAATCAATCAATCAAAACTTCACTTACGAGATAGTTTCTTCTGCAGATTTCCAACACCTGAAATTATGAATAAAGACGATTAGGGTCTGCTCAGTAAGCGAGATTTCACCTTCTTAAGGATTTTTCACCGAGTCTGATCACAGGTAGCCCCCTTTAACAATGGAAGAAATGCATCTCCTGCAACTGAGACACGGCGAAACACGGCATCTGCGAGGAAAGAGCGGAGGAAAAAATGCGCATTAAATATTTTACGAGGAAGTCTTGAAACGAGGATAATAAACACTGTGTAAGAGCAAATGTTCAGACACGCAGGGGCAATTTGAATTTGATTTATAGCACTTGTTTGGCTTGGGCCGAAGAGAAAACAACAAATGACAGCAGTAATATCGAGGTAATTAACTTTAACGTCTTAGCTACAAACACGGTGCATTATTACCCATGATTTGATCGTGAAAATGACTCGGGGTGTAAAGTGTCACTCGGAACGATTTATCACGGTCAAGTCCCTTATAAATCTTCGAACTTATTTTGCCATAAAATCAACGTCACAGTTGCCAGTAATGCAACCAGACTAAGTTTTGGATGCTAAATCCGCATCTCAGCTCAAACTTTTCATATGAACAATGGGAAGAAATTTTGAAAAATTTTCAAAACGAGGCTGCTTAATCGAAGTGATGCATTCCTTTTATATCTAATCGCAAATCGCTTTGGTTTCTAGTGTCAATCAAATGCTGTTCTGTTTCAAAATCTGTCCTCGTTGTTCTGCAAAGAAAACTAAATAGACAAAATCGGCTAAGGTTTGTTTACACCCAGTTCAAATCATGTGATCAATCTCTTGACAACATATCTTTTGATTTCTCTTACATAATTCGTGCCATGCAGAGTTGTGAAATGAGAGCAAAAAGTAGCATAATGCTAAAAGTCCCCAAGAGTATCAGATATAAAGTGTTTGTTTGTACGTGCGGCTATAAAAACCAATAAGTACATAAAGTACGCTGAATACAAAACGTTTCAGGCTTGACCCTTCATCAGTAGCAACGAGAAAAAGTACGTTTAAACTAAAGCTGGTTTTCATAGAATTTCATCGCATTTCATCGGAATTCCAGGTCTACGATCAATTAGGATTAATTCCGATAAATGAAAACCACAGGAAGCCCAGGCAGTTAACTTAACTGAACAATAATAACTTTACAATCTTAAAATCTTAAAACCATTTATAGTATAATACCTTTGTGTGCTATTTGTTGCACCTCTCCACAGCTGTGTTGTGTTTTATTGACTTCTGCATTGCACTGTGTAATCGTTCGAATGCGAGAATCCGATACGATGTAGCTTGCAGGTATTCTAATGGTTTACAGTACAATATACTATTTGAACAGGTGCATAGTACAGGTGTATACAGTAGCTCCCTGATGGAAACCATCCTTAAAGAAGCAGAGAAAGAACGATTGATAGAATAGTGTATTCATAGAATGGAGAAGAGAATGCAACGCAAGAATGCGACGTGAAAGATAGAGAGTGAGATTCGAAAGGGAAATCCTAATAGCAGATGATAAATGAAGAAGGCATGATATGAATGAAAAGCATTCGTTAAGTCCTTTGGCATTAAAGTTCCCCAAGATAGTCCCCAAGAGTATGGTCACATGACTTGAAATAGGTAAAACAAACCTTGGCCGATTAGGTCTATTGAAATGAATGAACTGAACTGACTCACGCATTGCTGCAAAAACTTCCACTTCGCAAAGTGTCAGAAAACCCTCATCCATTAATTGGATGTACACGTATCGCCCTCTCTTATTGAGGTCAAGAAAAAATTCTTTAGTCTTGCCAGCTCCAAATTTTCCATGGTAGGCCACCACTCTGAAAAGGAAAATGGAATCAGCATTCACACAGAGGACATTGTACGCGATTTCATCATTTCACACTCGAAAATCAGATCTATACTAAATGAAGCTATTACAAGCGCTTTAGGTTGGTGTTTTTATTTTATTTTTTGTTTTGTTTTGTTTTTCCAATTTGTTTTTAGTGGGCTTGTCAGGATTTCTAGCTATTGAAAGCTAATTTAGGCCCACTGCGCATGCCGCATCCAGGTAGAGGACTCTTAGTTTAACGTCCCTTTCAAAGGATGACGAGGTGAGTTGTGAGGTCAGGCCTCTGAGGTCATCCATCTGGAGTTTGACCTCACTCGACCGAGCTTAACTTCAGTTACCTGACGAAAACTGTTTAACCCACTCGGCCACTCCCCTCAGTGTTTTGACTCTTGTACCGGGTGAGTCAAAAAAAGTTTACCCGTTTGGCAGGCTGTGGAATAACAAGTACATATGACTGATATTCAAAATAAAATGTTAATCTATCATTCAAAGGCTAGCTTGGTCAAAAACTTTGTTTCGTAACATGACAAATCTCTGAGATTCAACAATAGACCTTTTAGCCATTCCGAAAAGAATCAGAATCGAATGACATTTTGCTACATTTATTGGAATTTTGGAATGTAGACAATAGTGATAGAAGCCCTAAAGCCACTCGATCAAACATCTAGTATAAAATTGTATAAAAATAACGCTCGACCCAGGCCCTTATGCAGAATAGCTAATAGGTCTATTAGAAAAATGCCTGTGAGGGCTTTGTATGGGAATCGAAAATTCTACTTTCCATTCTGGTTCCATGATTTATGCTGAATGCAAGTTCACACTGTCAGTTTTAGAAATAGAATCTTTATTTCACTACCAAATAAATGACGGACCAGCATTAAATGTGGAATCCTCATCCCCATACATGCCCCTTACTAGCATTTCCTAGTTTTTGGGTCTAAGTGATGAGTGATTTTACCAAACAAAGTTTTCTCATAACAGTTATTCTTTGATTGATATTGATAGATTAACGTTTCAGTTTTGAATATCGGTCTCATGCTTCTTATTTCACAACCCACTAAATGGGCAAACTTTTTTTGACTCACCCGGTAGTTTACGGTCTATGGCGCCTTTTTTGTTTCCAAGCATGTATATTCTTTTTATACCCGAACATTTACTACATTGAATTGTGTCATGAGATAATATACAAAAACAAAACATGGTATTAAACTGCAGTTTTCGAGAATGTTTAATCAAAACACATAGAATAATATCAATCCTCAAAATTTCTTAGTTTATAGGGGATTCAGTCCATGAAATTGTTTGGCAATGAAGCAATGTCACTTCAGCTAAAGCATTGGGCCGGAATCTTTGCAAAACTTTAAAATCAAATGTGTAAAATGCCATTGCCTAATTCTTGCAACTCAGTAGATCGAAGCGAACTTTAACTCGTTCGCAATAATTCCAGAAAGAGCATTTTCGATATCATCATTAGATTTGGAATTACAGCTTTTCTATGTTTTATGAAAGGGTGTATGTACCAGAGGAGGTATCCCGGAACGTTGAAAAGATGAAAACCACCGTAAATTATGAACTGATTGAGGAAAGTCAAAATGACCAAAAATACTCAGTTTTTTAAAAATCTAAAAGATGGTAGCAAGCAGAAGTTTGTAGCTATTGCGGTTTACGATCTAGCAATTTGATAACGTCACAACTTCAGAACTAGCAGAAATCTTTTAAATGCCATAACTCTAACAATATTGACGATATAAAAAATGATCTTGCTGGAATTATTGCAAATGGCCTAAAGTTCCCTTCGATTCATTCAGTAGAAAGGATTAGGCAATAACACTTCACACATTTGATTTCAAAGTTTTTGAAATGGAACGGCGTTTCCCTGTTCCCACACTTTGTCGGCATCTGATGAAATATCCTGAAACAACGTAGACAAGACGTCAGAATTTTCTTTAAAGAACCCAGAAGGATCAGTTTGACTATAGCACGGCCATAATTTCCCTTTATTTGGACCTAGAAATTTCCCTTTCGGCAATATCCTGACCAAGAAATATCGGATTTAAGTAATACCACGTAAATGCATGTGCTGAGTGTTACAGTGGGATAACAATAGCATACTTACTTGGTATTGCCTGAAATCCTCCCATCAACATTTCCAATAAAGATGAAGAAACGATTTAATCTATCCGGTGATTCTTGCCTATTTGTAATCCTGACGACCCCTACTTCTTCTTCGCTTTCCAAATCAACACGCCACCAAGGTTTATTATTCCTTTGAGTGTGGGTGCACGAGCTTGACTTATAGAGAGGATCTCTATTGCCATCAACAGCTCGTGATGCTTCTGCGCCACGATAAGTTGAACTCTGTTTGGTCGGCTTACCTTTCGCAAGGTTATCTATGAAGATATGTCGAATAATAATTATCATTATTATCATCAATCTATTAATATAGGCATAGACAAAAGTAGCTATGCAGGGTGTTTCAGTAAAAAACAACCCATTTTCATTCGAGATTCTTGAGGAAATAACAACATTGGAATCTATTTGGCGCATACCATCTGAAAGTACAACCTTTTCAATGATATCCAAGTTGGGTGCATTAATTTAATTATCTATTGCCTAATTGACATTTCTCTGACTGATTAATTGGCGAGGAAACTGAATGTGCAATTCGGGAGTTCAGTTCCCGTAAATTACCATTTGGGTCCCATTATGAATCACAGTGTAACTTTCCTATTCTCTCCTTGGCTTAATAGGGCTGGCCACCAGCATAGGTTTCAAAACTTTAAAAAGCTGGATGTAAAATAGTATTACATAATTCTTTGAACTGAACGGCTTCAAAGAAAATTGAACTATTTTACAGTAAATCTGCCGTTGGACTTTTCTAAAATCTTCAATATTTCCAGAATTACTGTGCTTTTCTTCTTTGGTATGAATTCAAGAAACTTTTCGAAAAAATCTTGAAACTGTTGTAACTTCTAAACCTGCTGACGAAAGATCGAATAATTTTCAAGGAAACCATAATTTATGGATGCCTGCAATATGGTATCAAGGAAAACTCTTTCACTCTTCTGGTTTCTGATTTAGAAATTTGATGACGTGACATCATAAAATTAGCTGAAATATGAAAAAGGCTGTAATTTCGACAAATACTCAAGATTTCTGAAAAGTCCAACGGTAGAATCCTAGAAAAGTGGCTAAAGTTTCTCTTAAGTCATTCAGTTTAAAAGAAATAGGTCATTGAATTTTACACCCGCCTTTTTTCGTAGATTTAAAGATTTGGAACCTATGCTCTGGCCACCGGGGAATGATGGATGTATTTTTCCACAAAAAAGTCACAACTCTAACTATCATTATTCATTATGTGCTCGAGCTCTTATCATGATGACATAAACTATGATTATGTACATAAACCTATATTATGTTTGTTTGTTTGCTTGTTTGTTTGTTTCAATTCATTTCACTGTTTTCAATTTATTTCAATTCAGTTAACTTATTTCACTGAGCTGATACTCATATAGAGTTATTTCAAAAATGCCACATAATATGGATTATCACGACATAATATAGGTTTATGTCCCGATAACCCAAATCGTGTGCACATAAACTAGGATTATGTTACATAAACCTATATTCCGTCGACATAATATGGATTATCACGACATAATGTAGGTTTATGTCCCGATAACCCAAATCGTGTGCACATAAACTAGGATTATGTTACATAAACCTATATTCCGTCGACATAATATGGATTATCACGACATAATATAGGTTTATGTCCCGATAACCCAAATTGTGTGCACATAAACTAGGATTATGTTACATAAACCTATATTCCGTTGACATAATATGGATTATCACGACATAATATAGGTTTATGTCCCGATAACCCAAATCGTGTGCACATAAACTAGGATTATGTTACATAAACCTATATTCCGTCGACATAATATGGATTATCACGACATAATATAGGTTTATGTCCCGATAACCCAAATCGTGTGCACATAAACTAGGATTATGTTACATAAACCTATATTCCGTCGACATAATATGGATTATCACGACATAATATAGGTTATGTCCAGATAAACCACATTACGTGCACATAAGCTATGATTATGTTACATGAACCTATATCATGTTGACATAATCCTAGTTTATGTAACATAATCCTATATTATGTCATTTTTGTGTAAATGGCGTTCCATAAATTCCAGGCAAAAGGAATCGAGAGATGCGGCCACTTGGAGAGGAGGGACTGCTTCGATAAGGTTACTTTCTCATCGGATGCTTGGCAGAAATAAAGCAAAAGGACCATGCATGTTTAGCATAATAGGTTCCAAATCTTTGACAATGTAGTTGAAAAGTCTATGACTTACTACTTTGAACTGAATGCTTTCAAAGAAATTTCAGCTCGTTAACTGTACTGTGTTAACCTGAAATCAGGCTAGATGCATGAATGCTTTGAGTTATCACAGCCCTAACTGAACATCTAATGTTAGACAGACTAAAGGACACTATTGTTCTGTTTTTATCGAAGGGCAAATCACTTTTCAAAAATTGCGTACGTGCTTTTGTCATTTTAGTGATCTCTAATGATTTTTCTGTGATATTTTTGTGCCTTTTGAGACATTTGTTTGTGCTTTTTGTGATTTCATCTGTGATTCAAATGACTTTTTGTGGTTTTTGTATGTAACTTTTTGTGATATCAACGAAGATATGCAAAAAATATCAGTGATTTGCCCCTCGACTGTGAGATTCCAAAGAATAGCGGGGACACAAGTAGTAGAAGTTAGACAAATAGTGAACTTGGTCATGATACCTCCCCACTCTGGAAAGTGTCTTTCTCTTCGCACAGTTTCATCTGCAAATGCAGCATGGACGACGACAAAACAAAGCACAAGTGATGCGCATGACTTCATGTTGATCGACGATTCCCAATGATCTGTTAATAAGAAGACCAAACTGTTAGTAAAACCTGTTGATAAAAGGCTGTGCAACCTGTAGGGTGATTAGCCAAATGGTTTTAGGTATCTGAAGTTAAGCTTGGCCGTGTGAGGTCAAGATCCGGATGGTTGACCTTCCTGGTGCCTGACCGACCAACTTACTTTGGCGTCCTTCGGAATTGTTGGGGAGACGACTTAGGCTTGGTCTGAAGAAAATAATGTGTCTCCTCTCCGCATGCAGTGGGTCAAGGCTAATACGCAGCAATACTCAGTAGCACTTTGGGGGTGGGTGGGATGGAGTACTCCAACCCCAAAACGCTACTGCGCATGAGCTTTAACCCACTGCACCTAGGGGCAAATGAGATTACTCGGACAAAGCATCTCGCGTCTTCCCAACATGAAGGGACGTTAAAGTCACACTGTCACAGATGTGATTAGTTAGACCCCGTGCGTTTACACGATGCCGGTAGAATTTGAAAACGGCATAAAAAAGTGTCGTTTTGGCCTCCCGCTCTCTGCCGGCAGAATTTTGTTTTGGTTAGCAAAACAGCAAAGTTCGTAATTCTGCAATTTTCAAATTCTGCCAGCATCGTGTAAACTCACTTTGCCGGCAGAATTTTATGCTGCTTTATATCACGAGGCTAATCTTTTTTATATTGTCCTTATTGTCGCAATTTTTTTATCTATCTTGATTGATTATTGACGTCAATTGTTATTGTCTATGGAAATGGCATAAAATTCTACGGGCATCGTGCAAACGGGAGGCCAAACCGGCACTTTTTCATGCCGTGTTGAAATTCTACCGGCATCGTATAAACGAGAGCTCATTTTCCAAGGCGACATGAAATTCTGCCGTTTTCAAATTCTACCGGCACCGTGTAAACGGGGTTTTTAGGTTGTGCATTCTTTCTCGAATAAAAGGAGCTACATTGTTATTATGAAATTTATTTATCTGGTTACTGAAACAACTGTAGCTCGCCTATTTTTTATCTTTCGACTGTCTCATTCACCCAATAAGCGTGGTAATAGCTTGCTTTTCAACCAAACAAAATTTCACATCCAAGCAAGACTTGACATGTTTATTAACATTTCAGTTTGAATATCGGTCACTTGATTTCTATTCCACAACCAGCAAAACTTTTTTGTTTCATCCCCTACTTCTGTAAATCTCAGCTCAATTCATTCACTTTAACATGCAGGGAGTAGCATTAGTCTTTCAAACAGGGATTCTTGTTTGAATCACTACAAAATTGATCCAAAAAATAGGGTCTCTGGATCAATTTTGGTCCTCATTTTTCCTGGCATTACAGACTCTGCGGGGTAATCTGTCTACAGGCCCGTCAGAGCGAAATTCATATTGGGGGGCGCTGAAATAAGTAGTAAGCGAAGCGAGCAAAAATGGGGGTCCGGGGGCTTGCCCCCGGGAAAATTTTCATGACCACGCTCTTTAGATCGTTGGAAAACGCCCCATTTTTGGAAAATGTGCTATTGACGGAAGCAAAGGATCACGACTAATGAGAGTCTTTCCATGAAAATTTTGAATTTTTTGACTTGTATGACATCCAAAGATATTGCATTTCTGATAGACTCTGGTAGCTTCCTCGAACATATACAAATTTGAATCTTCGTTCTTACGACCTTGGCTTTTACAGCCTTTTTCACTTACAAAATCAGCAAAGTTCAGCAAATTATTGGGGGGGCTGAAGCCTCCCCAGCCCCCCCCCCCCCGCTTCCGACGGGCCTGGTCTAAAACAAAACTAGCTGCTCTCCAACGCCTTCAAGACCGACGCCTTCAAGACGGGCCTATTCAATAATATCAAATGCAAGGTTAAAAGAAAGCTGGTCGACTTCCTGGCTGAACGTAGAAAATCTTTTCCGTTACGACCGCGACGTCATGACCTACAAGATTATGAACAGACTATGCCCTGAAAGCCTATGGGATAAACTCCAACCAAGATCTTTTCACTCGACCTACAATACGAGGCGAATTTGCCAAAAAAGGCTTTCATTACGCAGCTCTCACATTATGGAATGATACACCTGCCGAAATTCGTGAGTTGCCGGCATCAGATCGTTATAAAAAACAACTGAAAACGCATCTAAAGAGCTAGACTCTCAAACACAACTCCCTGGAAGAACAGCAATGATTAGGTTTATAGGGCTTTAGGTTTTTATTCTTAGAATTTTATCATTGTAAGTAGATATTGTATATTTTCATTTAGAAACTTTTAGAAACTGTCACTTGACCTGTACTGAAAGTGACCTAAGCTCGTACAAGTTTCTTTTTTAAGGTTCCAAAACAATATTCAAGTTCACTACAGTTCCTTCGGTTCAATAACAATTTTCAAGTTCATTGTTTTTGCACTAGCGAACATTTCAATGTTGTTCGAAGCCTTTCCAATGTATAGACTTTACTCAAGGGCCTTACCAGTGATATGATGCAAGAAACGAGTTGAAATAAAGTGAAATATATTAAGGACCCCCATTTAGTAATTTTGCTACATTTTTTTCCTAGTTTTGGAGCATCTTGATTTTTTTGGCGATCTGAGAGCTGAGTTTTTTATAAGCAGTTTCTTAGAAATAAAAAGTGCAAAGTCTGTGGTGTAGAATGTTTTAAGACCTCTTCACTTACCTAATGTCAAAGCTAAAAGTTTCTTTCAACTTGATCCAAAGCTTCTGAGTAGGACAGCAGAAACCCTGCTTTGAGAATGACGGGATTGTGACCATTGGCATATTCATTTTCACTTCAAAAAAACTTCGGGTAGGTAGCACCTTCTTGTGAGTAGGTCACTGGTAGGGTCACACATAACACTTCGCATTCAGGCTTCAACAATTGCCGACTTCTTAGATTTGGCTGTAAACGGCTCAGGGCTAGAAAAAATGTGAAAAACGTTAATTCTTCATCTTACGCTTTGAAGCAATTGTGAACAAGATATTGGATTTCTTCCAAGTTATGATAGGACAAAAATGTATCCGGAGTCTGGAGGAACAGGATGAGAAAATCATAGGGGCAGTTTTTAAGCAGTCATTTGTCTAGCATCCACACGTTTTTTTATCAAGAAAATAAGAATTTGAGCAAGGACTGAAAGTTCCTAGAATACAGTTGTACATGACACGTGCCTTACCATATTCTGGTAACTGATGTACGTCTATAGGAAATACCCATCTTAAATTCTTTTTTAAACACGATGGCCCCATCAGCCAAGAGTGGCTGCTTTTCAGGGGGCCGAGGCAAAAACTACTTTCAATACTACTAAATAAATAAAAATGAATATTTAAAATGCTAAATCAGAATAATTGAAAAACGAAAAAGCTATTTACGCTTGAGTCTACATTTAAAAGTAGACAGAGAGGGGGCCAGCTTGACCTCATGTTCTAACTCATTCCAAACCTTTGATCCACGGAATGAAAATGCTTTATACAGTAAAACCCCGCAAACAAGAACATAGAAAAATAAGAACCTGCAGACTGATTTTGTGGGAAAGGCACCCCAATAAAAGAACCAAATACAGACTGATTTACTTCAATGTTCTTATGAGATGGTACACTTGATTAAGAAATTTCATCAAATCAGTGTAAACAATTTATTGACAACTGAACACTTCCAACAGTTTCAGGAATATGCAAATTCTTTTATCTAGCTGTAAGATTTAAATCGTTTTGTCAATAACAAAAATACCATACCTTCTGATATTGAAATGCAGTCATCATACACTTAAGTATATTTAACACATACTGTATACTGTAGCTATACTGTATATTCATCATAGTCATAACTGTCCTTGTGATAAGAACCAAACCCTGTAAATGTCATAAGTACCCCATTTATAAGAACCTAGCCAGTCTATCTTTTAGAAAAGTATGTTCTTGTTTGCGGGGTTCTACTGTACTAGATACTAACATCATAAAGGCTAGAATTCGACAACAAGTGGCTTGAGCCATTTTCATGTATCTACATTTCCTTCAAAAGTTCCATAACAGCCTTCATACTTATTGTCTGTGCCTTGGTGAATATTTGAAAACAAAGTTGTTTGAAGCCTTTCCTATGTTTAGACATTATCAAGGCAACTTCGGAATAATCTGAGATAGGAAACAAGTGAAAAAAGGAAAACTATGATAAGGACTCACTGTATCAAGATAAATAGTTTCTGGAGCTATATTCTCGCAGTACTAGAGTTTCTTAATATTTCGGCGATCAAATAGTTGAGTTTCTTTTACGAGGTCACTTATAAACAAAAAAAGCAAAGGTCAGGTCAAGAATATGTATCTTTATGTAAGACAGTACCACAAGAAACCCAACTCTCCGATTGCCAAAAAGTCAAGAAACCCCAATACTGGGAACATATGTACAACTATACCGGGTGACCCAGAAAAAGCTTCACCAGCAAAATCATAGCTGGCTCCCTGAAATCAAAACCTATTGCCAAACGCTCTCGATCACAGTTTAGTTGAAAGGCTTGGACATCTTCTGAGATGCTGTATGGTCATTTTAAGCAATGATTACCATCCGAGAAACCAGATTCAAAGAAAATTTTAAATGCAGGATTTCTCATTTTGAGTGAAATAATCACCACCACTTTCCAGTCAAACATTTTGTGAAACTCGACATAATGATGGATCAGAAGTCGTCTAGGGTAATTTTTTGTTTGCAAAATGATTTACAATTGCTCCTCATTCAAATTTCATGCTCCAGAGCAAATTTGGAATGCTGCTTTTTGCACTCTTTCCAAAAGATAGACTGGATAGCTAGGGAATTGTCTGAGAAATGAATGAATTTCCGAATACTTTTGGAACTGCTTTTTGCGAACAGTATGCATATCTTATACTGAGCAAGCAGCGCCTTTCAGCCACCTTGTTTCTCTTCATAACATTTCCTTTCGAGAAATTATGTGCAATCTAGCTCGTGAAGTTCTTTTTTGGCTCACCCGGTAAATAATTTGATAAACTTTTAATCAAATCCACAAAAGCAAATGACAAGGATATATCTGATAGCCTTCAGTTCTTTGAGGCCATATTTTGCCAATTCAACGTACAGTTTTCAGGCGCGCAACTAGGATATTTCAAGGGCAGGGGTTTTGTGGTAGAAATTGGGCATAAAGATATTGGATTTCCCATTGAGACATTCAGGGCAATCGCATGATATGTGTACATTTCCCTATGTTTTCAAGGGAGTCAAACAATAATCTAGGGGTAAACTACTATCTGCCAATGGGCTAGTTTTCTGCAGTTAACGTAAAAAGACATTTATCTGGTTTTCAGTCTGTACTGACGTTGACTATTCAAACAAAACGTTCAAGTCTGATCGACTGGCCTGATGAGAACAGGGCAAAATTACCTTCCTTGGCAAAAAGGGCAGGGGTTATAACCCCCACAACCCCTCCCTTAGATGCGCCCCTGAGTTTTACGAGTCAGATGCATAAATTCGACGTAGTTTTATCTAAAACCATGTCAAAACTAACATGCAAACAACTCGCAAAAGGCACTTCCCATGAACCTTTCCTCCCTAAAAGTAGTAACTTTTGGCCGGAAGAAGGCAACTTAAGAGTTAACTTAAAAGGGTCTGTTTCATCCAGCATGCCTTGCACGTGACGTCTCTTGGTTGGCCTTTGTCGTCTGACGACGAAGGCCAACCAAGAGACGTCACGTGCAATGCATGCTAGATGAAGCAGGCCCTTTAAATTTGAAAAAAATGGAAACGCAAGCGTCATTTGATACAACTCTTCGTTTCTTTGCTACAACGTGCTCTAACTTGTTTCACGGACGAAGAAGATACGGGAAATCCATTTCCTTCATTGCAATTAATTCAAACTCTGATCTCCCCCTAGCTGGATTAAATCAATGAACCACCTCTAGGTCACAAGTTACACACTGGTCAAAGATAATGGAAGGCAACATTACTCATTACGACACTAGGAAGCAATTTTTTTCATTCTCCGTGTACCAAGCTGCTCGCTATGTTTTTAGAAGCTCTCGCTAAGTCTTGGATATTATTGGCAAAGTCATCTCAATTCAATGCCAACACAAGAGAGCTATTTTCTCAATCCACCTTTTCAAGATAAGAGGTGTGAAAGCAGAAGTCTTTTGTTGTTTGAGTTATTGCATTTTTGAGGCTAAAATCTCTTTATGCGTAGGAAGTTAAGCCTAGAAGCAAATTTTTACTCTAATATCTGTCTTTGTTTGGAAATTACGGCGCTTTTAAAGAGTTTAATGTTATAAGGGCTTTGACCGTGAAATCAGATGTTTGGACAAACATCTGATTTCACGGTCAAAGCCCTTATGATTTCTAATTCTTTATATCATCGTAATTTCCAAACGAAGACAGAAATGAAAGTAAACATTTGCTTCTATTCTAAACTTTGTGCGCAGAACAAGATTTTAGCCTCAAAAATGCGAAATCTCAAACAACAAAAGACTTCCGTTTTCGCACCTCTTGTCTTGAAAAGGTGGATTCAGCAGTTTCGGATATACTTTTTCCACTACTTTCATCTTTCGTGAAGGAAGAGGTGGCATGTCAACTCCATAAAAACATCAGTCTGGTGCCAAGGTCATTCAGGGGGGGACATAACTCGGTTCAAATAAAGAAAATCAAAAAAGCAAATTTTACAAGGGTTTTAGGCTTGGATTGTTGATTTGCGCTGCAAGCAGCAAATCTTTGAAATGGGCTCGAAATCAGTGAACCAGAGTCTAATTCGAAGTTGTTGATTGGAAGATAGCTTTGTCCAGGCTAGATGTAACGTACAGGTTTTATGTAGCTCGTCAGACAATAAGTATTACCATTTTAGCCAATTAAATTGAGCCCTGTGAACAATGGAACAAACATTGTCTACGTCAAGCTGAGAGTAACTGCGTCATAGCCAATAACACCGGCAGTCTGTAAACCACGGAATCACGAAACAGCGGAACAAAATGAGGAAACGACGGAATAATATGACGGAGACACATAAGAGTGTAATATTTCTAGTGCTAGGCTCCTCCCTAAACGTATTAACACGATACGAATGCCTCAATTTTCTTTTCCTCTAAATGGAAACCAAAACTTTCGTAACGTGGCTTTACAAAAATAAGAAAAGTAGTTGGGGATTCCCGGTGCGTTCGGCATGGCATGAAGAAACCCCTGTCCCCATATTAGTACGCGAAGTGTTATTTGGCTTATTTATACACCCAATGACATGACTTTGATACTATCCACTCGTGAATTCGTGATCAAAAATTATTTACTGCAGTTTGATATGTTGAAAATAAGGGCATCTAGACTGAAATGGGGGAGGGATAAAGCCCCTTTTGCGAAGATAAGCTGAAGAATTTTAACGATTTACAAATCAGTTTTTGGTGAGGATCAAGTTTCATTGATTTTTGGGAGTAGATCAAGAAGTTATTTAAGTCGGAAGAATTTGATCACTTAGGTGTTATCCTGGGTGTTACCAAAGTTTTCGTTTCCATTTAGAAAAGAGGCAACTTGTAGCATTCGTATGTCGTTAACGTATTGTCAGTAGGAGCCCACGATATAGATATCTTACACTCTTGTATGACTCCGTTATTTTATTCCGGCATTTCGTCATATCGTTCCGACATTTCATCCTTCCGTGGTTTACAGACAGCCAATAGCTCATGTTGTTATGCGCCTAAAAGCCAATATGCTGATTTGTCACACATTTCGATTCAATGAACGTAAACATCGGAAACACGGAACGAAAGTCCACAAAGATTTTGCAACCCCTTTGCGAGTAAAGCCAGATTATCACGTATGCCATTGACTATTGTAGCTTGATACAGTGTCTCTTTACGAATCATTGGAAGTTGTCCTATTTTTCCTTCTTTGTAGAAGGAAATAGCGTGTAAGACATAGAACCTATTTCATCAAAATCAGCTCGCCAGCCTATAAGCATTAAACCGTAGTTTTCACTTCTAGTGGCGATTTTTGTGCATTAATTCAAATTCATATCTAAAATTGAATTTGACCAGAGCGCAAATCATCGGATAGTTATATCCCTTGTTAAGTTTGAAATAATGCATCTCTAAACGTGAGGAATCAAAGTTAGTCGATTTTAAACCCAATGACATGTTAGTTAGAAGAATATTTTAGAAAAGAAAAGATTACTTCAGCAAATAGTTAGTGGTTTGCATCAGTATCGTATTATACCACGAGATGCAACCCAAGAATATGCTAAGGATTGCACTAATGCATTAAGATCGTATTTCGTAGTATTTCATATCTTCCTCTACTAGGTATATATTTACCATGTGGTTTTGAGCAAAAAAGTGGATTTACGTATTGAGTAGACTTCAAATTTGTCGAACATTGCAAAAGTGGAAGGTTTTGATTCTGTACCGGGTGAGCCAGAAAAAAGTTCCCACTTTTGAAAATTCATAACAGCAAGAGTATTTCACAGATTTGAATGATTTCAAACTAGTTAAAAGCCAAAAATTTTGAAGTATTTGTGTGATTTTTCTCGCTGTCTCAAGAGCACTAAAAATATACATAAATTCAACTTTTAAACTTCATGGCTGCAAAAAGACTGAAAAATGGCCTAAAACATCGATCAAAGCATAAATGACTCCTCAGACAGAATAATGATGGAAATCCGACCTCTCATGGGTAAGAGATATCCTCCGTACATTAATTGCCATGGAATTGAAAACATTCGTATTTGTTTGAAAATCGATGACTTATAACTCTTGAGGGAGGTGAGACGCCCATTGCCTTCTGTTCGCTGTGAATAGAGTCCTTACGATTTGATCAATGTTTTTGGGCCCTTTTTCAGTCATTTTGCAGCCATGAAATTCTTATGAAGTTGAATTCACCTATGCTTTTAGCGCTGGTAGGACAACGAGAAAAATCAGAAAAATATTTTGGTCTTTCGGGTTTTAACTAGAATTTCCATTCAGTGATTTTGTTGCACGCGTGACAGTTAGCTATCGACTTTTAGCGATCGCACAACTTCCTTTCAGTGCCCATGAGTAGTGCGGAAGCATCTCCGAGCTCTCCAAACTCAGATGATAACGTGATCAAAGATGGCTTCTATTAACAGACGATTAAAGCTGTTGCTTCTCCTACGACGAAGAGGATGAAAATGAGAAGAATAATAGGAATCAGGGCAAATGCTCACATTGTATGGCCTAACTTTCTCTGCTGGGTCTGTTACAACGCTGGCGATCGATCGCAAAAGTAGGATGAGCTTCTACTTTTTTGTGTGATCGCGCGCTCAGATCGTGCTACCAAATAACGCAAAGTACGCATGCCCAGACTGCAAATCAATCGCAAATGGTCGCGCGCGCGACAAAATGCACTGAATGGAAATCCGCCTTTAACTAGAATTTGAATGATTCAAATCCGTGAAGTATTCTTAGTGCTATGAATATTCAAAAATGGGAACTTTTTCTGGCTCACTCGGTGTACAAAAGAAGTCTGGTGTCAAATATAAAATTGCTCATAGTTTGAGAAGCATAAGACTGATTTCAACGAACCAAGCTTTCTCATCTAAGTTGAATTGTTAAGCTGGATTGGTATTTACAGTTTATACCGGGAAAGCCAGAAAAAAAACCCAGTTTCGAAAATTCATAGAACCACGAGTACTTCACAGATATGAATGGTTCAAATTCCGGTTAAAAGCTGAAAGATGGAAGTATTTTTTTGATTTTTCTCGCTGTCTAACCTGCAGTAAAAGTTATGGTAAATTCAGCTTTATAACAATTTCATGGTTGCAAAATGACCGAAAAAGGCCGAAAACATGTCCGCAAATCGCAAGGACCTTTACTCACACTGAAGAATCCGCAACGGGCATTTCACTTCTCTCAAGAGTTATAAGACATCGATTTTCAAACAGATACTAAAGGTTCTCAATCCCAATAAATGTGTAGATGATATCTCAACCCATGAGAAAATACCATTCAGAAGCGCCGGAAGGAAGACGAAGCGGTGGGGACAGCAAATCAAAAAGGGCACTGCAAAATTGGAGAGCTGTCGCACAACTCTCCCAGTCGCTTTAGCATTTCTAGTGAAGTTCTTATCCTCCGACAACTGCCGCATACTAATCAACTATTTTCTACCTGCTTTTCAAAGAACCCCTGAAGACATCTTTGGAGAGAAGTAGGGGGCAGCAGATATACATACGAGAAAGGTATTCTTTAAGTAGGGCATTACCTGCCCCTGTTTTGCCCCCGTACCATCAGGGCAACGGGGGCAGCTGCCCCACAGCCCCCGTGCCTCCGGCGCCCTTGATTCCATTTTCTTTATTGTTCTGTGCAAGGAGTCCTTTATGATCTGATCAATGGTTTAGGCCCTCTTTCAGTTTTTCTGCAACCATGGAATTTTTATAAAGCTGAATTTACCAATATTTCTACTGCTTGTAAGACTGACGAAATTCACAAAAGTACTTTGACCTTTCAGCTTTCTACCAGAATTCGCATCATCCAAATCTGTGAAATACTCTTAATTCTATGACTTTTCAAAGGGCTTGAGATCTACAGGCTTTCAAAAGTCAAAACACTTTGCTGTCTTTGGGCCCTTGGAGAAGTTTGCTGAGCAAACTGTTAACTCTCTGTACCAGACTTTTCCTCAAAATAGCAGCTTCTTTGTTCTCCAACATTGTCTAAATCAAGTAAATATTGCAAGAAACAGTTAAACATTGTATCAAATTTTCAAAAGTCGAAAATAAACATTTGTCATGAATGGACAATACTAGTAACCCATTTTCAAATGTAGGAAAAATTCCAATACAACGATAGGACCCTTTTATACTAGTAAAAGTAATTACTAAATGCCCCGCCTCCCAAATGTGCAGGGTGTCCCAAAAAGTATCTGTGTTTGAACACTTACAGAGAGGGAGCCTTCTATTAAAAAATGCTTGCTTTTAGTTTATCGCTAGCCTTCCTCCAAGTCTTGTCTGTTCGTTATTCGGGTCACTCGATCGGAAGTGGAGCGAGCTGAGTATAGATCTCAACTTAGATTTTGCGACCTCGCATGTCCAAATTGGGTTTGTATTTGCAGAGCAATTCACTTAAAAAGGCAAAATTTGTGACGTAGCCAACGACAGATGGCTATTGAACCATGCAGTTTCTATCACTACATAATTTGGAAAAAGCTTTTGGAACAGCTCAACAATACACTATATTTGGAAGTTTTTGTGCCATGAGAGTGAAATTTACTCTTCACTAATTCAAAAGACAAATATGAGTGAGCAATCACAACATTAAAGAAACTGGGGTGAGAAAGATCCTTTGGTATTGGAACACTGCTTGACATAGTTGCTGTTGGTTAGTCCTTCAGTCATAGAAAGTTCCCGGTGGGGGGGGGGTAACTTGAAAACGCGGGTGACGAAGGTTGTGCCATTTGACGTCTGAAATCGCGCCCTAAAATTTATAAATTTTCGCGAAAACGAGATCCAAAATCTACAGTCCATTGAGAATGTATGCCCTAAAATTAGTAAAATTTGATCCAAATCAATACCCTTAAGAGTTATTTTTCTTACATGACACTCCAAAATTTATGACCACTTGTGATTTTACCAAACCTAAAATTTGTTTTCAGCTCGAAAAAAGGCACCTCAAAAAATGGCACATCCCGAATCTGCATGTATGGTAGTTACCCTCCCCCCCCCCCCCGGGAGAAAGTTGTTGCTCCTTTACTCTTTCAGTCCTAGAACTGTTAAAATGTACATGAATCTGTCCTTAACATACTCCCTAAGCGATAATAACCATAAGATAGTGTAATTGATCAATGGTTAAGCTGACTCAAAATTCTTCAAATGCCCATAGATGGTAGTAGCATAATTCAATAACCATCTGTCTTAGCCTCTTAGGCTCTCTCGGAAATGTTGCTTGTCACATTCACTATTTCTTTAGCATCACAATGAATTGGCACGTATCAAAGTTACGGTAGTATCCCACATATAAGAAACAAATTTTTCAATTTCAGGTCTGATGTGTTTGTTATAAAATGAGATAAACTTCAAATCAGGAAATTTTGATTGTACTTGCAAATTTCACTTCCAGAAAACGTTGCGACTATTCCTGGAAAGTACTTTTGTTCAGCTTGCATGCAAAATGACTGCATGGATTTCAAATAAGAAACAAGCTTTTTTCAGACTTGTACCCGTTTCTCATAAGATGGAGCATTATTCTGAAAATTAGGGTCCGTATTTCTTAAATATGTGTTTCTCATATGCGGGACACTATTGTACCAAATACGATCGAATATATTTTCAACTTGGCCCTATAGCCAGCTTTTAACTATGTCGATTCTCTCTTTTAAGTTTCTTGCAAAAAC
Organism: Aurelia sp. 4 Dawson et al 2005; assembly: GCA_964019985.1. Classification (NCBI taxonomy): domain Eukaryota; kingdom Metazoa; phylum Cnidaria; class Scyphozoa; order Semaeostomeae; family Ulmaridae; genus Aurelia; species Aurelia sp. 4 Dawson et al 2005. The sequence goes on from OZ026506.1 coordinate 7,867,460, forward strand.
ACATTTCTTTGAAAGACGAGCGTCAGATCGAATAGTTGACAACCTACTATTAGAGAACCAATCAATTTTGAGACTAGCAAGGTGGTCTACAAATCTCTCTACGCCTTGCCTCTGAGAACTCGCGAAATTTCTTTCAAAGTGTATCAGAAGATACTGATCTTCAACTGAGGAACTCGGAAAATGGCCTTAGATTACATTTACTGAGAACAACGCTGGTCAGAAATCTTTTCCCTACAGAAGAACAAAGGTTTGGAGTGACCTAGATAGCGGTGTCAAAGCGTCCCCATTCCTCGACACATTTCGAAGAAAATGTTAAGCCAAACTATGACTCATTATAAATAGGATAATATTACATATTTAGTTATTATCCAATTTCATTTTAGCATGGCTCCCTATAAAACAGTATATATGCATTGAATGGATTACCATGGATGAAAAAGTCAAAATGAAAAAATGAAACCAGACGCTTACCCCCTTCTCGGTCAAGACGGAACTCGAAAAATGTTCCCCTCTGCCCTTTGAGTGGGAGGATCACCCATTTATCTTGACATTAGAAACCATATTCGTTTCGTTGCAATATGATTTGTCACAGCAGGGCATAGGTAAAGCTCCCGAAACACATAAAATGCGATGTTCTGATTGGTTTAAGTTACTTGGCATCTCTTGCCTTCAGAAGTCGCAGACAGAGGTTAGTGGATGGTAAGCAGAATTTTATCAAGTCTTTACATTCTACAGCTACTACCTCTTCTGCTAGTTTCCAAGATCAGTATTTTCCACTTTTTACTTCTTTTGTATTTTTTTATCTGACATCTAATATGAAACAGTGTCTTCTCCGTTGTTTTGTTTAAGTCACTTTCTACTTTAATCTCTACGGAATGTCCGGAAATGTATCATCGTTTGCAGAGCTGTATAATCATGAATTATGCGCCAATTTCAATGAGTCACCTCTAACTTCAAAGCCCAAAAGCTAAGGTAGATATTGACATTTATTTCATTAAAATCGGTCTTATGGTTCTAAAGTCATGCGCAATTCTACTTGGAAGCTATTGGTGATAAGTCGCGAGAAACGCTAAAAAATTCTAATCAAGTTTCACTTGATTTTCATCTTTGAAAAGATAAAAATTGCATTGATAATATTTCAAGAAACTTAACTAAGCAACCCATGTACACTGAAGTGTGAGAAATGCACATTTGCCATCACAATTTGCTCCTTGGAACATTAACATGCGTGCATTCATTTTTTGAAGTGAGGTTTCTTCCAAAACGAGTCTCCAGCAAAATAACTCTTAGCTCTGGTTTGGTATGGCCGACTGTAGTAAAACGAATTTTCACATCTAAGTTACACCTTCTGCTACGAAATGATTGGTGTTTCATTCAAATTGGTCCATGATCTAAGAAATCACATCGTGGTAAACGCTGATACATCAATTTTGGGACATCCGGTATGTAATTGCCTCAGGGCAGACACAGCGTTTCGCTCCCTGGCGGTATCATCCAAGTTGTAGTGTAGAGAAATTCCTACAAATGGTGTTGTTCGTAATATGTATTGTAGCATTTTCATTGGGTTTTAAAAAAACCTCTTAGCCTTGCTTATAGATCAAATAAAAAAAAAAAAGTTCCAATGACGAATCTGTTATTGCTCTTCAATTGCAAATCTACAAGAGTTTTGGATGTTGCACTCGTATAATTCGTAAGAAACGGCAGTATGTTAAATTTTTCGAGAGTTAAACGAAAGTGGTTCCTGGACTTTAAAAGATAGTGGGTTCACCCTCAACGGACTCACTGCTTTGTTTCAGCTTCGTTAAATCATTTTTTCAGATCACAAGCGTCAGTCAGTCAAAATGAGACTTTACGCGATCCTTCTCTTGATCGGTATTGCCGTATGCATCACTGGTGAGTGAATCTTGAATTTTTCTGCCCTCGTTTTCTTCTTTCACCCCAACGGTAGTGTCTCGCATATGAGAAAATTTTTTTTCAATCTCAGGTCAGATGTGTTTAAAAAAGGAGATAAACTTCAAATCAGGGTAAAGTTTCTTATCAGAAAAGTCATGTACTATCAATCAAATACTCAGACGAAACTCTGTGATTGTGATACTAATTATTTTCATCTGTATTTGTAAAGTTTCACTGTAACGAAATGCTATAGTTATTCAAGGAAGGTTCTTTTTGCTTATTTTGCGTGCAAAACTCTCGTTTTCATAAGATAAGATAAGAGAAGATAAGGAGCGATTCAACTGGGAAGCTGAACAATGCAAAGGTTTTAATAAATAGTTTTTAAATACGAAACGAGCATCTTTCAAACCTGTGCCAGTTTCGTACAAAATATGGTATTATCTAGAAAATTAGGGTCTGTTTTCTTAAATTTGTGTTTCTTGTATGCAGAGCTGCAAAAAGTCCTTGACCTTCCTCCAAACCCGGATTTCAAGGTCCCATCCTCCTCATTTCAAAGTTTCGTGAAAACAAGGACAACAGGGCTTTCTATAAATCAAGAACGGTAATGACTGATCTCTTCTATATCAGAATCATTACATGTATTAAAAAGTATTGCTTGCAGTCTGGAGGGAAATTAAAAATTTTGTTCGCACACCCAGTAGAAGGTTTAACTCAAACGATTTTTGGATGCCTTTTTTAATAATGTCAGTCAATCAGATATGGTGGAGTAGCAAAGTGGCTTTATTGGAGACTTGAAATGAGGGGTCTTTGCCTCTGGGAAGGTTTTTGAAGATACACCTTTTACCTTGGCTTAGAACGTCACTCTTGATCTTATGTGTCCCAGTGCTAGAATGGACACTTTGACAAATTTGATATATTTTTACTTGAATCACCAGAATCATCACAATGTTCAAGAAAATTTTCAGTACAAAATCCCTACTTTTTGGCTCAGAATACCTTTCTCGATCCAATGTTTGCCAATACAAGGATAGAAACTATTAAAATTTTGGCAGTTCTAGTACGAGTTAATGAGTTAGAAAATTTCCGAGGAAATCAACCTTCGCATTGGCTCAGAACAACTCCCAGCCTAGCAGATTTAACTTCCTGATATGAGGACATAAAATAAGCTCAGTCTCAAATTACCTTCCTCAATTTTTTACTCGAAACTTCCTCCAAACCGGGTTTGTAGGTGTGTAGTGTTTTTGCGTCTCTGCTTGTATGCGGAACGCTACTGTTTGTCATAAGAAAATTCTCGTGTGTAGAAGTGAAAAATTCACTCGAAAAAGCGAATTATCGAGGTAACGGAACGGGCAGTCGAGAGATAGTGAATATACACTGTATGCTCCAATTCTCGTGGCCTATTGGTGATAAACATGTTCCATCGTATCAGCTAATGACGAATGATTCTATACACTGTATTCGGGCGTATTTAGAAAATTTCAGGTCTTTTTTGTGTCAGTTGTTGTCCAATTCCTTGCTCTAGCAATAAAATACATCGTTTTATCATTTGGTTTCGGATCTAGCAGTTTTTCTACTCAGATTTCGGGCCTTTCTTAATTCCAAATCAATAGATTCATGGGTTCTCCAATCCAGTTTTCATATTGATTGAGATCGCAGAATTGACTTGGGATTGTTAACACAACAGAACAATCGAGAAATACTTACAAAAGTTATAAACCTCCGTTCAAAAGTGTAGTTTCCGGTTTTGGATCTCCTTTGCCTCCTAGTTTGCGGGTTCTAGCATCCCCCAAAGTCTCACACCTCATTCGTGCGTCATTTTTTTTCCGCCTCCTCTATCCAACAAAAAATCGAGGAGATTGAAACGTGTCACGCACAGTGATCTAGTTGTTAAAACGCCTGCCAGGAAGCTGGAGATCCATGGTTCGATTCCAGCAGTGGTAAGTTTTAATTTTCTCGATTTTTCCTGGTGATTCAATAATAAAGTGTACCGTTTTGTTGTCAATATGTAGCGGCCAAAGAGACAGAAACAAACAAAGTCGAAAAAGCCAGCAGCACTATTGAGGACAAGAAGGATGCTGTGCAGACAAAGGAAGAGGATTCCGATGAACCTGAAGAAGATAGCCCCGCTGTGAAAGATGAAACCGACTCTGATGAGATGGGTGAAACCGAGGCTGAAGACGAACCGTCGGAAGTAGAATCAGCTGATGGCGAAGAGAATGATGGCGAGTCGGCAGAAAAGGATGGAGGTAAATATTTTCTATAAGTTCCTTTGGTTAATCGAAGATGAGGGACATTTCTTCCTTGCATACTCAACCTTCCGGGTAACTCAAAAAAGTTAACAAGTTTGGCAGACTGTGCAAAAAAGTGAGCGATTGCATTTAGACACAGAAAATGAGGAAAATGTTGGTAGGGGTTTGTATGGGAACTATGATTCCACGTGACACGCTGCTTCTCGATTCACATGCCCGTGATGTCTAATTCCACTTGCAAAAAATTGCCTTGAATTTATGTCAGTGGTAACTAAATCATGGCCAGCATAAAAAATATCTTTTAGGCTGTTACACCTGAGGCCATACGACTTCGCAGATTACGTAATGATTCATTACACTTATTACATTTGATCAGGTGTCGCGTAGCGCATGCGCGAGTGGCTAACGATGAAAAAGTGGCAGCACAGAATACTGCACAGAATAGTGGAGCAAGCATAGAATTGCTTGCTCCTCCATCGCGCGCAAAAAAGTTCAAAATTACCACAACGAGATTCCTTAGGCAAAATATACTGATACCTTATTCAATTTACCCATTCCAGGTGTTGCAGCGAAGAAAGTTGCCGATCCGATATTCTGGAGCCGACGTCGTTACAACCGCCGTCGCCGTTACTACCGCCGTCGCCGATGCTACTATGCTCGCCGCCGATACATTGCTCGCCGCCGATACATTGCTCGCCGCCGATACGTTACTCGCCGCCGATACATTGCTCGCCGTAGATACAACGCACGCAGACGATTTCATTGCCGTCGTTACCGTTTCTACTACCGCCGTTGCAGAGGTTAACATCCCACAGCATGAACATTGCTGAAGACAATTTTAGTAGATCACTTGTTGAGTTGTAAAGATGTCCAAATGATTGTTTGATGTTTGTTCAAATTTTGAAATAACGACAAAAAGTACTGACTCCAAGGGAACAGTGAGCGACAAAGGCGCAGCCTACCTTTTCAGTAATTCCTATGAATTGAGCAGATAACTTCATGCAAAACGTCATCAGTATTTTAGTCTTTCTCTACAGGGTGTTACAGAAGAACGCAACCCAACTTTAACTGAAATCTTAAAAATTGATAAAAATTGAGTAGATGTAATGTATACTGTCTGAAAGCACCATCTTTCTCCCTTCACGATATGCAGTTTTGATACATTAATGGAATTAGTCATCCTTTAATAGATATTGTGGTAAGTATGCCCTATTTGTAATGCGGCATGCCAAAAGAGCAAAATCAACATCGTTTTTACAGTAATAATTACAAAGCAAATTTTGTCGAAATATTTAAGGCCTAGAAGCACATGAGGTGATGCCAGGACAGAAGAGGACAATTTTATTCCCATGAGATGCATTTAATGACGTTGATAAAATTAGCTGTCACAAAGATGGATGTTCACTTATTCAAATGTCCTATTGCTTTCCGGCATCTAAAAAACATACTCACGAAAATGTCAATTAAATAACGAAACATTCCAATAATCCACCTAGACTAACTGCCTCAGTCCCAGTTTTCGCTGTGTTTATTGAATTGGGTGATAGCACTCCGCTGAAAGTAAGGCTGATAATCACACTATCTGAAAATCCGGCCAAAATCGCTGTGAAACTGGCGCGACCAATGAGATTGGAGAATTCCAAACAATAGTTGACTATGTTCAAACTGACCAATAGGATATCAAAGTTTCAACCTCTTTCCAAGAATTAGCCTCCCTTTAGTCTCGAGGCCTCAAGAGTGATGAAAGAAACGTGTAAGGATCGCTGTCGATTGCTGTGGTGAAACCCTAAGAATATTTTGGCCTTTAAAAACAGGTTTCCCATCTCAAAGTGAAGGAACCATCAAGCAGTACACAGAAGAAGTACTCATCTCGACTCAGATTGGTTTGGTTTCTTTACAACCTCAATGAAATACGAATTTCAGGCGTTTTAGAATTGATGAGTTGTAATCGTGTATAATAGGTCTAAGCTTCCGGAATCAAAGCGAGGTTTATCAATTTCTGGCCGAACTTTTGATTAGTTTGATTATGAGTCGTAGTTGTAGCGATTATCAGCCTATCAAGGAGCGAAACTACGACGATTTTCATCAGTCTATAATGTACCCAACCTGCATATCATTAGAAAGGTGACAGATTTTACTTTCAAAAAGCATGCGTCAATAATCTCGAATTTAAGTGGGTTGCGCTTTTTCAGTGTCTGTGTGTAACTTTATTGTAATTCGATTATTTACAATAGCTAACAATATATACATTATTTAAATATATACAAGTTAACTAATCCAAATCGAATTTACAAAGAAATAACAATAAACAAAATAAATATTTTTCTAAAATACATATAAACTAAGCTGGTAGGGATTTACATGCACTACGTCTGAATATGGGACCATTCCATTGTTTTATCAAAGCCTTGAAATTTTTTAAATCTTTTGCTGAATTTATTTCGTTTGGTAAGCCGTTCCAAATCTGTGGCCCAATACACGACAGACTATTGGACCCAATGTTGTTCAGTTGGGCCTGACATGGGCTAAGCTATTTGGATTTCTTAATGAATAATGCGAAGACCGTAATCTACAATAAATATGTTCAGCATGAAAGGTGGGTTTAATTGTATTAGTGTTGGAAAATTTCAACGCGAAGGATTCTTTGGCGAGGAACAAGCATCGTACATTTATTTGACTTCAAGAGCAAGTCGCCATACGAACTGATATGATCATTATGGAGGAATCTTAGAACGCGTCCTTGTAACTTTTCAATTTTCTGTGCTGATTTTGAAGATGAAAAATACCACACCAAAGGACAGTAATTAAAATTAGAATATACAAAGCTCTGAACAAGAATCTGTTTTTCCTTAAAGCCAAAAAATGCCTTTAATCTCTTGAGAACATTTAATTGTGTTGCAGCTTTTTTGCAAATATTTGAAATATGTGGGTCGAAATCAAGTCTGTAATCCAACGTAACCCCTAGAAGTTTTGCGGTCTCCTCAGATTTGATCAATTAATCAGAAACACAGTTTATGTAAGTTACAGGACTGCCTAAATTGGTACATTACCGGACTGCCTACATTGTTGTTTTTATCGCTTTTGGCCCTCTAGGTATTCAACAAAAGAGTCTGAATCGAGGGACATCGCTTACATTAAATCTTACAAAAGGTTCGATGTAACAGAGACAATGAAATAGTGAAAGAGAGGGCCCTATTTTCTGCAATTATCAATAGAATTACGATGGAATCACGGCTTTGAATCTCGATTCCGTGGGAGTGTTTTCAATTCTTCAATCGAATTCAAAATTCTATAACATCTACCCTGTAACAATAGTAATTCACAAACATCGCAATCAGATTGGTACTCTAGGAATCGCAGAGATTTGGCCGAAATAAGGCCAGACTTTCCAGTGTAATATTATGAGTCTCTGTTGACCGAAGCGCCACCAACAAGTCAAAGTTTCACTTAAGATCATCTTTCAGCAAATTCGACAATAATTTCATTACTTTCGACGTCCCATTCGGTTTCCTCTGACATTAATATAAGGTAAAACATTGGATAACTGTTCTTCAATTTGATTTTAAAGGTTTTGTATTTCTAGTCATTTAGGGGCCTATAGTTTCAGCTGCCACATATTTTTGACCTCTGAAAGCTCACTGCCAAGTGAATTTTCAATGGATTTTAAGATACTGGTTTCTAAAATCATTTTAAACTCTTAGGGACAGGGTTATCTTCCTATGAACTTTGTTCATGTTATCAGGACACCCTATAGAAACAAAATAATAACTTACCTCCCGGATGAGAGAGAAAGCATCAACGCGCAGGGCTGCCATATTTCCACATTTGCTCTGAAATTCTTGGTAGGTCCTACGGTTATACCATTCATTCTTGAAAATTCTCCCCTCCTCTTGATGCTTGCTATGAATTCACGTTCCTTTTCGACCATGCTCCTGGTTGCAACTGTCGAGTGACAAAAACATACTTTAATGACAAACCTTGATGCAAATGAACAAGCGTCATATTTGTAACATGGTCACAGGTCAAAACATCAGGGGTAGGTGAAGTAGACTCATGGGCACATTTTTTACCTTTACGTGGTTGTTGTAAGGGTAGACGGTTTGCGGTTTCTGGCTTTATTGAATCGGTAAAAATGTAAAAATGACGGTTTTATGGTTCCTCTCTTTCTCAGCGGTTTCTAGATTTCTTCACAAAAAATGATTCGAGAAGTCAAATTATCACAAAATTGAAGATAAATATATGAGCAATTGTCCACTACGGTATAATTTTGTGAACAATCTAGTAATTTTCACCTTTTCCAGCGGATTTAAGGCATTGGAATTAGCTTTCCTTTTTTGGTCATAAAAAGATAACGAGGCAATAGTCTGCAGCACAGAACCGGAACCTCCGAAGCGTGGAAAAATGTGATGACGGTTTTAGCCGAACTTTGAGGCAGTTTTACGGTTTTCAGTGATCCCCTACGATCCCCACCTTTACCCCAAGTAGGTCGAATAAATCCGTCTGTTGGGGCTATCCATTACAAATATATACCGGGTGAGTCAACAAAAATTTACACGTTTGGCGGGTAGTGAAATAAAATAGTACTACGGCCGATATTCATAACAATCTATCGGTCAAAGGCTAACTAAGATGAGAAAATTTTGTATGTTTTTTTTTTGTTTGTTTTAGTTTGTTTTGAGTGGCCTTGTCAGGATGTCTAGCTACTGAAAGCTAATTTAGGACCACTGTGCATGCCGCATACAGGCATGGGACCCCTACTTTAACGTCCCTTCCGAAGGACGACGAGGTGAGTAGTGAGGTCCGGCCTCCGAGGTCACCCATCTGGAGTTTGACCTCACTTGCCCGACGAAAACTGTAGAAGCCTCTCGGCCACTCACTCCATTTGGTGAGATCACTAACCAATCAGACTCTCAAATTTTTAGGAAAATGCTGGTATGGACATCTTTGGGAAGAAGAATTCCCACATTCAATTCTGGTCCATAATTTACTTGCTATTGAGATTCTATTTCTGACACTGACAATATGAACTTCAATGCGTCATAAATCATGAACCACAATGGGACGTGGATCTAGAAGTTTCAATTCCAGACATTAATTAAGGACGTGTGCGTTTACAAGACAAAAACATTTTAGCTTTGAATATCGGCCACATACTTTTTCATTAAATAGCCCGCTGAACATGTAAAGTTGACTCACTCACCCAGTTATCTTTACACTTTAATTTAGCTATTATCAAAATTTTATTATTTATATACATGATATAATTCTAACATGGCTCCCTGTAGAACAGTATAAATATATACTATATAAATATAATACCACAAACATTAAGTGGATTACTACGGGAAAAAAGTCGAAAATGAAAATGAATGCCACGCCCCTCATACAACTGGCTTACAATCAAATCAGCCAATGGTTACCCTTTAAAATATCCAACGAAAAACCCCCACAAACAGGCTGGAATGCATGAATTTCTGGCAGGGCCGTCGAGAGCCAGCTCGGGCCCTGGAGTGATCTATGAGGACGGGCCTTCGGGGGGGGGGGGTTGGGGGCGTAGCCCTCAAGAAAATTTTTCGCGACCACGCCCTTAAGTCTCCCGGAAAATGAGGGAAACGCCCCTTTATGACCAAATTATTCTAAAAAATTACTTAAACAATCCGTGCAAAAGCAATACAAAAAATCATATTTATGAATCAAGGACATCGTTTCATGCTAGTAATGCCTTGTTTTTTGCCAGAGGGAGCGAGCGACTCAAAGGCCGAAAAGATCGAATGTGAACGGAAACTAAACGACCCTACGACACCAACGACTGACTTGCTAATATAAACCAGTTTCGATAAATTAGAAATATCAATACGACGGTTTGGTTTCTGACGTAGTAGACAAAGTAGACAGTTCTTGCAAATACCCTTTTAAAGCAGATGAAATGCCATAAAAATGCACTGCAGAGATGTATATCAATAACAAAATTATCTGGCACAAAATATTTACGGGCCCCTTCGGGGCCCGGGCCCTGGACCTTTTACCCCCTCTACCCCCCTTCTCGACGGTCCTGATTTCTGGGCGATCATTTAGGTGGGACCCAAAGTGACAAAAAGTTTTTGCAACATTTCCTTCGATTTTTGATGTCATGGTTCTTGGGAAACTAATCAAAGGCCCTTTCATCTCCTTGCTTCTTCACATCCATGACATAGAAGGTCATGATCTCATTCCAGAGAAGGGCCTAGCCAAACTTGTCTCAAAACAACTGGGTGATCAAATCAAATCAACACAATATTTGTGGTGTACGCAGGGCGCCGTGAAAATGTTTGGACAGAACACATACGGTCAACAAGTTCAGCAATTCCAGAAGCAAATAGAGCAGCTCAAGAGAGAGGTGCGGATACAGAGGCAACAAGTTTCGTCCAGTTCGAGGGAGTAAGTTGAGAAAATGTGTACAAATATTAATTATGGGCCTAACAAAGCTCGAGACTATTTCTTCTTCCTTTTGCGTTCTCATAGGAAAGGTTTTGCCCTTCCCTTTAATAGAAATGCAATGATACTCCCAGGCCTGCGAGACAATGGAATGAAACGCTTTGAAATAAAATATACAGGATTTTCTTCAAAAAAGTGTAGTGCCTTGATTTCTATCCAGGGCCTGCTTCAACCTGCATGCCTGGCAAGTACGATCTTTTGGTTGGCCATCTTCATGGGCCATAAAAACTGCAACAACAAATGCCAACCAAGAGAATGCTAGGGTTGAAACAAACGATTTTAAGATGGCAAATAGGGCTTTAATTTTGTCTGAAGGGCTCAACGTGAATGATCCAAAACTTTGGATTTTTTGACGAACTTTTGAGCACTAAAGCTACAACTTTTTCAATTAATTTGCAAGCATGTACAAGAATATCTATCATGTGAAATGCCCACACTTTGCTCCCTGTGCTGCTTCCATTTTCTAATATTACTTCCCTTTCTTTGCAGAATTGTAGCTTTCTGTGAAGGAGAGAGAAGAGCGGATCCACTTGTTACAAAGATTCCTCCTTCAGTAAATCCTTTCCGACCAGACAGTCACCCTTGCAAGATCTTCTGATTCAAAGCCATGGAGAAAAGAAAGGTGTAATCATCTCAGAAGCAGGCACTATGGAACTGTAGATTCCTGGATTTTATCATAAAAGATGTATTGGAACAGTGTGTAGAGATCTGGGATGCATCAAAGGGGACTGAGCAATACTTTATGTAATCAAGCAACCAATTTATTTATGTGTAAACAATATCTGACCTTGTGAATAGCTGTCTAATGCTATTGTAACATCTTGATCATTTTGTAATCATTTCATTTATCGTCTTTGACATGCTATGTTATATTTGTTATAATCTCAACTTATTTTGATACCCAAGGGTTCCTTGAAACACAACTAAACTTTCTTTGAAAAGCAAAAAAGTGATAACATTGACTTAATCTGAGGTATATGGTAAATCTAAAACCACATCTATCATCTATCTAAAGATATGCAGTGATTGGATGCAGTAACTTAATTATGTTTTCATCTAATTGACATTTTAGTTAGCATAAGCCTATCTCAGATGAAGGAAGGTACCAGGCACTTGCTTTGGCAAAAACCAATTTTCGCAGCATTCACCATTTGCTACATTTATCAGATTGCTGTCTTGAATTGTTTGCTTTCTCTTTTAACAGAGCTGATAAAAGGAACTTAAATATCTGCCAATCTTTACCCATTCATATCTTCACAACAATCTAACAATCTAATATTACATGTGCATGTGCTTTTCTTGCCCCCTCCAGGGGAGGGGGGTACATCACATTTTGAGGGTATGGACATGTGCCACCCATATGGGCTTCAAATTCTTAAAACATAGGTCACTGTTTGGCAGATTTTCCTGAAACATGGGTGGGTTTGGCAGAAATTGGCAAGAAACACTCAAAAATGGGGTAGTTTTCTGCAAAGGTTCAACATAAATCTGGGTATGAGGGCATGTTTTGGTAATTATAAGAGGGTAGCTTTCTGAAAACTGGGTGACAGAAGACCCACATCCATCCTCCAGTCATGTACCCCCTGGGTTCTCTCCCAACTGAGGCCCATGGTAATGTATCTTATTGCCCAAAGTTTGGAAATGACAATACTTGTTGCCAAAGGAGACAATTCCTAAGTCTTTTTCACAATTTTTTCAGAAACATTGACAAAAAAACAAAAACTTAGCAGTATTTGGGTTCTCAGAGTTAATTAAATTTGATGGCTCTCACCACCGGATTTCAAAATATGTTTGATATTATGTACCCTTGTGAACATTTCTGCAACAAAAGGTTCAGGGGGGTCGCCAGGCCCAAGAGGTTGGGTGGATTTGGTAAAGTTCTGAAAAGTTGACCATTTTTCCTTGGTATCAACAGTACCCTGAGAAATTTTAGGATGATCAGGTCAAAATTTTACATGGGCTGTAGGACCCCAGTTAATTGGGTTGGACATGGCCAACACCTGGTTGACATCTCTCTTGTGACTATGTTGACGCCCAGGGCAAAGATCTGCGATGAAGCCCTCCCTCTGTCTTGAGATTATCAACTCGAATTCATGAAAAAGTCGAAAATTTTTATTTGTAATGGATCTACACGTAGGCTAAAAAGTACCTGCAAGCAGAGCTTTCACATTTATGTCGACAATCAATTTATTTCGGTTTCTGTTTGTGAGTAACTTTTGTATGGAGTCAGATGCTGGACAAATTCGATGAACTCTCTTCGTGGAGCCGAAATGCACATCGGGGAGGCAGGATTCATAGATCGTTGCGGCATTTCCCTCTTCGTCGAGTGGCATTAGACTTTGTCGAGGGGACAGAGCACGCCTTTTCGTTGCGGCACTGTGTTGGCATGACTCTTCGTAGTGGCATTTGAATGATATGACCGTTCGTCGAGCCGCTTTACTCTTCGTCGAGGCACTTTACTCTTCGTCGAGGCACTTTACTCTTCGTCGAGGCACTTTACTCTTCGTCGAGGCACTTTACTCTTCGTCGCGGTGCTTTACTCTTCGTCGCGGCGGTGTGATTGATAGGACTTTTTGTAGTGACGCTTTGATTGACAGATAGTAAATATTGCTGCTATTATTTCACTTCACTCTCATGATACATTTGAGTGGCTGATGCCAGTGAGGGAGTCTAAGGCGAGGCCCTCAGGGACATCTTGCTGACCACGCCCATCAGAATCTCGGAAAATATGGCAAACACCTTTTTAAAAACCTTTTTGGGCCCCCACAAGAAAATTTGAGATTACACATCCTCCGGGCTCAAGGCGAATTTAGGAAAATATTACCCTTGGTACGAGACTTTTTCAAAAGTTTGAGGCTTCAGGAGGGATGGTGGTTCAGATTTGATTAATGGAAAGCCTGGCATAACGAACATAGATAGTGGTATCTGATACTGGGCGAGTTGAAGTCAAAGTAATGTTGGTGAAAGAAAATTTTGAAAATTATCATAATATTGCTTCAACTATGCTTCAACTGCAAGTCTGTAGCAAATGAAACTACCTAACGCATGACACCAATCATGCATACCACCAACATTGTTTATCTTTCAGTTTCAGCAGTAATTGTACTTGGCTTGTTGATCTGTCAAATTCTATCAAGAACTATCGAAGTCTTTCATCTCCTTAGAAATTGCACACTGAAGCGAATCTAACAATATCCAAAATGCGTCAGCAAAAGAACATTTTGTGTATCATGAAAGCTGGACCCATGGAATACCATCCTTGGTCACCACCTTTGACTTTATGTTAGGTTTTTGTCCCAATGAGTCTGCTGCACGTTTACTGTTAAGCAGGGCCGTCGAGAGGGAGACTAGACCCCAAGGTTGGGAGCAGCAGGGACCCTCTAAGTGCCGAAAAATTGCTTTGGCCACGCCCTATTCTCTTGGACAATACCCTCAAATTCACTGGTGAGGCACTGAATCCATTACCCTGGGTACCAGACTCTCTCTAAAAGAAACTTTTCTTTTAGAGAAAGTCTGGTACCCAGGGTATGAATCCATGTGCAGCGCTACTGGTAAAATGCTACACATGTAAACGACCTCCTATACACTGTTTGATATAGAATCTTGAAATAGAATTTTGATGGAAAATCTCTTTATCTCATGGGCAAAGACTATACTTAGGATGTCAGTGGGCCCACCGACCAAACGTTCCTCGAGGAAAACTGAACACAAAGAAAAAATGGTTAATATACATCTTTCCGTGCTACTAAAGGCCCCAGGCCCCCTAATAACTACCCTGGCTGCCCCCATTCTCGCCGGTTTTGCTGTTAGAAACTTTAAATACTCAAATCTGACTTCCAGAGGGCGCCGAAACGCGAAATTATTTGAACTTCTGGTTAAAGAAAATTCTTTGGTTTTCTACTAAATAACGTCTTGATTTGCATGCTTCTCCGTATTCCGATCGAAAACAGAGTGCCAAGGGTCATGATGAGGGGACCACTTCTTGCCAAAGAGGGAGCGCAAAACTGAGTTTATCTCATGAAGATGGAGGCTGGGCCGCCGAGAGGGGGCAGGAGGGAAATTTGGCCCCAGGGCCTCAGGGTGTAAGGGGCCTCATACTTAAAGATTTTTTGTCATTTTGGTTCCAAGAAGTGCTCCGAAATGCATTCTAAGCCAATCTAAGGGTCAAAATTAAAACATTTTTCAGCTCCCAGTGCTCGCAAGGGGCCTCATTTCGCGATATTATCCCTGGGCCTCGAAAAACTCTTGGCAGACCCGGATCGAAGAACAGTACGATCTTAGAAAAGTATTTTGTTTAGATACATTGTAAATTCTCTAGACATTGTTTCTTTATTTTTGTTGTTTTACAATCATACTGATTGAGTATCATGTATAAAAAAGATAAAATGAAGAATAAACTGAAATGGAATGGAAATGGCAGTTGCCGCTACTAGTCCCCTAAATCCACCATTGAAACAGCAAGTTCATCGGGAAAACAGAGAAGAATAAAATGAAACAGGAATGATAAACATACAGGTACCTGCATATTCCAATTCCACGGGACATGAGTCCGTCCTTTATCATATGCCAGGACATTCGACTGGAAAATACTAGCATTGCACTGGGAATCTTCGGAAATTTGAATTTTTCTGTTCGTGTCGAAATGGAAAAGGAAGAATTGGAGAAGGAACAACTTCGATCTTCATTGCAGACAGTGATTAGGCGTATCGAACGCTTAGAAGAAAATCATGGACTTGCAGAGCAGCCTCAGACTTTTCACGTCGAGCCAAGTCAAAGACCAAGACTGCCTTTTCGTCCACCATACAGACCATCCTTGGCAACAAGATCTCCGCCGCACACTTCCAGCCATATGGCTTCAGTAAACCAGGATTTCAGGTAGGGATTGGCCATTGGGATTGAGTACACTTCATGGCCGTTATCTGTTGACCTTTTCTGCTTTACAGTCACGGGCAATGGTAGCTTTTTTCGAGAACAGTGAGGAAGAAGTTCGAGGGGCGTATCACTCTTTGAAACTCCCGTACACCTCTTGCATAAATCCTTTTAATTTCCTTCCAAGAAAAATCTGCCAGACATCTCTAACAATGCTAGGTTTTAAAGGGTCTGTTTCATCCAGTATTCCTTGCACGTGTCGTCTTTTGGTTTGCCTTTGTTGTCGCCATTTTCATGGCCCATGAAAATGGCGACAACAAAGGCAAACCAAAAGACGACACGTGCAACGAATGATGGATGAAACAGAGCCTTTAAAAATTTCTTATGCCTTTTTGGAAGAATGATGCACCATGGGTAACGAAGTAATTGTTAAAAATGTAAAAGCAAACATACCTGTGTCTTTGTCGTGGATTCTTCTGCCTTTCTTGGTTTTCTTTTGCTTCCCTGCCTCAGCTCAATCCATAATGGATTGAGCTGAGGCAGGGAAGCAAAGGAAAGCCAAGAAAGGCAGAAGAAGCCACGTAAAGACACAGTATGTTTGCTTTCACATTTTTAACAATTGCTTCGTTTCCTGCGACCCATAGATACACCCCTCGAGAAGTTTTTCGATATCAACAAAACGCCAGGGTGATTAGTAGACGAAACAAAGCTTAAAAAACGGCCATTTTGCTTTTGTTCTTGTTTGAATTGCTTGAAACATGTATCATTAGATTAATCACGACAAGATCTTTCATTTGATAGCCTGTGTTCCAGAGCACTTGAAAAGAAACCTCAGGATCTTTCGTTTCAAGTGGTCTGGAACATAGGCTATCATTTGATGAATAAATCTCATTTCTGCAGACATCAAGCAGAATGGCATATCGATGACGTCATTTTTCAAATAAATACGTCTTTAAGTTAAGAATTTTATGGCAGGTTAATTTGATTTCAGTTGTTTCAAGGAGCTTAACTTGATATGGATTGGAAATTGGAAGACAAATGCGAAAATGACAATCCATTCCCTGAAACAAAGAGCGAATTCAACGCTAATTACTCTAAATAGTAGAAACTTGGAATTGCTGCGTAGTACATATTTTGATCATACCTCTATCATTTTAGGTTATTTTCAATAAACTCTATCTAGCAATTAATCAGATACAGTTTTCTTATGGAACTGTGATAATGAATATGTTTTTGTTTTTTCAACAGGAAGGCATTTCCTAGTCTTGGAGGAGGTGGCAAAAGGGAACCACTGCCGAGATCAGCAACCCAGACAAAAAAGCCAAAAAAGCAGAACTATGTCGTTATAACGCCAAAAGAGACTTATACCCATGATTTCTGCTTGCTTTCAAGCAAAACTTCAACAAAGACACCTTCTTTAATGGAGCTGACAAAGTTGCGAGAAGCTGGGCTTGGCAAACGAAGAATCACATTTGACAACAAAAGATCTGGCCATGGCAAAGTACGCCAGGTATTGGAAACTATCTATCCAAAGCTGAAATGTCAAAACGGGGCATTTGAGATCCTAAGAGCAGAAAGAGGAGGAACATCCTGCAAGTTAGTGCTTATTGAAATGTCTAAAGATGGCTATACTGTACCCTATTTGAAAGAGCAAGTAAGTTGTAACACCATACTGTACATCCGTCCGATGCAAAATGATTTGTCGATGTCAAAGGTGATAATGAAAACAGATGACTCAATCAAATCAAAGTGTCAGAATTGCAGCAAAGAGGTTCCACTTGGAGACATGAAGATTCATCTGGCACAATGCACAGAGGGTGAATCAACCGCCTCTAGAGCATCGATACCACATAGCTACTGTGAAGACTCTTCTGATGATGACTGCCTTGTCACAGGTATTGAGGAAAACTGCCCTTCTTCAAGTTCAGCATCAATTGATGACAAGACTGCTTGGCGAAGGGAGCTCTCAGCCCTTTTCCCGTTTCACACAGCTGGTCAAATAGAAGTTTCAATGATAGGAGCATCTTCAGTAGATGAGGCCGCAAATAACTTGATAGAAACGTACAATCCTGATTCAAGAGCCGCAGCAAGTCATTCAGAGGAAAGAGCTGTCACAGATCTGCCTACCTTACTGCGTGAATTCCAGGGTTATCACATGAAGTTTGGAATTGAGGAACTTTGCATAGACAGAGATGCAGTTTGGGCAGATACCCTGCGATTCTACAAAAGGAAAGTTGCAGCGCCAGAATCCTTGTGTAAACAGTTGGAAGTTTCCTTCAAAGGCGAAGATGGCCTGGATGGTGGCGCTTTGAAAGTGGAATACTTTAACATGGCCTGGGAACAGGCCACCAGCAGGTTGTTTGAAGGCAATGTATCCAGTTTAGTCCCAATAAAGGACACAACAAAAATTTTTCTTTTTCGTCTAATGGGAATGATGGTGGTTCATACTGTACTACAAAGTGGGCCAGTTAAAAGATTCCCAAAATTGTCTCCAGCTGTTGTCTCATGTATGCTTGGGAATGAAGTAGAGGAGATTTACAGGCTGCTGATAAAGCATGATATCCCTTTGAATGCAGCCACTGAAAACATCCACAATTTAATTGAAGAGCTTGACACTGCCAAATCAGACCAAGCAATCAAGGAGTTGTTGGGTGAAAATTCAAAAAGTGGCGCCTACTGGGAAATTGTTAATGCCTGCCATTGGCCAATTTCGGAAGCCATTGGAATTCATAACAAGAGTGAATTGATCCAAGAGATCATTTACAACGAGGTCATAAGATCAAGAAAGGACGTCATTCAAGAAATCAAACATGGGTTAGATGTGATTGGATTTTTTGGATTCATGTCGAAGCACCCACATCAATTTAAAATCCTATTTTGTGCAACGGAGGAAAAGTTTGGACCAGATGAGTTCAAGGCTTTACTTCTAGAATCGAAACCATCTAATTTTGCAGAGCAACAAGCTTTTGAATGGTTTAATGAGTTTATTTCAGAAGGAGATTCCCCATTATCCGATGATGACCCAGAAAGCATAGTTAAGGCACTGCTTGCATTCACTACAGGATGGCAAACGCCATCAATGTTTATCTCAGAGCCAAGGATCAAGGTAGAGTTCCTACTGGATGACGATGATCATGCCTTACCAACCTCATCAGCATGCCTACAGATTCTTCGCATTCCAACGGTTCATTCCACAAAGGTTAAGTTTCGGGAAGCGATGATCACAGCGTTGAAGTATGGAAGACAGGGATTTCCAAATCCATGAGAACTGTACGTCATTACCATCCAATCTAATGGCTTTGGGGAGTTGTCATTTTTAAAGATGGGTACTGGGGTGGAAGAATGTTTGGAGGGGTACCGAATTCTTTAGCCTCGTTTTATTAGGGAGTCAAACATTTGACCAAATGCAAAATGCATATGATGGACAGTTAATTTTTTTTTCTCGAACTGAAATAAAAATTTCATTGTTTGACAAACTTCACATACTGGTATATTACCGCTATGTTTATTAGGCAGGGAATGAGTTACTTGAAATTGTTGGTGATGGTTCTTTGTTCTGATGACACTTTCACTTTAAGATATGGGTTATGTCATGTCCAGATTGTGCTTCATAGGGGTTCAAGCTTTCATGTAAATCAAAGAAAAATCACTCAGTAATGGGGTATCAAATTTTTCATCGTCTTGAAGTGGGGCTATTATATTAGCAAGTGGGCTGGTGTAAGAAAAGGTTCCTATTTGCCATTAAAAGTCTTCTACCCCTCCGTAACATTTAAAGTGACAACTCCTATGACAAGTTACGAGATGCAGTACCAGCAATGAACATTAAAGACGAAAAAATGAACTGCAGACGTATTTGCATCTTTGGCTGTGAGATAAATACCTAGCACGTTTTATTTCTATTTAATAGCGGTACATTTGTTTTGTAAGAAACTGCTGATATGGAACTGTAATAGCCTCTTCCAGAAAGTTAAAGAAACTCAAACTCTGCTAGAGATAATCAAAGGTTACTTCAAGTTTACATAGTTTTCAAAATATTTATGAGTTGCAAAATGTTTTCAAACTGAAAGTGTGTCACCCATCCAAGTGATACCAAAAGGTCTTAAGTTTTGTTTATGAGTTGGTTCGTGTGCGTCTTGCTTCAAAAGCGGGCCTAGATGAATTTTGATAAATGTAAGATTTATAGTTATGGATGATCAAGCTTATGAATGATGAAGAAACTATGCAAGAACCTTTTACTGTTAGGTTAAGGTTTAACTTTAAGAAATTCAGACACCAGCTTCATATAGAAAAATGAGTGCACCATGGAAGGAATTGCTTATTGTTTTTACCTCGGAGCTTTAAACTGCTCATATCAGTTCAAGTTGGTAGCTCGTCATACCAAACCGCTCGTCCCAGACAGGGACTTGTTTGACCTTTGCGTAAATTCTGAAGTTTGCTTATTGTAGTTTAGTAAGAAAGTTACTGTCAAAAAGGACAAAATAACAACAACCTTCTAGTTTAATGAGTCCTTTAAAGACCTGTGGCTGGGGGAGGCACATGGATTTTTTAGAAAGGGCTCCCACCCAGAATGCTAAATAAATACCTAATCTCAGTGTCTAAATCAATGATTTAGGTACCCAAATCTATACCTTTGCGTTTACACATGGTATACCAACACATGAAAGAAAGTGAAACTGTCTGTAAAACTGTCACCCAAATCCATACAGAAACTGATGAACAGTGGGAGTATTTGCGCGGCACGTTCCCATTCCGTCCTCTAATCAGCGATAAGTAATGCATGAGCCATGCACTGATGACCTCCTTTGAGTGCAGCAAGAACAAGCTCCGATATCCAATAAGAAGATCTTTGATTTTATGAAAAAGGATTTAAGATATGTTGCACCTAAGGATTTTGTAGTTAGAAAGCAACATAAAACTCCATATCCCATGAAGGAAATGATTGATTTAACCCATACTGCAAAAGAGTTTTTGGTAGCAGAAAGAATTTGTGTTTAGATGTTCAACTTGAATTCACTGCCTCCTCTCATTAGCTTATGCTTACAACTGTTACTGTTAATGTTTGATATATGAAAAGAAAACGTCAAATCTGTGGTATTTCATTTGGTGTCTCTGCCTTGACCTAACCAACTAACATTTATGAAAGACGTTCGGCAATACCAGGCTTGTAAAAAAGAGGTTGCAGTTTTTGATAAATCGAAAGTTGTAAACATCACATTTCTTGACTTCGGATCTTCGACTGATGCCTGTTTGACAGAGCTTTAATGAATAAGCGCTGCCTTTGCAACTGAAAAATTTCTGTCAACTTTGTTTTTGCGATTCCGCTAAACGTTTTGAAGCGTTTTCGTTCTGAAAAGCAGGTAGCCTTTTCGCATGGGCTTAAGATTGAAACTTGTGACCCTTATCAATTTGCAATCAACATTGACATAACAGAAATATATGGACACTGCAGAAATGAATTTTTCACACTGCAACAAAGCAGTGGTGAACATCTGAAAGAAACACGTTTCGTCTCCTTTCTCAAACATGCGAAAACTTATATCTTCAGCAGAATGGTTGTATTAGTGTAAAACATCAGAGTCGAAAAATTTGATCGTTAGTTATCTCCAACAACTCCATCTCTTTTATCCACTTTGGAGGATCTTTTACAGGACAGGTTCTATCGGATTTACAGTGGATTTTAAATAGTCCCTTACATGCAAGAACAAGTCAATGCCATCTGAATTTAGCTCTTGAAATGGATCCATCTCTAATCTTAAATCCTCTGAGACACTTACAGGAATTTCGTTAAGTTCAGGAATGTTCACAGAAGCATCTTCATCGTGTGGTCCATCAAACCTTTCTGATGGTAATGGTCCATCCCAATCGATTCCATAAGTTGATATATCCATTTCAGCAATGATTTCTTCCTGAGTTGGCCGATAGTTATGTTGTCCTTCCACCCAAAGCTGAAGAGGTGTTTTGTTTGATTCTGTCCGAATTGGATGGTTGTGATAACCTTCAAGGAACAACGCTATTTTTCTATTTATCCTTGGCAGGTAGACGTATTCAAGACTGAGGAGGTCCTGTTCATCACTGATATTCAAATAGCCCTGGTCTTCCAAAAAGCAGAAAAGATAATAAAAGAAAAACAAGCAGCCATGAAAAAGGTCCCTCCAAAACCTCTCAATACGCTGATTATGGCAGCTCTTCCCTGAAATATAGCTACCCCTTGAAGGACCCCTCAGTGGGTTACTAAACATATAATACGCAACATCTACGTTTTCTACCCCCTGGTCTCCTCTAACTCGAGAGGGCAGACCAAATTCTTGAACAGCATTTTTGAACAGTGTTAGTACTGTTGATGCCTTGTTGTTCGTAGAGCAATTCATGAACATAACTCTACGGGAAAAACCATCTATACAACCGTGAACGACAAAACGCCATCGTATTAGTTTGTGGTTCCCGTCTATGTGCCATAACGCTAGTGTGCCCGGAACGGAGTATTTCCTTCTGTTTACTAAAGTCAATTGTGTAGATCGCAAAAGTAACCCTTCTGGGTCGACACGCCACATAGACGAACGAACTCTATCCCATTGAACTTTTAGACCTCTAGCCAGTAAAAATCCTTTCATTCTTCTTATGCCGCAATTTGGGAATAAAGTGAATATTTGCTCCACATGTGTGTCAAGGTCGGAGTCACTGATCCTAGAATGCTGCATCACGTGTTCCTGCAATCCAAAAGCATCGATCCTTCTTGAAATTGTTTTTACGCTAACTGAGAAAAGTTCTGCGATCCTTGTCTTTGGGAACCCATAGTTCAAGTACAATTTTAAGGTCTCCCTGGGAATAATAATCATTGCCTTGCCTGGCTTTCCTTGGATAGAATCCGTTGCAATATCTTCATCTGTAAATGAGCATGAGTTTTCTAGCTGTCCAAGTGCTTCGAGCAGCAGTTGAATTGTTTCATCGTCGATGAAATTAGGCCATGTGCTCTGGCAACGAATCGAAAGAGTTACTACTTGCCCCAACCTGTATGAAGCATGATCAGCCATATCCCGGTCAACCAATGAAGCATTCTCCAAATCTCTAAAAATTCGTCTTAAAACTTGAAGGATATAGGATCTCATATTATCTTGAGGAGCTAACTCTGGAGACGCCATTTTCTCTGAAGCACATGACAGTGAAGTGAAATAATAGCAGCAATATTTATTACCTGTCAATTACACCGCCGCGACGAAGAGTAAAATGCCGCTCGACGAAGAGTAAAGCACCGCGACGAAGAGTAAAGTGCCTCGACGAAGAGTAAAGTGCCTCGACGAAGAGTAAAGTGCCTCGACGAAGAGTAAAGTGCCTCGACGAAGAGTAAAGCGGCTCGACGAACGGTCATATCATTCAAATGCCACTACGAAGAGTCATGCCAACACAGTGCCGCAACGAAAAGGCGTGCTCTGTCCCCTCGACAAAGTCTAATGCCACTCGACGAAGAGGGAAATGCCGCAACGATCTATGAATCCTGCCTCCCCGATGTGCATTTCGGCTCCACGAAGAGAGTTCATCGAATTTGTCCAGCATCTGACTCCATACCTTTTGAGATATTTCCGCTAATGAGCGAGGCATTGTGGGATGGTAGGTATCAAATAGCAAAGATATCAGCGAGATTGGTAGAGTGGATACGCAAAAGTTTGTGTCAAAATCGCACAATAAATTGCTGACAACCGCTCCAAGCTGTGAAGAACTAAGCTAAAGATGTTGGGACAAGTAGGCTACGGGCAACAAGTCCAACAATTCCAAAAGCAAATCGAACAACTGAGACGGGAAGTTGATATTGGGAGGAGTAACGTATCGTCAAGTTCAAGAGAGTAAGTTAGGCCCTTCTCGTATCTATTAGGCCCAGTCGCCTTAGGTAAAGGCGTTGGCTGGGCAACGGCGAACAACTGGTTGAGATTCTGCATCAAGGCATTCAGTTGCTTATTTCTCTTTCGAAGTGCTGGTGGTTGAGCCAAATTAACTTTCTGTCGAACTAGTAACCTAGACCCAGGTTCCAGGGTGGAATCAATGTAGTAGCCTACGTACGGTACGGCCCTTCATTGAATGAAAATTATAGCGATGAAATATAGCTTGAAAGGGAGTGCAAATCCTTCTCACATCCCCTACAAGCACACATCGTTCCATAAGCCCATTTGGTTTACCACCCTTTGGTATATTTTCACATTTGACAGGCATTGTGGTGTCTAATTGATAAGTACAGTATAATTTTGGTTACCATTTCTCTCCCAGGATCATAGCATTTTGTGAAAATGGAAAGAGAACAGACTTCCTTGTATCCAAAGCTGGTGACAATCCATTCAAACCCAAGAAGCCCATTTGCTCTGTTTTATGAGCACTTCTAGCTGGGAAATATTAAACTTTTGTAAAGAAACCGCAAAGCAGTGGAAAGCAGCTCTCACTTGTGGAAAGGACTTAAAACATTGGAAAGACTTGTTGGAGCAATAGGAACATTATAAATTCAGAAAATTTAAATAGAAACACTTTTTTGCATGCATGGACCCCACTTTATTGTTTTATAAATTGACTAACAACCTGTTGTTGAAGGTAATCTAAGCATATATACATGAGTCTTTGCTAGAAATAGCCATGCCAAGACATTAAGCTCTGATACATGCCCCTAAGCAAATTTGGGTAACCGTTGAAGGCCAACATGAAATACTGATATCTGAGTGGCTAGAATTTGACTGCAAGTGACTTCAGCCACATTTATATGCTTAGATTGCCTTTAATTGGATTTGACGAACCATCAATTTGTACTATTCTCTACACATTTCTTTTTTATAAGAAACTTGGATCAGATCATAGTACTAAAAGTTTCTTAATTTAACTTGAAATTTTGTCCATTTTAGTACTAAAAGTTTCTCCATTGGTTTCTTATTTTTTGAATGCATGAATTGTCAATGTGGTGGCTAACACTGCCGAAGAAATGTTTCTTGACATTTAAAACATCATATAGGAATAAACATTTTTCATGATGAAACACAAATGGTTAGTTGATATTGTGAAAGGATAAAGGTTCAATGATCTATTTGCAAAAAATCCATGCTCTTAACTTTGAAAACTTTCTTAATACTTCTCAGACATAGTAGTAGAGTTTCTTAAACTTTCAGCCATCTTAGTACTAGTTTCTTATGAACCAGTTTCTTATAAAAAAAATGTGTAGTTCATATCACATGGTCTTACACGGTAAATATAGACCAGCCCCGTGAATTGGTTTCCTTGACCTTCTTCTCCCATCATCTTACAGTATAGGCTTTGTGAACATTAGCATGTTTTTCATGCCCAGCCTAAGAATTCTCAAAAGTCAATGAGAATGTGCCTAGCCACTTGAGGATTGTTTTATGAAAATTTTCAGCCTTGCGAATTCCTTGGATTCTTGAAGAAGAATTTGATTAGAATTCCTAAGAATGCCTGAAGAAGTCTGGTCATGTTATGGTGTGCAAGGGTTGCCCACAATAGTACTGTTATCCTTTGACAGTGTTTACCAATTACTAACTACTTGAGAATCAACTGTGCCAGCCCATTCCTGGTCTAGTAACCTAAGCCCTACAAAACGGCAACAGACTTACTGGTTTTTATGTTTAGTCCATTTTGCTTTGTTTATTGTACCACTAAAAATTTGTTTGCTTAAGCATAGATATGTGGATTATTTTGTTTAACATTATATCAGTTTCTGCAAATAAATATTTTACTACAGATGTTCTCTGTCTTCAACATTACTTTCTTGTACAAGCTTGAGATTACAAACTGCCAAGTGTGTCAAACATTTATAAAAGGCTTACATAATTAAATCACTGTATTATTATTGCTAAACCCCCAAAATGCACTTAGTATAGTTTGCTGACAAGATTGACACTCCTTTTGTGGCAGCATCTTCACTTCTTTTTCTAATGCTGCACATCAAAGGAAGGAAATTTCTCTAGAATTAGTTAATTTGTTATAGCCAGTTGTTATTTCATTGTTTTCAGTGTAGTTGTCTAAGGCTAGATATTATTTAGAAGAAAAATTTCTTGAACAGGGCTGAAAAAATTATTTCTTGGAGTGCCAGTGTACACCACTGTATCTATGAAAGTCAATCAGCCACACCACAGGCAAATTGCACTCTTCTGTATTTTCTCAAGCCTATCTCCACAGAATAGCTTTGCCTTGGGCTCCATCCATTTACTTGTGCACACAAGAGAAAAGTAAGGCCTGTTTTCATTTTGCACCGGCACAATGTCTGGTGTGTGACAATTCAATTTTCTGTACAGGCTGTAGTATCAGCACCCTCCTCAATTCAGAGGATCATACCATGCTTTCTCCCTAGATACATAACAAAGACAGAAATGTGAAAAGTCAAAAAGCTGTGCTGAAGTGAAAAGACAAAAAGTTAAGGTTACAATAAAGACATCCAAAACAGATTCTGGTGTGAGATCTGTTTGTTGGAGTCCTTGTGTTTGAGAAGGTGTGGTGCAGCAGAGTAATCCTCTGAATTTTAGGCTAGAACAGTCAGGTGGACAGGGCATCATTCCAAGTAGAGCCCCACCTAGGGTGGAATCCATGCAACCTACACCAGAAATTTCTAGCTTGGAATATCATGATAATCCATTGTTTTGGCAAAAATATCCATTTCAACTCTGCATGCATTCATAAGGGTGCCCACCACTTGAGCATCATGACTAGGGATTAAACACACTAGGTCTTCTCTAGTTTGCGATACCAGCGCTTGGTATTGTTGTTGTTGTTGTGCAGTGGTATAATCATCTGACTTTGCAGTCAGAACAATCAGGCAGAGTGGGTTTGGTACCTGGTAGTGTCCCACCACTAGAGCGTCATCACAAGGGGTCACGGACTTGATTAGCACTTAGCCACTTCTGGTATCCCACTGTTTGGTGCCAAAATTGGCACCTTCACCTTGCTTGGCACTAAAAACTGCAACTTCACTTTCACCTTGTCACAAAAGATCATCTTTTGCTGGGCTGGGGTTATCTAATTTTATGCAAGGGTACCACAATATATAATTTTGTTGAATAACTTCCATACCAGTTTTTGGGAACATAAACAGTATCTTGTGGAAATGACTTGCCTAATTTAGGCCAGGCGGGAAATATGCATTGTTTGGCCTGCACGTAACAGCAAGTGAAATAAATTGAAAGGTGCAAGTTCAAGTAGACTTTAAAAATTTGGAAGGGTTGGTATTTTCATTTCATTTTATTTATCTACGGGGAGGGTAGCCCTTTGACACTGATGTCGGTTTTTAAGGGGCCCTCCCAAAAAGTAAAATTAAATTAAAACTTAATTACTAGAATAAATATTAAAACTATCAAAATATAACTAAAAACCTACTTAAAACCTAAATCCTATTTACAAAATCGACTATTTACAAAAGAAAAAAAATGTCCTAAATCGTTTGTTTAAAACAATTTAGAGAGGATGCCTGCTTAGATTCGGCTGAGAGGCTATTCCACAGCTTTGCGCCTCTATAAGAAAAGGATTTTTGGCCATTTGAACTTTTCTTGAGAGGAAGCCTAAGATCTGTCTCAGTATTACGGAGACTGTAAAAGGAGCACTGTGAGCTTTTTGTGAAAAGCTTACACAAGGATTGCGGAGCCAACCCATGTAATGATTTGAAGACCATAGTTTGAGACTCATTTTGAATGAGCTCCTGAATGGTCTTCCAACCCAAACTTTTAATAAGTGGGCTGCTTGGGGCATCAAAGCTGCTGTTTGTTACTATTCTAGCAGCACGGTTCTGAAGTTTTTGCAACTGATTGATTTCAGTTGAACCTGCACAGCCCCAAACAGAGCAGCAATACCGAAAGTGGGGCTCCACAATACCTGTGTAGATAGTTTTCAAAGTTTCTTTGGGCAAGAAAGATTTGGCATGCTTTAAAAAGCCCACTGCCCTAGAAACTTTGGTAGAAATAGCCTTGATTTGCTCTTTCCAGTCCAAGGAGGAATCAATTTCCACGCCAAGGTATTTGGTTTTCTGGACAACTTCAAGCCTGTTCTCACGAATTTTCAGTTCTAACTCTTTGTTCTGACTTTGTAAAATGTTGTGTCTCTGCTTGGTAGAAACCAGCATGGAATGAGTTTTGGCAACATTTAGAGAGAGTTTGTTACCCTGCAACCAGGTGTCCAATTGCTTAAGATCACTGTTAATAGCCTCATTCAGCCAAGTTATATCGGAGGATTGACAGACTGGTATCATCAGCATACACGGACACAGTGGAGTCTTGGACAGCCTATGGGAGATCGTTGATGTAGATGAGGAAGAGAAGGGGGCCTAGGCATGAGCCTTGTGGCACACCTACCTCAATGTCCCCAATTTCTGAGTCTGCACCATTAACCCGACAAAATTGCTTGCGGTTGGTGAGATAGGATTCAAACCAAGAGAGTTCACGGTTTTTAACTCCATAGAGTTCAAGCTTTTTGCAGAGAATTTTGTGATCAACAGTATCAAATGCCTTTTTCAGGTCAATAAATATAAGTCCCACAAGCTCGCCAAGGTCCAACCCATTGTACCAGTCTTCAGTATTTTTAAGTAAGCACATAACTGTGGAACGAAGTCGCAAAAAGCCAGACTGGTCATTGGAAAACTGACCATTTTCATTCATGTGTTTGTACAGTTGGTCAGTGACAAGTTTTTCAAAGAGCCTTGAGATGACAGGCAAGACTGAAATTGGTCTGTAGTTAGACTTGTTAGTCTTTTCTCCATCTTTGAAAATTGGAGTGACTCTAGCTACTTTCCAAGAGTCGGGAAACTGACCTGTTTCAATTGATGTATTAAACAAGACAGCAAGTGAATTCCCAATAAAAGGCAATGCTAGTTTCAGAAAGTAGCTAGAGATTTTGTCAGTCCCAAAGCTCTTTGCTGTTTTGACTGTGGCAAATGCATCCCTGATCTCTCGGACCTCAATTGTCGTGAAGCGAAATTTTGCCTTATTTTTGTTAACATCATAGTCACCTGAGAGGAGGGGATTGGGGGAGGAATCGATCTTGTCTGCTAGATCCTTGCCTACTGAACAGAAGAAACTGTTCATTGTGTTGGAAATGTTCTTTTTGTGCACAGTCTGTGAACCATTTTCAATGAGACAGTCAATGTTACTGGACTTTGATCTTTTATTAAGAAATTCATTGATTGTTTTCCAAGATTCCTTCATATTGCCTTTGCATGCAGAAATCTTATTGGTATAATACTGCTTCTATGAGTCACAACAGTGATAATAAACCCTCTGTCTTTGAATGGAAGTTTCCAACATGGAGCCATGGTTTCAGTCATCAGGCGGTTTGTCCTATGGAGGCACATTTTACAAGATCTCTCTTCATTAATCTCACTGGAAATCAAAGAGTATTTTGAAAGTTTAGTGGTATTTCTCTTTTATAAGAGACTGCTTATAAGAAATCAACTCTCAGATGGTACCAGTTGGGCCTAAACAGCAAGGCAAGCACCTCTAGATGTTAATTGAAATTAAGTCTGCATCCACCCGCCTCCTGTTCAACTCAGGCTGTGAATTTCTATGATTTTAAATGGCTCACCTTAAGTTGTCAATGTCCATCCTTGTGTCTGTGTGCCTTTTGCTTTCTGAAATCTTTCTTTAGTAAAACTCGGCTGAGATCTGGCAGCTTCTTCCTCGTGGTCCTTCTGTGTATGCTGACGCCATCACATGGGCACCAGGAAGATTCGCGGGCTTCTCCCACGGGGAAACAAGAGCATTCCATTTTGGAAAATGGGCGCAAAGCATTGTGGTCTTTATCATATCGTTAATGTCATTTCTCATACCAATCAGAACACGTCGCGATTAGTAACCTATTTGTGGCCTTGTTTACCGTCTGGAAAGCTATAATGAATCGATTGATTGTTTCGAAGTCAAGGGTCCTATCACCTTCAGGCATTGCACGTTGTTTTTATAAGAAACTTGGATCAGGCCATAATTTCACATGAAATTTTGTCCATTTTAGTACTAAAAGTTTCTTAATTGGTTTCTCATCTTTTGAATGCAGAGTTAGCAATGTCGTCGCTAACACTGCCGCAGATATGTTTCTTGACATTTAAATCATCAGAAAAGGAATAAACATGCTCAAGAATAAGGGTTCAACGATCTATTTGCTGTAATATTTATGCTTTTAACTTTGAAAAGTTTCTTAGGACTTCTCAGACATAGTACCAGAGTTTCTTAAAATTTTGGCCATCTTAGTACTAGTTTCCAGTTTCCTATAAACCAGTTTCTTATAAAAAAACGTGTACACGTATTCTTTTTATTGGAAACTGCTTATAAGAAACTCCACTCTCAGATCTTCAAAAGATCACCAAAAAATTAAGAAAACATATTTTACTTTATTTCACTTGTTTCCTGTATAAGAGCTATCATCTTTAAAGTTGGGTACAGGGGTTGAAGAATTTTTGGAGGGGTACCAAAATTTTTGGCTTCGCCTTACTAGGGTATGGAATATTTCGGCGAAATTGCAAAAATAAAGTTGGGCTGTGAATTTTTTGGAATATATTTCAGACTGAAATGAAGATTACATATCTTTTACAACGAGGGTTAGATCATCAACAATGGTTAGACCTGTTACTGTCATGTCCATCAGGCCGGCAAGAAGTTACTCGAAATAGTTGGTGATTGTTCTTTGTTTTGATGACTCTTGCAATTACAATTCCAGTTTGATTTGTTTTATGTACAGATTGCGTAAATCCAAGCTTTATGATAACCCCATGATGGGATATGTAATTTTTGCTATCTTGAAGTGAGGTGTCAAATTTTATTGAACTTCGTGAATGGGGCAAGAAAATTTTTCAATTCATCAAACAACATTCTTCCACCCCTGCCCCCAACATCAAAAAATGATAGTTATTACTACAAATTACTCGGAATGAACTTGAGTGATGTCCAAACATTGAAAAGTTGTCAAAAACATTATTTTGAAAAGCTCAAGAGGGCGTAGTACGTGAACATGAAGATTGTTATGGAACCTTTTAGAAACTCGTAAGGAATTCCACTCAACATCTAATAATCTCTATATAAGAAACTTTCAATACTGGCACAAATTCATGGTTTCTTATGGAAAAAACGTGTATGTACCTTTGTTTTATTACAGTTGTAGCTCAACTCATCTGCCTTTTGTTTGGTCAATCAAAAGCAATGTATGAACCATATTTCAATGCACTTTGTAGAATTTTCCGAAAGTGACCAATGGTGACGGAGGTCTTCAATCGAACGTCTTTTATAAAACTGTAAGAACATACAGGGTGTCTCAAAAAAATTGTTCGACGTTTGATTAAATGCCAAAAAATAACGATACGCGGAATGGGCACTTGGTCAAGTGAACCTTCTCCTGAGATTTTGAATTAATTTTTGATACAAGAATCTTGCAAATCCGCTGAGATTTCATGGAGTTACAAGACTTGGAAGTTCAAGTTTGTGCGAAAACTGAAACCAGAGGCCTCGAAATGGCATTTTTGGTAAAAATCATCATCGGCCATCGTTTCTGCTATTTCTCAATTGTTTCAGGGCGAACCAAATGGGATTTATGGGATTCAAACAGGTTTTAGATAACCGAACTGTCAAGCATATGGATGCTTTAAAGAAACAGACTCAAGTCTCTCGTCGATTATGTTTTGAACCACTGTTTTTGGACTTATGCAATGTTAAGCAAATTTTGACAATGATCGCAAGGATTAAATTACTTTAAAGTCCTATTTGGTGTGCTCCGATATCAACGAGAGGTACGACATTGGAAAAGCCTCTGTAACCTCAGTCTTCGAGGTTTTTTGCATTACAAGTAATCTGGGGGTCTCTGGTTTCAGCTATCGCATACTCTCTGGTCTCTAATAGACGGGGGGGTTGGAATAGTAGGGGGGTTGGAAAAAATCTCAAAAATTAATAGCCGGGGGGGTTGGAATAATAGGGGGGGGGTTGGAAAAAATCTCAGTGATTCGCACTTTCTTTATATAGTGACGGCAAGACTTTAAAAATAAAATGCAATGACATCACAGATTTCGCTCGAAAGTCTTAATCTTAGTTGGGTGCATGGAATTTTGTTGTGTAGCTTTTGTCTTGCTTGGAACTCGTTGCCAGAATTAATAAGCGGGGGGGTTGGAATAAGAATGTCCTAGGTGGAAAATTTTCTAAAAATTAATAAGCGGGGGGGGGACGTCTATCAGAGACCAGAGAGTATGTTTGATCTTTGAAAGCTCTCAACCCAGTGAATTTTCAAACAATTTGCAAGATTCAGGTCTCTAAAATCATTTCATAATCTTAGGAACAGGGTTATTTTCCCATCAGTCTCTTCATGTTATAGTTATTTCTTAATATTGAATCAAACTTTGCACAAATTTTTTGAGACATCCTGTAGTTGGAGAGTTCATACTTTCAATCATTTTCAACTAGTTTCAAAACAATAAATCTGCTTCTTCTTTAATAATTATGACATGATGTATGAGGGATGCATGAACCAATCTAAGAAAGCATGGAGGCTGTTTTCCTGTAACGCAAGCTACATATAAGAACTATTCCAGCCTCCAGCTGGACTTGCCCAAGTCTACTGCGTCATCTGTAATAAGTCTATCTGAAAGATACAAACGAAACACCGCTTATTTCTCAAGGCAAGTCTTGCCTCAAGCCAGTTTCATAACTTTGCAGATGCAGATTCTTCTACATCGTTTGTTCCCGGGGGGTACATGACTTACGAATGGACAGGAGTCTGCCGCCCGGTTTTCAGAAAGGTACCCTCTTCTAATTACCGAAATTTCGGAGGAAAACGACCCACTTTTTGCTACTTTTCGCTAATTTCTGCATAACCTTCATATGTTTATGGAAAATCTGCCGAAAATGGGACCCTTGTTTAGTGAATTTTGGGCCAAAAAACCCACCCATTAGGGCGGCACATACCAGTACCCTCAACATGTTATGTAACCCCCCCCCGCGCGCTTGCTCTTGCAGAACGGCTAAGGGTAAGTCTTGTGATTCTGAAATCATGGACGAAATAGTTTGAGACAAATTCAAAACCTGAGATTTGACTACTGAAGATCCCCCTCACCCCCTTATTCAATGTTGGTGACGCGTCAAGGAAGGTTCTCGAAGTTTTCAACATTGATTGAGGGGGGAATGGGGGAAGGATGCTCAACAGGTGAAAATATCGGAAAATATGAATTTTTCTCATAATCTATGTCCATGATTGTACTATAGAAGACGAAACACAGACAAGGAGATAAACAGACTATTATCAATAGAACAACTCTATATACAATGATGACACAAATCTAGCTATAAAATTTCTTAAGCTTTGTTTGCAACAGTAAGGACCAAGAAACACATAGTGTCTTGGGCGCAAATAGCGAAGATTTGTAAGTAAAGCTAGCACAGGTATGAAATCTTCCTTGACTAGTTGAATACAAGGACAAAGCAAATTCAGTCTTGTTTTCTTGTCTTACCATCCTTCATAATTAGGCCATGTGTATGGCAGACAGATCAGATCTTCATAACAATTTAAAGAAGAAAAATCCTTTATTCTGTGATCCTACCTGAGGGAAACAATAGAGGATAACATGGCATCGAGGGCCATTTGACCAAGATGCATTGTGTTCTATGGTGGAATCAAGAAGTTCGATCATTAAATGCAATGTAGCCTGGTCAACTGCCCCCCCCCCGACACCATCTTCCCTAAATCGTCTATTCTAACTGAAGCTTAAAGTAAACACGGCTAAGATTTGTGCTTCTCGTGGATTTTGCGGGAAGTTGTGTTTAACCTCTCATGATTCGTTCCCTGTGCTATCTAGACAACTCCGTTTTCTTCTAAAAATGGAACAAAACTTATCGGTGCTTGCATCACATCCGCATTATTCCACCGTAAAAATGGAGCTTTTCAAAAAAAGGTGAAAGCGAAGAGTTGAAAACGATGCGTTTCGAAAATGCTCCGTTTTCAGTATGAACATCAAAAACGGAGACAGTTGCAAACGCATCGTAGAAGATTCTTAGGCTGCATTCACATTAAAGGCTTGTTTTTGCGTGCATGATCTTGCTTGCGTAAACGCACTTTTGTTTGCGTTTTCCCGTTCAGATTGATATGTCCCTCGGATTCCATATAGCACGTCGTTTTTCTACTTCTGAAATGAAACGCACAAAATTCGTCTCGCTTGCACGCAAGTGTAAATAATCTGGTTGCTAACCAGCAGGCTTTTTCACATGAGCAAGCGTCTTTCCGCATGCAAACATTTTGCTGTCCGGATTGGTATGGCAGAAATCTGCACGAGCGTTTAAGCGCTTGCAAAATATCGTGCAATGTGAACATATCCTTATCGTTAAGATTGATCTTCCATTGTGTATCTTTAACAAGTGATTCTTATTACAGTCCACATTAGTCTATAAGGTCAGAGATGTTGAGCAGACCAAGAAAACATATGGGATGTTGGAATTTCAAGCCTTTATTCATGTCTTAAAATGAATCAAAAGAATCCTTATGAGAATTTTATAATTAAATTTTAATCACATTTGCAAAGCCTTGGTAAAAGGGCGTGATTGTCCTACTTTCCAAACAACTCGCCAGACAGGGTAAACTGAGTGGGTATTAGTTTACCAAGGACAAGGACTACCTATGTACTTGCACAAGTCACTTTGGTAAATACTCAAAGACAGATTACCGCAAATAAGAGCCTAAGTTCCTCGGGACAATGCCGTGCAGAAAATTTACTTGAAGTTCCCTTCTTACTTGGGGATAAATCAAGCCCTACAGCAGTCTGATAATTACTCGGCTTTGACTATAGGACAGTTTATCTCAACAGAATCTTGGAGACAGTTTATCTGTCGGATTAATGAATTAATGGCTTTGTCATCATTCTAAAATGGAGTAAGTCCAACGAAATGTTAAATATTAGCACTATGATCTTGTTTCTCGTCGTTCCTATGCCGGCAGACTCAATAAAGCAGCCCCTGTTTGAAAGGTAAATCCTTCCTGGACCTCAAGATGATGATAACGCCAGATATGTAGTTTGGTGTTAGACATGTTGAGATCTACTCTAAAATTTATCCGAATGATATCTGCCATTACGTTCTGAAATCACAACGGATGTTTTCGAAAACGCCTCTTCAAGGAGGAACCTGCAATATGTGCCCAAAATCATGACCAAATTTTCCAAACATTTCTGCCTTACGGCGATGACACCTACTCGCTTAAGTACGTGTTATACTCTGCGCAGATGAAATCGCCCGGAATAAAGCGATTGTGCTCCCAGAAATGACACATTCATCGTCGCAAAGGGATAACACCCATGCAAAAGCCATTGCTGTAAGGCAGAAAATTTCATGGTGATTTTAGGCATGTTTAAAGGGCTCCTTGAGGGTCTTTTCAAAAAAGTATTTCATCTCAGAAACGTTGAAAACAGGCCTGAAAATCTTCATAAAAATTTGTCAACAGTTTAACAGTGACGCTCTGAACAGATGGACACGAAGCTTAATTGAGCAATGTTATCGCCACAGGCAGTCATTTGTGTATAAGGTCTTATTATTCTTTTCAGTTAGAAAAAATTCTCTCAGTTGTTATCAGGTACTTTCTAGTATTGTTATACTCAATTGTTAGCAAAGTTGATCAATGATTTTAGGCCTGTTTTGAAGAATTCTGAGACTGAATAATTCTACAAAACCTGTCATAACTATGGACCTATACAATTGATTCAAACCACCTAAATTTTGCAATCTAAGACACGGTGCCCACACATTTTGAAAACGGTGAAAAATGTGATGGATAGGCCTCCCATTGACACGAAAACGGCACATTTTTGTCTGCATATTTTGAAACAATCGGCAGATTTAGTCGGCAGTTTACACCTCATTTCAAAGCGATTAGCGAATGCAGACAAAAGAAATTCTCTAAACCAGTAATTTAAAACAAACGTAGCTGCAAAGTTGCCCTGAAACCAGTACGGCGAACTCTCGCTTGGTGCGGGCGAAGGAAGGTTTTTACGAGAAGTCATGTGCTTATAGCGAAAGAAGAAAGATAAATCCTTAGTTCAGTCTGGCGGATTTTGTTTATATGATTCAGGAGCTGAGGAGAAACTGTCTACATTTGAGCAATAGATATTCAAGAATTGTAATGCCCTCTGCTCGGCTTCTGAATCACGTGAGCAAAATCCACCAGACCGAACTATAGATTTACCCTTCTTAGCAGTTAACTTCTCTTAAAAACCTCCCTTCGCCCGCACCAAGTGAGAGTTTGCCTGCTGCACTGGTTTCAGGGCAACTTTGCGGCTATGTTTGTTTTGAATTACTGGTTGAGAGAATTTCTTTTGTCGGCATTCGCAAATCGCTTTGAATTGAGGTGTGGACTAAAGCAACTGATGGTATTGCATTACAAAATCTGTCCTTGTTGTCTGAGAGATGAGTGTTGTTACCAAATAAAATGTTCACTGTTACGTCAGCCCTTGATTGATAGATTAGCATTTAAGTTTTGAATCTTTTCTCTGCAGCCCGCCAGAAGTGTTCACTGTTGTTTGACTCGCCTGGTACAGGTCTAAATTATACGAGGTACACGGCGTCCATATGTTACATTGGCTAGAAACGAACTTCTACAATCGAACGGGGACGAAACTTAGAAAGGCCAAAAGTAACAAAATATTAAATCCTAAGGCATTGTTCCGCAAAATATTTCTCTAATATTTACAACATTGTTTGAAATGGCCTGGGAGGATGGTCCCAACAGGCGCTACTGGTCCTCTTGAAGAACCTTACCCTCAATTTCGGGAACATTTTTTCTAACTTAGGTGGTTCAAGCATATCCACGAATATCTCATATGGATCAATGTCACTTTTGAGTTGCTGTACGATTGCAGTTTTGAGGCCATTGCCTTTTGCCCAGCTCGGTATCTCTTGCGCAGGATCTTCCTCGTCATCTGTTGAATCATCTTCGCTTAGGTTTTCGATATCATAAGACTGCAAGGATGGAGACTTATTCTTTGTTTTGCTCTTAACTTTGGTCAATGTCGGTGTTTTATACGATGTACACTGCACTTTCTGCGGCTGATGTGCTGGGTGTGTTGGCGATTTCAGAATGTTCGGCTTTTTCATTTCTAATTCAGTCTTATCAAATGTGCGTTTCACTTCACCATGTTGCTTTTGCTCCAGTTTCTTCTTATAATACGCTTCCCTTTCCTTCAGCTCCTTCTCTTTCAATTCTCTTAATTTTCTCTCTTTTTCCTTAGCTTCTTCTTCCTTCTTAGCCTTTTCTTTAATTTCTCTCAGTGCCTTCTCTTTGTCATCTTTCTCTTTCCTTATCTTTTCCTGCTCTTCTCTCTCTTTTCTTGCTCTATCCTGCTCTTCTCTTTCTCGTATTTCCCTCTCCCTTGCCTCTTTGTCCAACCGTCTCTTTTCTTGTAATTCTTTTATCTCTCTCTCCTCCTTTTCTTTTTGAGCCTTCTCTTCCAATCTTTTCCTAACCACAGCTTCCCTATCTTCTATTTCCTTTCTTATCCTCTCTTCCTGCAGCTGTAAATCACGAGCATGATCTTCAAGCCGTTGTTCTTCAATCCTCTTCTGTTCCTCTATCTTTCTTTTACGTTCTTGTTCTTCGTATTCTTGTCTCCTTTGCAGATACTCCTGCTTCTTCCTCTCCTCCTCTTCTTTCTCCGCCATTTTAGCTTGCCTTTCGATTTCTTCGTTTCTCCTCTTAGCTTCAGCTTCCGCCATTTTGCGCTCTCTCATTTTTCTCTTCATCTCTTCTTCTTTTTCCTTATTCTTGCGCGCGCGTTCTTCATTCTTTTTCAGCAGCAAGTATCTCTCCTGAGCAATCTTTATCCTGGCTTCCTCTTCTTGTGCTTTCTTAGCTTGTGCATCTGCGACACGCTGCTCGCGTTCTTGTCGACGCCTGTAAATGAGAGCAAACTCGGAATCAGTGCTTTATGCAGGGATACTTAGCTGTTCTACTTTAATGCAAAAGAGAAGTTACCGTCTATCTGGAACGGAATCGACACTGATAAGACACCCGACTTTTAAATAGACCAGATGATATACCACCTGATTGGACCTCGCATGAGCAACGCCATCTTATAGGAGCAATAAAACCATAGTCATGTGACCATGATAAGTAGATGTGGCACGAAACCAATTTTACCGTTTCGATTCCCTTTAGAAATGGTTAGAAATGTTACAGACGCAGACAAGATCACGATCTGTTATTACATCAATCAGAAGAGTGGATCTTGCAGAAGGGGTATATATAGGGTGTTTCAGAAAACACGCAACCCATTATTATTCGAGATTGTTCAGGAAATAATCAGATTTGAGCCAATGTGAGGCATACCATCTGAAAGTATAATCTATCTTCTTTCCGATGATATGCAGGTTGGGTAGTTTAATTGAATTTTTCATTGCTTAATTGACGTTGTTGAAAGTATGGCCTATTTTAGATGCCGGAAAATGAAAGGCCATTTACATAGACGAAAATCCAGCTTTGTGGGACCATACGTTATCATTATCTACAAATGTAACTCATGAGGATGAAATTATCTTTTCCCTACTCAAGGTATCACCTCGAGTGCTTCTAGGCCTGAAATATTTTGAAAACATTTTTTTCATAACGTTTGACCGGAAAAGGGGGTTGATTTTGCTCTTATGGCATGTTGCATGTTAAATTGACCATACTTAAGAAAATATCAATTCAATGATGAGTAATTCCAGTAATGTATTCAAACTGCATACCATTAGACAGGGGAAAGATTGTACTTTCAGATGATATACACTACATCTACTCAAATTTTGTTAATTTTTAAGATTTTTGAGTTATTTTTGGAGTGCGTATTTCTGGAACACCCTATATAACTGTAAAATCATCATTGAGAACCACAAGAAAATATTTCAAACAACGAATCATTTAAAATTAACAGGCATGAATTTGACACACCATTAACACAAATGGGGGGGGGGGGGTGATTCAGCTCGACGAGTTTATTGCGATCTATAGTCTATATCTTTTGAGTTACAGCACACTCACCATGACACTCCGGTTAAATTTTTCAACCAATTAGATGCATTCGATTTGTTGGATTGATCAATCAGAACGAAACATTTGAAAGCCCAGTTGGCCTATAAGCTGGTTTAATTTGGAAGTGCAAGTGGGGTATAAGACATTGACTTGTGACTGGGAGTCTTGTCGTAAATAAAATAAAGGTTTTTGGAAGCAAATTAAAGTCCGTCTCAAGTTAGCCGTCAGGTGGAGGTGTCTGCGAATAGAAACGATTGAAGTGCTTCGAATGAGTACCCTTGCGTTAACCTAGACTGATTACATATTCGTAATTATCGCAATTGATAGAATGATGGACGATCAAACTACGACTTAGGATTTCCACATTGAAAATTAGGACGAAGTTTTCCTACTCGATTTCATATCTGGAAATGGAAGCCATAGTAACGCCATACGATAAGCTGAGTTCTCCAGGCAATGGCTGATGGGCCATAGGTTGCCACCTGGAACTTCGGATGCTAGAACGCCCCAAAATTTACAGATGATACTGAGGCAGTACTCGCAAGTAATCAACAAAGGCACAAAGATTATGCTGGAGAACGGTTAATTTCAAAATTCAAGGATCTTTTACCTCTAGGAGTTATCTTGCTTTGCGAACAGAAAAATTCTATATGGAGGCTGGGAGATTTCAAACACTAAATATTCATTTTGTCACATATTCTACGAAAATGATGCAAAAGTTTTTGTCTACTCACTTTTTCCGCTCTTCGACCTCTTTCTGTCTTCTAAGCTCTGCCTGCTCAACCAATTTCTTGCGAGCTTCCTCACGCTTTCGTACATCCTCTTCCATGCGCTGCTTTCGCTCCTGAAGCAAAATTATCACGGGATACTCAAAGCAATAGAATTGCAGCCCGAAACCAATAAATCCCCGTAAAAAACAATGCCTTGCTTTATGGAGATAGACTTCGGTGGTTCATAAAATGCCAAGTCAACCAACCGAAGACATAATTTGTCCAAACCACTTTGTACCAAAGCTTGACATGACTTTTAGCGTTGGATACTGGGGTCGGCAGGTTGGGAAACATCGCCCCAATGATGGTTAGATCAAAGATCTATTGTTTGAAAGCAATTGAAATAAACAATGCTTTTACATAAAACGATAGCTTAAGCCCTCATTATTCGGCCAAGTGTCCGCCACTGCTTTTTAGAGGTGCTTGCAACGTCGAACAAAGCCTCAATTCTAGTTAAATTTCCTGATCGACTATACCTTTACACACCAAATATTTAAAAGGAATTTCAAGTTCAAAAAGTAAAAGGGGCATTTTAATAATAGTTGGTCCGAACCGACAAAAATTAGACAAACGTATTGCTTTACAATAACCATAAATTGAATTATAAAGAAAGGACAAACATTCATACATACTTGCACGGTCTCTGCCTTGGCAGGAGCATTCGATTTTATGAAAGAAAACAGGCCAGTTACGAGATTCCCTTGTTTTGCAGTTGGTCCCTGAAATAAATGCAGAAATCTTGAATCAAACATGCATATATTATTCGCTCTTTACTTGCTTCGATACATCCCTTCTTTTTGTTACTGAAGGTTGTTAAAAAAAGGACATATTTTTAGTGCAAAAAGTCAACAGTGTGATCAACAATCTTTGGTTATCCACGGAAACTTTTTTGGAAACTTAATTTTTCAATGCAAAAAGGCTGCTCAAAGGCCTATCAGGTAAATCCCGTCCTTTCTTCTCCAGCGAATTCTCACACTTTCAGTATCATTTCTCAGAAATTTTCTCGGAAACCAAACAGAAAAAAAGCATGCCTTAAGATACGTCAGATCAGATGTCCGAAATGCGAAATTACAAGCGCAAGGTTAGAATAGAAACGTAGAGTGCCCTAAACCCAGATTCGTTTCCTTATGTATTTCTTGAGAGTAGCCAATGCCAGCAAATATGGCCGCTAAAGGGCAGCGTCTTGCACTGACGGAAGAACTGTGTCGTATCTTTTCACGTCTAATTCAACGAGAATATACAGTGAGGAACTAAATACTGAAGCCCTACAAGATGAATCAGGGGTAGAATTGAACGGAATGATTATCAATAACGTAAGATTTCCTTACGACATAGTATTGCTAGCTAGCACGGAAGAAGATTTAAAGAGATTAATAGATAAGATAAATGAAAGCTGTAAAGCTTATGGTACGGTAGTGGAATGCGAACAAGACCAAGGTTATTGTCATGGAAAAATAGCCAAGGACGAAAATCGTTACGAAATCAGATGGGGTGACATTAGAGCAAGTAAAGCAATATAAATATCTTGGCACACTAATCACTAAATGTTTCCAAGAAATCAAACGGAGGATAGGAATAGCAAAGAAATCATTCTGGAAATTAAAGGAATCAATGAAAGCAATATCAATATGAACACTAAGGTTACTGAAGATATATATCATGTCACTGTTAACATACGGTTCTGAAGCATGGACAATAGGTAGAGAAGCTGCAATAAGGATAAATGCATTTGAAACATAGTGTTATCGCAGAACACAAAAAGTTATCTGGATAAACTAAATTACCAACAAAGAGACATATGGCAAGAAGCCCAAACCAAAATTTATTTTTTAACGTCATAGAAGCAGACTATGACAGAAGGAGTAAAAAATGGCAGAAGAGCACAGTAGACGACATCAAAGAGTGGACAAATACCAAAAGAATACGGACAATTGAAAGGTGAAGGTGAAGTTGCGGTTTTTAGCGCCAAGCGCTGGGATCGCAGAAATAGCTAAGCGCTA
This sequence comes from Aurelia sp. 4 Dawson et al 2005, assembly GCA_964019985.1. Lineage (NCBI taxonomy): Eukaryota > Metazoa > Cnidaria > Scyphozoa > Semaeostomeae > Ulmaridae > Aurelia > Aurelia sp. 4 Dawson et al 2005. Next base: position 7,908,692 of record OZ026506.1, read on the forward strand.
ATCGAGTCCGCGACCCCTTGTCATGACGCTCAAGTGGTGAGGCCCTATCGCGTCTCGAACCCACTCAGCCTGATTGTTCTGGCTTCAAAGTCAGAGGATTACACCACTGCGCCACAACACCTTCAAAGGAGAGCACGGAACAGAGAACAGTGGAGATCCATGATAGGCAACTTTCGGACTTACGTACATGTAAAAATAGGTAGAATTCAACGAGGCTTAGGATTCGTCATCTTAAAGCAAATTCTAGCAAGCTCATTTCAGCGACTTAACAACGGTTTAACGCCAACGGATCATTGCCTTGTCTTTTGTAGTATTCCCTCTTTTTATTCAAATTTGCAACTATGATAGCTGCTGCAGCATACTCATAGTCAGGGTCCATAGTGAAATGAGAGACTCCTCCAACAAATCGTTTCAATTCATTGGATTAATGTGAACAGAGCTTCTCACACAATTAATTAAACATCAAATACAGTAAATCCCCGCATATAAGAACATACCAAAATAAGAACCTAGAGGCTGTTTTTCCTAGATTATGTACCTTAATGAAACATAGGTGCTTATTGCAGGGGTTACAAAGTTGATCTTCGATTGCCGTTATTAAGGTCATTGTGGTCCCAGTTGGCTTTGAAAGTTTTATTCTCCTCATCAGTTACTTATAAGGTCCCTAAGAATGCTTCCAAAACAAATCACAGGGCTCAACATCTTTGTGAGACTCTTAAGGGGACTACATGAGGCACCCTTCAAATGAGAACCTCTATACCTTGAAATTAGTCTTAGTACCTTTGAAATAAGAACCAATTTCAGCCTGGCTCTCGAAAAAGTAGGTTCTTATACGCGGGGATTTATTGTATCCATTTAATTGAATGCAACAAACTGAATCCAATGAATTTGATAGCGTAGTTCAAGCCTTGAGTGGGAAAGATTATTTGAAACGACGTGTTACCTGATGAATGACATTATTCTTCTGATTGGCAGATTTTATCATCGAGTGCACACCGGTCAATATATTCTTTGGCTTTACAGGCTAAAATTAATAAGAAGCAACAAATCAGAAAAATCAATGCTAAAGACATTCATTGCTCAACCATCTTTCTTTCAGGTTGAAAGAACAAGGGCAGATTTTGCGATACAGTAGCACCAGTTGTTTTGGTTCACACCTCAATTCAAAGTGATTACCGACTGCAGACAAGGGAAAGTTTCTCAAGCAATAAATCAAAACAAATACGGCTGCAGAATTTTCCACGAAACCAGTAGGGCAAACTTTCACTTGGTGCAAGCGAAAAGTGGTTTTAGAGAGATGTTATGTGCTTATAACGAAAGAGGAATGTTAAATCTAAAGTTCTGTCTCCCGGATTTTATCTGGTTCAGAAGATGTGTGGTAATTGTTTCATTTAATCTCTAAATACCAGAAAGATATAATACCTTCTGTTCGGCTTCTGAATCAAATAAACAAAAACCATGAAACATTTTAGACTTACCCCTCTTCTTTCAGTTTATGCACAAAACTTCTCTTAAAGACAATTTTCACTTGCACAAGGCGAGAGTTTGCCTTGCCGGTTTTGGAGCACCTTTTGCGGCTGAGCTTGTTTTGATTTACCAGTTGAGAGAAATTCTGTTCTCGTTGACCGTGTGTCAAAAATTCGCGCGAAAACCCGAACTGAGCCCAAAAAGACTGGGTGAGCCGGAGAAAGTTTCCACTTTTGAAAATTGATTGCACCAAGAGTACTTCACAGATTTGAATGATTCACAGTGTAGTTAAGAGCCGGAAGATTGAAGTATTTTTGTGATTTTTCTCGCTGTCTTATGAACACTAGAAATACTGGCAATTCAATTTTACAAAAAGCTAATGCTTGCAAAATGACAGATAAAGGGCTAAAACATTGATCAAATCATAAAGGACCCCTCGCACAGAACAATAAAGAAAATATAATTTCCTATGGGTGAGAGATATTCTCTGCAAATTTTTGCCATGGGATTGAAAGTCTTAAGTATTTGTTTGAAAATCTATGTTTTGTAACTTTTGAGAGAGGTGAAACGCCCATTGTGTATTGTTCTGTATGACGAGAGTCCTTAAATTTGATCAATGTTTTAGGTCCTTTTTCAGTCATTTTGCAATATTTTCGGCGCTGGTAAGACAGAGAGGAAAATCAAAATATACTTCGATCTTACGGCTCTTAGCTATAATTTGAATCATTCAAATCCGTGAAGTACTTTTGGTACTATGAATTTTCAAAACGGAGAAGTTCTTTCTGGCTCAACCCAGTATTGATCTAGTATTTGGGGCGTATTCTTTTGGGCATCTGAAGTCTGCAAAGTCTTCTGAAAACGGTAGGCTTCAAAGAGAAAAATTTCACTTACCAAAAGAATGGGAATTCTGAAAACGGTAGAGTTGGCAGATTTCGCAGAGAAAAATGCAAAAAGAATGGGAATCCTGAAAGAATGAGAGTTCGAATGTTGTTGTTCGACCGAGCGAATTGAAGCCATTGAAATATAATGTACTTTCGTTATGCCAATCCCAAGAGGAAAGAATCTGCAAAGTCTCATTGTTTTTTCGAATGTTTTTGAAAACTTTTTGATTCACGAAACAATGCTCTCTGCGATCTTTCAAAAGTCTACCAGCTTCGAGAGCAGAAGGTTTCCGAAGCCTCCAATCCCTACCATTGTCAAAAGAGTCCAAAAGAATACGTCAAAAATCTCTCGGATTTCTACCGAAAACAGAATGACCAAAAGAAGCGGCATTTATAAAAAGCGATCAGAAGTCTGTGAAGTCTACCGTTTTCGGTAGAAGGGTACCAAAAGAATGGGATATTATCTTCTACTAACCCTACCGTTTTCACAAGATGCCCAAAAGAATACGCCCTTGATCTTATGCAAACGGTGATTGAGAACACAATGAATAAATTCAATCCGATTTCATGACAGTCTCTTCAGTAAACAAAAGTTTTGGCGATTCTTACCAAAATTCATCTGCAGAATAGCTAACAATGACCAGAATTTCTCAGGCTTGAAGCTTTGGTTTGCTAAAGTATTATTGTTTGCTCAAAATTCACCCCCCCCTCCTTCCCAACAGGAAGGTATAAATGTGATCTAAACTAAGGTAAAACGCTCTTTTGACTGTTTGCATTAGCATTATAAAGTTGCTCAATGTTTGCTCCGTACCAGAAACCGGCTTTGCAAGTTGTTAAAAATTTGTTCAAAATTAGCAGAAGGGAAGCAGATTGTTTTTGCCCACATTGGTTCATTCACCGCAGTTTTTCGTGGAGATTAAGTCCTCCAAACTTTGTCTCTCTAATTCCTGGTAAAAAATATCGCTATAATCCTGAAAAACATATTAAGTACAGCACTAACCTTGACGATTTTGGCTCCAGTCCTCTCCACTGTCCCTTCGGAATCTGCGTTTTCTGATTGTTCGTTGTTCTCGTCTTTTTCATCTGAGTACCCATTCTCATCATGTTCCGTGTTTCTCTTTTTCTTTTCAGCTGCAACACCCTTTGAACCATCACACCTCTGTTCTTTTGGTGTCGAAATTTTCACAGTCGATTCATCATCAGTGTCATCATCAAAAATTGGCTGTGCTATCATTTTCTTCTTTGCAGCTGGGCTGTCAAACTTTCCTGGAGTATTGCCTAGTCTAGCAGGGCTCTTCCCCAATCTTGGGCTGAATCTCGTTGGTGTGGTAGGTCTCGAGGGTTCTTTGATTTTCTCAAACAAACGTTCCTTGATCCTTGCGATTTGAACATGAGGTACTGAATTGCTTTGTGTGGCTTCTTGTGTTGTTTTGCTAACTGTCGAATCTTCGACATCTTTCTTTTCCTGTTCTTCAGTAATTTGCCTTGTAACTCCTTTTTCCTCCGATTTGTCACCACAAGCTTTGTTTCCTGCTTTGTTCTTTAGCACCAAAAACTTTTCCGTAACAACTTCCCTTTGAGCAACCTCTGTTTCTCGCGCAACATCCTTGCTTGGACAACTGTCCTTTGGTTTCACTGTCTCTGAAATCGCAGCTCCAACGCAAGAATCTTCTTGGGAAGGTTCAAAATCGAAGGTAGAATTTAATCGGGTCTCTTTGAGCCTTTCCATATCAGCAGAGGCTTTCTCAGTTTTACTGGTGAAATTCTGGAAAACAATGAACTTACATATCATTCCTGCTTATGGATAAATGATGCAAATATACCAGTTGAGTCAGAAAAACGTGGAGCGTTTGGCGTACTGTGACGTTGCGTCTATCCACGCGATTTTCATTAACTATTCCGTGCAGACAAGTGGGCCATAAATCTTTCCCTGTTGAAATTGGTCAGTTGGTGCATTACATTTCGTGTGTGTGTTAATTTTGCCATTCAAAATTAAAACTTACAAATAATTGCAAAATCTAAGGAAAGAAAAGGTCCTATATATACAATATTCACAAGTATAAATTAACTTATTGGCAGAAATGTTAAAAATCTATTCAAAAACACCCCAGTTTAAAAAGGCAGGGATTGCATTAATGGTCAGTGCGACTTTGGTTCCATAATGGTTCCTCCAGAGGTGTCTTTGAAAGAAAAATGCCTAGCCTATGGAGAAGAAAGAAAATGATCTCAACATTTGAAAGAAATGCTGCATCTTCGAGATTGTTGATGGAGAGTTCGGTTGCAGCTGTTAGGATTTTAATAAAATATATAGGGGCTATTTTCGTGAGATTCGAGCATGTAGGTTAGCGCATTGTGATGAAAAGAGGGTTGAACCAGCCTGTGAGATAATACCCACCTTGGGTATATAGTCTGCAAGCAGGCTAGCGTTGAACTGTGTAATAACTTGTATGCATTAATCTGAAGACTGATTCGAAGAGGCGTACTAATCAAATCGCAGAGTGATCTTCAGTAAAAAGACTGTTGTACTAAATCTCGAAAATCATCACAAAATCAGAGACTGCGCTCCTACTCTCACGAAGTCTCGTTAACTCTCTCTCTCAAAATTATAACTCATGTCAATAAATGCTCAATACAATAGTAAATTTTAGCCAATCAGATCCAAGAATAACAGGATACAGTATAATGTTCAATACATGTTAATAGCTGGATACCTTTCCTGTGTAAACTTGTAAATGTCTCATTTTAATCTACTCTGGAGCTACATTAATGAACATAATGACAAATTCCTAATGGGCACATAGGGCCCCGCAATTCTAATTTAGGAGAATGCGTCTGCTGCGGAAACATAAGACCGCCTAATGATAATGGATGCAATGTAAAAAAGAACAGATGTGTCACGAACTATGAGCGCGCCCACGCAGGGTTCCCCACAAACTGGTTGAAAATAATCTCTTCATGTGACAAAGAACAACACGTGTTCAATGTCTTTCAAACAAGTTGTCTGCACAGAACAAGAAGTGACAAGGTGACAGTGAAGTTGCGGTTTTCAGCACCAAGCACTGGGATTGCAGAAGTAGCTAAGCGCTAATCAAGTCCACGACCCCTTGTCATGATGCTCTAAGTGGTGGGACCCTACCAGGCATTGAGCCCTATCCGCCTGACTATTGTGGCTGCAAAGTCAGAGGATCACACCACTACGCCACAACGCCTTCAAGAAAACCTCAGGAGAGAAAGCACTATTTCCTTAATATTTCATCCCCCCCCCCTGATTACAGTAAAAACCACATATAAGGACCTAAAATTTTGCAAGTCAGCCGGATTAGGTTCTCATTTATTGAGTATTTAGTGGGAAATTAGGCTGTTTAGGTTTTTAAATTGGTTCTTATTTCATTCTGGGCTCTCAGGTATTTCTTTTGTTTGGATTGAAACTTCAAGCCCGTTGTTTACTGTCAGTTCTGAGGCACATGAGTTCATGAGGCTTATTCACAATGGCAAGTTGTAGAAGAATGAACAATTTTACAGAATACAATGAAAAGCTCCCAAAGCATCTTTATAGTTCTTTGCAAGATGCACATATGACAGTATCAGTCCATATGGGTTCAATGACAAAGCAACTGGAGTTTGATCTAATTTGATGATCTCTACGGATAAGAACCTTTCTCAAACTTTGGGCAGAATGGGTTCTTATATATTGGGGGAGGTCTAATTTCAGAATTTCAGCCTGTAGGTTCTTAATCACTGGGTTCTTATACACGGGTTTTTAATGTGTACCATGTATACCTGTAACTTTGGTCAGGCCAAAGTGCTGAAGGAGCTTGGTTAAAGATTTCTTCAGTTTGCCAGACTCCTACACAAGGCCTTACAAAAAAAATCTCTTTTCAAATGCAACAGGTGACTATTTGAAATGTTGAAAGGTTTATGATTAAGGGCCTGTTTACACGAGCCCGGATTGGCTCCAACTTGTCGCCGAGGGTCAGCCCTTCTCCAGTCAAATCTCTTCAAGCGTTTACATGAACTCAGCAGCCAGCCCGGGTCAACCCGCCTAGGCGGGTAACCCTTCTCGAGGGTAGGGTTGACCCGTTGAGGCAGGTTGGCTTTTTGTAGAATTTTTCCATGTGAAGACGGGTCAGTTCAACCCGGGGTCATGTAAACGCTTCGAACAGCCAACCCGGGGTCATCTGAACAAAAGAAACCACCATGAAAACAAAAGGCAATCAACGAGGCAACTTGCCACGTGCCAACTAATGCAACTCACAGAGCTGCCCCGGGCTGGCTTTTTATCACGCCACAGAGCTGCCCCGGGCTCGTGTAAACAGCAATTTTTTCAGTGAGGCAGTTTGAGCTGACCCGGGATGAATACTACCCCAGGTTCGTGTAAACGGGGCCTAAGTTAGACTGTTGGCTGCACAGAAAATTTAGATCACAATGACTGGGCAGCTAAATGCAAAGTCACAGTCCGCCAAACACCAGACACTTTTTTGACTTTCTTATATATGTATATGTTCCATTAAAAATCAACAATAAGGTGTCCTTCCTTCACTGTTGAAAAGTAAACAGAAATGTAAAACTCGATTGTGAGAAATCTAGCCTAGCTTTTTCAAATCAGACTTGGTAAAGCTGTAGATGAACAATCTAGCTAACGTTACAGCGAAAGAAAACCAATGATTGCCAAGACCATGTAGAGCAATGTCCTTTTTACCGACTTTAGATCAACCAAATAGTATTGGAGAAATTAACTGTTTTCTGAGGAGAGTGGCTTTGCAAAAAGGCAACTTGCTTCTCACTGGGATGGAAAGCAGAGTTACCTAAAAGCACCTTGCAACAAAGTAATTGTGAGTCAAGATTTGACAGGGTTAGAACCAGGAAAGAGAATGTAAAAAAAATCTAATATTTGGTTGCATGATTCCTTAAGACATCACATAATTGCAAACAAACATAAAAAAATTGTACCAACCTTTTCACTCAGCTTTGGCATAATTTCAGCTTCTTTGGCAGCAACTCTTTCAGTTTTATTCCTTTCCAACTGTGAATCAAGTGTGACTTTCACATCTACAACTTCAGCCTTATTTGCTTCATTTCTATCAAGATCAGCTTCATGTTCAATGAATGATTTAGTTGTGTTGGATGCATGATCTGAAGAGTTTTCACTTTCTTCGTATATGCTGTTGGTCAATGATAACAATGTTTATCAAAGTGAATGACCTGAGATATAAAGTAGTGCTTGTTTAAACAATTAGACAAAGAAACGCTTAATCACTGCATTGTTTTCTTTGGCCTTGCTTTCTTTCACCATGAGCTGGATTGCTAAATACATAGGCACTTTATCAAGTGAGGAAAATCTATAAGACAGTCTGATCTTTTAGCATTTATCTACCGGGTGAGTCTGAAAGAAACGCCCAACATTTGAAGGCTACAGTAGGTTCCCATGTATAGGAAACCACTTTTCAATTTGAAGCCTCAGAAAGTTTCTTATTTAGAGAGAACTTTTGTGTGAGGACAGAAATTGTCCTCATACCCACTTTTGTGATGAACTTTGGTGGAAAACTCCCATCTTTAATTATCCCTTCCAAATTTTAGCCAAACTCACCCATGTTTAAGAAAAATCTGCCAAAATAGGACCCTGGTTTAGAGGATTTTAGGCCTGACAACCCACCCATACAGGCGGCACATACCTGTACTCCTAACATGTCATGTACATCCCCCTCAGTTTTGAGTCCTCATATGAGTGAAAAATAAAAAAATCAGGTTTAAGATTTTGAAAAAATACAAGAAAGTCACATCTTCAGTACAGTCATGTGCCATTCATCCATTCATTACTCTATTTAAGTTCATTAGAAGGATTTCTAGCCATTTAAAGATAACTTAAGCCTACTATGCATGCTGCATTTGGACAAGGGGACCCCTAGTTTGATGTCCCTTCCAAGGGGTAGCAATGTGAGTTTCCTTGTCAGGCCTACACAAAGTCATCCATCCAGATTTTGACCTCATACAACTGCCAATTTCAGTTACCTAACAGAAACTGCATAAGGTGCTTAGCCAATCACACAACAATTTGTTAGTTTCTCTTAAAGGTGATCTGAAGCGAAAATTTTTATTGATGCAAATGAATAGCACTGTCAAATGATAACGAATGTCTTTTAAAAATGTTTGATTCTTTGTTTCATCTTCGAGTTATCCACCAATTTGTATGATTGGCTGATGACGTCATTTTGTTTGCAAAAAGTATGGGACAGTATAGGAGATCGACTTTGATTTCAAAGGGAAATCGACTCAACGAACTTTTCTTCAACGGACATGTCTTTCTAAATATCATATCAATCCATGAGACAATTCCGATTGCATTTATTCAGCTCAATTTAAATGTCTTCTACAACTGTAACCCTTCAAAGATCAGATACAACTTCTTTCCATATACATAGATTCCTAATAATTTGCAAACAAAATGACGTCATCAACTTACGCTTAAAATCATTGGATAACTTAAAAACGAAGTGAGATAAATAAATACTTTCAGCAGGATTTCTTATCAATTAACAGGGCCCTTTGTTTGCATCAATAAAAATTTTCGCTTCAGATCACCTTTAAAATTACATATGTGTGATATACCTGGTTTCCTGCATTTGACTTTCATCAAGTTTTGCCCTCCTTGTTGATGCTCTTGTGACTCTTGTTGAAGAACTGAGATCAACAGGTTGTGGTTTATTGTTTGCCCTAGTTCTTGTTGCACCACTCCTTGAAGCTCTGCTTTTTGATACCCTTCTTTTAGCATTGTTTGTTGTTCTTTTCAGCTTCCTTGGCCTCCTTGCTTCTTTGATGTCTAAATCCTCTACTTTTTCAACTGTGTCTTCTGCTAAGGTCTGCTCGGGCTCTGGTGCTGGTTCTTCAATTTTGCGTCTTTTCACACTAGGGGTCTTTGGGAAGGTGCAAGCAATGTTACTGTTTTCAGAAAGAGAAATCAAAAATATGTATATATATATACATATAAATATATATTTTTCATGAGTGGGCTACCACAATTGGAGAATTAAAAATATTTTCCTGCCCGGAATTGAACCCGCGACCTTCATGCCAACAGACTCCCCGATAATTCCACTGAGCTATTCAAGCTCAATGAAATTATGGAGAAATCTGAAGTCATTCAGATCTAAGGTGCTACACCGTTGACAGGAGAAATATTGCCGAATGAAAAAATATACGTATGCATGGCTCTGACGAAGGCTTTAAGCCGAAACACGAAAAACTAATATTTCTCCTGTCAACGGTGTAGCACCTTAGATCTGAATGACTTCAGATTTCTCCGTAATTTCATTGAGCTTGAATAGCTCAGTGGAATTATCGGAGAGTCTGTTGGCATGAAGGTCGCGGGTTCAATTCCGGGCAGGAAAATATTTTTAATTCTCCAATTGTGGTAGCCCATTCATGAAAAATATTAATTACCGTGTCAGCTAATGCCAAATGAAAAAATATATAAATATATATATATATATATATATATATATATATATATATATATATATATATATATATATATATATATATATATATATATATATATATATATATATATATATATATATATATTAATGTTACTGAAGTAAAAGATATATCTCTGGAATTTACAATACATCTATTGTCAATGGAAAGGCTCCTGCCTTGTTGCTATCAATAAATTGAAATTTTCAATATGGCAGTGCCAAATAGTATATAACTTATTTTGTATCTCTGGAATGGACATCTCACAGTCACATAAACCTCAAAGAAAATGTTAGAATTGTGATTTCAAGATTAAAGGTAGTCTGTACTTGCAGAAACCATTAATACTTTCCAGTGATAATAGACCTAATCGGCTAAGGTTTGTTTTACCCATTTCAAGTCATATGACCATGCCCATGGCCAAGGGAAGTTTTGGTATTATGCTACTTTTTGCGTTCATGGCACAACTTTGCATGGCATTGAATTTTTCGGAGAAATCAAAAGATGTTTAATCAAGAGATTGACTACATGACTTGAAATGGGTATAAACAAACCAGGCCCTGAAATGAGAGGCGCTCGATCGAGCCCGAGCGCCTTGCAGATCAAAGGTGTCTACTTTTAATGATCCATAATTACGATTTGTGAATGCATTTGACAAAGAATTTTCAGATCAAGTCTTCCTTTTTATCTCTGTAAATTGTCGCTTAGAAAGAAGCGTTCACCACAATGTCTATGCCATTACCAAGCTGCCTCGCTTCTATGCTGACTGCCACTTTGCTCATCAGCGCACGAGAGCGCACGTTATGTTGAAACAAAAATTGCAAACTCTGCCAGTCTGCCAGTGCTGACCTATGACAGAATCATCGCTGTTCAACTCTTGGGAAAGGGCAGTGGGATTGGACAGAAGTTGAAATTATCAACAAAGAGTAGCAGGTTACATGTTCTGTGCAAACGTTGCAGGAGGCATGCCAAGGCTGTTCCATCTTATTCGACATGCAGCCCAGCTCAAACGGCAATGCTGGCCTTCATTTACTCTTTATTCTTCTTGAATGATTGATGTGATTTCAACTAAAATTTTCAGACAAAACAATAACTGTAGCTCCTTTTTCCAGAACTTTCCATTTGATTTCCCACTAAGACAAAAATCTAGGAGCTTGATCAAGCGCCTAAATGAATCGAGGAGCTTGATCAACCAAGCACCGAACGTTTGCTCATTTCAAGGCCTGAAACAAACCTTAGCCCATTTTGTCTATCCAAATTGGAAAGTTTGACATGCACAGGGGATTAATCCCATGCGCACTTTTAAGTTATCCACACAGTCTTCAACGCATTTGCAAAATTTGTACTAACATGACTGCATATTTACACGTATTGTATGTAAAAGTTGTATGCTGATGTGCAAATTTTCAATTGAAATCAGCATGTACCATCTGTGCGCCATTTTCAGCCCTGCTTAAAAATCCCCCACAGATTTCAAACTTGATAATACTATTCTTCTACATATTTAATCAACTACTTCAATAATGAAGGCTCTGTTGATGTAAAAAAACAATGTGAAAATATAAGAAGATTTAATTGCTAGAGAGGAAGAAAAGATATTGATAAATAAGTTTGGCGACTGAGCAGCAATAATGGCACATTTGCAATGGTGAGTTAAACCTATGGGTTGTGCAATTGTGATAGTTTATTCTCATGGTTCTAAGCAACACATCGGCTCACAGTGAAAACTGCTCTGCAACCCTCCCTATTTATCAATTCTTGCCATTTTTTAGTTTTTACATGTACGATTTTTTTCATTAAGTTAAACAATAGCATTTTAAAAAGAGTCAATGTTTTGGAGTCTATTACTGACTGTGGCAACCTGTTCCAGTCATTAATTGTACGGGGAAAGAAAGAAAATTTATAATAATCTGGTCCAGTTTTTGGGATTTCATATGCTTGGTTATGGCTGTGTCTAGAAACTCTTGAAGAGTGTTTGATATATTTATCTTTGTCAACTGCTACCAGACCATGATGGATTTTATAAAACATGGCAAGTCTCTGTTTTGTTCTCCTTTCCTCCAGGGTTTCCCATTTCAATTCTGAAATCATATCAGTATGTAGCTATTTAGTATGTAGCTTTTAATATATAAAACAGAAAGATGATTTGAGTTTGAGACCATTGCTAGATTTTATATTTTGTTTTTTCTTTTTTTCTGCAAACTATTGCACAAAGTTTTCAGGCGTTCTATCATTTCTGATCAGGCATTTATTCATCTTCTAATCGGAGTCTTTTCACTGACTCCCGATCAGGAATACTATCCCAATCAGGAATAAGCTCGATCGGGAGTAAATCTCCGATTGGGAACTTGTACCGAACTGGTTTGACCTTCATGGTATTTTTACAACAAAGAAACCGCGCGGGTAAAGTTAGGCCGGCCACGCTCCTTGTCGAACACCTTATTCATTGCCATCATCAAAACATCGAAGAAATTGCCGTTCTTGAACTAAAATCTTGACAGATTACCAATTAACTGATTCTTCTGCAGCAGAAAGCGCTTCGTATAACCACTCGTGAAAGAATTTGGCTTGGTCAAGGAGATTGGCCTTTTGTTCTTCGTGCAGCTTCCAAGACTTGCCCAAGACTTGATGGAGAACGTTGGATTCCTTCGCCATTATCTTCTGCTGGTAGTCTTCTGATTAACAAAGGTCCTCCATTGATTGTGTCAAGCATATATGTTTATGGTGAATTTCAAATATATGTCAAGTAAATGAGAGTAAAACTGTTCAATAGATCGATAATAATGATTTAAAAATGCAATCTACGAATTGTCCGCCAAAACTTCTCGTCTTCTTGATTTCCAACCGAAATTGAAACAAATTTCATATTTTAGCCTCGTGCGCGTGCGGCCAATCAGAACCCTCACTTTCTGACAGGGAATCTAGAACTGTTTGTCACCCGACGGGGAATTAGCTTTGAGAAACCGCAAGAAATGGTCGTTTTGTTCAGAGCCAGGGGGCACATTTTCCACATTTATAAAGCGGTGGGGCTCCGACTTTCTTACCAGCTCATGCTATGATGACTTCATAATCAAACATACGAAAAATCTCAATACTTTGGGTTCAGACCCTATTTTACGCTTTTACGGGGCTTCTTTCTACAAAATTACATCTTGTTTCCACATTTTCCCTTCCTTCTATAACCTGCAGGGGTAAGGAGAGATTAAACACCTGTCCGTGACCATGAGCAAGTGACCTGCCCCCAGACCCTGGTCAAAAAGAATTATCGATACCTAGGCTACTCCAGTCCATTTGGCAAAAGGCAACGAAGAACGAAATATATTGTGTGATCCGCCTTCTTTCAGCGTTTGTAGAAATATCGTTTCCCAAGTAATGTTGGTCGGTAACGCTGCTCACGTCTAGCTTTAGCTTTACACCAAAAAGGGTTTCTTCAAAAAGACGTTTTTCACCGACAAAAGAATGTTTGCCTCAGTCTTCCCATTTCCCATCCAGAACAAATTCATTAAAATCGAACACTTTCGGAGTGAAAAGTTTCAGGAAAAGAAGTTAGAAGAGTTATTGTTTCCTTCCTTTTGACAGGTCTAGCAATTACAACGTCCGAGAGGTATCTTTCTTCACTTCAGTCGAAGAATTGCTAATTGATGTCTGATAGGTCCGGCATAAAACTGACGACATGAATTCTACAAACGAAGAAAGACAAAAGAAAGAAAGGAGTTACAGATGACTTGTATTAAATTCATTCTAACGACAAATACTTTGGTACTCGTCTTTGTGAAATATCTGTGTACTATGTTGAAAAAGAGTCGATCTCAAGTCAAACTCAAAACAAAGAACTGAAATCAGAGGCAATAAAACACTGCGTTTGTAGCCCGGAAATCAAAGTTTGTTACTTTGACATTACCATAGTTTCTTCGTTGCTTTCCCTTCGGCCACAGAATTACCAGTACTAGAAATCCAATTCAAATGGCTGGTGCACGCTCGAATCGTTACCTCCTACACAGCCTTCATTCTCGTTTCAAAACTCGCAGAGGATGAGCCCTGTGTAAGAGCTAGCAATTGAGACTTGCAGGAGCCACTTGAATTTGATTTCTAGGCTTGGACTAGACTTGTTTCAAGTTTATTCCGTGTCTTGTCTGCACTAAGGAATATCTCTGAGGTAATTATATTCTTAAGGGCTGATTAAGCACGTAATAGACTTAAAGCAACTCTGGGCTTGAGCCGAAGGGAACAACGAAGAAAAATATGATAATATTGAGGTAACAAACTGTAACTTCTAAGCTACAAAATGGTGCATTATTGCCCGTCAATGAACCAAACTGATACCGGTTGCTCCCAAAAAGAGCTTCAAACTTCAATTTTGGTGAGCCAGGTACACCATAAAATATAACAACTGCCTGCGAAACAGCACTAGTCCCCAAAATATCAGGTCCAGCCAATATCTGCTTTTTCCAGAGGCGAAAACTTCAACGGTCGATGTGACACTCAAAGATGACACCCTCTGTCATATATGTTTCATCCCTGGAGACCTTTACTGCTAGCCACGATTGTGTCATCGATATGGCCACATGCTACCTTCCGAATACCTATAAGAAAAGTTACAGATCAATCAGTCTTACAGTAGGTAGAAGAAAGAAACATTCTGGTGCAATGAGACAGTTCTGCTCCAGCCCCTAAATGCTAAAATTGCCTCTGTTTAATGCTGGAACTGACATTTAACAACCTTTCTCAGTACGGTAAGCTAGAGCAACACGGGACGGTTTTGTGATACAATAGCAATTGTTTTAATTGACACCTCAATTCAAAGCGAGTAGTGATTGCAGACAAAGGAAATTCTCTCAACCAGTAAATTAAAACAAACACAGCCGTTAGAGTTGCCCCGAAACCAGTAAGGCCAACTCTCATCTTGTGTACGCGAAAGGTGGTGTTTTAAGAGAAGTCATGTGCCTAAAATGAACGAAGAAGGGTAAATCTAAGTTCTCTACTGCAGATTTAGTTTATTTTTTGAATCAGAAGCGGAGCAGAAAGAATTATGATTCTCGGGTATTTGGGCTTAAATGAAACAATTACCACACAGCTCCAAATATGACAAAAGGCCCAGGGGATAAGGTTGGATTTAACTGTGTTTTAGCCCATTTTCCAGCTATTCTAAGAGACTGAATTTTTAAGTCTTTTGGATTTGCCAAGAGACTATTTCTTTGAAAATTACCAAAAAGGTAGAAAATACTCCAACCTTTTAGCTATAAGAAAAAGTCCCGATATTCATTGGGCAAATACTTTTGCCGCAATGATTGTTCAAACGGGGGACAGAATTAGCATGTTGTTTATTAACCCAGAATTTTTGTGCCCCGTTTGTGTGGCTACTGCGGAGGAGCTGTAGATTCAATTATCTCGGTTTTTACACAGTTGCATAGGTCAAGCTCCAACTTACAGTTTGAGACTTGTTTAAGTCAATCTGGCACTTCGTTGCTGATTTATTATAGAGAAAAGGCAAAACAAGAAAGTTTTCAAAGAAAAGATACTGAAATCGTATTAAGATTTGCACCACATTTTTTAAAAGGAGGAAAGTGCTCTCTTATGAATAGACAACACTGTCAACCTTTTAAAGAATTCAATAAAAATTCTAATACGGCACTAGAATCATTTCTTTGGACAATTACTTGATTTTGACGTTACTGGAGAATAATAGGAGTGCTGTTTTTGAAGCAGCCCCTTATTTTGCCTTTTCTCTACCATAAATTAGCAACGAAGTGCCAGATTGACTTAAACAAATCTCAAACTCTAAGTTGAAGCCTGACCTATGCAACTCTGTGAAAACAGAGATAATTGAATCTAAACTCCTCCACAGTAGCCACGCAAACGGGGCACAATTATTTTTGGGACACCCTGTACTTGGAACTGTTCAAAAATAATAACAGTGAACTCACTTTAGATAGCAATGCTTTGTTAACTGGTTTATCAGGTATTGCATCTCCTTTGTTTGCTGTTGTTGCTGCTGCTTTAGGATCATTCACTACTTTTCTTTGTTTATACTTCTTCATAGCGAGTTTAGCATTTTCCAATTCCTAAAAGATAATATCAGGATAGGGTCAGCCCCACATAGCTACTGAAGGGTTTTGCATATGTTATGAAAATTTTTCCTTTAACAAAAATTATGTAATAGACCTTTCAGATATTCTAAAAAAGTGCCTATTTTATACATTTTTATCCATGGGGTTCGATCGAGTAGCGTTAGCGTTACTATGCAATCAGTCTATTGAGAGACTATAAATTTGTCTAAGGGACAATGCAAAGTTTACTTCATAACAGGACCGGTGCAAAACATAATGGGGCAACTACTTTTTTTGAGCTAGTGCACAAGTGGGTCAACACTTTTTATCAAGCAGATATGAACGGGCTTGAACGGGGCAGTAACTTTCTATGAGCTCAAGATAGGTTGAACGCTTAAATATAAAATGGCTCACCTCAAAGACAAAATTGTAAATCATGCAAGTTGAGAAGGGCATGCAAAGATATGTACAAATGACGCCAAATTTCCTTGTTAGTTTCGTTAAAGAAGGATCTATCAGCCATTAACGAAGATTCTTACAGAGATTAACTGCCTTTCTTATGGTCTTTGGCTAATTCATCGGTGGTACTATGGTACTATGCAACATCTGTTACTCATGAATACGAGGCAGATGCACTTTTTAAGGAAAAGGTGACTGGGCAGTTGTATTTTCTGCCATGATTTCAGCCGGGGCCAGCAGATTTTTTGCAGAAGACTTTTTGCAACAATTTTCCTCCTCCATCGGCCATGCAATATAATTAATTTTGCGCTGTCTCTAAAAGAGAATTTTTAGTCAGTAAGTCCATCAATCAACCAATGGTTTTCATTCCAATATTTGATTCTTTGATTCACAACATTTACCTGATCAGCCTGTGATGCATCATCTTCTCGTTTCCTTTTCTTACTTTTTCTTTCTTCAATTTTGGTTAATGTCTTATTCTTTTCAACATTATCAAGATAATAGTTGACTTCCTTTTTAGCTTGAGAAATCTCAGTCCTCATTCTTTGTTCTCTTGCTGCTTTTTCATATGCTGTTTAAAACAAAAAACAGAAAAATATTATGAAACCGGATTAACTGGTCAGTCAAGACAACTTGGGAAAAAACGAGTAAGTAGTAAACAAGCTTAAACCGGTTTCGTAATCAGTGCTATATAAACAGCATATGTATTTTGATCTATTAGCTAAGTATAGCACGAGTTTGAGTGCCTAGATATTACGCGATACACTATCCCTAAACGCAGAAAACTCATCAATACCACTCGTTTTGTTCTGATCCCTGGGGTATTCAGCTTGTTTACTACTCAATTGTTTTTCTCCAAGAAAGATATAAAAAATTGATCAGACTTTCGCAAAAACTGATTTCACAAATTAGGAAACAATTTTCAGCTTAGATGTAATAATGGTCAAGAAAGTAATAAGTCTCTTTAGTGTGTCAAATGCGCCAAAATAAACCATGCACTCTTGAAAGGCCATGAAAACCGGTATACTGGATCGATTTGAAGATTTTTATGAGTACGTCTTTAGCAAATAGACCTTTTAGCTATTCTGGGAAAGAATCTGAATCGAACGATGTTATGATGCAATTAGAAGAATTTTCGAATGTGCATATTAGTGATAGAACCTCTAACGCCACTCGATCGAACCTCGCGTATAAAATTGTATAAAAATAACGCTCGATCCAGGCTCTTTTGTACAATAGCTAAATGGTCTATTCCTTATTTGATGCTCACATCTTTTTAGTTTCTTAGTCATAACTTGATGGAGCTATAATCAAGTATTTTCAAATATCATTTTTGAAAACATTGAAAAACAGTAAAAAAATATTGATCAAACTTTCTAAAGACTTTACATCAATAGACAAAGAGAGGATGTGTTTGTGGTGATTTGGGAATTTATAAATTGATTACTGAAGCTATCAACGTACAAATGTTAGTTCTTTGTTGGTTGAAACGTAAAAATACTTTCAATGATACAAAAAATATATTTCCTGCTGAAATTTCATTGAATTTATACTTTAATGCAGATACTGTGTTCCTGTGTGAAAGGGTTGAAAAATAAACTAAAAGGAGTGAAGAGACATGATGAGGTCAAACAGGCGTGGAGTCTTGATCAATTTCTAAATCTCCAAATCACTACGATCTTTTTGTCCATCCATGTTGAATCTCTACAAAATTTGATCAACATTTTATGACTATTTCCGGTGTTTTTCGAAATTGAAAATCTTAAGAAACTCGCTAATAGCTCCATTACAGACTACAAAATGTACACAAAATACTAGCATCTAACTGTGGATCTTAGCTAAAGAATAACTCATAAATGTTCAAAAACAGTTGAGTATATGACTTGTCATGACCTATCAAAACTGTATAGTTTATTTTGGTGCACACAGTATTTTTGGAAGCAAAAAGTAGGTTTCAGAATATCCATAGAAATAACTAAGTGAAAGATTATGATACAAGTGACAGAGACGTCATAGCTACTGGGTGAGTCAAAAATGGTCCTGTGTCTGAGAGGCTACTGCTTCCTAAATATATAAGCAATGATACTATGCAATATCTGATGGAATACTCTCGAGTGACGAATAAACGGGGGGGTGACAAAAATCAGGGGAGGGGGTGGAAGTGGTTAGATATAACAAGAATCAGGGGGTGCTTGGAGAAATAGAAAATGGTTGTTTTCTTAGGTAAATACATGTCTTTTATACATTCATGTGAACAGGGATATTACTGAAACATTTACTTTTTAACTCTGGTTCTGTTGAATACACTTCTTGAGACTCTTTCTTGCATTTATTCAGAAATCATGTTTACTATCATTTCATTTTTCTAAAAATTGATAAAAAGGGGGGGGTGGAATAACAGTGGGGGTGTTGGAAAATTTTTCAAAAATTAACAAGTGGGGGGGGGGACGATCATTTGGTACTTGAGAGTAGCTAACACCTTCAAGTATATAGTTTTAGAATTCCTTACAGAAATGACTTGAGAATGCTTTAACACATGCTCTCCTTTTGGTGGAATGAAAAAGTCCCCCTTATGCTCCCCTTGTATGAATAACTTATTCAGGGAAATTGCATTCTCCCAAGAGGGCAAAATACATGAATGCATATGTCATTTTTGCCAGGAAGGACAACAGAAGAAAATTTTGCTCATCATTTTCTATTGTTTAGCAGGCTTTTCAAAGGAGCTTTCTGCAAACTCTCCCATGATGATGGGAAGGAATGGCCAATTGAACATAACTGGGCATACTAGGAAAGAACAAGTCATTTCTCAACATTACTGCCTTATGTTCATTCATATTTACCCCTCAAATTCTCCTTGTTTGTAATAGACCCCTTTCGCAATGATGTCATTTCTTTTGAAATTCTTCCGGGAACATCACTTGCCTCGATTTAATGTGGATCAAAATCTCAAAAGCGTCCATTGCTATCAGCAACGCATGAAACTGTTTTGTATGTGTTGTTGCAACATAATGATACAATGTAGATTTCTCGCTACACAGGGAATCACATCTTTTGCCTTGAATTGAATGTTATTGTGAAAGGAGCCTATTAGATATTTTCCTACTAGTAAAGTTCCTTTCAAATCCAAATTAAAGAACCAGTTGCTAAATCATGAATGTTAAGATTTTGCACACAAAGTTTTTTCCTATGTAAATCCTAACAAGCAATCTATGCATGATATCTACATCAAAATTTTAATACAAGGGGCTCCTTCTCATTAGTATACCTACTGAGAGAGCTCCTCCATTAAGTCATTCTTATGCATACAAATTTTTTGTCTCCTTGTATTTTCTTCTTGTAAATTGTTATCAAAGTATATTCAATTATACTTAGTGTAATTTTGCTCAGTTATTTTTTTTTTTATTCATATAAAAATTTTACAACAAATCTTACATTCTACAAAACTTCCCTAATTACTTTACAACACTACAGGGACGACACCATGGGGAGCGAAAGACAATGACTACCCCATGGCCAATATATAAAGACGAGCAAGTTAATCTACCTACAACACAACAAAATACGAACGATTCTGTTCTACATTAGGTGACAGGTTACGATAATTTTAAAATGTCACGAGCGTAAGTCGTGGGTTGTTTGGAGTGGAAAGACCTGACACTTAATGTGAAACAGAAATTACAAAGAAAAATAACATTACATAAGAGGACTTAGTGGCTGCTTTGTACGTAACTGAAGAGTCAACAGATCTTAGTCAAACCGACCAGTTTTGTGAATGAACCGTAAGGTCAATTCGAGAATGTTTCTATTCAAGTCATAAGAAAGGTATTGATCACCATATAGTAAAAGTTGCATCAAAGCATCATTTGAAAGATTGGTGATTTGCACAAATGGTCGTAATAATTCAACAATTCCAGTGAGAAGGTCTCAACGCTGAAGATTAAAAGAAGGGCAGAGCAACAAAAAATGCTCCGTATCCTCAATGCCATCACTTGTTGGGCACATTGGGTTTATTGTATCCCTAAAATTATGCTTGAACTTGTGGAAGTTCAACTTGCTGAGACCAACTCAGTTATTACTGCTATGTGTAAGAATGTAAAGAATGAAATGAACTGAATATTCAGGGAGTAGTATTTTTGCTGACACTGGCCTGTTTCATTGACACAACTGGAAGTAGTTTGTATGAGGCTCAGAACCTTATTCAAAAAACAACATCCAGGTGATACATGAAATAACTTTCTAACAGCAACTTACCTAGTTTTTCACTGATGTGTCCCCATTTGAATTTTCTGAGATATTTTATGTTCCATATATCATCATGGTAGTAGCCTCTCTTTTTTCCACCTGTGAAGAATGATATTGATTATTCTTTTCAATGACAGATGTATGTATTTATGTATGATTTTGCCATCAAAAATAAAATATTAACACTATTAATAAAAGAAAAGAAATCCAGTTATAAGATCTATAAATCTTAAATTACAGGCAAAACTACATATCTAATTTAAAAGTCTAATTCAAAACATCCCATGGTCAAAGATGGCAGGGATAGCGACCTTGTTTCGATGATGGTCCCTCCAGGAGTGCAATTCAAAAGGAAAAATAAAAAGTTTTTCAGAAAAGAAATAAAAAGTTTACATGGAACATAGAATTTTGACTATACTGGAAATAAAACTTTTATTTAAAATGACAAATAAGCATTATTATTCATTGTCTTTAGATTTCTGATAATATATATACTCTCAAGTACCGAATAAATGGGGGGGGGTGGCAATAATCGGGGGGCTGGAAATGGTTCGACATAACAATAATTGGGGGGGTTGGAATAATCGGGGGGGCTGCTTGGAGAAATAGAAAACAGCCCTTTTCTTAGGTAAACACCTATCTTTTATATATTTATGTGAACAGTGATGTTACTGATACATTTTCTTTTGAATTCTGGTTCTGTTGAATGCACTTCTTGAGACTTTTTCTTGCGTTTATTCAGAAATTATGTCTAATATCATTTCATTTTTCCAAAAATTAAAAAAAGGGGGGGTTGGAATAAGAGCGGGGGGGTTGGAAAATTTTTCAAAAATTAATAAGCGGGGGGGGGATGATTATTCGGTACTCGAGAGTAGGGACTATTATTAAGAATTTGGAGATTTTTAAAGAACTGGTCTTTGATTTTGTGTTTGAAACTATTGATGTTTGTTACAGATTTTAGTTCTGAAGGTAGGCTGTTCCATATTTTAGGTCCTAAATATGCTGATTCAAGAACAAGACAGATCCATTGTCACCTTTAAGTGCAAGCATTTAAGGGTTTCATTTTGCGATTTGTGAATCAAAGTTTGTTGTTTTCAGCCACTGATATTCAGTTGAAAGAAAAGTCAACTCAAAATGATTGAAAGTAATGAGAAACAAAGGAAAGAGACCAATAACTCTTGCATTTGTGTAAACTGAACCATTGCTAAACCCACTTTGGGCATATTTGCTGATAAAAACCCTCTGAAAAATGTTCTCAGATACAAAGCAAGGTCTTGCCACAGCTACAGTAGCAGTATTTATACTAAGAACAGAGGTCACTCTTTTGTTTTCCATCGCCAATATATCAGATTTGGACACTTGATCCAACTCTCTTTTTAAAGAAGTAAATGGGCCTATACAAAGGTTGACTTTGGCACCACAAAGGATTAACAAGGGATCTACTGTATAAGATATGAAGTTTTAATGCATGCTACATGCAAGCCATTGGTGTTAAAATACAGGCCTTACATACTTTAAAGGGAATCAGTATAGCTATGTCTCATATCCATTACAAATATAGGCTAATAAAAACCAAAATGAAACTCTATACTTGCCAAAGTCGTCAAATGCAATAGATCATACTTCAAACTTGGCCAGGAACAATTTTTAACAATGTTGATTCCCTTTAACACTGTTTTCTGTTTAAGAATCTCAAAATCATTCTTGCAACCAGTATGCTTTGTGACATCCTTTGTAGAATATCTTTGTTGCCATTTCATGGTCTACCAAAATGGTAACCAACAAGAGGTGGCACATGCCACATGTACTGGTTTTCAAGACCACTTTAACAATCCCTTACAGTTCTTGATTTCTTAAGAAATTCTCGTTTTCAAATTTTCACAGTCGTTTATGCAGCACCTGAGAAGTTCTATCAGACTGTGAAGATTTGTTGAAAATTCTTAAAGATTCTTGGGAATTCTTGCTATTAATGTGCGCAAAGCCTGCAAGTAATAAAGGAAATCGTAATAATTACATTTATACCTAATATTTGTCCATTCAAAGATTTTGCAACAGCCTTGGCAATTCTTTTGTCTTTAAATTCAACCCATCCTTCTGTAAAATTCTTTTTACCACTTCCTCCAGTCTTTTTCCTTTTCTTTCTGATAAGGGGATCTGGATAGGAAAATTAACATTCATCTAAATCAGTAGAAACTTGTACCAATAATAAAACAAACTTTGCGATAGAAAAGGAGCTCTGGATTAAACCAAGAGCAGGGGCAATCAAAACTTCACACTTGTTCAGTTTAAGGTGCACCTAGCTAATTTCACAAAACAGTCCATGATTGTTTGTTTACAGTCTCTTGAGTCGTGTGGGGAGAAAAGTTTGATTTGCTGTTAGTTTTATGCCATACTGTGAAGGCAAAATTGTTTTACTATTGTTCTTGATGTTGCATCACATGGCATGTATACACAATCTCCTCCCCACAGTGAGTTCATTGCTCTACCTCTGCTCTGACATACAAGAGGCCATTCTGCAATTTGATTGGCTATAAAAAAAATAGCAAACATAGATTTCTCTAAAACCTCCTAATCATTTGAATAAGAACAATGCAATCCTGTCACTAAGGAACATCAACAACCATTAAAGTGATGCTTGTTGTCTGTAATTGCAGTCACATAATTAGCGTTGCCTGGCAAACTACAAACCTATACTGGCTGCTAATGCACCCAGGTTCTGGGTCCATTTTATCAAAGTGTACCAGGGTATTCATTATGCTTGTGATCAGTGTATGATGTTAAGAACATCTGGGGAATGAGGCTGATGGCATGTAATATCAATATTCAAGCCACAGCCCCAAGATTGGAAAGTTTGCCTTGCATGGCCAGCTTCTCTGCCATGCACTTCAAAGTTCAGCTGCAGTTCCAGCAGTGAAACTTTCATAAAACAACAAAAGGGAACTATAGATCTATTTTTAGTGACACTAATACCACTGCACAAAAATTTGCATAAAGGAGAGACCCCCCACACATGCAGTAAATTTTCCAATCTTCCAATCTGGTGGGGGCACAATTAAAGGTGGGATCAGATTGGAAAGTTTGACATGTGTCCCAGATTAATCCCCTCTGGAAGCACTCTGGAGCGATTATAATAGAATGCAGGGCCCACTCATAAAATGAACGGCAAGTATCATGAAATGAACGGCTAATATCATTAAATAAACGAGCAAATATCACAGTGAGACCTGCATTCTATCATCATCAGGCAGAAAATCCTTCCCATGTTTTCAAACTCTTTCCAATAATAGGCCTACCTAGTGGTGGACAAGACGGAGACATTGTAAGGTAGGTAAAACTATTTTGTGCATTTTTAGAATAATTCAAGACATCTGGAGAGCTATCTTTCATCAAAGAAATTCCTGGCACTTACAATGAACCTGTTTCCAAAGATTTACTGGATTCTCCTCTAAAGAGATGATGAGCCTAAATGAAAATTTAGCCCCCAATTCAACAGTAACTTACCCTCTGGTTGCAGAAACAGCCTTCCAACTTCACCAAATTGTGTCATGAGATTTCTCAGTTTTCCTGGCTTCATAAACGGTGGCACCTTACTGATGTAAATAATTCCTTCTTCTGTTTTCTTCGGCTGTTTCTCCACGGCAACTTCTGATTCCTCGTCCACCATTTTTGCATGTGGTTTTCTGATAGTTTTGTTGCCTCAGTCATCACTGAATTGGATGGCATTACACTTCGGAGCTTCGGAGGGTGTACGCTTTGGTTTTTTCCAAGAACCTAGAACTGGTTTTTTCAATGTTGAAGCCCTTTTGAAACTTTCTCTTTGTGAAAGAAAAACACTCAACGCAGCGAGAATAAAAGGCACATCAGCAGGGCATCTTTGCGGTTGGGGTTTGGGTGTCGATGACAGGGAACTTTAAAAACTGATCTGACAAAGTCTGGCAAAATCCTCGGACCAAATTCAAATCAATCTCTCTTAAAATTCAAGATTCAATTTTAACACAGGATGTTTGACTCACATAGTATTCTACCTGAAAAGATACCAGCGTACGGGAAGGGAAGATATACCCTTGTTTGCGAATATTTAGCGGCAGATCTCAACGATGTTTTCAACTTGAGATCTGATTTGTTTCTTATAAAATGAGATATAAAGTTCAAATCAGGAAAATCATTTACTATCAATGAACTACTGAGACACGAGCTCAATTGACATACGGCTTCTTTTCAGACCTGCACCAGTTTCTTATAAGATGGGCTATTATTCTAAAAATCAAGGTCTGGTGTTTCTTAAATTCATGTTTCTTATATGCGGGACACTACTGTATGGTCGACTTTGTGTACAATTAACAATTTTGAGGGAACAGCTGCCACCAGCATCCTCTGCCTCACTTCACCAAGGAAATGAGGCACCAATTATAAAATTTTTAACAACCGTGTAGAAAATTGAAAAATTTTTGCCACTGAGGATCGATCTAATTTTTTTCTCATGAAATCTTTACGTGTTAACACAGGCGATAACTGCAAGAGAAACTGTGGAGACATTTCAACAAATAAATCAAATGGACTAAAATTGAAGAACGCAAATGATTCTTTCCTTAAACATTTACAAACAAAACATCACCGTTCTTACATATACTAAAGCATATTGCAATCTAAACCAGCACAGGTTCTAAATCTCAAAACGTTAGCGTGTAGTTTTAAAACCCATTTCTTTGAGCTCAAGTGGCTGTGCGAGAAGATCTAAGTGCATTGCCGAAATTGTACTGTTAGATCTGGCTGAAATATTCAGTATTTTCAGGATCAGAATATTTCCCTAGTTCTTCAGCACTTCAAGAAAATGTTGTGAGAAAGTTAAAAAACGACAAGAATTTCCAAGAAAGCCATATCTTATATATAAATGTCTAAATACAGCAAAATTCTTTCACTCTTCTGGTTTATGATTTAGAATTTGATTAGGTCACATTCTACGCAACGAGATGAAATATAAACTGGCAATAACGTTAGTGAGTGCGGCGTTTTGGGAAGTGAAAACAAACTCCACCAACATGGAATGGAATGAAAGAAAATAGTAGGCTTTTCTGGTTCTTTTGACATTACAAAATACCTTTAGCCCATCTACCTACCTGTCTCGCGGCTGCTCATTCTTGCAGTCAGTTCAGTTCTGATGGCATTAGCATTACATCAAATAATCAATGCCCCATCCCCGTCTTAAGACAAAAACGAAATCAGAAAGACAAATAAGTCTTTAATTGTATTCCGAAGAATAAGAGACAGATTAAGAAGGCTTCGTTGACACAGCTTCTGACGTGTTCCTGACTGTGTGACCACATTGCCATATTTCCACAAACATTCATATCACAACGTTTAGATTCTTTGAGAATAGTTTGCAGCAAGCCGCAAATGCATTGTAATATCGAAAAGCTCATGATTTCTGAAAACCCCAAGGGTGGACTCGATTTCATGCCGTAGTTTCGCTTTTTGCCACTACAACGACGACTCATATCCCCACGCTTGCAGAAATGAATGGATTAGCTCTGCACTGAAAGCTTTTAGCTGTTCTACATAAGGTTCAATGAAATGGCGTTGGAGCTTCTATCACTATTGTGTATGTGTACATTCCAACTGTACTGTATCAAGCTATCGTTCGATTCGGATTCGCTTCTAGAATCTAGCTATTGGGCAAATCTAGCTATTGGGCTTATCTGCTACTCATTTCTTACGACCAACAGGTAAAAAATGCGTCAAAATCAGTTATCTACAACTGCTGTACCAAAAAAACTAGGTATCAGTACTTCGGTAAAAGATCATTCTTGACATATTAGAGAAAATCGCCTCCCTTTAAGGCACATTCTAACCAATAGACGATGTGGTGAATGGCAACAGAAACTCGTCGCCGATTAAAATGTTTTGCCGTTCTTACAACTCTATGGAAATAAGGCCCTCAGGGGAGCGACAACGACAACAACAGCAATTCAAATCAATGAGATAAACGTAACTTGAGGGTCCTTATGGAATGAGGCTACCCTAATGTTAGAATGACAACAAAGTAGGAAAAGATTCTTTCAAGCCATCGAGTTCAAAGAAACAGGTCATATAATTCTACATCAACAATATCTGGAACTTATGGCACCTGAACTAAACGTAGTCTAGTGAGTCAGTATACGACCGAAAGAAAACGGCAAATAATTCTTTATTAACAAGTAGACAGCTATTTAAATTATGTCTGTCCGCAGTTCTAAAAGAAAGGCAAGTTAGCGGTTTACAGAAGGTCCGCACAAAGACAAGCACCTCTAACATGTTACAGACAAAATAGGGGTGGGCGTGACATCATAAGCCGACGGCTCAAACCCTTAAAAAAGGTGGGCGTAAAATTCTATTACATTTTTCCTTGAATTAAAGTGCTTGAAAAGAATTTCGGGTAATTTGCTGCAAATCTGCCGTGGTTTTTATGTTTTGATTCGCTTTAAAATGGCGGCATTTATAAATTTTTAGGCTGTGACGTCATCAAAGATCTAAATCCTTAACCAGAAGAGCTACAAGTTTCTGCTTCCTATCTTTTTGTAGACCTTCATGAGTTATGGCTTTCATGATTTGCAATGATTTTACGCTTCTTTCAACAATTTCGATGAATTCTGCCAAAAAATAATTGAAATTCCACCATTTAAAAAATAAGCAAGTTACATCCAAGTCATTCAATGCATGAAAAAAGTGTTACAACTTTTCACCCACCTTTTTAAAGACTTGAAAGTCGAGGGTGATCCGCTCAAAGATCTGAGCCCGTGTTTTAAAATTCTATCACCTTTTCCTTTGAAATGGGCGTCTTGAGAGGAACTTCAAGCATTTCGCTCTAAGCCTTCCATGAAATATTTCGATATCATAAAGTTTTGCAAAAACCAGAACCTTTGTAAATCCTGAATTAGTCAAGGACTTAAGATATAAACTTCAAGACAATGCTGTTTATCATGGTCTACACTTTGGTGGCTAGCAGAAACGTGTCGCTCTCCTGGTTCGTGACTCAGAAATTAAGTGACACCTTACTACACACAATAAAATAATAGCTACCATCTTGGAAATAATAAAGTTATCAAAAAATGAAACCGGTAGAAATACAGCAGAGTACCCATAATTCTTTCCACGCTGAAGTGGTAATATTTCACCGCCGTTTTCAAGATTGAAGCCTGATGAGGAACATTCTATGCCTCATCCATACTGGAGGGCCAAAGAAAAGTTGTTTTGGTTGGAGAGCCATAACGGAAAAGTAATTCAATATTCTGTCACTTAATTTCGTTATCGTGCATTGGCATTTGTCAGTACCTTACGTTCGGAGCAAAACGAGTAAAAATTTAAGATTTGCTTCCATTCAAAAACTTTGTTTCTTTGAAATATTATTGCAAGGAGATCTAATGTCTGGAAATCTAAGCTCACCTAACGTAATGTGAAGGTGAAGGTGACGTTTCGGTTTTTACCACCAAGCGCTGGGATCGCAGAAGTAGCTAGGCGCTGATCGAGTCCGCGACCCCTTGTCATGACGCTCAAGTGGTAGGGCCCTACCGGGTATCAAACCCACTCTGCCTGACTGTTCTGGCTGCAAAGTCAGAGGATTACATCACTGCGCCACAACACCTTCAACACAGTACAAGTTGGGTTGTAAAACAGGAAATAACGACCTTCTTCCACAGTAGCCTTCAAGACAGAGTAATCTCTTTTTTGGTCACTGAGTAGTTGCACCGTCCTACTTATAAGGTTTTGAGTCAAAGTATAAAATACAAATATTGTAAAGCTTTTCTACCTGATCAGCAAAGCTAAATACTGAATACATTTACAGCTTACAGTAAAGATTTCTAACAATGATTTGCAAGACATTCAAAACCAGTTTAGAGGAAGGAGAGACTACTTCATGAACATGTACAGACATGTGAGATTGATTGAAAAAGTGCTATTGCCACCATAGAAAAAGGTATTGTATGTTAGTTACATGGCACTTATCCTTACTGCTCCCAAATTCTAAAGCATAGATATGGTATCCCATCAAAATGAATTATAAATATCTCTTTTAATCTATAAAAATTACCTGTAAAGGCTGATTTCCACAAAGTAGAATTTTACGCGGACGCAATTTTGCACAGTAAAATACTGTCACGCGTAACATTCTATTCAAATTCAAGGTGAATTTGCTCTAATACAATAGATTTGTAGTCCGCTCGAAGAATCGAAATAATCCAATCTGTCGTAAGAATGTTTCTTTGGGAAAACCGCTCGAAGAATCTACATAATCCAATCTGTCGTAAGAATGTTTCTTTGGGAAAATCTCATGTTTTGAATGAATGAAAGACTACACATTTGGAAACTCTGCGCATGTTGCATTTACTCGTCGTTTCTTTATAGCTTATTGCATAGCTTATTACATCCACCATAGGTATAACAAGACTGGCTATAAGACGCATTATAGCAATAAGAATAGGGCTGGAGGTAGCAGAAAAATGAGGTGTTGGTAGATCCATGGAAAGGGTACACAAAAAGAACCAATTGCCGTAACTTATCAAAAAAGGCTGACTTCACAAACAGCCGATGCAATTTCCTTCTCACCAGGCACATAGATTTTTCCCTTTGGTATTTCAAATATGTAGAGAATGTCTCATCATATCGCATTCCAGGGCACTACGAAGAACAGAACTAGAAAGAGGAATAGAAATATGGAGAGAATACCTAAATGGGATAAAGTTCCCACCGCCCTAAGTGATCGTATTTACAGTAACGTTTTCATGTGATGCAATCATGATTCTAGCACTTACAAAAACAGGAAATGTCCAATTTTCATCCAGTTGGAATAACGGTGCTTCTTCATCAGTTTTTAACATCATGTGTAGCAGGCCTGAATCTTTACTGTTTACTTCAGCTCCAGAGTCGTTTGTAGTGAATAATTTAAACCTAAAATCAAAACGAAATCTTAGTTCCTATTGGGTACCATTTCTCTACGGTCAGGGCCGTAAATCTGGCAATACATCTGACTGATTGAGCGGGTTCGAGCCTCACAGAGGATTAGGGCATTATTTCTCAATGCTCGATATGGAAACAAACTGAAAGCTGATCAAGAAAATATTTTCTGGTATTACCCTCCAAAAGAGTTATCATGAACTTGATATAAACTTTAACTTTCGGATGCTACCTCACAAAGTCCTTTTAAAAATTGTAACACTTGTTGACAATTCAAATAGTTTTCAATTATATGAGTGTATCTGAATAAAGTTGGCGCTCCAGCATAGTCTGAGATCTTTCAATCTTAAAAGTCGGATTGTATTTGATTGATGCTAAGTACCGTTCCACAATAGCAGTAGGCGGTTCTATGTGATTAAGAGGCCCTTTACATGAGACCCGACATGAAACTCATGCCGGCACAAGTTTTCATATCGGGTGCTGGTCTGAGCTACTGTTGTGTTTACATGATGTCGGGGCGATATGAAACTTTCATTTCAGAGCGACATGAAAATTTCTTGTCGCCTTTTCATGCCGGCATGAAAATGGGATGAAAATGTCATGTAAACAGAACCGAGGGGCAAATCACTGCTTAAAATCTCGTACGCTCTCAAAAATAATCACATTTTAATCACAAATTAATCACATTAATCACACTGAAATCACATTAATCACCAAAAATCACCAGTCATATTAATCACAAATTTTGAATTTTTAACCACGTTTATTTGTTTACTTTTATAAGAAATGAAAAGATTAGCTTGTCCTTGTCACTATTTTCCAAATTTATGTGAACACATTATCAGATATGCAAACCCAAACTAGAAAACATGAACAGCACAACAGTGCAAGATTCTGAGTCCCTGCGATGGAGCAAAAAGGAAGGCCTCGTTCTTGTGTTACAAACAACTCTGCCAAATCAAACTGGCATGATAGTCTATGACTTGATTTATGAAACAGCTTACTGTCATCTTTCATCATTTGGTTTATCAATCTTGCTCTGTCTTGCCTCTTCATACAATTTTTATCGTACAGGAGCTAATTTGAGAACATTTTGGAATGTGTGATTTATTCCAGAATAATCACAAATTAATCACATAAATCACAAAAAAATCAAATTAATCACAAAATAATCACTTGTGATTAATAATCTCGTACGCCATTTTCAGGAGTGATTTGCCCCTCGAACAGAACTTTCTCGTGTCGGGGCGATATGAAAACCAAATCGCCTTTGTCGATTGTTGTCTGTTTTTTTGTTTTCTTTATGACGTATTTGGAAAGTTTCATATCGGGTGACATAGTGACATGAGTTTATGCTGGCATGAGTTTCATGTCGGGTCTCCATGTAAAGGGCCTTTAAGTGCAGAATCGGGTGAGCCAAACAAGTTAACACGTTCGGCAGGTTCTGGAAGAAACCACACGACTGATATTCACAAAACAGAAATGCTAATCTGCCAATCAAAGCGTAACCTAGATCTGAGAATTTTGTTTGGTAAAAGAAAGGGGGAGGAAGACATTTACAAATACTTGATAGCATTGTCGAAGCCCCTCTCTGGTTTCATGGAATTTTTGTGCCCCCTCCACAACTGCGTAAAATATCATCATCCCCCCTTCAAATTCAAGTATAAATATTAACTGCGTCACTAGACTGTCATCATTTCAATTGGATGAAGATTTACATCGTTACAGCAGCACGTGAAAGAAAAGTAGCGTCTCAAAGCGATGAGAATTGCTTGCAAAATGTTGAAGACTTACTTGTCAACGATCCAGCTTTTAAGAGACTAACAGAATTTATCCCAAACTATTCTCATATCCCCTCCCTGAAAAATGCATTATTTTGCATCCCCCTCTCTTTCGGTAGGAAAACTTTGGCACCCCCTCCCAGATGTCTTTCACCCCTCCCTGGCAAGAAATAATGACCCGTCCCTTAGACCTGGAAATTATTATTATTTTCAATTTATTTTGAGTGGGCTTGTCAGGATTCCTACCTACTGAAAGCTAAATTAGGCCCACTATGCATGCCGCATCCAGGCATGGGACCCCTAGTTTAACGTCCCTTCCGAAGGACGACGAGGTGAGTTGCGAGGTCAGGCCTCAGAGGTCACCCATCCGAAATCTGACCTCACTCGACCAAGCTTAACTTCAGTCAACTGACGAAGACTGTATAAGCCACTCGGCCGCTCACCCCGCAAACAGAATTTATCAAGGAAATCAAGGAAATACAGGTAAGGAGTCACTGTATGGGAACAAGAATTTCAAGCTTGATTCTGGTCCATGATTTCACCGCTATTGAAATTTAAATCCAATACAATTGTCTGCTTCGGAAATAGGACTAGAATTTCAATGACAAGTAAATCATGGACCAGGCGTGAATGTGGAATTTTTGCTCCCATACAAACTCCTTACAAGTATTTTCTACATTTCTGGGTCGAAAAGCTGAGTGATTTTTGCAAACAAATTTTACATCTAAGTTAGCATGTGACTGACAGATCAAGGGTGTGTTTGATTGGTGCCAATTCTGAAAACGGTAGACTTGGAAGACTCGGAATTTGTGTTTGATTTACTACCAAATTCCGAAAAAGGCAGGTTTGGCAGGTTTGTAAGGCCTGCCGAACCTTCTGCTCGAACAGGCAGAAGGTTTGGCAGACTTTCAAGAGATTAAATTGTAGGTAGTAACACCGCAACACGACGAAGAACAACAGCAAAGAATGAGTCGATTTAACGCGTATTTATTTGATTGTATATGTTTTGCCAATATTTCGTCCTGCCATGCAGGACTTCTTCAGGGCTGTTATGGGATAGTTACATTGAAGATTAGAATATGTACAGCGATTTGAATAGGAGAGGCTACATGTGATTGGTTAGATATGATAGCTACGCAGAGGCTATGTAGGTAGGTTATGAGGATTACGTTATGTGGTAATAATAATGATAATGTAGTTGGTGATGATAATGATGAGAATGATGATTTTTTTTTTTATTCAATATAAAAATTTTACAAAACGAGGTACTTATGACTACTGGACTACAAACTACTAAACTACATAACAAGAACGATAACCCGGGAAGCAAGAACCCATGACTATCCCAAGGGTCATTAAGGTAGAAACCCTATAACTTTTGATCAAATTCCAACTGTATGGATCGTTTGATGTTTATTGATGTTGGATATGTTGGATTTGGAAAAGTCATAGAGATTCTACCTTGACATAGAACATAGAACTAAAACTACATCTAAATATACAATATGAAGAACTACATATTAACGATGTTTACTGACAAAAACAAACAGATGAAAATGGAAACAAAATGAAAGGACTGTGGCTGTGTGGCGTAAAACAAAGGTTTTATCTAGCTTAAACAAATCGACCCGTTTTGTGGATAAAATCTAAGGTCAGTTCGAGTATACTTCTATTAACGTCACTTGAAAAGTTTTTATCACCATATAGCAAAAGTTGTACAAGAACGTCGTTAGAAAGGCTGTCGATTTCAACAAATGGTCGTAATGCAACTGAAACTCCAGCGAGAAGATCTCGTCGTGATGATGATGATGGTGATAATGATGATGATATGGTAGTATAATGTGAAGTAATGACAACGATAATGATGATGGTGGTGCTGTAGAGTAAGATGGGAAGGTTAGGAAAGTGTGTCAGTAGATTCGGTTAGTGTGGAATTATTTGTGTTAGGGGTCTGTGGTTCTGTTAAGTCCGTTAGGTGACAGAGTGTTGGCCAAGCCAATGAAGTATGCTTCCTTGGCTCGTCTAACACTCTCTCTGGTGTCATGTATCTGGAGTAGCGGTACAAGACTTACAACTACTACCGCTACTCCAGATACATGACACCAGAGAGAGTGTTAGACGAGCCAAGGAAGCATACTTCATTGGCTTGGCCAACACTCTGTCACCTAACGGACTTAACAGAACCACAGACCGCTAACACAAATAATTCCACACTAACCGAATCTACCAACACACTTTCCTAACCTTCCCATCTTACTCTACAGCACCACCATCATTATCATCGTTGCCACTACTCCACATCATACTACCACACCACCATCATCATTCCCACTATCATCATCAACAACTACATTATCATTATTATTACCACATAACGTAATCCTCATAACCTACCTACATAGCCTCTGCGTAGCCATCATATCTAACCAATCACATGTAGCCTCTCCTATTCAAATCGCTGTACATATTCTAATCTTCAATGTAACTATCCTATAACAGCTCTGAAGAAGTCCTGCATGGCAGGACGAAATATTGGCAAAACATATACAATCAAATAAATACGCATTAAATCGACTCATTCTTTGCTGTTGTTCTTCGTCGTGTTGCGGTGTTACTACCTACAATTTATTCCTTATCCATCATCGCAAGCATCTGCGGATCCGACGAGCGACGTTTATATCGTGGCCTTTTCTTTTTCGATTTATTTTCAAGAGATTCTCGTTTTCATTTGCGAAACTTTGAAAACGAGGTGAATTTGCTCGTGCTGCTATGGTAATTGAGTCAGTTCAGTCTTTGTTGCCACGCACCAGACTCGTCTTCGTGTTTTCAACTGGAGACCTCGTTTTCGCCAGGTTGAATCTGAAATCTGCTGTTTTGAAGAGTTTTGTGTTTGATTGGGCACTCTGTTTCTGTCTCTGCGAAGTCTACCGTTTTCAGAATTTGGTAGGTTTATCAAACACGCCCTAACATTTCAGTTCTGAATCTCGAATGCAAACATTTCATTTCAGTTTTTGATGTAGACTGCCAATAACGCCCTCCAACTATGTTAATTTTTTTCCTCACCTGGTACTATCTTGTCGATAGAAAATACTGTTTCACATACCTTAATGCAA
This sequence comes from Aurelia sp. 4 Dawson et al 2005, assembly GCA_964019985.1. NCBI lineage: Eukaryota > Metazoa > Cnidaria > Scyphozoa > Semaeostomeae > Ulmaridae > Aurelia > Aurelia sp. 4 Dawson et al 2005. The sequence goes on from OZ026506.1 coordinate 7,943,083, forward strand.
CCGCTCGTTGACTTTGCATACAAATTGCAGAATTACAAGGCTGACTGTATGTGTTTCGTTTGATTGATAAACTGCGAGTTCTGTTGTCGTATGTTACAATAATATCTATGCCACAAGAAAAGCCAGTCCATCTCCAGCAATACTGAAAGATAAATACTCTTCGTTAGTGATCAAATACATTTAGCTTCGACTTGCGTTCTTTCACATTTCGCCAATCAAAATGCGTATGGCAACTGCTGACTTCTCTTTGGGGGGACTGCGGTGAAACAAGATTGCAATTTGTAAACTTTACCAACATTGCAAAATCGAGCTTCAAGAACTGTCACCAATAACAGCTATGACGCATCTGCCACAAACTTGATCAAAAAACTAAATTGGCCAGCACACCTATTGCTATGATAAAAAGTGAGACAGCTAATGTTACCTATAAAGCATATCAGGTCCTGCGCCTGGCTGTCTTCCAAACTCTTTGAAGAAAAATTCTGCGAGTGATGTCAACATGACTTTGCACAATACCATTCCCGGTTTCCTTGTTCTAAGGATGAACATTTGCATAGAGCAAAAAGCTAGATCTTTCTGGGAGTCTAAAGACCTGGGAGAAATTGTAGACCTGGGATAAATTGTCTTTGAATGTCAAACAAGCATCCTCCTTTAGCAAGTTTAAGAGTAGGCTGAAAAGTAATTTACCTTTCTCAATCTAGTCTATCAATTTTCTCATTTTATATTGTAAAAATTGGTGCAATTTTTAATCAACTTCTTATTAGTTTGACATGGCCGCTGTAAAACAGTCCACTCCACTGATGGGGCTACCGAGCAAAATAATGGAAAATGAGAATAACGTTCTTAGTGGGAACTCGATGACCTTGTGTCCTTTCTCGCTACGAACGACATATTCTTCGATTTGGCTAGTTTAACTATTGTTGTTATTTTGTATATTCTAATATTTTAGAATGATATAAAAAAATTGAGAAAAAAAGTGTGAAAAACTGACATCATGAAAATAACGGGTAGGACAGAAAAAAAATGAAAAAATGACCGTCTCAATAAAAAATTTCTGAAAACTTTCCAAAAAATGTAATATTCTAACGACAGTTATTTGGCACCAAGTACAACATAAACAGCATGCACTAAGTAGGAATCATTTCATAATCACCTGGATTTACAGAGAACTGGGGCTTCAAGAAAGATAGGTAGGTAGGTATTTATATTTAACGTGGCTAGCCAGCGAAAGTCTGAGAGACTTATTTCCAGCAGGGACCACGGATGTTTACCATCACTCCGCCACAGCTACCCGCCACAGCTACCAGATTTCCCTCATATGGTTCGGGTCGACCCGGGCTAGTGTAACGGACAGCAACCAAACTGCCCCGCGTGGGATTTAAAACTACGGCCGTTCTGACCTTTGGCTTATGAGTCAGACGCCTTAACCACTCGGCCACACGCTCACTTGATGGTCTTGAAAGATGGTCTTGAAAACCACTGGAAAAAAAACTACCCATCACTAGCTGAGCAAACAAAGTGTCCCGTACAAGACAGTTTTTCCTACTACTCATTTTTGCAACCTCAACTTGCATCTTTGTAGAACTTATCATTACATGCAAGGTATTAGATAGCGTTAAAGAATGCGCGCGGTTGAAATTTAACGATAAAAATTTTCAAAATTAGGAGGACTTTAACTTTTAAACTTTTTATACACCTGGGTGGAGAGAGGCAAAATTTGTGTTAACACCTTGCTCAAGGATGCTTTCCTAAAATGTAGCCAACGCTGGTTTCGAACCCACAACCCTTGGATCGTGACCCCGACGCATTACCACTATGCTAGCGATGCAACATTAGAAACAAACTTTACTTACACAGAAATTATTCAATATGTAACAAACAAATGAGTTTATGGGGTATTTTGACTGTTGTTCATTTATCACAGTGGTTATTGCAAAAATCTCCCTTTAAAAGCCCATTTCTCTGTGTTATGCAATGACAATGAACTAATCTTCACTCAAGTTCGGTTCACCAATTATAACTTATCTGAGAGGAATGTACTGTTGAATAATAAGAAGTAACATACCCTGCTATTTTTTTCTAATATTCTCCCACACCTGCATGCAAAATCTTCAAATATATCACGTGGTATGTCCATAGGTCCTTGATCTGAACCATTGTATACGTTCAACATTCTATTCCATTGCTCTTCGTATAATGATAACAGCCATTCTGCAATAAACAAAAATTTCTCATCAATTCTACTTCTCCGTCAGAAGAATCAAAATGATATTCACAAAAAAAGCGTTGCTTTGAATACATAGCTGGCCTAATTTTTTGCAGAATGGCCTTTCTCAGGTGCAGTCATAGGACTGTCTCTCCTATACATGCTTTCATGCTTATTGAACGGCTGCGCATCCACTTGGAATAACATTTTTGAACAAACAATGAATGTCGGAGCACTGCAAATAATTTTTTTGAAAGAATACTTATCTTGGACAATCCGGACTGTATCTATTTCCGTTTTTTCATTTTTTCACTAAAACTTTGTTAAGCTAACCCGTATTAACGCAATTTTCAACGAATAATCGCTTTCAAATAGAATCAATACTTTTCCCTTCATCTCAAGGTGTTAAAACATCTTCAATCCAATTTGAACTCTCTTTGCAAAATACAAAACCTAATACAGAAAAAGCTAATCAAAAGTTGTATTTTATGCAATCCACAATAAGTAGGCTTATCCGGCTTCGGTTGTTAACAAAAAAAGCACAAAATACGATAACATATAGGAAGAAGATGTGTGAAAAACATGGAAATTACAAGCGAAACAGTACTGGTAGGATCAGGCAAAGGAGTATATAAACCTCAAACTGATGCAAGAAAAGTTGCGACGCTTGCCTACCCCCTCCCCGCCCCGCATTTGTAAAGTAATCCTGACAACCTTAGTTCCAGTGTTGACCAAGCTTAACGAAACTCGAATCTAAATGAAAAGTCCCTCATTTAGCGGTTCAGAGCAGGAAGTGATCAAAGACATAGAGCCCTGAAGCAAGTGCTCAGAAATGCCAACATTTGCCATGTTTTCCTGTGACATCTTTGTTATTGCTTCCGTAATTCCCATTCGCGTTTCATCATGGTTTCCGCTCATGGTACAAATCAATTACTATTACATTGAAGTGACTAAAAAAGTTGAAAGTAGAGATAGGTGAAAGCATGCTTAAAAGGACTCTTTCACACATCTGTACATTAAAATTTCCACTTTGATGGGGCTCTGACAAAGATGTTGTGGCGCAGTTGTGTAATCCTCTGACTTTGCAGCTAAAACAGTCTGGTGAAGCGGGCTCGATCCAAGGTATGGCCCGACCATTTCAGCGTCACGACATGGGGTTGCGGACTCGACTAACGCTGAGTTACTTCTGTGATCCCAGTCCCTGGTGCTAAAACCGCAACTTCTCCTTTACCTTCACCTTCCGTCTCCAACTTTTTGTTGAAACAGTGATTTTGCGGCTTCTATCTAAAAGTCATCACCACCGACGTTGACAATCATGGTAGCCCAAATATTCCTGTGCTTTGTACTTTGTATGCTTTCGTTCTCTGTCCAACATTTCCCCATTCTCTTTTGCTATCAACATAACCTTGCCTTTGCTTACCATGTGACGTTTTTCCTTCAAACTTCCCTGTGCTGACTACATAATTATACCAGCTTTTCTTTTCTACGTAAATGATCAAAAATGATATTTGTCATTTTGTAATTGTTGCAATCAAAGTTGTGTGAGTTGCTGTTCTCTCTAATACGGTTCCATTACTTATCTTACCCATCAATGACACTCTGCGTTCGTCTATAAAACCACTTTTCTACAGGTAACAATCTCTCCTCCATTTGTTTACTTGTGCTCCATGTTTCAGCCCACGGTACAAATAAACTGCCTTCATTTTGAAATGGTTAAAAAGCTGGAGGTAAAGATACTTAAAGCAAGACTTCTCGCATCGTTACATTCAAATCTTTCACTTTGATGGGGCCCTATCTAAAATGTTTGTCGAAATGGTGATTTTGCAGCTTCTGTATATACGTGGTGTCCACAGACGTTGACAATCATACTAGACCAAATATTTCTGTCCTCTGTACTTTGCATGATATTGTTCTCTGTCCAAGATTCTCCCATTCCTTTCTTTACTTGTAGCAACATAACCTTGTCTTTGATTACCATGTGCTCTTTTTTCTTTCAAACCTCTCTGTGCTGACTAAATACTGCAGTTTCTCCTTTCTACACATATGACCAAAAAGCATCATGTTGAAGATAAATCTTTGTACTTCACGGTGGCACGACGAAAACACTAAGATCTCGTACGATTGCTCGGGTATAAGTAAATTTGTTTACTGTTTACTTTTTTGTGGCTTGGATGAAGCCACTAACAAGGACAGATTTTGTATAACAACAGTAAATAGTGCTTTACTTGACATCTCTGTTCAAAGCGATTGGCAACTGCAGACAAAGGAAATTATCTCAACTAGTAAATCAAAACAAGCACGGTCGCAAACGTTGCCCCGAAACCAGTAGGGAAAACTCTCGCTTTGAGCAAGCTAAAGACAGCTTTAAAGAGAAATTATGTGCTTTCTACAAAAGTATAAGGCTAAATCTAAAGTTCTGTATCGTGGAATTTGTTTATTTGATTCACAAGCCGAGCAGAAGGCACTATAATTCTCTGGCATTTAGGGCTCTCATGAAACCATTGCCACAGGGTTCCTGTATCAAACAAACAAAATCCGCGAGGAGAAACATTAGGTTACTCTTCTTCTTTCGTTAAAAGCATGTAATTTCTCTTAAAAACCATTCTTCGCTTGCACAAGGTGAGAGTTTGCCCTCTGGTTTCAGGAAAATTTTGCAGCCGCATTTGTTTTGATTCACTGTCTGAAAGCAATTCCATTGCCTGCAGTCACTGATCGCTTTCCATTGAGGTGTCAAAATCTGTCTTGGTTGAAGCCACCAAATAATCTACAGAAAAGAAAGAGCCACGTGTTGCGTCTAAAACGATGGTATTTACAGATCTGTTTACAATGTGTCAACCAATCCCCTAACTTAACGGACAGGGCCTGACAATGCAAGACCATTTAGAATCGAATGACAATGCAAGACCATCCAGAATCGTATGACAATGCAAGACCATTCAGAATCGTATGACAATGAAAGACCATCCAGAATCGTATGACAATGCAAGACCATTCAGAATCGTATGACACTGCAAGACCATTCAGAATTGTATGACAATGCAAGACCATTCAGAATCGTATGACAATGCAAGACCTTCCAAAATCGTATGACAATGCAAGACCGTCCAGAATCGTATGACAATGCAAGATCATCCAGAATCGTATGACAATGCAAGGCCATTCAGAATCGTATGACAATGCAAGACCTTCCAGGATCCTATGACAATGCAAGACCATCCAGAATCGTATGACAATGCAAGACCATCCAGAATCATATGACAATGAAAGACCATCCAGAATCGTATGACAATAAAAGACCATCCAGGATCGTATGACAATGCAAGACCATCCAGGATCGTATGACAATGCAAGACCATCCAGAATCGTATGACAATGCAAGACCATTCAGAATCGTATGACAATGCAAGACCATTCAGAATCGTATGACAATGCAAGACCATTCAGAATCGTATGACAATGCAAGACCTTCCAAAATCGTATGACAATGCAAGACCGTCCAGAATCGTATGACAATGCAAGATCATCCAGAATCGTATGACAATGCAAGACCATTCAGAATCGTATGACAATGCAAGACCTTCCAGGATCCTATGACAATGCAAGACCATCCAGAATCGTATGACAATGCAAAACCATCCAGAATCATATGACAATGCAAGACCATCCAGAATCGTATGACAATAAAAGACCATCCAGGATCGTATGACAATGCAAGACCATGCAGGATCGTATGACAATGCAAGACCATCCAGAATCGTATGACAATGCAAGACCATTCAGAATCGTATGACAATGCAAGACCATTCAGAATCGTATGACAATGCAAGACAATCAAGAATCGTATGACAATGCAAGACCATTCAGAATCGTATGACAATGCAAGACCATTCAGAATCGTATGACACTGCAAGACCATTCAGAATTGTATGACAATGCAAGACCATTCAGAATCGTATGACAATGCAAGACCTTCCAAAATCGTATGACAATGCAAGACCGTCCAGAATCGTATGACAATGCAAGATCATCCAGAATCGTATGACAATGCAAGACCATTCAGAATCGTATGACAATGCAAGACCTTCCAGGATCCTATGACAATGCAAGACCATCCAGAATCGTATGACAATGCAAGACCATCCAGAATCATATGACAATGCAAGACCATCCAGAATCGTATGACAATAAAAGACCATCCAGGATCGTATGACAATGCAAGACCATCCAGGATCGTATGACAATGCAAGACCATCCAGAATCGTATGACAATGCAAGACCATTCAGAATCGTATGACAATGCAAGACCATTCAGAATCGTATGACAATAAAAGACAATCAAGAATCGTATGACAATGAAAGACCATTCAGAATCGTATGACAATGCAAGACCATTCAGAATCGTATGACACTGCAAGACCATTCAGAATTGTATGACAATGCAAGACCATTCAGAATCGTATGACAATGCAAGACCATCCAAAATCGTATGACACTGCAAGACTATCCAGAATCGTATGACAATGCAAGACCATCCAGAATCGTATGACAATGCAAGACCGTCCAGAATCGTATGACAATGCAAGATCATCCAGAATCGTATGACACTGCAAGACCATCCAGAATCGTATGACAATGCAAGACCATTCAGGATCCTATGACAATGCAAGACCATCCAGAATCGTATGGCAATGCAAGACCATTCAGAATCGTATGACAATGCAAGACCATCCAGAATCGTATGACAATAAAAGACCATCCAGGATCGTATGACAATGCAAGACCATCCAGAATCGTATGACAATGCAAGACCATCCAGAATCGTATGACACTGCAAGATCATCCAGAATCGTATGACAATGCAAGACTATCCAGAATCGTATGACAATGCAAGACAATCAAGAATCGTATGACAATGCAAGACCATTCAGAATCGTATGACAATGCAAGACCATTCAGAATCGTATGACACTGCAAGACCATTCAGAATTGTATGACAATGCAAGACCATCCAGAATCGTATGACAATAAAAGACCATCCAGGATCGTATGACAATGCAAGACCATGCAGGATCGTATGACAATGCAAGACCATCCAGAATCGTATGACAATGCAAGACCATTCAGAATCGTATGACAATGCAAGACCATTCAGAATCGTATGACAATGCAAGACAATCAAGAATCGTATGACAATGCAAGACCATTCAGAATCGTATGACAATGCAAGACCATTCAGAATCGTATGACACTGCAAGACCATTCAGAATTGTATGACAATGCAAGACCATTCAGAATCGTATGACAATGCAAGACCTTCCAAAATCGTATGACAATGCAAGACCGTCCAGAATCGTATGACAATGCAAGATCATCCAGAATCGTATGACAATGCAAGACCATTCAGAATCGTATGACAATGCAAGACCTTCCAGGATCCTATGACAATGCAAGACCATCCAGAATCGTATGACAATGCAAGACCATCCAGAATCATATGACAATGAAAGACCATCCAGAATCGTATGACAATAAAAGACCATCCAGGATCGTATGACAATGCAAGACCATCCAGGATCGTATGACAATGCAAGACCATCCAGAATCGTATGACAATGCAAGACCATTCAGAATCGTATGACAATGCAAGACCATTCAGAATCGTATGACAATGCAAGACAATCAAGAATCGTATGACAATGCAAGACCATTCAGAATCGTATGACAATGCAAGACCATTCAGAATCGTATGACACAGCAAGACCATTCAGAATTGTATGACAATGCAAGACCATTCAGAATCGTATGACAATGCAAGACCATCCAAAATCGTATGACACTGCAAGACTATCCAGAATCGTATGACAATGCAAGACCATCCAGAATCGTATGACAATGCAAGACCGTCCAGAATCGTATGACAATGCAAGATCATCCAGAATCGTATGACACTGCAAGACCATCCAGAATCGTATGACAATGCAAGACCATTCAGGATCCTATGACAATGCAAGACCATCCAGAATCGTATGGCAATGCAAGACCATTCAGAATCGTATGACAATGCAAGACCATCCAGAATCGTATGACAATAAAAGACCATCCAGGATCGTATGACAATGCAAGACCATCCAGAATCGTATGACAATGCAAGACCATCCAGAATCGTATGACACTGCAAGACCATCCAGAATCGTATGACAATGCAAGACTATCCAGAATCGTATGACAATGCAAGACAATCAAGAATCGTATGACAATGCAAGACCATTCAGAATCGTATGACAATGCAAGACCATTCAGAATCGTATGACACTGCAAGACCATTCAGAATTGTATGACAATGCAAGACAATCAAGAATCGTATGACAATGCAAGACAATCAAGAATCGTATGACAATGCAAGACCATTCAGAATCGTATGACAATGCAAGACCATTCAGAATCGTATGACACTGCAAGACCATTCAGAATCGTATGACACTGCAAGACCATTCAGAATCGTATGACAATGCAAGACAATCAAGAATCGTATGACAATGCAAGACAATCAAGAATCGTATGACAATGCAAGACCATTCAGAATCGTATCACAATGCAAGACCATTCAGAATCGTATGACAATGCAAGACCGTCCAGAATCGTATGACAATGCATTACCTTCCAGGATCGTATGACAATGCATTACCTTCCAGGATCGTATGACAATGCAAGACCATCCAGAATCGTATGACACTGCAAGACCATCCAGAATCGTATGACAATGCAAGACCATTCAGAATCGTATGACAATGCAAGACCGTCCAGAATCGTATGACAATGCATTACCTTCCAGGATCGTATGACAATGCATTACCTTCCAGGATCGTATGACAATGCAAGACCGTCCAGAATCGTATGACAATGCATTACCTTCCAGGATCGTATGACAATGCAAGATCATCCAGAATCGTATGACAATGCAAGACCATTCAGAATCGTATTACAATGCAAGACCATCCAGAATCGTATGACAATGCAAGACCATCCAGAATCATATGACAATGCAAGACCATCCAGAATCGTATGACAATAAAAGACCATCCAGGATCGTATGACAATGCAAGACCATCCAGAATCGTATGACAATGCAAGACCATTCAGAATCGTATGACAATGCAAGACAATCAAGAATCGTATGACAATGCAAGACCATTCAGAATCGTATGACAAAGCAAGACCATTCAGAATCATATGACACTGCAAGACCATTCAGAATCGTATGACAATGCAAGACCATTCAGAATCGTATGACAATGCAAGACCATCCAGAATCGTATGACACTGCAAGACTATCCAGAATCGTATGACAATGCAAGACCATCCAGAATCGTATGACAATGCAAGACCATTCAGAATCGTATTACAATACAAGACCATTCAGAATCGTATGACAATGCAAGACCATCCAGAATCGTATGACAATGCAAGACCATCCAGAATCGTATGACAATGCAAGACAATCAAGAATCGTATGACAATGCAAGACCATCCAGAATCGTATGACAATGCAAGACCATTCAGAATCGTATGACACTGCAAGACCATCCAGAATCGTATGACAATGCAAGACCATTCAGAATCGTATGACAATGCAAGACCATCCACAATCGTATGACACTGCAAGACTATCCAGAATCGTATGACAATGCAAGACCATCCAGAATCGTATGACAATGCAAGACCATTCAGAATCGTATTACAATACAAGACCATTCAGAATCGTATGACAATGCAAGACCATCCAGAATCGTATGACAATGCAAGACCATCCAGAATCGTATGACAATGCAAGACCATCCAGAATCGTATGACACTGCAAGACCATCCAGAATCGTATGACAATGCAAGACCATTCAGAATCGTATGACACTGCAAGACCATCCAGAATCGTATGACAATGCAAGACCATCCAGAATCGTATGACAATGCAAGATCATCCAGGATCGTATGACAATGCAAGACCATTCAGAATCGTATTACAATGCAAGACCATTCAGAATCGTATGACAATGCAAGACCATTCAGAATCGTATGACAATGCAAGACCATTCAGAATCGTATGACAATGCAAGACCATTCAGAATCGTATTACAATGCAAGACCATTTTGAATCGTATGACAATGCAAGACCATTTAGAATCGTATGACAGTGCAAGACCATTCAGAATCGTATTACAATGCAAGACCATTCAGAATCGTATGACAATGCAAGACCATTCAGAATCGTATGACACTGCAAGACCATTCAGAATCGTATGACAATGCAAGACCATTCAGAATCGTATGACAATGCAAGACCATTCAGAATCGTATGACACTGCAAGACCATCCAGAATCGTATGACAATGCAAGACCATTCAGAATCCTATGACAATGCAAGACCATTCAGAATCGTATGACAATGCAAGACCGTCCAGAATCGTATGACAATGCATTACCTTCCAGGATCGTATGACAATGCAAGACCATTCAGAATCGTATGACAATGCAAGACCATTCAGAATCGTATGACAATGCAAGACAATCAAGAATCGTATGACAATGCAAGACAATCAAGAATCGTATGACAATGCAAGGCCATTCAGAATCGTATGACAATGCAAGACCATTCAGAATCGTATGACACTGCAAGACCATTCAGAATCGTATGACAATGCAAGACCTTTCAGAATCGTATGACAATGCAAGACAATCAAGAATCGTATGACAATGCAAGACAATCAAGAATCGTATGACAATGCAAGACCATTCAGAATCGTATGACAATGCAAGACCATTCAGAATCGTATGACACTGCAAGACCATTCAGAATCGTATGACACTGCAAGACCATTCAGAATCGTATGACAATGCAAGACAATCAAGAATCGTATGACAATGCAAGACAATCAAGAATCGTATGACAATGCAAGACCATTCAGAATCGTATGACAATGCAAGACCATTCAGAATCGTATGACAATGCAAGACCGTCCAGAATCGTATGACAATGCATTACCTTCCAGGATCGTATGACAATGCATTACCTTCCAGGATCGTATGACAATGCAAGACCATCCAGAATCGTATGACACTGCAAGACCATCCAGAATCGTATGACAATGCAAGACCATTCAGAATCGTATGACAATGCAAGACCGTCCAGAATCGTATGACAATGCATTACCTTCCAGGATCGTATGACAATGCATTACCTTCCAGGATCGTATGACAATGCAAGACCGTCCAGAATCATATGACAATGCAAGACCATCCAGAATCGTATGACAATAAAAGACCATCCAGGATCGTATGACAATGCAAGACCATCCAGAATCGTATGACAATGCAAGACCATTCAGAATCGTATGACAATGCAAGACAATCAAGAATCGTATGACAATGCAAGACCATTCAGAATCGTATGACAAAGCAAGACCATTCAGAATCATATGACACTGCAAGACCATTCAGAATCGTATGACAATGCAAGACCATTCAGAATCGTATGACAATGCAAGACCATCCAGAATCGTATGACACTGCAAGACTATCCAGAATCGTATGACAATGCAAGACCATCCAGAATCGTATGACAATGCAAGACCATTCAGAATCGTATTACAATACAAGACCATTCAGAATCGTATGACAATGCAAGACCATCCAGAATCGTATGACAATGCAAGACCATCCAGAATCGTATGACAATGCAAGACAATCAAGAATCGTATGACAATGCAAGACCATCCAGAATCGTATGACAATGCAAGACCATTCAGAATCGTATGACACTGCAAGACCATCCAGAATCGTATGACAATGCAAGACCATTCAGAATCGTATGACAATGCAAGACCATCCACAATCGTATGACACTGCAAGACTATCCAGAATCGTATGACAATGCAAGACCATCCAGAATCGTATGACAATGCAAGACCATTCAGAATCGTATTACAATACAAGACCATTCAGAATCGTATGACAATGCAAGACCATCCAGAATCGTATGACAATGCAAGACCATCCAGAATCGTATGACAATGCAAGACCATCCAGAATCGTATGACACTGCAAGACCATCCAGAATCGTATGACAATGCAAGACCATTCAGAATCGTATGACACTGCAAGACCATCCAGAATCGTATGACAATGCAAGACCATCCAGAATCGTATGACAATGCAAGATCATCCAGGATCGTATGACAATGCAAGACCATTCAGAATCGTATTACAATGCAAGACCATTCAGAATCGTATGACAATGCAAGACCATTCAGAATCGTATGACAATGCAAGACCATTCAGAATCGTATGACAATGCAAGACCATTCAGAATCGTATTACAATGCAAGACCATTTTGAATCGTATGACAATGCAAGACCATTTAGAATCGTATGACAGTGCAAGACCATTCAGAATCGTATTACAATGCAAGACCATTCAGAATCGTATGACAATGCAAGACCATTCAGAATCGTATGACACTGCAAGACCATTCAGAATCGTATGACAATGCAAGACCATTCAGAATCGTATGACAATGCAAGACCATTCAGAATCGTATGACACTGCAAGACCATCCAGAATCGTATGACAATGCAAGACCATTCAGAATCCTATGACAATGCAAGACCATTCAGAATCGTATGACAATGCAAGACCGTCCAGAATCGTATGACAATGCATTACCTTCCAGGATCGTATGACAATGCAAGACCATTCAGAATCGTATGACAATGCAAGACCATTCAGAATCGTATGACAATGCAAGACAATCAAGAATCGTATGACAATGCAAGACAATCAAGAATCGTATGACAATGCAAGGCCATTCAGAATCGTATGACAATGCAAGACCATTCAGAATCGTATGACACTGCAAGACCATTCAGAATCGTATGACAATGCAAGACCTTTCAGAATCGTATGACAATGCAAGACAATCAAGAATCGTATGACAATGCAAGACAATCAAGAATCGTATGACAATGCAAGACCATTCAGAATCGTATGACAATGCAAGACCATTCAGAATCGTATGACACTGCAAGACCATTCAGAATCGTATGACACTGCAAGACCATTCAGAATCGTATGACAATGCAAGACAATCAAGAATCGTATGACAATGCAAGACAATCAAGAATCGTATGACAATGCAAGACCATTCAGAATCGTATGACAATGCAAGACCATTCAGAATCGTATGACAATGCAAGACCGTCCAGAATCGTATGACAATGCATTACCTTCCAGGATCGTATGACAATGCATTACCTTCCAGGATCGTATGACAATGCAAGACCATCCAGAATCGTATGACACTGCAAGACCATCCAGAATCGTATGACAATGCAAGACCATTCAGAATCGTATGACAATGCAAGACCGTCCAGAATCGTATGACAATGCATTACCTTCCAGGATCGTATGACAATGCATTACCTTCCAGGATCGTATGACAATGCAAGACCGTCCAGAATCGTATGACAATGCATTACCTTCCAGGATCGTATGACAATGCAAGATCATCCAGAATCGTATGACAATGCAAGACCATTCAGAATCGTATTACAATGCAAGACCATTCAGAATCGTACGACAATGCAAGATCGTCCAGAATCGTATGACAATGCAAGACCGTCCAGAATCGTATGACAATGCAAGACCATTCAGAATCGTATGACAATGCAAGACCATTCAGAATCGTATGACAATGCAAGACAATCAAGAATCGTATGACAATGCAAGACAATCAAGAATCGTATGACAATGCAAGACCATTCAGAATCGTATGACAATGCAAGACAATCAAGAATCGTATGACAATGCAAGACAATCAAGAATCGTATGACAATGCAAGACCATTCAGAATCGTATGACAATGCAAGACCATTCAGAATCGTATGACAATGCAAGACCGTCCAGAATCGTATGACAATGCATTACCTTCCAGGATCGTATGACAATGCATTACCTTCCAGGATCGTATGACAATGCAAGACCATCCAGAATCGTATGACACTGCAAGACCATCCAGAATCGTATGACAATGCAAGACCATTCAGAATCGTATGACAATGCAAGACCGTCCAGAATCGTATGACAATGCATTACCTTCCAGGATCGTATGACAATGCATTACCTTCCAGGATCGTATGACAATGCAAGACCGTCCAGAATCGTATGACAATGCATTACCTTCCAGGATCGTATGACAATGCAAGATCATCCAGAATCGTATGACAATGCAAGACCATTCAGAATCGTATTACAATGCAAGACCATTCAGAATCGTATGACAATGCAAGATCGTCCAGAATCGTATGACAATGCAAGACCGTCCAGAATCGTATGACAATGCAAGACCATTCAGAATCGTATGACAATGCAAGACCATTCAGAATCGTATGACAATGCAAGACAATCAAGAATCGTATGACAATGCAAGACAATCAAGAATCGTATGACAATGCAAGACCATTCAGAATCGTATGACAATGCAAGACAATCAAGAATCGTATGACAATGCAAGACAATCAAGAATCGTATGACAATGCAAGACCGTCCAGAATCGTATGACAATGCATTACCTTCCAGGATCGTATGACAATGCAAGACCATCCAGAATCGTATGACAATGCATTACCTTCCAGGATCGTATGACAATGCAAGATCATCCAGAATCGTATGACAATGCAAGACCATTCAGAATCGTATTACAATGCAAGACCATTCAGAATCGTATGACAATGCAAGATCGTCCAGAATCGTATGACAATGCAAGACCGTCCAGAATCGTATGACAATGCAAGACCATTCAGAATCGTATGACAATGCAAGACCATTCAGAATCGTATGACAATGCAAGACCGTCCAGAATCGTATGACAATGCAAGACCATTCAGAATCGTATGACAATGCAAGACCGTCCAGAATCGTATGACAATGCATTACCTTCCAGGATCGTATGACAATGCAAGACCATTCAGAATCGTATGACAATGCAAGACCATTCAGAATCGTATTACAATGCAAGACCGTCCAGAATCGTATGACAATGCAAGATCATCCAGAATCGTATGACAATGCATTACCATCCAGAATCGTATGACAATGCAAGACCATCCAGAATCGTATGACACACTGCAAGACCATCCAGAATCGTATGACAATGCAAGACCGTCCAGAATCGTATGACAATGCATTACCTTCCAGGATCGTATGGAGCACACATTTTTGCTGATGATTTGTATCAGGATATATTCTATAAATGATACTTGATTAATTTGGAAAGGTTCAAGTTGATCAAAGCTTTTGATCAATTCAGGCAGGGTATGAAAAAACATTTTCCTTTCAGCGACCGGACAAGTGATCATGCTTAAATTTCCTGCAATGAGGAGAACCTGAAAACAGCCAGATTTCTCTAAAAAGTGTCAGGAACCAAAGATAGCTGTACAACAATGTGTAAAAATTGTACAAGTTGTTTGAAGCTTGGGGCGATGGAGCTGGAACTCCATGAAACAAATCACTTTTGATCTTTGAGAAGCACTAGGGAAATTCACCTCTTGTTGACTATATTTGCTGTGTACAATATGAATACAAATTTTATATCCTTGCGATATATTAGGTCAGTTCTGCGTGTTATTTCCTTATTTTGACACATGGGAAACAAACGGACTCAAAAAGGAATTTATCTTGACAAATTTCCTGCAGGACATTATGAAATGAAAGTTTCCTGCGACTGCCCGGTCGCATGGTCAATTGGGTTTTCATGCCCTGAAGTCAGGTTTTCCCAAACAATTTGCAAATCTATACCTCTGGGAATAATGCTGTCCTTCTTTAATAAATTGATTGCTTTGGAATCTTCTAGCAGCCTTTCAAGTTTCAAACATTTGAAAGTTGATGCAAATTGCAATCCATCTTCTGTCGCTAAAAAGGCAACCCTCTTTCGATCGAATTCCGTTTCTCGATCAACAAAGAACTTCTGCGTCTCTTGTACGATTGCTTTCAACGGCAAGTCACAAGTTGGATGAAGTTTCAAATAAACCCAAATCTTTAAGAAATTGTAAACATCCACTTCGACTTGCATTACAACGAATTCTGTTGACTGTAATACTTGTTCGAGAACATCCTGGCTGATTTCCTTTGCAACGGCAGGTGTCCGGCATAATAACAAATTCCGCTCGATCCATTGGAAACATCTAGGAAAGGAAGAAATGAAACCGTTATGATGAATTTGGATAAATGTCAATTTTCGAAGGAGACGAAATCTATTTGAAAGAGGAGGTTCGTTATAATTTAACTGATGGTTTCATGCCCTCCTCTGATACAGTACGAACCCGCATAACAGGAATCACTTTTAACTACACCTCAAGTTGATTTTGTCGAAAAATGGTACCCGTACATAAGAAACTTCTACCCATTTTAATGCAAGACTAAACAGGCTGCTTGAAAAACTAGCTCTATTGTGCGGGCTCTTACAGTACACCAAGAAGCATGAGATTTATTTTGAATAAAACTCCATCTGTATTCCCAATGCTCAAAAAAATAGTACAAAACCATGCAAAAATACTAAAGCTATTCAAGTATCAAAAATGATTAATTTCCTTTTCGTTAGAACGGTAGTCTCTCTAATTATCAAACACATGAAGTTCATTTTGGGCCACCCGACCCTACTTATACCCATAAATTTTCGGTTTTTACATCCCGTAAAAAGTTTCCTTCCGCCTTCATCCCTAATGACTTTTTACTATGACTCACTATTTTCAAATTCTAAATTTAATTTTCAAATTCCAAAAAATACTCTGACCCAGGGTATATATACTATGCGCAACTAACTGGTTTTGTGTTGTACAGGAAAATATAAAGCCCGAGGTCTTAAAGTACAGACGTCGCAAGCTTGGTCTGTGCATTCAGACCTCGGGATTCATATCTTCCTGTACAGCGACAAAACCGATAAGTATGAGTTCTATTACCTGAAAGCTTCCAATTTTGACTCATATCATTTAGTTAAACACATTTTGTTACACATTCATGTCGTTTGAGTTTACTGTAAATCTCACAGGCATAAAGCAGTTGCTGTGGCGACAAAACGCGTCCTTGTATCGTACAAAACAAGGCTATGGGAAATCCGCCGGAAAAGTGCCATTAACAAATAGGAGTGGCAGCATTCTGTATTGCCTCGTTTTTGAAACTTCATTCAGGCAATAAAACATATTACGAGTGAAATAAAAGTAAGAGGCTACACAAACTAACTTTCTTTCAACTTCCATTAAAGCGTAAGTACATGCTGCTTGGTGATACTTGCAAACAGTTGTTGCTGATAAAGTTTCCATCATAACATCTTGACATACAGCTAACAGACCAGTTAGATCAAGCAAGCGTGCTGCCGCAAGTGTCGGTATAACGTGGCCTCTTAGGACATTCACATCGACTTCATCACTGTATAAGCTGCCAAATGCAATATCGAGGGCTACGAAAAAGAACGATACAAATGCATTATTACGGACTGCGAGAATTGAACAAGTGATTCCTATGTATTTTATTAACTTTGTCAGGGACGGAGTTAAGCGGCAACAGTATTGAACTTCAATTATTGCCTTTGATATGGCTCTTCTGCAGTAAAGAAGCAAAAAATGAGATTGATAGAACACACAAACGTGCTCTTCGGATCTTCTAAAAGACTATGAATATATCTTATCGGGTAAGGTTTGTTTCACCCATTTCAAGTCTTGTGACCACACCCTTGGGCGGTTTTAGAATTATGCTACTTTTGCACTCATGGCACAACTTTGCATGGCACGAAATATGTGTTAACAAGAGATTGATCACAGGACTTTCAATGGGTGTGAAAAAACCTTAGCCGATCGAGTCTATGTTCCTTTCAACATTGCTCTTTCGAAGTGGCAACTTTCATATACATGTTAATAACTTACAGAAATTCATCGAATCATTACTTATTTCATGGCTTGTATGGGAATTTCATTGAAAAAGAAACATGTGATTTATAATCTAAGGAAACAAACTCTATGTAAACTGCCATAAACTAAGACACAGGGTTTTGGGCAAGAATCACTGTCTTTTAACGGGGGTTTCGTCTGGAACATCCTTAATGACAGTGCAAAACGAGCCAGTACTTTTCGGCTTTCAAAAACAGGATCAAACAGTGGGATGGAGACCAATACACCTGCAAAATGTGCCGCTAATTTGTACATATGTACTTCTTCGTATACTTACTTTGAATTAGCATGCCTCTTTAATACTATTGTAAATACCAACGTTAAATATGGAGATAAAGATAAAGATGATGGAATCTGAACTTGCGTGAACATGACAAACTTTCGGCACAAATCTTTGAAGCCTGTTAACCAGACCCGAGGCTGAGGTCTTTCACGAATATTTATCTGCAGACATCAGAGGCTGGCTGAAAACTGATCACACCCCGTGGGGGGGGGGGGTACTTAACTTGTCCATGGTACAGGGCTGTGCCATTTTTTAGGGTACCTTTTTCATGATAGATTCCGGATTAATGGGTATGGTTTTCAAAAGTTTTCTGTATTTTCCGGATTTATGGGTATAGTTTTCTGTACGAATTCATTTATTGGTGAGCTGTTTCGGCATTTCCGGATTTATGGGTATGATTTTCAGGAAATTCTCCCGACTTATGGGTATACTTTTGAGACATCTCTCCGGATTTATGGGTGGTACTTTTACGATTTGAATGGAACAACACCGTATCTTGGAAACTCACATTACCCCTAGGGGGGACGTCGAAAGAAGTATTTATTGCATATGGCACGATTTAACTTTAAGAACCAAAATTTCCCTCACTTTATCAAAGTTTGCTTCGTGATGTGCACAGAAATAATCTAAATTCTAGATGATAGTTGTTGAAGAAAATTGCAGGCACATTTTCGTCGAAAAATTGCGCTTGCAGGTGCAAAAAAATTTTGGTGAGGTCAGCTACTAATCGACCATTGAAGAAAAGAAAATGATCATGAAAAATACTCGTTGTCCTATGAAAATATTCAATTTCGAAATTCTGAACCCACAGCATTATGAATTTTCACCATACTTATGTGGTTCATGGGCCACAGCCTTAACCAAACCTTACTTATAATGGATCATGACAGCCCTGCCTTGCTTGCTAAATGTAGAGAAATTGCCTCGGGGCTATTCAGGCACTGGTTTTTGAGGCAACCACTAATTTTGACTTTGTTGCTTCATAAATAAGCAAATACTTATCAGATTGACACAAAGTATTTCTGCGATTTTTCTTGCCGTCTTAGGAGAACTAGAAATATAAGCAAATTTAACTCTGCACAAATTTCATCAGGGCAAGAAAATTCACAAAAGTCTTTGATCTTTCATATTCTAACCAGAATTTAAATCATTCAAATCCATGAAGTACTCTTTGTGTTATGAAATTTGGCTGGTACAAATTTTGCTAGGGCCTAATTTTGGAAGACCCTCATTAGATCTTTGGCGCAGAAGAACTTTGGCAATCTTCGGCGATCAGAAGATCTTCAGCACAAATTTAAGCCTAGAAAGAGGCCTAAAAAAAACTTTAGGTAACACAATCAATTGTATCATTGTATTATTTTTTGGCACACAGTAGTGCACCAAAAATAATCACACTAAATAATATTCTGCCCAGAGCCACACTGCATTGTATTATCACGCATGCTATCAAATGTGCACATTCGTATCTTATCATTACTCTTACTCCGTAGATATCAAACTTCTTCTGCCCTTGGAAGCCAACAGATTAAAGTGAATAACCTGAGTTAAAAGATGAGATCGCATAAGTTTATAAATAGTCTATTGAATTTGATAATCCAGCTCGTGGCGAAAGAAAGCAGAGCCAACGAAAACAATGGAGGGATTAGGTGTTTCTTTGTCCTATTTATAGACAAGCGCTATACATCTCAGGTCATTCATTTTAATCTTGAATGCAACAATGAACTATATCTTCGAAACAAAACGCTTTGATTGAATCCGACGCATATCTCTACACAGAATACCAAAACCCCTTCTGCATATGTTTGTTTTGGTACTTCTTTGTTTTGTAAGCATGTAATTTCTTAAAGGTCGGTTTACACGGGCGTTTTTTCCTAAACTATTTTCAAATTTTTTGAAAAGTTTTCAACGTTTAGAAAAAAGTTATCGTGTAACAGGAAAACATTTACTGTGAAGTTTGATCTTATCTCCCATTTTTAATCTCTTTAATTGGTTTTAATGAGCCATCGTTGACGATTTTATTCTGATCCTTGGTCAGAATAAAAAAGCTTCTTAAAATTTTTTCAAAGGAGCCGACAAAATTTGACGTAGTTGACTGACTTTGCTCAAATATTTTGGCGGGTGATTTGAATTTAGTTTGATGAAGGATTGGTGGATACTTTGGAAAACAGCATCTAGAGATGAAAAAGCAAAATGCTGCTTCAACTGGTAACAGATTTCAAGAAAAATACGAGTCTTTTACAGTTGAAATCTTTTTGGATACTAGTTTGTTCTGTTGTTTCGCATTGTTCTTCCAAGTTCTACTCTTGGTGAAAGGTTGGATATACTGGCTCTTGACAAAGATCGCTAATATCTATCTTGCATTCGAGATATTCCGCCTTTACTTCACATGCCTCCAATTTATGTTTCAATCTAGACGGTCCCCGGTAAGGACATTGTTTGGAAACAAGTTGCTAGTGACGTCATGATCTTATTCCAGTTTGTTGCGCGCTACCATTTTGTAACAAAATCTAAAGAGAAAGTATCCTTATTATGGTAGTACTTCTAATCTACAGCCATAAAGTTGTTGGAGATGCTCAATTCGAATAAATTCTCACTCTCTGTGAAAATACATTCAAATCGCGCGCCAAAATATTTGAGCAAAGTCAGTCAACTACGTCAAATTTTGTCGGCTCCTTTGAAAAAAATTTAAGACGCGATTTTATTCTGACCCACGATCAGAATAAAATCGTCAATGATGGCTCATTAAAACCAATTAAAGAGATTAAAAATGGGAGATAAGATCAAACTTCACAGTAAATGTTTTCGTGTTACACGATAACTTTTTTCTAAATGTTGAAAATTTTTCAAAAAATTTACAAAAAATTTAGGAAAAAACGCCCGTGTAAACCGACCTTAAGGAAGCTTGCAACCAAATAATCGAATTTGCAGATTACCCTGTTTGGCTCTAAGTCTACAAACCCAACCATGCAACTACTTTGTATTACTGCAGGCTACCTTCGCTTGTATCATTATTTTCAGTTTGTATTTTATAATTCCCTTTTCTGTAATAGTTATATGTAGTTTAATGTAGCTTTTAATTATTCTTAGAATGGCCGCAGAGTAGACATAGTATTTCGCTCCCTGTGGCATCGTCTTTGTAGTATTGTAATTATTATAACGAATCTTTATACAGGATGTACATTTCAACATAAAAATGCTGTTATCAATATGTGTCCTGTAAAGGAATAAAAAGAAAGTAAAATGTATTACAACTGTGATAAAACCTAGCAGTAATTACATAGATCATTTAAAAGTTTCATACATGTCGTAACATATCAAAGTTTTCAGCTAAAATGTTTCTTTAATAGTTCTTCATATTGCTTGAACGATTCTAACAACGATTGGTAGTTCGTTGTACAGCTTTGCACCCATAAAATGGAACGACTTCCTAGCATATTCTGTTTTGATACATGGAAGCCTTATCAAACATTCGCTGTTTCTAGTTTGTATCTTGTGCTGCTGTAGCTCAAAACACCCTTGTAACATAGTTTGTCGGCATTGTAATTAGTAATTTGTTTATAAAATTTTTGATTGGATATTGAAAACAACCATCAAACTCCAAGTTGAAATCCCTTCTACTGAAATTCCATCAACAGGAAAATCAGATTCACGGTTGCTCTACAACACCTTGTTGTAACATCCTACAGGACTTCATCATTGCCATTCATTTCCAAACTGTGGAACGATAATCATGATGAAAAGCTTATTCTTAATCTATGCTCCATGCAACTGAATACTTACTTCCACAACATGACATGATGGAAGAAATTCCAGGAACTAACATTTCAAATTCAAAAACAATGGGTTCTTTCAATGACCTATCAACAGTTAATCTCCAATTTAGAAAAAACTACAACACAGAAGCATGTATACACATCTACTTTATTTCAAAAACAATCACTGACAATGTGTAATTGCTACATATGAGTAACTGAAACAAAACAGGTAGCTCAGTCAATGGAAAGAATTGGGTGGCTTATGTAATATATGGACTGCTTACCTTTTCTGTCAACTGTTTCATCTGGAATTTCAATAGCAATGAATGACTGCCCACTTTCAAGCCACTGACCTTTCAGCATTCCTCTGAAATATCCAGACTACAAGAAAATATGCTCTTTGTAACTTTAATATTTTTTTGATACACTACATTACCATTAGTCATATTTCTATGGTATAACAAATACTGATCGTTTCAGACACCAACGCCTTAATCATGATATCCTCCATCAGCTTTTAGTTGTTTCCAAGGAAAATAGTACTTCCTTTTTTGAGTAAAGTATATGGTGGAAGCAAATATCACTAGTGACTCATTACAGCTGACAGTTCATCATCATCATCATCATCATCATCATCATCATCATCATCATCATCATCATCATCATCATCATCATCATCATCATCATCATCATCATCATCATCATCATCATCATCATCATCATCATCATCATCAGAAACTTTATCAATGAGTCAGTACATAATCATGATTTTTAACTGGTGACACTCTAAAATAAATACATTGACAAAATAATAATAAAAAAGGACTAAAAAACTAAAATAATTTACAATTCAATATTTTAAACCAGTTACTAAATCAGACATTTCTTTATAAAAAGTACGTATCAATTTTCACGAAAATGGCAATTATAGCTTTCTCTGCTGGTCATAAGTGACTAGTCCAAAATTTTCCTTATTTCTCTCTTGAATTTTCATAGATTTTTTCTAATGTTTGTATCCATTTTGTCCATATCATATGGATCCATAGCATCTTAACGAATGTTTCTCACACATGGTATGGTGAATTCAGCATTAATATTGTGAATTCATAATAAATAATATTGTTAGGTTGGTCTTTCAAGCAAAGGTTGAGGAGGCTTGGGAGCAAAATTGTTTTTGACTTTATCCCTAAGAATGGCAATGTCTTGCATCCCTTACGTTTACAAACTAGTCTAACTTAGTTTGAATTTAACAACTAAAAATGCTCTTCCTTTAAGTAATTCCCTCCATCAGGTTAATTTGTTCTTTGTTCAGTATTTCCTATATTGTATTAATCTTAGGCCAGGGTTAAACGTTGCATTTCTCATGTGCTGAACCTAACAGCTGAATTAAGTACACGAGAAGCACAACACTTAACTTGATTTGGCTCGTTAGATTCAATTTGGCATGGGAAGCTGCAGTTGGTGTGACTTATTTTGTCAAACTTCAAGGCAGAAGCACAACTTAAAGTTAAATGTTGAGCTTTTCATGTGCCAAACCAAAAAAGGCATACATCATCTTCAATTTAAGTTGCTCCAAAACGAGGCCTAATTTGGTTGTTAGGATATAAGCGATTTTGATTAAGCATGGCACATCTAGACTCGACATTTAACTCAATGTCATACTATTGCTGTGCCAACGTCGAACTTAATTATATTAGGTTCAGCACATGAAAAATGTGACGTTTAACCTGGGCCTTAGGTGTTGATGCAACAATTTTGTGTAGTATTTGGGCTATAGTCATGTAGCTTAGTGATATACTTGTTTGTTGAGTTAATTTGAATGAATTGCATGTAGAGCAATTTGAAACATGAAACTGTGCTGACCTGAAAAATTCATTTGACAGAAGAATCAATAAGCAACTATTTCAAGAAACATATGACACGTGTTGCAGATCAGCTCAATATAGAATTATCAAAATAATTTCCAAATACAACTAGCTGCCCTTATGGTCAAGAGAATTTAAACCTGAAAGAGAAATGCACCTGAAAATGGCTATCACATCTTTTTTTCAAATGAACGGCCAAAACGGAATCTTACACAATTTACTGTATACAATATAATTCCAGAAAAAGAAGAATATTTTTTATGTCACATTTGCTCATGACTACAATGGAGCCTTCTTTAAATTCTACTTATTTTTCCTGGTAAGCTAATTTCAAGCTTTACTTTGTATTCAGCAATTTTCAAAGCTTTAGTTGAGTCTATTTCATACCCCCATTTCAAAAACATGGCAAATAATTGTAAAAATAATGATGGTATCAAGAATGACTTCTGGAATCAGTGTAAATTCCTTTTGGATTGCAGAATCCAATGAAAAAGATAGCAAACATTTACCACTTACTTTCTAAAAGGTTTGAATCCTGTTCTGTTCTTAGCAACTTCTAATTTCTCCATTCAAAATAAATTATGAAATATGTATATACATCTTGTTACCTGGCATAAGTAAACTTTGTGCAGCTTCCATTCATGACCTAAAAGAAAAAAAGAAACAAAATTTGATTTTGCAAAACTTAAGAAATTTATAAGTAACAAGAACATCAAAAAAGCAACACAACAAAACAGCATGTGCTGGTAATTTTTCCGTATTCAGAGTAATCTTATATGCCAAAGTCATAAGTCATCTTTACCTATACTGTACATGTCAATCATACATGCCACAACTAGAACCTAGTTAAAATTAAAAATAAAGCCATGCATTATTCTAGACCAAACTGTATAGAAGAAATTTGGATGCAAAAAAGATGACAAATTTAGCACACTGAGGCCTTTCTGACTTATGTCTTCATCAGAGTGTGACTTACAAAACTTAACTTCACTCAAACCAACATCAGAGTGTGAGTTTTGTAAGTCACACTCTGATGAAGACATAAGTCAGAAAGGCCTCAGTGTGCTAAATATCTCGTCCTTTTTGCATCCGAATTTCTTCTATACAGTTTATTTGTACAACTTTCTACCATTATTCTAGACCAATATGTTAATTCAAAAGAATACATGAAGGTATCTTAACAGTTCATACCAGAGACTAACATTTACAGATCAATCCTTCAGACTTGTTTGAGACTCCAATGTGCATCAGACGTCTCCATAAGATCTCCTTGGCATGTTTTTAAAAGAAAATCTTAAGTTTTTTGGCAGATGGGATGGCAGTGTATATTCTTACCAAGTGCGTAAATTGAGATGTCACTATTTTCTCCCTCAAGAAACAGGACATTGTAAATGTATTCTGATGTTGTGCGTAGTCTTTTCCTGTGAACAAAAATACAATTGTTTCATGCAAAAAGAAAATAATAATCAACTTACCTGAGATGCTACGCTGGTTAGATTGTTATCAATATGGGACAGTATTGAACAGAGGGATTTATGACAGGCAATGGCAGCAAGGTACAAGCCCTGTGCACATGTTCTTTCATGTCTAATAATTCTAAAGAACTTCCATGAGTCTTGAAAGAAATTTTTAGTTCTTGAAAATTCTTTGTATAAAGATTTTAATGTCCTTTTGATCATTCAATAATCCTTATCAGAATGTGAAGCATTCTTGCCATGTTTAAGAGGCAAAGGTCTGTACTGTATGTCCATGCACATGACTGACAACAGCACAGTACAGGCCTTGTCCACATAGTATAACAAGAATTCTTTTCATGGTAATAAGAATTCTTGAGCTATATTAAAATAGTAATAGCTGCCACTAATCAATGCCCATGCTTGGAAAAGATATTAGTAAAGTTTATCCAACTGAAAAGTCCAGAAAGTTATACATAAACAAACATCTGATCTAGAAACAGCGCCAAGTGCTGGGATCACAGAAATAGAGCAGACCTAATCGAGTCTGTGACCCCTTGTCATGACGCTCAAGTGGTGGGGCTCTACCAGGACTCGAACCCACTCCGCCCGACTATTCTGGCTGCAATGTCAGAGGATTACACCACAGCGCCACAACACCTTCAGAGAATGAGATGACCCAACCCTTTCCCTGCTGTTCACAAGAAACTGAATTAATTAAACTAATTCTTTTAGCCTATTCATTAACACTAAACAAATTGCTTTGTGGCACTATCCAAGACAGTAGAAGTAAAGATTATTTTCAATTTTGAATGCAAAGGAAAGCCTCTTCATTTCAGCACCAGCAATCTTTCATTGAGGGCTGAGCAATCTTTTGACCCAGACCTCCAAATGCAATGACATTGGTTGTTGAACTCAGGGTATGAAAATTAAAATCAAGCTACTGCAAAGAAAAGTCATGTGCCTGTAGTTGATTAGAATCCCTTGCTTTAGTGCACTCAGCTGTAGGCAATAAAGACTGTATTTTCTAAAAAAGAATCCTTCGGAAGTAGAAAAATTATGTGTGTAATGCTTCTTGCATATAGCAGAAAGTCATGAATAGTATGGGCAACTAACCTCCTTGAATTTGCAAAAATAGTGTAAAAATGTGAATACCAGCGTTACAACATGTTAGAGTTGTATTCAGCAATATTCCCTTGCAGGGTGCACTTATTTTCTAAAAAAGCTTGCAGGATTTTTTAGAGAAACAAATCTTTCAGCCAGGGTTTTTCTCAAATTTCAAAGGACTTTTGTTAAAGCAAATTAATTCATTCCTTGTGTTCATAGTGGCAAATTCAGTTTAGCAGAAGTTCCATGATGATAATTTTCAGCTTCTCCTAAACTTTTCCCAGCTTCAGATGCTGATACTTTACAAAACTATTAACAAACAAATTTATATTTCTTATCTTCTAGCATCTTCATAATATCATCAACTACAGATGAAAGTACATGCATGAACATGTCTTAATGAAAAGCTTGTGTGAAATGGAAATATCCATCTACAAATTGGACAAACTGAATCATGATGACTTATATGCCAAACTGAAGTGAAGAATACAATGAGGAAGCAAACTGGTCTAGGCTAGCCCAAAACTGGTCTGAACTAGACTTGCTACTTAATGCTGTATATTGTGAGGTGAAGAAAGATGTTTGAAGTAAATCTAATCAGTAAACACAACTGAGATATATATCAATCAGAGAACTGAAATTATATCCATCTACTCTACAGTGTCTGAAATTTTGCTGAAAGAAGATGACTTTCAAGAAATCTAAGTCAGTTGATTAAATTCTAAAATCTGCATGATTTTGTGGTTATCATTTATCATGAATAACAATACATTCCTTTCCTCCAGAAAATGTCAGTAGGGTCAACAAGCCTTCACAGAAATTTTTCATAGCCTGTTTGAAATGAAAATGAAAAAAGCCATTGCCTATTGAATTACAGGCTCCATTGGGTCATACAAATGGAGGGATTACAAGAGCAAAGGAAAATTCTTCAAGTGAACACAAACATAGGAAACATTTTCCTGGAAATCTTCTGAGAATTTCTAAGCCCAAAGGAGAACAAACAGGATTTTTTCTTTCAAAGGATTATCAGAAATGTCAACACTGATGAAATAATTAAGATTTCAGCTCCAAAAGCTGCTAGGAAAGCTGCTTACAGAATATGGTAAACAACTATGGGGGAAGAAACTTTTCCAGGGAAGGAACTTCTGTGACTTGGCAAAACAACGAAACTCTTTAAATCAACTTTTGTAAATCAGCCAAAATGGGAACTTGGCAGGAATAAACTTTTGCAAATTAGGTTTCTTACCAAATTTGCAATGCTTCAAATGTTCTTAACTCTTCAGTGACACTTCTATATGTTCCCTTACTAATGGAGGAGTTTTATGGGTATTTTCATGCCATGTTTCTGGATGGAAGCATTTTTGAGTTGTAGTCTTCAGCATTTTGCTGTGGCAGTGTTAGTAAGTGCATGCATTATTTTTGTGGATCATTCTTCATCTATCCATTTTGCTTCCTATCACAGAAATATATTTTTCTGAAGATCTTCCCACAAACAATAAAAGTTCTCTCGGCTTAACTTTTTACATTCCATCAGCAGTGACAAAGAAACTGACTTGAATATTTCCATTTTGCTCAAATTTTTCAACTTCAATCAACTGTTATAAACACTTGCCAAAATAAAGGTTACTTAAAGGTTTTAACTGAGTTATTTGCATGAAAACTGTACAGATTCTTGTTTATCTATGTTACACAACAGTAAACAAATTGTATATGGGCCGTTTTATACACTGTTGTTGTGTAACATAAACAAGATGTTCTGCATGTATGTACATAACATAAATACAAACAAGGTCAAGGAGAAGAGAAAGTTCACAGAGCCCCTGGCTACTAGTAAAATTTTTCAAATTATTCAGATCAAATTAAAGTAACGTACCATTTTCATTCCTTTACCGGATTCAAAATTCCATTCAACATACATAAAACAAAAAATACCTCTCTTGACATTGCTCAACTTCAGCGTCATCATCTCTTTGTGAACTGCTGCTCATCTCTTCAGCAGCCCTCTTCGTGCCCGATCGGCTGCCGTTGCTCTCAACATTCCCCGTGCCATTGCTGCATTTTCCCCGTTTGGCACTTGCAAATACCCGGCTTGTCTTGTTCCCCATTCTTGCTTCTGTAAAATGAAACAAGCTTGCCGTAAATCCCTTTAATCAATCAGAAACAACAAAGCTCTGGGCGAGCCCGGTTCTTTACTTTTACGTTGCGGTTTGTTAAGCCAACTTTCAGCTCGCTCCTATAGCAGCCCAAGCAAGCGATTTGGCGATGCATTCAGAGCACTTCTGAACTCCGCTTTCCTCTTCAAAGTTGACCTACATCTCTAAACTGTCTTTTGCATTGATTCAAACCACGAAGCATGTCTTTCCAAGTGAGATTTAGCAAAGTAAAGTTTGGTGTTGCACCGTTCGTTGAAATCTTCTTGCTTCGTTGGCGCAACAGCTGAATCAAAGTCAAAAGTGACGCTGTGATGACGCTGCGACAAACAGGCGACTAACCTCTTTTTCAATACGAGAACTATCGAACGATGAGTGATGAGTGTCATGCACTGGTGTCATGGGACCATTTTGTGCCAAAACCATCAAAACCTTGTCAACCCACTTTTTATGTTTTGCTTCATTTCAAAGAAGGAAGTCCAGAGAGACGTAGGAACCAGGAGCACGTGCCCCTCAAGATTTTGCAATCATAACGAAAAGCGTCCTTTTTTGTCTCAGGAAGTGCTCTCCCTTACTTATTTTATTTTATTTTTTATTTTAAAATTATTTACCCAGGGTACAATTCAGTCTATATACTGTTTTACAATTGGCCCTGCAAAAACTATTTACAAAATAAAGAGTTATATAATACAAAATTTACAGCAAAAAATGAAAAATAATGTATATGATTATTTTTCCTTGAGTTTGGACTTGAAGGCATTGATTGAGGGAGCCATCTTTGTTTCCAAATCACGACTGTTCCAGAGACTGGCCCCGCGATACGCAAAGGATTTCTGGCCATTGCCAGTTCTGAACATGGGTATTGCAAGGTCAGTTTTTGAGTTTCTCAACTCCCTTGGATGTACCCCGATAATCTAGTTTCGTTTAGTTCCCTTCCTCTAGTTTACTGTAAAAGTGCCCTTGACGTGTCCTGCCCCCAAGTTTAACTCCCTACGACCCTGTGGAAGTCACATTTCTATCCGTCAGCATGTTAAGCCTGGTTTCCATATGATCATAACAGTCGACGACCTACTGCGACAAATTGGCGACGTGCCCCCGCAGGCCCTAAAATAACAAATTTTTACAAGTGCACATTTTTGAAAGTTGGGTGTGGTCTGCACTTAAAGTTGAAAATTTGGCGTGGCCTTACTTTATTTAAAAGAAACACGTTTAAATGTTTTGCTGCAATCTTCCTCGGTGCTTTCTTCTTGCATTCCTGCGCCTTCAAACACTCCCTTGAACCAATCTTGCTTCTAAGCCTTTTCAGTGGCATGATTGAAACGTCTTCGTTTTTTTCAAGCCATAACTTTACAGGTGAGCGGAAATCGAAGCTTGCAAGATCAGGCATATTTATTGCAATAAATATGCATTTGCAAAGTGTTTCTGGTGAAATGCTGCTTCTCCCATCAGTTTTGATCTTGTTGTATGTCGAGATCAGCCTTTCTACATCGGCCGATTGTGGTTTTGCTGCAATAATTCTAGCAAGAGCCAAATGTAATGACTTCGTGCTCTTGTCTCCTATTATGGCCTTTAGCAAAAGCCTTGGGTCAGAATTGTTAAGCTCTGTCATCTGTCCAACTTCGAGGCAAGACTGCACAAAATCAGCCAAACTTTGGTCAGGAACAATTGCTGCATGGAGTTTTCTCAAGTCCTCTTCTTTTGCTGATGGCAGGTTTTTAATAGCAGCAAGGTCTGCAAAATCTGTATCATCAAATCTTTGTCTTAGGAATGTATTGATGCTCAGAAGTACTTCATTTCGAATGGCATCATAGCTTCTTTTTTCTGATACATTGAGATTATGTATGTTGCTTCTTCTTCTTTTCTCACGTAGGGTATATCCATGAAGGATCTTCTTCCCATCTTCCTCGCTAACATTTGCAACCAGGTGCTCTTCAAAGCCACCAATAAGGGCCTTGCCATCATTTAGTTGCTGCAGTCTTGAGATGAATCTCTCTAATGCTTCTCCAATGTCAAAAACCATCACTTTATCGCTTTGTACTTTCTTCTGAAATCGGCTGAACAAAGAGGTCACGTCGACCATAAAGCATATCAAGCGCAGAAAGTCAAAATCTCGTAGCGTCTCAAAAAATCCTTGTTCTTGAGGCTCAGTGCTCTTGTTGAAGTAAGTCATCAGTGCGCACCAGCTTGAAATTAAGTTGTGAAAAAGTTGTGCTGTGTACTGGGTCCATCTGACTTCGAAAAAGCATGGCAGTCTCAAGGCCCGCAGATCGTTTTCTTGTGCCACCTTTCTAAGCTCTCTCCATCTTGTACCATGTTGGTGGAAAAAAGTGGACACAGCACTAGCTTCTCTAATTGCCTTCTGCACCTCAGGAACACTTTTTGTCACAGACACCCAGGCAAGATTTGATCTATGACAAGCACACCAGAGTTTTAGAAGGGGAAGGTCAGTGGAACTTTCTTTTCTCATTTCATCTAACTTGGACCAAAAGCCATTCTTTACACCATTGTTTTTGTTTTCACCATCTGAAGCAAGTGATGACACCTTTCCAAAAACTGTATCCCAATCTAAGGTTTGGTTGAAAGCTGATTGGATTGCCATTAAACTGCCACGTGCTCCTCTTTCTGGCGGTTCGGAAAACCCAAGAAAAATCAACTTATCGTTTGCATTCTTTTCAACAATGTGTGCCATTACATGCTCGTTGTCCAGTTGCATTCTGTCGATGGATCCATCAAACCTTAAACTTACTGCAAGGGATTCATCTATTTCTGCACGCATGATGGGTTTATATGAGTCCACAATTGATGTTAGCAGTTCATTGTAGTAAACAGGATTGATGTATCTTAAATCAATTTCGTTAGGTGAGAATGGTCGAAAAGAGTCCATCTGGAACTTTTCGCTGATTTTATAGGCAGCATGACGTGATGGCCAGGAATAGGCGCTCAATGTACCCCTCTTTGCGTCGTTGTAGATCGTGTGCATTAACTTTCCAACATAACTTAACTCGTTCTTGTTAGCAATTGTCAATGCATTGTCCATTGGAGCCGTAACAGCCAATTCTGATGGTGAAAGGACACGAAGCCTGTCGGCCTTTAAACACTCCACGTGCACTTTTGACTGCAAGTGGTTATCCAGAATTCTTGCTCGGGAGACCACTCCAAGCTCTTGGCATATATCTGGCACCTTTCCTTTTGGCGCATAAATCTTGGCTGTTTCTATGTTACGATAGCATACACTACAGCGTACCAACTTTCTATTTGCGCCTTTGACGGACGGCAGCTTTTGGAAATGATATAAAGCCGGGAGCCAGTATCCGCCTTCTAATTTATTGCCGTCTTTTGGCATCGGCAGTTTTTGGAGCAACGGAAGCACGGAACAGGACCTGAAATTGCCTGGTAGGTGGACCTGCTCCCCTCCTAGATCTTGAATGATCAAGACATGGGAGGGGGTTTTCGGCTATATTTCGGGTAGGGGTGTGCCGCCAATAGTTTCAAAATGGTGCCGTTTGCTCGAACCAGTCTAAAGATAGCCAAATCATCATTTTCATTGGTTCAGCATTGGTCAACTTGTCTTGCTGCTCCGTGGATGTTCCTGCCTCACTCACTGGTTCTCCTGCTTGATTCTCACGTGCACTTTTCTCCTCGCCATTGCCCTTTTCACTTGTCTCTTCTTCTTGTATATTTGCTGGTACGGTAGAAGCATCCAACTTAACTTTTCTTATCAAAAAACGATCCATCTTAAGCAAAGCAAATGACAATCTGATGTGAATCGTGAATATCCAGGGGCTTTCAAAGATTCTAAAAAACATGGACGACTTCTTAAACTCAGTCAAATATGTGGCAATTGCCAAACAGATCATCATTATTATATGGAAAGCATCCGTTAATATGTAGCACCTCTTTAGAGCGGAAATAGTATTATAAAACATATGATCGGACTGGGGATGGAGTCATGCATGACCTGGAGTGGTATTAATTTTTGCCTTTTTTCAAATCCACACTTTCCCCAATTACAGAACCACAGTTTTGATTTACAAAACCACAAAATGAGTCAGAGCCACACTTATTTTAGGCCTTGTGCCCCCGATCAGTCGCCGACATATGGAAACGATCACTGTTACGATCATATGGAAATCACGCTTTAAACTTATCTCAACTATTTCGATATGTCTCCGTACTGTCCCCGTCTGATCGGCGACGTCGTTCAGAAAATGTTTCCATTTAACACCCGTCCCCGATGTGTCCCGAGCCTGTCTCGGCGACGCGTCGCCAACTGTTACGATCGATCGCCGACTGTTACGATTCTAGATTTACTGCTTTGTAAATACCGGGGAAAAAGAACATTGTAAATATGGAAACGTTGTAAATATCTGTAAACTTATGTATTTGTAGATGATTATTCTCTATTTGATTTCTTTTTTTACAAATTTTACTTTTTTTGATAGCAGGCCTGAATTAGCTCTTGTTTTATAGCTATTTTGTATGTTGCCTACTTTAAACAAATCAATGATAATAGAAAAAAAAATGATATGGAAACCAGGCTTTAAGTATCTCCAATCGAACGTCTGACAACTGCATTACTAAAGACAGACTACCTTCAAATGACCAAAGTCGTAACGAATATAGGTATAGACCAGGGGCGCATCGAAAGGAGGGGCTGTGGGGGTTACAACCCTGGCCCTTTTTGGCAAGGAAGGTAATTTTGCCCTGTTCTCATCAGGCCAGTCGATTAGATCGTTAAACATTTTGTCTGAATAGTCAACGTCAGTACAGACTTAAAACCAGATAGATGTCTTTTTACGTTAACTGCTGACTGAATATGTTCACTTA
The DNA here is from genome assembly GCA_964019985.1 of Aurelia sp. 4 Dawson et al 2005. Taxonomy (NCBI): domain Eukaryota; kingdom Metazoa; phylum Cnidaria; class Scyphozoa; order Semaeostomeae; family Ulmaridae; genus Aurelia; species Aurelia sp. 4 Dawson et al 2005. The sequence goes on from OZ026506.1 coordinate 7,976,720, forward strand.
AAAAAGTTGATTCTGTTATCATTATCTTCAGAAAACTAGCCCATTGGCAGATAGTAGTTTACCCCAAGATTAATTTTTGACTCCCTTGAAAACGTGGGAAAATGTACACATATCATGCAATTGCTCTGACTGTCTCAATTGGAAATCCAATATCTTTATGCCCAACTTCTTCCATAAAACCCCTGCCCTTGAAATACCCTAGTTGCGCGCCTGTAGACTGTTTTCAAATGATCCCAAATTCTTGAAAGATTGATATTTTCCTTTCAACTACGAGATTTTGAAGATGTTTTTAAAACTCCTATTTCTTTCTTTAAAAAAAGGAAGAAAAGGGCAGTGGTACCATGGTACCAGTACCAGAGGAGTAGTACCTGATAACAATTTCTTCAATGGATGTTTTTGAAATTCTTGACACAAACTTTAGCGTTTAACAATGCAGACCGTGACACATACGACGGTGACTTCTTCGGGAGTGGCTTGGTCTTGCCCATTGGTCTCACGAGAAACTGACGTACATCTCCCAATTCCTCATACTGACGATAAACTGTGCTGCATTATCAGTTGTCAGCTCCTTCCCCCAACTAGTCGTACCAATGCCTTCAATTTTGGTGAAGCCTGGTACCTTATGAGTTGTTATCGGTAACAAGACTCTCCCTGTCCCCCCTCTAAAAAATATGCCTCAGGTTTTCGTAGCATGGTTTCTTACAGTCCAATTCTTACAGTAAGCGTTTCTTGCAGAGTTTTTTGGACTGTGTTCACACGATGCCGGCACATTTTGAAAACGGTGAAAAATGTGACGGATAGGCCTCCCGTTCACACGAACAAGGCACATTTTTTGCAGGCAGATTTCGAAAACGGTAGATTTTGAAATCAGAATTCTAACCGGTACATCTTGGAAATGGCATCGTGTGAGCACTCAAAAAATGATCAAAAAGAACATTTTTCAATACTTTTGGAATGAGACTAATTAATTCTTAGAGTGTAGGTATATTTCTTTGGCATTAAAGTCTAGCAATGAGTTTTTTACCATCAGATTTCCTACCGTTTTCAAATTGCTCCGGTATCGTGTGAACGCTAGCTCAAATTTTGCTGCCGTCACATTTTTCACTGTTTTCCAATTGTGCCGGCATCGTGTGAAAGGAGTCTTAATTTCTGTCTATGTATGTGAAACTGAAAATCATATTTCAAAAATTCGTCTCAGAGAGATTTACAAGACAGAACAAGATGATAACGAAAGTATACATTTGTTTTATCAGGCTGGCTGGTGACACACTTTCTGCAGCGATGGTGTTTGCTGTTGCCACCAGGAAAAGCAAAGTTGTTCATGAGCTTTGAAGGAGGGAACCTGTGGAGAGGTCGTGCGAGTGGACCATTCCTAAAACGTGACACAAAACTCTAGGGGGGCTTCAGGGTTTCACAGGTTGCATGTCTGGCCAATTTTATCCGACTTGTTTCGCGCATCTCATTCAAGCTTCCTATTTTCTCGAGTTTTCGAAGTCATACATTCCATGCAGTTAACTGAGATCGAAAAACTAGCTCTCGGATGCTAAAGCAATGCATAGAGTGTCTGTGAAAAGAACATGTTGGCAATGATCGAAGATCTGCAGCTCTTATACTTCTTAAGTTATTTTAGCAATGTATTATCAATTTTGCAAGTTTTGAACACGGCCCCTTGTCAAGCAGTCTTTAAGATGGATGGGGCCACCGTGTATAAAAAATCGATGAACATTGAAGATGTTTGTTCAGAAGTGCTTTCGGCTTTTCTGGCTGAGGATTTTCGGGTTTTAGCTAATTTCGGTCCGGTTTTGCGGGTTTTAGTACCAGAGATGGCGCAAGGGAAGAAATGATGGGGGGGGGACGAAAATTGTCAAAGTTCCGACAGCGAGCGAAGCAAGGAAAATTTTTATGGACCACACCTTTCTGATTGGCCCAAATTCGACAAAACTCTCTCAAAACATGACAAGCAAGTTGCAGAAGTGCCAACACTGCAGAGAAATTTTCAAAACTTGAAGTGCCGACAGGGAGCTCAGTGAATTTTTGGGGGGCTCCTGCCCCCAAGCTCCTCCGGTTGCGCCACCCTGTTTAGTACCCCCTAAAGCCCCACTCTAAACTTTTGACGGACTAAAGTAACGAAACCTAACGTAACCCACATGAACGCACAGGTCAGGGGGACGGTAGCCTGCAAGCGAACAAGCCATATTCAAGCAAAAAATCCCCATCATGCAAAGGGCGTACAGGGAGATGAAATATTGCGGCTGCTCAATAAAATGTCAATTGTTTACGAAAATTTCATCCAGCTAAAGACTGACTTCTGCCTGATCACAGATTACATTGCAAAATTTTTCAAAAACGCGCTTGCGCATCAAGACAAGCAAAATGTTCGTGAACAATGTAAGTAGTAAGTAGTAGTTTTATAGTCTTTTATCTAGCCAAAGGCTACTCAAACGACTTTACACCTTACCCCCTGGTCACTATGCTTAGTTGCATATAGCAGGGTGCAGCCACAGACGGCGCTCATAACTACGGACCAGGTACCCATTTATACTCCTGGGTGGAGAGAGGCACAATTTGTGTTAACACCTTGCCCAAGGATGCTATCCTCAAACATGGCCACTGTCGGTTTCGAACACACGACCCTTGAATCGTGAGCCCGACGCCTTACCACTGTGCCACCGAGGCCATAATGGCTTTTTCGAGCATCCCCCGCCCATAGATTTTACCTCCCCGTGCGCTTACAGTAACTCCTGTACATAAAGTTTATTTCACTATTATAAAATTCTTTAAAGTTGATTTTTTCTTTATCAAATAGCTCTACTTCAAGAACTAATGAAGACCAACAATTTACGAAAATTAAAGAAATTACAGTTCTTCATATACACTAAGTAATATTTAAAATATTTTATCTTCATATCCTACAACGACAATTCTCTCCATTCCATTTTTAGCGGTATGATTTGAGAAGGAACACACAGAGGTGGTAATTTTAATGTCAATTGGTAGAGAATTTCATAATATACTATCACGAAAAGATAAATTATCGAAACTATCATTGCCATAAGTAATTGTTTTAGTTAGAGGCAACATCAACAGATTTTTTAATCTTAAATTGTAATCATTGTCCTTTTCGTGGAGCATATCCCACAAAAACGCACGATTTCGTCGTGTTAACCTGTTACAAACTTTTCAAGAAATGTGCCCTTCTTTCTTCTCTGTAACAAATCATTAAAGGTGGATGTATAATGACTGCAGAAACCTCATCATTCTCAACTTTGAAGTCACGGTAAGATTTCAAACCGAAAAATAATTTCAGAAAGGAGAATAAGCATTGTTATATACTTTACCTGCTAGAAAAAGAAGCATAATTATCGCAGCCAACCGTGTTTATTAAATTTGTTCATCCGTAGTCCGCGCTCTTCGTAAACTCATTTGAAAACAAATGAAGGCAAATCTTTTGTGTCATAACGAAGCCTGAACACCGTTGATTGCTCAAACCGCATCTTTTGAAATGAAGGCTCTGCAGCATCACCCCACCATTCGCATGCAATTCAACTTCCTCTTTGGAATTGTGCAACTTGATCGCAGCTCGGGAGATGAGATACGCTTGTCTGAGGAAACTGACGTGGTCACCGGTGCAGTGGCCAGTTTTTGTGAACAAGCAAAGCATATCTCATCTCCGTAACAAAGCTCGCTTTGAAAGAAGCGTCTTCAAATAACAAATAAGCCACAAGCCTCAATAAATCCCAATGCTCAAGGGGTACTCCCTAGCTGTCAATACGGGGGAGGGGGGTTGTCATACCGCTTTTTCCTTGCTGGACCCCAAATATTTAAGTCTAATGTTTCGAGACCAAAAATATGGTTACTTATCGCTGAGGCCCTATGCAGAACGACCTTTAGTGAACGGATCACTGTAATTAAGCGCACCGAATTGCACGATTCCTCCTTTCTTTTAATTTGTGGACCCCAAATATCGAATTTCTGTCAACTATATGCTGTTTTCAGAGGCCCACAAAATTGATTTAACGTAAGATTTTACCCCGTTAAGCTCCTGGGGGGGGGGACTGATTGGTAGCTCCCATTGGACATGTTTGCTTCCATCTTGGTGAAATTTGAATGCAATCAATGTAAAGTCAATGTGGTCTCAAAAACGGGCTCCCTAAGAACCAAAAAAGAATCAGAGGACTGTGAAAGATCTAGGTACATTAAAAAAGATACAACAGAAATCGCACTAAAACACTAACAAAATTGTCAAGCATAACAAAGTCAAAACCTTTTTTAATGATTTTTGAAGATCAAATTTTTCAATAACTGACGTTTTTTAGCCTTTCTTAATCAAGTTAGCAAGGTTTCCTAAATTTTCATGGATACCTCGAGCTCGATAGCCTGTTACCCAGACCCGATTTCAAGGATTTGAAATCAGGTCTGGTTAACAGGCTAGAGCTAGAAGATTTCTCCATGAATGACATAATTGAGTACGCTGCTTTCACCGGAGTTATCTATTTTGCTAGAATCACATGTCTGGCTCTAGTCATATCTTGAATTTTCACAGACTTGGGAACTGCGCAAAAGTTTATCTTATGACATGGCCGGTGCAAAACGTAAGGGGGAACTAATTTGTTGAGCTTGTACACAACTAGGTCAACACTTTTTATCAAGGAAATTTGAACGGGCTTGAACGGGGCAGTAACTTTTTATGAGCTCAAGATATGATTTACTTTTAAATATAAAATGGCTGACCTCGCCAAAATTTCCTGGTTAGTTTCGTGCAAGAAGGATTCATCAGTCATTGACAAAAACTCTTATGGAGATGAACTGCGTTTTCTTATGGTCTTTGGTAATTCATCGGTGGTACTATAGTACTACACAATGTCTGTTGTTCATGAATACTCTCGAGTACCGAATAAACGGGAGGGGGGTGAGAATAATCGGGGGAGTTGGACATGGTTCGATATAACAATAATCGGGGGGAGGGGGGTTGCAATAATCGGAGAAATTGAATGTCTCGAGAAATTGAAAATAGTAGCGTTCTTACGTAAACACGTATCTTTTATATATTTATGTGAACCAAAGAAAAGTGATGTTACTGATACATTTATTTTTGAACTCTGGTTCTGTTGAATGCACTTTTGAGACTTTTTCTTGTGTTTATTCAGAAATTATTTTTACTATCATTTCACGTTTCCAAAAATTAATAAAAGGGGGGTTGGAAGAAGAGCGGGAGGGTTGGGAAATTTTTCAAAAATTTAAAAGCGGGGGGGACGATTATTCGGCACTCGAGAGTACGGGGCATATGCATTTTTTGAGGAAAAGGTGAATGGGCAGTTGTATTTTCTGCAATGATTCGATACGGGGCAAGCAGAGTTTTTTGCAACAATTTTTCTTCTCCACCGGCCATGTAATATGAATTTCTCACTTTCCCTATTACCAGGAAAACATAAAATAGATTCCGTGATAATATTTTGATACAGCAGGAAACACACAATGGTATGGAGTAAAGGAACAACGTCAGGAATGAAGGAAAGGGCGTACGTGTGGGCCATGGAAGGAACCAACCTATCGCAAATGCTCCATTGGTCCATTGGCGGTCAGATTCACCGCATTATGACGTGGATAAGAAAACACCTTGCCTCTGGTACCCACAGAGCCATTGATGAGAAATTCCGTTACACTTGTCTTCCAATCCCAAAAACTCGGAGCATATCGTTAATGGATGAATTCAGTGGCAGAGGCACTGGGGGAGAATGAGGGGGACAAGTCCCCATTCCCACTTTTCTCAAAAGTCGATCTTCCAATTCGTCCAGATGTCTAAAGTAGGATAAGGTATAGTTATTTTGAGAGTTTGATCGACAAATAAGGGCATTTCCGGAAGGTAAACAGGGCGTTTCCCTGGCATAAAGAGGGCGTGGTCATAACATTTTACCCCATCCACCTTTGCCCCCTCCATTTTTTGTGTGGCTAGCGCCACCGCTGGATAATCTATAGCACCATGGGAAACATTTTTGGGATGGATAAAGGATTTTTGAAGGAGAAATGCCCGGAGACGATCAGGTCTCGAAAACAAAAGATTGGAAGGAAAGATTTCAAGTTCTCGGAGATAAAGCATCATTTGATTACAGTAATCTTTCTTAGAAACTGTAGCGAACCGGTAAGAAAAACTATAGCGAATCGATAAGAAAAAGAAAGTTACACAATGCAGTCGATATTGCCCCCGCAGATATTGCTTGCATTCAGGAAACAAACCTCTGTGTGGCAGTCAGGTGCAATGTGATCCAAATGTTGTCAGCGCTTTCGAAAAGGACTTGAATTCGGCAGGAAAAGATGCTCTGTACCAAACGTAGCGTCTTAAAGAATCTGACGGCCGAACTTGTGAGTCAGTTTCTTAAATTTTAGGCCATTTGTCAGCAAAAGTTTCTTGAGCGTTTCTTACATTTCCAATTTAAAAACCGTGAGGTTCCCTTTTTGCGAATTGAGTTTTTAGTCGCAGTTAAGTTGTATGTTGTTAGATTCCGGAAGGGGGGGGGGGGTAACATAACACGTTGAGGGTACATGTGCCGCCCATATGGGTGGGATTTTGGACCCAGAACTCACTAAAGAAGGGTCCCTTTTTCGGCAAATTTTCCTTAAACATAATTGGATTTTGAGAAATTAGCAGAGAATTGTGAAAAATGGGCAGTTTTCCGCCAAAATTTCTATAACAACTGTCGGTAATTAGAAGAGGGAAGCTTTTTGAAAACCGGGTAGCAGAACCCCGTCCATCCGCAAGTCATGCCCCCGCCGGGACTTAGTTGCGGCACTTTCTTTCATGATATTTTGCTCATCATGGTACCATTATTACAGGATAGGCCAGTATTGAAAATTTCTTAAAATTAGCAGATTTCGAGTACTCTGACTGAGTTTCTTACGAGTTTCTTGAAGGTTTAATGACAACTTCACGTTTACTACCTGCGCCCTTGCAATCATTTCAATAACAGGCTTTTTGAAGCCTTTCTAATGTCTGGACGTTACTTACACCATCCAAGTAATATGATGTCAAAGAAAAGATTTAATTCGTCGAAACAAATGGTTTCTCAAGCTATATTTTCCTATAATTGGAGTTTCTGAATTTTTATGGCGATCTGAAAATTGAGTTTCTTGTAAAAAATTCGTGTAAATCGAAACGTTTTCGGTTTGCATAGCAAATGAAATCAGATACTGTCATTTGAGAAGAGCAAGATCAAGCCTCATGTAGCTGCAGAGCCCACGCTCACAGAACAACAGACGATAATTCCGTTTTTACACTTTGATTTGTTCTGTTTCACCATGGTTTCACAATAGCAAGAATGTAGGTTCCGATTTCATTTTGCAGCACGCTAATAGGCGGAAGTTTGAGAGAGAAATTCATGTGACCCCTGACCTCATTATTGAAATAAAGGGGTTTACGCAACCCCATCAACAACGCCAATGCAGTGACGATGCGACAGAGCATTTGTTTAAGAGCATGAGGCAAATCAGGCAAGCTCGCTCCTCGCTGCACAAAGAAACTTTGTGGGGCCTGGGCACAAAACTCATCAGTGGCCCGTATGATGACTTGAGTGGACTCAAGGCCGCCAGAGGCACCGGGGCAGCACCGGGGCAGGTAAGGCCCTTTTCAAAAACACCTTTCTTGTATATCCGCTTATTCTGAAACTTTTGACCTATTGAGCTTCTGCCAATGCCCTCCACTTCTCTCAAAAGATGTTTTTAGGGGTTCTTTCAAAAACAAGTAAAATGAGTTGATCAGTATACGGCAGCTATGGGAGGATAAGAATTTCCCGAGAAATGCTAAAATGACTGGGAGAGTTGTGTGTCAGCTCTCCAATTTCGCAGTGCCCTTTTTGATTGGCTGCCCCGGCAGCTTCGTCTTCCTTCCGGCGCCTCTGAATGGACTGAACAAGGGTGTTAGGTAGGACACGGATGTTTTGACTGAATGTTTATTTACCTTGTTTTGATCCCTGTGTCTTGTTTTGTTGCCTTGTTTTCAGTCCTGTTTCGTGTTCAACTAAGCGTGGTTAGGCCCAATCGCTCTCGAGTTGTTCGAATAGAGCTCCCTTGTATTTCTGTGCCTTAGTGCGCCTTCGCACAAGAAAGGTTTTTTAAACCGCAAAGGCACAGGAAAATCTTATGGAAAGGTAATCACCGCAAAACTCTCACAAAGATTTTCCTGTGGCTTTGCGGTTTCAAAAACCTGTCTAGTGCGAAGGCGCACTAAGACACAGAAATACAAGGGAGCTCTATTCGAACAACTTGAGAGCATTGGACCTAGCCAGCATCAGCTGATGACAAAACAGAACAGAAAAGAAGACAACAAAGCAAGACACAGGGATCAATAGAAGGTGAATAAACAATCAATCAAAACATCCGTGTCCTTACATCCTTGGTGTCATGAGAAGGCTTTCAGATAACACGAAAGTCGACTTTGGCGCCGCAGAAGATCATGGTTAGCAACGAGTCTTTAATCCACATTTTCATTTATGTGACTTTTTGTGGTGCACTGACAGGCTTCATTGCTATACGCAATCTGTCAAAAAGATGCTTCAAGTGATGTTTCGGCTATAAAGGCACTAGGAGAATTGTTTGATAAAGAGTTTCGCACCCCCCCCCCAACAATATTTCAACTTCGCAAAAAGGAAAAGAAATGAAAACTGGGCGTATCTTTATCTGCTCATATGAAATCAACGAAAAGTCAATTTGTCTATGCTCACTTTATAAATAAGCCAAAATGCTTCATTCTCATGAGGAATGTCTCTACAATATAGAAGCATATGTGCCTCTATTTGTTAATGGGTGAAATGCGAAGGTTTTTTTGCTGAGCATTTACTTCATCTGAGCTCTCTTCATCTGAGAATTATCATGTAAACCCGAAAGGCATCAAGGTTTATCTATCTACGCAAAATATTCTCTCAGCAGCCATGTCTCAATCACAACTGTAAGCCTATTCAAAAGCATGCAAGAGCATTCAACCCCCCCCCTAATTACTGCCCAACCCAGAGATGATTCACTTCGTTTGTAACACCATATTGGGAGCAGCAAGGCATTTCAGAATGCAGCCAAAGGTCCTACACTTCCTCGTTCCTTGTAATGAATTTCACCTCCGGTAGGCTACAGTAAGGCCCCACATTTAAGAAACCACCTAAAAGAAACTTTAAGGATTCCGAGAAATGATTAGCCCCCTTACTCATAAGCAACACTGGAGGCTCCCACCCAAAATAAAATTTCCTGTATTTTGATTGACATTGAAGTCCTGATATGATGGTCTGGGAACGTTTCAATTCATGTAGAGTATATAAGAAATCGCTGCCAAGACTCCTTACATTTAACAGCTTTTTATCCAAATTTTAATTGGCATTCATGACAATCATTGATAGAATACACATATGGCTAACATATAAATAAAAAGCCAATGCTATCGTAACTTACTTTCCAGGACTTTCCAAAAAATAGACTAGGAAGTCAAGAAACTTGAGCCTAAAAATGACAAGTATCAAAGATATATGAAACATTTTAGCCTAGGGTGTGAAAAAGTAGTTTCTTAAATACGGGGCTTTACTGTTCCTCGCTACGTACAGTTGTTGCTTCTATTCTTCAAGTTTATAAATTTTCATATCTCATTATCTTTATGAAAGAGTCTAAGTTTCAAGTTTCATATTTCACCCAGTCTTTATGATAGAAAAGGCTCCCGAAGGCGTAAAATAGCATATGGAATTTGCCAAGAAAATACTGTAGGAATGAGGAATGGGAATTCTGTGCTTTGACTGAGGGATTTTATGAACTGAGAATGGGTCTAGCAACAAAAAAGCGATGGGCAGGGAAAAGGTACAAAAACAACTGACGGTTCATCAATAGTGACTGAGATTCCCAAGAAAGTACCAGACAAAAAAGGGATCGAGGAGCTCCCTTCAGGACAACATTACAATGAACTGAAAGTGAAAAAAGGCGAGGCCTAGTTGGGCCGGTGGAACAACAGTTTAGAAAAATATTCACATCAAAGCAATGAATGTTCAAATGGTGAATGACGAAAGAGCAAACCCACATAAAATGTTAGGCATTACCCACAAGTGGAAGTCGATCTCAAAGTTAATATCACATGGGATTTGCGAAAATGCAGAGATCCTCATGGAAAACATTTGAATTGTTGCTCTTTGTGAGCATTTGCACGGAAGATCTTCCCGGGGGGTGCACTGCACATATTTTGGGTACGGGGACGTGCCATTGGGAAGGGCATCTATTTTCCAGATATTGGTATAAAGAACGGTATCAATTTTCACAATTTTGGTATAAGGAACGGTACCGATTTGCAAGATTTTGCTATGAAATATAAGGTCGGATATACTTTGTCGAAAAATTGGTATAAGTTCGGGTCGGGTATACGTTTTCAAAAAATTGGTATAAGGAACGGGTATGTTTTTGAAGCCTCGATGGCAGGTTCCCGACCAAAATCTGGTCAAGTGCACCCCCGGGAAGATCTTATTTGAAACAGAATACATTGCAGCATATTTCAGAGCAAGAAACAACGTCTACCGACTGCTTCCAAGCCGAAGGACTATTTCAGGGAAAATATCTGAATTGGGGCTTGGTAACGCTTACTGGCATGCCAAGTGAAATTTCGTGGTACAACTTTCTGCAATCTTGCATCAAAGTTTGTCGTCAAACTGAGATGCCTCCTCTACGAAAAACTGCACCGGACTACTTTCGCATTTCACCCAACTAAAGTAAATAGAAACATGATATTCTATAAAAATTAACTACAGAACCACCAAGGAATAAAAAATACAACCAATTACAAAAATAAAAGAAATCAACGACACTTGCAATGAGCTTGCTATACAAGGAACAAGAAACTATACCTCATTAAACGGAAGAATCAAGGCATACGTTTTCACTAGAAAGAAGACGAAATAAACCAGTTTGATAACGAAATTTAAGAGACAGGAAGCAAACGGCCCTACGGTGGCCAACCGCGAGAAAGGCTTCTAAAACTAATGGAATGGAAGAAGTTCTAGTTGTGTTGATTTCCTAGAACGAGAATTACGTAGATTTTATATGGAGGCGTCCTTGTAAATCATGTATCAGACTGAAGGGTCGACCTACTTAAAACATGAGATATGACATAAACCACAAGAGGAAGTCTGGACATTTTCTTGGCTCGGCAGAATAGCTCCTTGAAGGATTAAGAGTGTTTTGTATCATTGTTGCCATTGGGTATCAAGTCAACATGATTCAAGAAGAAATGATAACATGATTAGGCTGCCTAAGCACTGGGCGAGGGATCTTAAAACTATAACGACATAGGAACCATCTAGTTATTCAAGTTGACCTCGACCCCTAACATTTCTTGTTCAACATGACCAAAGATTTTAGCTTTGCAAACACTTTTCAGCTGGTCAGCAGCAAAAAACATTTGCCAAGCAATGTTCTCCAATGAGGCCAAACATACAAACATGTTGCTTCCAACAAGCAGAAAATGTTTTTTAAATCTATTAAAACTGGTTTCGGAAGAATTCTACTTAATCATGTTTGTCGAAAAATGATATCACTTGTCAAAACAGGAGCAAATTGCTTGAGAAACCAGTCTCAAAATTTCTTCTTATCCAGTTGCTCGAAAAGTTTAATGACAGTGAAAAGAAAGCTTACTGACAATCTCCCTGATAAAGTTAATGGCCTCAAAAGGCATCTATAGATCATTGCCAAAGCTAAAAAATTCTTCTCTTATACTTCCAAAAAATGTTTGATGGCCTTGAAGCCACGATTTAAATGAGAGAGAAAGTAATCCTATGAAACCTGATTATCCAAAATAATCGCAAATCCAGTTCATCACAATTTACTTCTTTTTGGAAATCTTGTTCAGAAGCTCACCTGTGAAAAGGAAAAAAAAACTTGTCTTGAATTTGTTCAATGCACGCACTTGTTGGGGAGATGAAGTGCTGACCCTATTGTTCAGACACATTTTGGTTCGGCTTTGTTGAGAGCGAATCAACGTTGGCGCTCACGTTGTCATGCGCATCTTTCCCTTTGTTTCGATCTCTTGTTTTCAACGGTCAAGCTGATTTGCATATTACATAATCGAAGTAAATCGTTACTACGCATGCGATCTGGAGCCCTTTTAGGGGGATTCCTCGAGGCTCACAACTTTGCCTCTTCATATCCCCAACAAGGACCAAACTGACGAGTATGTGACGAAACGCGTGTATGGTCATTCGACGTTGTCTATTACTGCAGCAATTAATCTGTTTTCTTTCTTCAGGATTTCAGATTGATCCGTTGTTTCTATTACAGGTTTTGACAATTTTCTCCCCAGTTACAGCTTAATTTGGTAGTTATTCCTTACAAGAGATAACAGTTTTCGTTCCGCAGATCACTGCGTCTAATGCTGCGCTTCTATTTTAATACGCATTGAGAAGGAGCTTATGAGAACAAGGTTATATATATTAATATATATAAAGCTTCAATTTACGAATATTAAGACAATTAGTTTTCCCTAAGAAATATCCGCGAGATTAAATGAAAAGAAACTTTGGAGAAATCACCGAAGATTATTGCGTTGATAATCTCCATAATTTCTTTTGACGCTTTGACACTTCAACCATTTAAAACTGTCTCTAAAATTCAACTCTAATTGGGGGTGTCTGATTTATCAATAGCAAAAAACTGGGTGTACCAAAAAAGCAGGCATTTGAACTTCACAGCATGAACAGGGTATCCCAAAGAATTGTGCCCCGTTTGCATGGTAGCTGTGGAGGAGCTGTTCAATCATCTTGGTTTTTACACAGTTACATAGGTTAGACTTCAACTTAGAATTTGAGACCTTGTATGGGTCAATCTGACATGTAGTTGCGGATTTATGGCAGGGAAATGGCAATATTATTGGTTGCTTCAAAAACAACAGCTTTATGGTTCTCCAGCAATGTCAAAATGAAGTAAATTTTCAAAGAAAGGGTTCTAGCATCGTATTAAAAGTTTTGCAAAATCCTTTCAAAGGGTTAGCAGTGCTGTCTATTCTTAAGAGAGCACTTTCTACCTCTTAGAACATGTAGTGAAAGTTTAAATACGATGCTATAACTCATTCTTTGAAAACTTACTTTATTTTCACATTGCTAGGGGACAATGGGGGTGCTGTTTTTGAAGCAAAAAACAAGGACAGATTTTGTAATACAATAGCATCAGCTGCTTTGGTTTACACCTCCATTCAAAGCGATTAGCGAATGCAGACAAAAGAAATTCTTTCAACCAGAAATTCAAAACAAACGCAGCCGCAAAGTTGCCCTGAAACCAGTACGGCAAACTCTCACTTGGTGCGGGCAAAGGGAGGCTTGTAAGAGAAATTACGTGCTTAAGAAGAAAGAGGAAGGGTAAATCTAAAGTTCTGTCTCGCAGATTTGGTCTATTTGACTCAGAAGTTGAGGAATAACTGTTTACATTTGAGCAATGAATATGCAAGAATCGTAATGCCCTCTGGTCGGCTTCTAAATCATGTAAACAAAACCATCGGGACAGAACTTTAGATTTACCCTTCTTCTTTCATCTTAAGCACATAACTTGTATGTGCCACAACATGGTATGTTACTGGAAACTTGTTTCTGGAAAGTTGCTTCCGAGATCTACTTTGTTTCACAAGTGTTTGTTCTTATAAGAAACTGGAAAAGTTCCAGGTCATTAGTTTCTTGTACCTTGGCGAATAAATTCAAAAACGTCATCTTGTTGTTTCTTATGAGTTTCTTAAATGCGGGCTTCTATGCTGTATAACAACATGAAACTACAATTTTTAACTTACCGCATTTGGCTCGCTTAGCAACTTTTACTTTATGCCCCTTTTCACAATTCTTTTTCATCATCTGGCACTCGTTGAGGTACGTTACTCCATCTGAACCACACACAGGCGCTTCTCCATCTGGACAATATGCAACACAAGTCTTACCTAGAAAAATAGATTTATAAGATTAGTAAATCTCAGAATCCGTCGAAACAGGCCTAAAATCCTTCGCCAACTATGCTAGAAATTCAGCATGACCATGTTGAAAATTAAAACACTATTTCTTAAATGATTTATGAAGAAGTTATCGCGCAGTGGTGTAATCCTCTAATTTTGCAGCCTGAACAGTCAAGCGGAGTGGACTCGATACCCGGTAGGACCACCACTTGAGCGTCATGCCAAGGGGATCACAAACTCGACTAGCTTCGAAGATAAGTAAATTTCTTATTAAGTCCACTAGGATAAAGAGATTTTAAGTTAAAGATTAAGCGTTTCTCGAAGGTTTTGCGTCTGGTGATATCCAACACATTTTTACATATTTTTATAGAGGCAGTAAACATATTTTTTTCGAAAATCATATGTCTAATAACCTACCACAGAGTTTTCGTCCCTTCTTTCCTTTGACTCTTTTGATAAGAGTTCCCTTTCTGCATGCAAATAACTTTAATTCGCATTCACTTGGATGCCATCGTCCATCGTTACCACAGATTGGTCGATATGAATGATATGAAATTGGACAATGTTCAGGACACTGATTTTTCTCTGCAAGATACGAAAAGTGCATGATTATTTCTGATGAAAAAATCACTCATTTTTCCGAGACCTTCATCCAAAAAGTCACAAACACAAAGATCAGAAAAATCGCAAAATCGCAAAAAATAGCATCACAAAGAAGCATGGACAAATCGAGAAATCGGAACGCAAAATCACGCAAAAATCATAAATGAAACACCGAAGAAATCACATACACTATCCAGATCCAGAGATTTAATTTACATTTGAGATTTACATCTGGAATTTCTCATTGCTGCGGTTAAAGTCATGGAAGCCAATCGGCCTTGAAAATGAGGAACTCCTGGCTCACAGTGAAAGGTTAGTTGATTCTTGGCGTGAGGAAACATTCATCTGGATACTTCCGGCCTTTGTTCAAGACTAGTATCACAGAAAAGTCGAATTTTGAGAGGTCTTAGCATCGGAGGTTCCACCGGCAGTCTGCAAGCAAGCTACCATTGCCAGGAATTCGTAGAGTGTTACTATGGCTTCAAAAAAAGACACGAAATCTATGGGGGGGGGGGGACTTCGTCCAAATTTTCAATGTCCATGAGTCGTAGTTTGAACGTTCATCAGTCTATCAATTGCGGTAACTACGAATATGCAATCAGTCTAGAAACCTACCACACTTTCCGATTTTGATGAGCGATATTTTCTTGTTTTGGTTGCATGAATAAAGCTTCAATGCACAGACACTGCTGTATGTTTTATTGTCGGCTGCACAAACTGGTGCATAAATGTCTTGGCATGCAATGGGGCATTTGGTCATCTTTTCTATAATCAAAAATATGAAATTACTGTAATGAGTAGCGATTCGAAGCAGTAAATACTCGATTCGCATGAAATTTTCTAACAGCATAGCTTCCAGATATGTAAAATGCACATACTTACCGGTTTTGTTTGTCCGGGAAATTATAAAGCACGAGCTATCAAAAGTACAGAATATAGCTTGCGAGGTCTTTGCATCAAGACCGAGGGCTTTACGCTTTCCAGTACAACAACAAAACCGGTTAGTATGAGATTTATTACCTGATAGCCTCCAATTTTGACACGTATCACTTTGTCAAACACATTTTGTTACTGTCATGTCGTTTAAGTTTATTGCAAATCTTACAGACCTAAAGCAGTTACTGTGGCAACAAAAATAGTCCTTGTATCGTATTATACAAGGCCACGTGAAGCCAATGGGAATGTGCAATTTACCAATAAAAGTGGCACGATTCTGCATTATTGCCTCGTTTTTGCAACTTCAGACAGGTAATAAATTGGTGCAAAAAGCTGGAAGTAAAATTCTGTGACCTATTTCTTTTCACTGAATGACAATACTTCTAGGAATTATGATTTATCTAAATCTTTTTACAATTTTTCTTGAATTCCTAGAATAGAAGAAAACACTCTAAGTGATAATAATAAAGCTTTCAGAAAAGTTTTAAGGTAGAATTGCTGTGAAATAGCTAAAGTTTCCTTGGAGCCATTCAATCTAAAGAACTGGGTTATACAATTTTATACCATGCTGCTTCAAGGTTTACAGCCTAGTCTCATTCCACAAGAACCCTCAAGTTATGCTCATCTAATTTAGTTGAATGGTTGTTGTTATTGTCACTCCACTGAGGGACTCATTTCCCCAGAGCTGCAATCACAGCAAAAAATGTTTACCAGTGACGAGTTTCTGTACAGCAAGAACGAGCCTTTACCAACGTCCTAATCCCTCGTTTTATGGTACTGCAGTTCTAGAAAACTGACTTTTGAGTATTTCAGACCCGGTGGTCGTGAGAAAAAAGTTTAAAAGTAGAAAGTAGAAAAAAGAATCCTAAACGAACGATAGCTTGATACATCTGGCAGATGTTGGAATGTACGCAATAGTGATAGAAGCTCCAGCGCCACTTAATCACACCTTCAGCAGAAAAGCAGGATCAGTACGGAGCTTGACCGTTTCTACAAAGCGTAGGGAAATGAGTTGTAGTTTTAGCGTTATTACTTCAGACATAAAGGGAAACCACGTCTAACTAGGACTTATGCTTTGTCTCAGTATCTCACAAATGCTTTTGAAGAAGCGAAATACAAGAGCAACTATGGCTGATAAAATATTGTTTTTTCTTGGAAGTTCATTTCCGAAAACTACTCGAACTTTAGACTGATGACGATGAGTCTCTTGTTGCCCTGTGCTCTTTGACTTGATGATGTCGCTTCAGGCAATAGAGACTCATAGTACTACTATGAAAAACTTGGCCCAATTTAGGCCCAAACTTCGCAATTCCTAACGTACCAATCAGATTGCGAGATTTGGTAGAGAACAATGATGTCGAATTCTCGATTCTAATGATGCTGTTGACTAGATTTTGAACAAAGTTGCTACGACAGGTGGCTGAAGTTTTCTCTGGTTTGTCTTGGTCTTAAAACATGGAAAATGTAGCGTTGAAAGACTTGTTTTGCACTCATTAGGTAGAGTGAATTTCCTTCTTCAGATTTATACCAAGTTTCTTTGATGAAACGCCATCTTAAAGTGGTTTTTATCGCATTTTCTTTCCGAGGAATGCCCGCTGAACAGCGCTACGGCAGTCGTTCGATCATGATTCGATCGATCGAATCATGATCGAATGCAGGAGATAGGGCCGGGTTTTTCACTGTTTCATTATGAGTCCCTCTTGAGCAAGGTTTACCGCAGGGATACAAGGGACTCATCGTCATAAGTCTACTCGAACTTGTCATTGCACTTTCAAAGTTATAAGTCCTCTCATACAGTTGGGTTGGTTATGGCCCGGGGGGGGGGTACTCTCAATGTGGCCTTACAGGGGGGTCCAGTCGGTTTGAGGGTTTTACTGAATGGCTACCAAATGACGCTATTTGTCAACCAAATACTACCAATTGGAGATATTCTTAGATTCCTAGCCACTTATTATGTTTCAACCCGGTACGCTCCTCCGGACGCCAATTTAGTCATTACAGCATTAATCGTAAATGAATTTTGAAAGTTTTCTTGCTTTGTTCTATCGGTTTTGCAATGAAAAATCATGAAAAACCGTAGAAAATTTTCATTACTAAATGCTGCCAAATGATCCAGTTTTCAAGTTCGTGAACTACCATTTGAGGGTTTTTGTAAAAAGATACTGCCATTTGAGGGTATTTTTCAAAATTTTTGCTTTGACCCTCTTTAGCACTGACTGGATCCCTCTGTCAGGCCATAATGGGAGTACCCCCCCCGGGGGTTATGGATACAAGGGGGCAGAAGAGTTAAATTTTGAGTTCAAACTTGTGCAGTTCACGAGAAAATGAAATGCCAATTTGAAATAGTCTTTCAGATGCCACAAAACTGACCATACTAACATCTCAAAAGGAATTGCTAGAATTCCCAGAAGACGTGTTGTATCAAGATAATTCTTCTTTACTCTATTACTACCATCACCTTCAACACCATTACAGGCTGAGAATAATGGTCAAAAATCATAAAACGTTGACTTACTGCAAGGTCCTTTTTTACTGAAAGCCAATATTTTCTTGGCAAGTTTCATCTGACATGCAACCCTCTTATACTGACAAATGTTTGGGTATGTCTTCTCTTTCTTTGTTGACATGTCGACAGCACAAACGGGTTTGTAGTTCTTCATACATGATCTGGGACACTCTGAAAGAGAGAAATGGAAATACCGTTATCTATAGAGAGAAAGAACAGGGAAGAAAATAAACTTGTAGCCAGAGAGAAACTGTTGAATCGTGCAAGCGAAAAACAAACCAATCTTAAATCCTGAAAGGAGAGAATACGTTAGTAACTGAAAGAAATAAGCCAACTTGATAAAAACTTCTCGTGATACAGCCACATCCCCATAACATACTCCTTCGTAAGAAACTGAAAATATGAGCCAACACTGAAAGTTTCTTAAAATTATCAGATTTTTAGTACTCAGAGTTTCTTATGAGAATCTTACTTGTGCCATAACAATCTTCACATAAACTTCCTGTGCCACTGGGAACACTTCAAAACGAAATTTTTAAGCCTTTCCAGCGTTTAGACATTACCAAAGTACCTTACCAGTAACTCTTAATCACAGGAGCCTTCAACAAGAACGAGATACGTCTTGTTAACGGTAGGAGCAATGACTACATTTACCCAGAATCACAGCAAAACATTTAAAACAGACCCAAAACCAAGGAAAACATCCACAAACATAACCTAGCAAAATGTCGCAATTAACTAAATTCATACCCCATTTCATAACCTAGGCAGGCACATCTATGCTACAAAAGTTCATCCCTCAGAAATGTGTGCAGTGATTCTTCTCCACAGCTAACGTACACCATCATGCTGTGGCATCACAGTTTCAAGATTTTGTTCAAAACACATATTTTTTATAAGGAATTGCTTACAAGAAATTCAACTCTCCACTCTGAGAGTTGAGTTTCTAATAAGCAATTTCTTACAGTCTGTTATTTTGTTTCACTTGTTTCCTGTAACATAGAGCTCAAATCTTTAAAAAGTGGAGTGCAAAATTTCATTACATTTTCATTTGAATTAAAGTGCTTGAAAGGAACTTTGAGTAATATCCTGTGAATCTGCCATAGCAATTTTTTTATATTTTGATTGGTTTCAAAGTGGTGGCATTCATTGATTTTTCAGGTTGTGGCGCCATCAAATTTCTAAATCCTTATTTATGTTTCCAACCGGAACCTTCATGAACTATGCTTTTCTTGAAGCTTGTTTCAACTCTCCTCAACAAATTTAAGATTTACAATGATTTTGATTTTTATAAACTTTTCCATGAATTTCTACAAAAATAATCAGGATGCTGCCATTTCGAAAATAATCAAGATATGAAAAAATCGCCCTGTCTAAAACATTGGGGAGAGGCTTAAAACATTGTTTTGAAATGTTCTTGAGGGCACAAGTAGCAAACATGAAGATTTTTATTGAACCCTTTATAAAACTCATAAGAAACTCTAAGCATTCTAAGTCTGGCAATTTTAAGACACTTTCAGTACTGGCCCAAATTCTTTCTTTGTTTCTTATAAAAAATATGTGTACAGGAGTGACATTCCTCAGAACACATGTGCAAAAACTCGTGATTCTCCTCCCGCTCATGCACTACAGTCGTGGCCAAAAGTTTAAGACCACATTTTTGTCAACAACGTTTCTTGACGTAACGAAATAGAGCCCTAGCGCTCTACCTATTTTACTCTCTTAGAGCTCGTTTGAGCCAACTTTCCATGTAGATTCCGAATTTCTATGTTCTTCTTTGAATTTCTGCGCCATTTTGCTATGACGTCACAATGAAATGAATAGAAATTCTCGGAAATTGTAGTGGTTCTGCCGACAAGGGGTGTGACCCGAAAATTGTGTTACTGAGCTGGATTTTATATCTATATCTATGGAAAATTCATTTCTTTGATTTGTTTGCCAACCATTGAAACCTTACGAGCAATATTGCTTCAGAGAAAGCAGTAGTGGATAGCCTTCGGTCCAAAGCTTTGGCCAAAAGTTTAAGACCAGCATTTTATTTTTAGTTTGAAGTAACAAATTGCATAGTTATTCGAATCAATAATCAACAATTCCTTTATAATTCGAATTATCGAATTTCAAAGGCTCCTACATCATAATCACAGGACTCTTTTCACACATTTCCAAGGGTGGTCTTAAACGTTCGGCTAAACTGAAGGCTCTTACTACTATTTACCCTGCAGCAATGTTTTCCATAAGATTTCGATATTTCACAAAAAATCATGAAAGTGAATTGTGCATAGATAGATGTAAAATCCAGCTTAGTAACACAATTTTTGGGTCACACCCCTTGTCGGTAGAACTACTACAGTGTCTCCGAATTTCTATAAATTTCATTGAGACGTCATAGCAAAATGGCGCAGAAATTCAAGAAAACAAACAACATCGAAATTTGGAATCTTACATGGAAAGTTGATCTAAACAAACCCTAAGATGGTAAAATAGGCAGAGTGCTAGGGTTCTGTTTTGTTATGCCAAAAAACGTTGTTGACAAAAACGTGGTCTTAACGTGGACAAAAACGTGGTGAACTTTTGGCCACAACTGTATAATGTCACAGTTTCATAACTTTGCCTATTATCCATGTTAACAGAAGCTGGAAAGTAAGAAACAGCCTTTGATACACATAAAGGAATAAGACCCTTAAAAACAACCCCAGGCCTAGTATAAGATAAACTCCATTGTCGAGCTGTAATCTTATTTGACTTCAAAGGTTTCTTAAACCAGCATTAGGATTAGGTCACTGAGTTGGAGATAAGTAAGCATAATTTTGAAAGAGGTATCTGACCCTGATAACACTGTGATTCACCTAAAGAAAGTGTGTTCAAAGACAATGTCAAACCTCAGAGTTTTGTAACAAACAACTGAACATGACAGCATCTCCAAAGGAAAAGAGTTCAAAACAATATTTAACTCTACACCATCCAGAACAACTTAACTTATCCTTGAAATTGAATATTACCCAACCCAAGGAAAGGTCTCACCCTAATGGAAAGGTTTCACCCCAAGTTGTTTTTAAGGAGGCTTATTCCTTTATGTACACAACCTAACTGTTTTACTTCTTTCAAAAGGGATAAATATCATGAAAAGCTCTCTGTTAAGCTTTATGGCTTATTCAATTTTGGAGGTTCTAATAGCAGCCAAGTGAGGGAGCATATCAGAAGCCAGATGGGGGTCTATTTGCAAAGTCAAATTTATGGCCTTGCAGAGGATAAAACAGGTTAAGGTGTGAGCATCAAGGAATCACCCAAAACGGGCTCCAGGTCGCATGTGCACTAATGGTTTACTTCAATGACATGATATACAAATTAGATTGACCGTTGAGAATTAGAGCAAGAAACAATAGTATCGATCCCCATGACAGTGTGGGCCCCAGGATTGATTTGCTATCAAAACGCTGAAACACAATGTTAGAACACAAAAGGGTCAATAAATTGTCTCCCCAACAAGGCCATAATGGATTCATAGGACATTTAGCTCATATTTTTTGTACCAACATAAAAGAATTTTACAAGTTGAAAACACAAATTAAAGGCAGGTATCAAAACTCAAACAAATGTTCCATTGAAAAACTCTTCTGTAAATTCTTGTACTTGATATGAAAATTGGAATGCAAAAGAAAAAAGGTCTAATCAAACCAGTATCACAAGTCATAGCACAGAAGAGAGTCATAATCCACTTTACATATATATCTTGGTTGTTACAGTCTTTAGCTTCAACTTGCAAAAGTCATTGAAGCCTGGGTCATTTGCACTGCTGAGATAGGAGTTTTTCATCTCAGCATCCAGTATGTCTGCGTTACTAGAGTCACTGGGAAACATGTTTTCACTGTGTCCTTTGAGTAATTCTCATATGTTGAAATAGCCCAAATGACCTGAGCAGCCAACTGGTAACGGAGCCTTTTGGCTCCATTGTTTGAGACTCAGATCACTGTTTATTTTCATGACATATATGAAAGCCTATCATTTTATTTTTGACAAAATCAATTGACAGGCTCACAAGAGATCAATGTAGATGTTTACTGTAAGAAATGTTACAAGCGAAGTTTCTGTGATACATAGAGGAAATGCTAATCCCTATTCAGCTTTCAAAGCATGACATACATTTTAATCAATTCACCAAAGGCCCTTAAACTATAAATTGAAAACACGTTTGAAGATTATTTCCAAGAGCTAAAAGTAAACTTCAAACATAAGTCCCTCAAATAGCGGCTGCTACATGTATAAATAATATTAAACAGCTGTAAGCAATGACAATGTTATTTAATACAAAGTGCAAATAAAGACATACAAGAAGAAATTTTTGAGCATTAAGAATCTAAAATAAAAATGAAAGAAAAATGAAAAATGCATTGATTTAGAGATACTCACCACAAGATCCTGGATGTAGCAATTTCAAATCAACTTTCTGTTCACAAATATACTTTATTAGGTGACAAGCACTTGTATATGTTTTGCCATCTGAACCACACACCACTTCACCACCACTTTTGCATTCTTTTGGACATTTTGTATGCTGTAGCCCTGTAAAAATCAATTAATCTAACTTCTTAAATTGATTTTCAACTTTCATAAAACTTTCCTTACAACCAATTTTTGATTTGACAAGGAATCATTGCAAAAGTTGTAATCATAAAAACATCAGATTAACACACTTTGGGGACTGTTGACAGTTTATACACAATACATATATCACTTTTTGATCACAGCTTTTGGTTCAGCACTAAGACTTTACTGCAGATTTATCTTTTCATGCTCAAAGTGTTTGAAATGCTAATTCGGTGACAATGACAAAGTTTTAGGATATTAAAGAAACTGACTGCAGAAATCATTCAGGCCGTGCATAAACAGCCAAAATTTTGGACACCAGTAAATTGGACAACAAAGTTTAGGATGTTTTTAACCAGAATAAGGACAGTTTCCAGAAATTTCAGACAATTGAGGGATGGTAGGGTTGCAATGCATATACTTTTGTTTATTTCGCACTGAAAATGTCACATTTTTATAACCAGCCAACCATCCAGTGACACAGTGCTGCACGGTAAAGTTTAGGTTCTGACCTCATTTTTAAAGTGTTCATATTTTCAATTCTCTCTTTATTACAGGCAATTTGAGAATAATCTTTTTTCCAGTTGCAGGAAGAAAACATTTTTTCATGCCTTGGTTCTCACTCCCCTCCAAGCTCTCCTCAAGTGCTGGAGTAGAGCTGTAGAGGCTCCTAAAAATGTTTGAAAGAGAAAACTGCTCTCCTTGAAATCAATCTTTCTGTCATCTTCCATTTATTCATTCACAAACAATTCACCACAACATTACTGGAAGCAAAATTTACTACTCTTCTGCTAAGAATCTTATGGTGAGGTCTAATTGTGTGAAGGTCTAAAGAAAAGATTAAATAAGCTAAGTGTTTGAAGACTCTTGGTAGGCATTTGCACCTTACACGTTTTTTTATAAGAAACTTGGATCAGGCCTTAGTACTAAATGTTTCTTAATTTCCAAGAAATTTTTGCCATTTTAGTACTAAAAGCTTCTTAATACACCACTTTAATTAAGCAGCTTCGTTTTGGAAATTTGTCAAAATCTCTTCCTATTGTTAATATGAAAATTTTGAGCCCAGATTCGGATTTGGCACCCAAACTTTAGTCTGGTTACGTGTTTTTAAGCTGCTGACAATTGTGATGTAGATTTTACAACAATGTAAAGTTCGAAGAATTATAAGGGATTTGACCGTGAAAAGTAGCTCGGGGTGAAACTTTACATCCCGAGTCATTTTGACGGTCAAATCCCTTAAGAATTTTGAACAATTTCCAAAGCGAGGCTGTTCATTAAAGTGGTGTATTGATTTCTTATTTTTTGAATGCAGAATTATCATTGTGGTTGCTAAACACTGGGGCAGATATGTTTCTGGACATTTGAGCATTGATTAAAGAATAAACAGTGTTGGTTATGTTGAAAACGCAAATGGTTAGATAACATTGCTCAAGGATAAAGGTTCAACGATCTATTTGCTATAATATCCATGCTTTTAACTTTGAAAAGTTTCTTAGTACTTCTCCGACATAATACTAGGGTTTCTCAAAATTCTGGCCATCTTAGTACTAGTTTCTTATAAACCAGTTTCTTATCGAAAAACGTGTACTTTGAAACATGCTGTGTAAAGCAAAAGGCACAATGATATACAGTATACCTGCTGAATCCATGGAGAAGAATGAGACAGCTTGGCTGATTGAAGCAAGGCAAATGATACATGATGACAGAAATGAGTTGGTTTTCTTCATTGTTTTTCTTTTTTTGGTGTGAAGTATGTTTACTCTTTTTCTGCAAGAGAATGCAACAGATTAATCATAGAGGGGGCTACAGTAAATACAGGCGTTTAAATAGCAGTTTTAAGGTATTTTCAAGATTCACACAACATCCAATTCCAGAGAGTCCTCAATTTGCTCTCCGCATTTATCCAAAAGTCTATTTATGCATCACTTCACACGAGGGCTTCAAGGATAAAATAAAATGCTTGACTCTTATTCAAATTCTGAAATGATCTTTAAATTCATGGGCACTAAACTTTTTCAGCTCAATTTCAGATGAACATCTAGACATCCCGTACATCTCTGCATAGGAATAGATGTGATGTTTGAAGGAATGACAAAACCGTTTGTTTCAGTTTTCACTTATCATCAGTCAATCCTACTAGGATTATTTGAACTGAACTTGAACCAGGCAGGGGCCGCTCAAACATTGACTAAAACATGAGCTTTGATTTATCCTTACTTTGACGTTGTGCCTACCAAATAAACACGACATTTTACCGCAAGGCACACAAATTGAATGATGAATCGAAACTGAAAGAAAGGTATTTGGGCCTAGGCATTAGAAAAGAGTGGGTCTACATTCTTTCAGCCTAGAGCAGCGTGAATAAATACACTCATAAAGTCAGTTTTCACTTGAAATGCCTCTAAAACAAACCTTGTTTGTTGTGACCCTCTGTGCGCTTTCAGCTTGACTAACAGAGCTGTGCTTAGTTCTGCCTTCTTGAACCCTGCAGTTCGAATTCACCGACTTGTGTTCCGCTCCGCTTCATTTGCTGCACAACACTTCCTTTTGTGACATCAAGGTTCCAATATTGTCATCATCCAGAAGTATGTGGCCTAATTTATACACGGACGCAGGAACCAGGGGGCACTGTGGGGGGGGGGGGCACGTCTTTCCAAGATTTTGCAATAAACAAAGTAGTGACCTTTTTATTATCAGAAAAATGCCCCTTTTTCTGAAACAAAAAGTACCCTCTACTCAACGCGTCATGCCCCCAAGAAGTTTGAGATGCATCCTACGTCCAAGCAATTTATAGGTACAATTCGCGTGAAAAAATTGCAGAATTGTTGCGTCGCTTGTGTATGCTTGTTGACTCAACTCAAACATTACGAAACCCCAATGCTGGGAAAACAAAGCGTAAGAAACTATCTGCTGTGACAAAGGAAACCCTTGACATACTTTTACTTATTTTCACTTGCTCCCTATACCATCTCTCTACTCGGAATGTAAACTTGAGATAAGGTTTAAGCATTCTATGGGCTCCAAAAAATTGTTTCGGAACGATCATGAGGGCACATGTGGTAAACATGAAGATTTTACAGTTAAGGCTGATTTCCAGTCAGTGCAATCTTCCGATCGGGCGGAAATTCTGTTATTCGCAGGAGAAAATGTCGCTCTGAAATTGAATAGATAGCTACGGCTGAGCAACTTTTTATTGTCTAAAATTCCGCCCGCTCGGAGAATTCAGCTGACTGGAAATTGGGCTTAAGGGTAACTTTTCTCGAGCAGGCAAAGCGAACTTGGAATGGAAGATATATCAACCCGCAAATCATGACATTTTTAATCGAGCATAATCCGTTTCACAGAACGACGGCAGGAGCACGGGGATGAGCGGTCCGATGACGTCAACTTCGTAGGCAGTCAGAAATGAATTTCGAGTCGGAACATCAAACATTTCTCACATCTTTGGAACCAGGGGGCATCGTGTTTTTGCCGTACATGTTTGTACGCAATACAATATGTCTTGAGTCTTGAGCCAATAATATATTATGCATCACTGAAATTGACGTAAATCACAAGAAGTAAAACCTGATGGAGTACCAAATATTTTGTGTAACTCTGGTACAATGTTTGAGAATCACTCTGCCCAAAAATTACTGTGATGAAGTGATTATTTTATGTGAAGAAATATTCTGTTTTGATCGTACGAATTACTAAAAATACAAGCAATCCAGCGTTTTACGAAGCATTTTCAGCGTGGAAAAAGATTAATCCACATGCAAAGGGCAAAGCAGTAGTTCGGCAAATAAAAAATCAAGTAAGAAATGTTCATTTTTAAACGTGGGAACTCATCCTGGGAAAATTAAGAAAATTTTTGATACTAACAGACTTTTAATAACAGTCATCAAAGTTTCCTCAGAAAGTGGCATGATCCTCCCCCTGGATGTTGAAAACATATAACTTTCCCAATTTGTACACCTGTTACCTGTAATTCGAAATTAATTACATTGCAAGTAATTGCAGCATCCAGCCACATCCTATGATTGTTTAATGATTTCCCGTCAAACGCAGCAATCTCTGTTATTTACCTTGTGATCTACTATTTGCAATCAAAATGGCACGGCTTTATGTGGTCAATAAAAATATTTGCTTCTAAGAATACGTGGCGTTATATGGGTGATAAACGTTGTTCTGGTAAAAAAATGCTTCCATTTACCAGAAACTGTCGACTCAAGAAAAAAAAACTCACTACTTTCGTACTTTATAGCTGCTTCAATTTTTGTACGTCACGCAAAAATGGTTTAACACTGTGCCAGCATCAACATATGTTTTCACATTGTTCTTCAAGTGAGATGTCTGTTGATACTTACTCCAAGACATAATTGAATACAAAGCCCTTCAACAGAACGAACTTAATTCTACCTTATTTAAGAAACTCATAAGAAATTTTGTATAACAGCAGGGGCGGCGCCATAAATAAAACATCCAAAGATGTGGAGGGGGTTCCGAGGAAATTTTCAGTTACAAGGTGTACCTAAATATTTTTATGTCATCCTTCGTTGACAATTTTTACCGAATTTAAGAAATCTCAGGGAGGACAAGTCCCCAAAACTGCCCCGTGGCACCGCTTAAGCAATTGGCCATCCCCAAACCCAAGTTTCTTACGGAAATTGTATGTAAAGGAGCACAGTGCAGTTCGCTGTTTACTTTACGGCTTTTGACGGCAAAATTCAATCAGTGTAAAAAAAATCCGTGCAAGAACTGCAACGGTGCTACTATATCAGAGTTGATCTTTAGGTTTGGATCGTTGGAGAACTGCCACAGAATGAGGCCCCGGCCAGAAAACCTACGCTAACTTAACAACGACTCATAAAGACGGACAACGCACGGAGGTCAGGTCTCCTACATAACTGGAATGGCATGGAACGACTGACGGCAAAAGTCACAACTGCCTGATTCACACCATAAAACATCTTAAAGCAAATCAGGCTGAAGTCACAACGAAATGAGATTCAAAAACATATAATTCATCGAAGAATAGCCAAATCTAATAGTTTAACCGATTAAGTCCCCTTTGAGTTACAACAAGGAAAATTCTGTCCATTTCACTCTTTACTTATCCAACATTCAATCTTCGAATACAATTGAAACTACACACATATGAATATCAATTTATAACTGTTTATAAATATTATGTAAAAATCTACAGGTTTGGCTTTGCCCTAGTGTCTCTTGTCCAGTTAAGCGAAGTGCCCGGGGTCTTATCCCAAGATTCCCCTTTCCAAAGGTTGCCCTGTTGGGTCGCCTATTAGCCAAACGAACTTAAGGAATAGGGGTCAGGTCCTTTACTGCACATTGAGCTTTCAGGCTGTCTGAAGATAAAATTTGGCCTTAGGGGATCGATCCATATTGCAATGGTTGAACTGATAAACATGTTTTAGTTCTATCAGTAGACTCGATTAGATGTTGTGATCCCAGGGGGGACACTCAAGACATACGCATACAGGGAGGTCAGTCCAAGAAATTTTGAAGCAACTCAAAAATATCACTTCAGCTTCATTGCAACCTAAAAATATCAGTTCATGTTATGATCAGAGACCGGTAAATGAACAGAAAATATCTTGAAACATTGCAAATAAGGGTCAGAATTGCCTCTAGCGAACCCAGAAATATCAGTTCTACAAAATTTGATGTAAAAAAAATCAAGAACATAATTTCAGCTTTACTTCGACCCAAAGATATCATTATAAGATATCAATGCTCTAACTCAAAAATATGGGACTTACTGCTTCGTATGTGCATGTGGTGAAGGCCCCCCCCCTTGGGGTCGTAGTTTCGAGATTCGCGTTTTACTTCAACTTTTAACGCCTCAGTGGAGCGACAATGACAGTAACAACTCAACTTAACGATATGAGCGTGACTTGAGGGTCCTAACGGAGTAAGACCATTTTAACAGTGCCACAAAACTATGAATCAATAGTTTATGTTTAGGACAAAT
Source organism: Aurelia sp. 4 Dawson et al 2005 (assembly GCA_964019985.1). Lineage (NCBI taxonomy): Eukaryota > Metazoa > Cnidaria > Scyphozoa > Semaeostomeae > Ulmaridae > Aurelia > Aurelia sp. 4 Dawson et al 2005. The sequence goes on from OZ026506.1 coordinate 8,005,262, forward strand.
TTGATTTTCAGGAAATATGAAGTCGTAGCGTGCCTGCAAAAAACCCTGGGTGATAATGGCTCTTTGAAGCTAAAATCTAAGATCCCTTCTTTATTTCATTTTTGTGTATCAATTCTAAAGCAATGGGATCTAACCCGGACCCTAATCTTAGATTTAGACATCTGTGGGGGATTTTGCAAAATGGATTCAGAAAATGCTGTTTTAGTAAGCATTGTGTTAAAGAAATTGAAGTCAAAATTGAAGCAAATCTAAGAACTTTCTTCAATTAACGACTTCCTACAGCTTTTCGCCTTGCGACAAATCAGATTCACAGAACAATCATTGATTCATCAAAAACATATCGTGAACTTGACGAAGACCAGGTTCTGATTCTTTCATACAGGTGCCTTATCTATGAACAAATAGTCTGTGATTCATTGCACATCCCTGTTTCTTGTCATTGTCAGAGCGCCTTACATTAAGATTTTCTAGTAATTTCATCTGCAAACTGTACCAGCAAAGACATGATTGTTACTTCCGACTTAAAACTGAACATCCTTTTGAAAGAAAGGATCACTGGCTGTAGGAAGCGATGAATTTAGCTGAAAGAGTTGTGTCATAAATACAGTTATTCTTATCCTAATCATCATTTCGTTCGTGATATTTCGACTTGCTTTCCTTCTGTTTGTACTTCTCCTGCGAAGATGCCATCTTAATCCCTACGCGTGGCGTCGGATTGACATGACCTCAAGTGCCCTGGAGAAATTATGTCACCCAAGTGCAGTTAAATGAAATTTCTCTAGGGTCCTTGAGGTCATGTCTATCTGCCGTCACGCGCAGGGATTAAAACGGCGTACAAGCAGAAGTACAAACAGAAGGAAAACAAGTCGATACATCGCGCATGAAATGATAAATTAGGAAAGGAATGACTCGAATTATAAAACGTTAATCTCCTTTTCTAAATTCAGCGTTTCCTACAACCCATGCAAGAATTCTCAAAAAGCCGTAATTAACGACAACGAATAGAAGAGATCCGGTACAAAATGGAATCCTGTAGCTTGTGTCAAACTTTCTAAGGGGCCGGCCTCACCAAAAACATCTTCCTACATAAAAAAATATCACCACTTTTTGGTATGGTTTTTTAAAAGAAAATGGCTAAAAAATCCGTATGCTGCTGGGATTGTTTTCCCACACAGTAGGGTTCCTGGTAGACTTGCTCCAAGTCTTCTCCGTGGTCATTCAGCACTGAATGGATATACTTACTTCAGCGGGGGCGTAAACAACACGAAGAAGCTGCGAAGGAGAAGCGAACGAAAAAGAAACGGCATAGTCCCTTTCCTTCTTGTTCGCTTCTCGGAATATTCCGTTTCCTTTCGTTCACTTCTCCTTCGCAGCGTCTTCGTGTGGTTTACACCCCCGCAGGAGTAACTATATCCTTTCAGCGCTAATTGCCCACGGAACAGACTCGGAGCATGTCTAGACTCCTGGCTATTGGGAGCTTGATTTAAATTTCACGCTGTTGTATACACATGACGGAATGTGGCTTTCGCATTGGGTTTTCGGAAAATTGATCATAAAACTTCTTATTTTCGTCTGTTTTTCAACTGGAAGGTTCTATTTGCAATAGGGGTCAGTCATACCGAGAGAACTATTCAATTTCCATATAAATACCACTTAATAATGCCTACACTAAATTTACCTGTCAACTGCTATTGTAGCCTTTCAGTAAGTCTCTGGCAATAATGAGCCGCATCACCTCATTTGTACCTATGAAAGAATTGAATTTGATGGTCATAAAGAGATTTGGATGCAAAAAAAAATATATGGCACACCAAGGCCTCTCAGTTCTGGTCTGTCTTAAGTCACCATCTGATGACGACATAGGTCAGAAAGGCTTCAGCGTACTAAGTCCTATTGTGATTTGCATCAAAACACCTCTACAATTAAAGGGAAACTAAGCATACATGAGCCTTTAATAGAAATACCCAGTAAATATCTGATTATCAAACTGAGAAATGAAATGCTAACTTCAAGAATAGAATCTCTTGAAACAAGCACATTTATGCTTATCATTGGGACAAGCACAACAGTTTAGCAACAATTCTTGATTAGGATATTGTTACTTGGTTAGTAACTGTTTGCTTAAAACAAATCATGCGTGTGGTAAGCAAAAGATTTTTTGAAGAATAATTAAATAGAATATTCTTACTCGGCTTCAAGTGAAATTTCATTGGAGAACAATAAGTATCTTCGAAACAAGTAATGATGCGAAGCATTGTAAAATTTTTCTGCTACAGCTTCGCTAGAATATCATTTGTTAACATAAAACATTGCAGACTTTATCGTGGCTGTCAAATGATATTATTGCCGTTTACGGTTTCTTATTTGTGTTAAATTTTATGCCAAGACTATCCTTGCTTCTTTCGAGGAGCAAAAGATTTTATGGACAAATTTCCTTGTTAAAAGAAAAGAATACGCATGAATTCATACGAATCATGTTTCCAGAAAATATTTTCCATTTATGGTATTTCAAGGTATGGCTTGAAAGAAGAAGAATAATTGCTAATTTGTCCTTGCTCCTGCAAAGACAATAGGCTGTGACACGTGACAACCCAAAGTCGGGTAATTGATTTCGTCAACTGGAAATACTGATATCTGATTGGCTGGAATTCGACAGCAAGTGACTTGAGCAACTTTTATAAGCTTACATTCCCTTTAAAACATTATCTACCAAAGCATTGAAAATAATAAATACATTTTTCAATTTTTCGAAAATGAAAACCGACCTAATAGACACTTCAAAACTGGGCAAATTTCGTTACTCTTTACCTAAACCCATGCAAATTGATGCCCCTTCACATGACATGTCCCCAAAGCTCAAAATATACATGTTATGCCAATACGGTTGCCTCTCTAAACAACGGGAACGGTGTGTAGTAAAATAGCTAGGAGAAAGGTCGAAAAAAGCTGGAAACAAAGGCTCTTCAAAGTAACATCAGAAAGACCATACTAAAAAATTTGCCATTAAAAAGCGATTGCTACCTATAATCCTTTCCGGCCCAAATACAACTTCCACATGATTCATTTCTGGCCTAAGCTTAAAGTTCTCTTGCTTGCCATGTCAGCAATAGTTCCCTATCGCTAACAAGACCCTTTAAAAGAAGACAATAAAAATTTAAAGCCTGTAAGGCGAGGATATCGAAAAAAGGATCGTTAATAACCCTCTTCTCTTAACGCATGTTTGCAGCTTCTCATAACTGAAACAGGTATTTAAATGTGTCGCGCCAAAGCTGTCCTACCTCCTTTGAACTTTTCCCTATTTGTTTTCCGTTGGCAAGTACTTATTCATACTGTGAAGTCATTCTGAAACGCTTCTTGTAGGCCAATTTGCTGCGGGATATTTAACTTCAGTGCTATCATTCATGTGACTAAACGAATTGCTTCATTAGAGCCAATTTTCTTAACCATCCAGTACTTAGGTAAGCAATGTCAAAGTTAGTTTAATAGATGCAGGGAACTACGGTAAAACTCAAGTCAACTTACCCTCTAGAATTTGATGAACTCTACAATCTCGCATGAATTGTTGAACTGGGTAAGCTTTCAAATAACCATAACCACCGTGCATTTGAAGTGCTTGATTGCATATCTACAGAAAAGATCAAGATTTCACTATCTAAACAGGTAGATGATGCATTAGGAAAGTAGCAGAAATCATAATGGGTGAGTCAGAAAGACGTGGGATGTTGGCGGATTGTAGCATCATTTGTAGCTATCATCTCGTCGTGAACTACATCTTCCGTGCAGCCTAAAGTCAAACGTTGATCATAAACTTTTCCCCAATAAAATCGGCTATTCCGTGCATAAGTTAACAAAATTTTCCTGAGACTTTCGTAACAATAAAAACAATGTTTTGGATGTGTGAGGCTGATCTCAGGCTAATGTATAACCAAGGGTGTTAGGGCACGGATGTTTTGATTGATTATTTATTTACCTTGTTTTGATCCTTGTGTCTTGTTTTCTGTTCTGTTTCGTCTTCAACTGAGCGTGGTTAGGCCCAACCGTTCTCAAGTTGTTCGAACAGAGCTCCCTTGTATTCCTGTATCTTAGTGCACCTTCGCAAAAGAATGGTTTTTAACGGTTTTAAAACCTTTCTCGTAAGGTAAATAAATAATCAATCAAAACATCCGTGTCCTAACACCCTTGGTATAACCGGATTTTCAGGCAAATCAAACCAATGTTCTCATGTCTTCCTTTGTGCTGTTGGATATGTTACTGTGTAAGCAAGTAAATTCTGTAAATTTAGAAACAGGCCTAAAACTCGGAAAATGCGCCAGGGGGGCGCTTCAGGGTGATGGTACTCTATCCTTTCCTATATCCCTTAGATATATTTACTTATCTGCAAAATTCTCACATGTATGAAATCAATGTTTTCGGTATTCTTTGTTCTCTGGTAAAGTCTCACATGTAAGGAATAGCTGTTTTTTGGTATTCCTATTTCTCTGTTAAATTCTCACCTAATTCTCTGTTAAATTCTCGCATCTATCGAATAGATGTTTTTCGGTTTCAACTTAAAACAAAGTTCATAGTTCCAAATGATTGAAGGGGCCTGGAAAACTTGATCGGACTTGATCATATCATGAGGACGCTCCTCGCACAGAACAACCGGCGTCTGACATCTCGCAATAGCTATAAGACATTTTCTTTCCAGTGGAGCAAACTTTGCCAAACGTTAGGGGCGAAGCTATTGTTTCAGTAAAATGCATTGTTTATTTATATCGTTTTCAAACAAGATCTTTGTTCTAGCTAACATTGGGGGGGGGAGACGATTGCACCTCCAGCCCTCCCCCAAGAATCCGCCACTGAGACTTGCAAACAAATACTACAGATTTTCAATCTCATTGCAATAAATGTGCAGAAGATATCTCTGACCCTTGAGAAATTGCATTGTTTTTAATTGTCTCTGATCGAGGAGTCTTTTATGATTTGATTAAGTGTTTAGGCCCACAATTTGCAACCATAAAATTCGTTAAAGTTAAATTTATCTAAACTTACAGTACAATAAATCACCGCATGTAAGAACCTACCAAAATAAGAACCTAGAGACTGCTTTTCCTAAATTATGTACATTGCAATTAAGAGCCTGTTTCATTTTGATGAAACATAGATTCTTATTGCAGGGGTTACAAAATTGATTTTTGATTGCTGTTATTAAGGTCATTGAGGTCCCAGTTGGCTTTGGAAGTTTTATTCTCCTGCCCAGTTACTTGTTATGTCCATAAGAACGCTTCCGAAACAAATAATAGGGCTCAACATCTTTGTGAGACTCTTAAGAGGACTACATGAGGCACCCTTCAAATAAGAACCTCTATACCTTGAAATCAGTCTTGGTACCTCTAAAAAAAGTAGGTTCTTATACTCAGGGATTCACTGTCCTTGTAAGAAGGCGAAGAGAATAACTAAAATACTTTAATCTCTTGGCAATCAGCATAGGTTCCAAATTTTTAAATCGGTGTGAAAAGGCAGGTGTAAAGTTCAACTACCTATTTCTTTATACTGAATGGCTTGAAAGAAACTTTAACCACTTTTCTATGATTCTACCGTTAGACTCTTCAGAGATCTTGAATATTTGTCAAAATTTAGCGTAATTTGTATTTCAGCTCATTTTATGATGTGACGTCATTAAATTTCTAAGTAACAAACCAGAAGAGTGAAAGAGCTTTACTTGGTACCATATTGTAGGCATCCACAATCTATGGTTTTCTTGAAAATTATTTGATCTTTTGTCAACATGTTTAGAGCTTACGATAGTTTTAAGTTTTTTTTTCGAAAATTTTCTTCAATTCTTTAAAAAGAAGAAACTGCAGTTCTGAAAATATCTTAAGATTTCAGAAAAGTCCAACAACAGATTTACTGTAAATTAGATCAAGTTTCTTTGAAGCAACTCAGTTCAAAGAAATATGTAATAGAATTTTACACTCAGCTTTTTAAAGATTTGAAACCTACGCTTTGGCAATCAAGAAAATACTGATTCATTCCAATTGATCCAGTACTCTTAGTGTTATGAATACTTAAAAGTGGGAAGTTTTTCCTATCTCATCAGGTATAGTTAGCATCATAAATTGTGTCATATGTTTTCAGACATCATAAATCGTATTTAGAAAATAAATGGAATCAATTTTTTCGGTATTCTTAGTTCTCTGTTAAATTCTCACATCTATCGAATAGATGTTTTTCGGTTTCAACTTAAAAAATTCATAGTACCAAATGATTGAAATCATAAATTTAAATTATTATCATGACTTCAGTGAAGAAAAGTTTATCATCATCATAAATATTTTCAGACATCATAAATTGTATTTAGCGGTACTTTTGAAATGATATGAAGCTGACATTGAAAATAAAAGAAGCAAGAAAATCAATGGATTATGACTCACATCAAAACATTTGTCAGTTGCTTGTAGTTTCGCCATTGATGCGAGAGCAACTGCATTTACATTGTCCTCATCCAATGCTTTTGCAGCGTATCTAACCATCAGTCGTGAGGTAACCAGATCACGAGCCATCTCAGCTAATTTGAATTGCAAATACTGAAGAAAGGAAACACCAAGTGAGTCAGCATAGGGGTCGAATATTTGCAAAACTTTAATAAATCAAAGTACCCTCGGGGGGACTCTTTCTTTACTTCAGCCCAAGATAATTTAGATGCTGGATAGTGACAGGGAATTTACATAGACGATAATCCACATTTGTTGGAGCATATTTTATCAACACCTACTTTATCATCATCTCACGACCATGAAATTGTCTTTTCCCTCATTTCCTTTTCCTCATGAAATTGTCCTTTCCCTCACCTTCAGGGGGGATATAGGGGGCTTAGTGGCATCACCAAGTGCTTCTAGGCCTCAAATACTTTGAAAACATCTTTTTCTTAATCTTTACCAGAAAAAGGGGGTTGATTTTGCTTTTGCAGCATGCTGTATTTGAAAATGGCCATATTTAAAGAGTTGTTGGTTATGTCAGATCAAAGCGATACACGTAGTGACGTACCTCTAAGGTATCAATGAGAAAGTATAAATTTACTGATACATAATTCCATTAATGTATTCAAACTGTATATCATTACACAGATGTAAAATTTTACTTTCAGATGCTATATATTGCATATACTCAAATTTCATAAGTTTTCAAAGATTGTTGGGTTGCATTCTTCCTGAAATATCCTGTACATTCTGAAAAATTGTCATTTGTTTATATTTGTTTATATTTGTTTGCTTATATTGTCATTTAAAATCGTTATTTGTTCATATTGGTTTGTTTATATTGTCATTTGTTTATATGTTTATATTTGTTTATAATGCCTTTATAAAATGCCACATGTACTATCAGATGAGCCAGAAAAAAGTTCCCATCTTAAAACATTCATAGCACCAAGAGTACTTCACAGATTTGAACCATTCAATTCCTAGTTAAAAGCTAAAAGATTGAAGTATTTTTGTGATTTTTCTCGCTGTCTTACCAACACTAGAAGTATCGGTAAATTAAATTTTATAACGATTTCATGGTTGTAAAATGACTGAAAAATGGCCTAAAGCATAAATCAAATCGTAAGGATTCTCTTTACACAGAACAATACGCAACTTGGGTTCCACCTCTCTCAACATCAAATTTCGAACAAACACTAACGAATTTCAGTCCCATGGCAATAAATGTGCAGTGGATACCCTCGCCCATGAGAATTTTCCTTTTCTTTATTGTACTACGTGAGGCGTCCAATATCATTTTATCAATGCCTTAGACCCTTTATCAGTCATTTTGCAACCACAAAATTTTCACGAAATTGAATTTATCTACATTTCAAGTGCTCAAGAGACAACGAAAAAAATCACAAAAATACCATGATCTTTGGGCTTTTGAACAGAATTCGAATTATTCAGATCCATGAAGTACTTTTGATGCTATGAAATTTCAAAAGTGGGAACCTTTACTGGCTCACCCAGTACATGGTACTAAATCCTTGTGCAGAACAACTGAAATTTACCCACTTGAAAATCAGCTAATGGTTGCCCAAATTGTTTCCTAACGCACAAATGATCTCTAGCTTGTTCAAACGCCATGTGAGCAGCTCCAAGCGAGCAGGATGCTGGAGAGGAATAGGGTATCTTAAGAGCCACGATCAAGAGGCACATGAATAAATAAAAGAAAAATAGGGGCATCATGGCTCTTTTCAAAATTTCGGAAAAACATAGCTGTGTGAACCATAGAACGTAAAAAAATATAAGACTTTGAAAATGATGACTTTTTCATAGATTACTTTAACAAGCGATACACAATGAAAAATCTCTTATTCCATTCTTAGCCCTCTTAAATATAGCAAATATGCAATTCTAAAACCTTCTATTTGTACTTCATTTCTGCGAATATCTATGGAAAATTGTACTCACAAATACTGATTCTGCCTCCGTTGAGTGCCTTCATTGCATAATTGAACCCCTGGGAAGGAAAGTAGTGATAGGTGAAGGCAGCATACAATATAGAAATACGATTCGTAAGAGAACAAAGCAATAAAAGTGATGCTTCTGTCGCTAAGAGCAGACTTCTTAACTCCAATGAGCACAATGTCCAAGGCCCAAATGTCGAACATGGAACGCGCGAAAAGAGAATCAAATTTTCTCAATTTCATAAGATAACGACATTTACTAGGAACGTCGGCGCATATATTTTTCTGAGCGAATACCATTAAGACCATGAGGCATGCTGACCGAAGAATCATTACCTTAGGACCTCCACATTTCTGATGAGCCCTGCAACATGTCTTGCAATGCTATTGCCAAACTTGAATATTTCCTTTTGCAATTTCGCGCCAAGGACAAAATAGAAATAAGAGATATGTAGACTTTTCAAAGGCAAGTGACACAATCAAATGCTTTTATACCGGGTGAGTCAAAAAAAAAAAAATTTACGCATTTGGCAGGCAACAAAAAGTATGTGACCGATATTCAAAACTAAAATGTTAATCTATCAGTCACAGGTCAATTTAGATGAGAAAATCTTGTCTGGCAATATCCCTCATCTTATAGGCCCAGAAATTAGGAAAATTTTGGTAAATGGCATTTACATTCTGGTCCATGATTTACTTTCTATTGAAACTCGAATTCTGTCTCTCAAACTGGCAAAGTAAATTTCAATGCCTCATAAAATCATCGACCAGAATGGAACGTGGAATTCTCGATTCCCATACAAACCCCTTACAGACATTTTTTTAACTGTTGGGTCTTAAAGATAGGTGATTTTCCAAAACAAAATTTTCTCATCTAAGTTAGACTTTGACTTTGACTTAGATTTTACACCTTTCGTTTGGATCTCTTTGGCCAGCTCTCTGACATCTCAGGAATCGATCTCACTCGCCTCGATGATAGATTCCAGTGTAATATTCTTCTGTATGGAAGCCCCCGTTGCAGTGTGATAGAAAATAGCATTATTCTCGAGTCTACAATATCCTACATCAAAGATACAGGCCGGTTTGATTAGGGATAGATTATCCTAAACAGCAGCAGCTTTTACTTTTCTTTTTACCTTTCTTTCTTAGATGTCGGTCTCAAGATAGATGCTGGAGGAGTCTGCAGGAATTATTTTTGACAATTAATCTTTCAATTACTTATCCTTAGTTCCGTAGAAACTCCTGGCATCTATCTTGAGATACACTTGTTGATACTATTTTGTTTGGTATCCTTTTTATTCATTTTTCTTCCTTTTTCTCCTGGAAAATGTAACTAGTTGAGCATTGTAAGTATCATTCATAGCCAGAACTCGGTGACCTTGTGTCTTTTTTGGCTATGGATGGTACATTTGTTGTATTAAATTAATTGTGTTAGGTTTTTATGATGGATAAAAAAAAACTTTGACTTATAGATTAATATTTCAGTTTTTCAGCCTGTTTAACAGCCTGTTTTTCAAGTACTTTCCTGTTTTCTTCATCTTTTTCCGTTATACCAGCACCTTTAAGGGGACCATTATGGAAATAAGGTCAGCTTGACCCTTTAATGCTATCCCTGCCACTGTAATTAGGGGTGTTTTCCTTTTACGTTTTTAACCTTAAAGTATTGTATTGCATCTATATTTTATATCTATCATAATAACTTGTAAATATTTTTCATGAGGCAAATCGATACATACATACATACATACATACATACATACATACATACATACATACATACATACATACATACATACATACATACATACATACATACATACATACATACATACATACATACATACATACATACAGCCTCATGCCTTTTATTTCACAGCCCGCCAAAACGCGTAAACTATTTTTGACTCACCCAGCATTTGCCAAAAGAATTCACATGCAGGGTCAAACTTCTTATCCATCATAGAAATGAACAAACAGTGATGAAAAAATGTAATATGACATAGACTAATCAGAAAAAGACTACCAACCAATCCTTCGGTTCCAAGCAAATTTTCTGCTGGCACTTCACAGTCATCGAAGGAAACAGCTCGCGTAGGCTGCGAGTTCCAGCCAACCTAATTGTGAAAACAAAGATATGTTTAAAAAGTTTAAAGATGAGATCATTTGCTGAATTAAAAGTTTCAGCTCACTCTGGAATAGGCCTGTCTTACAACTGCTTGTATTTTCAAAGGCAAACAGTCATGAAAGTGGTTGGCTGGATCTTCGCCTAAAATCAATTACACAAAATGCAGTAGGTTTGTATTCATCATTATTACCTGACTTAAGTTTCAAAAACGAAGCAATGCAGAATCCCGCCATTCCTGTTGGCTAATCACACCTTTCCCGCGGGTTTCCCGTAGCCTTGTATAATACAAGGACGCGTTTTTGTCGCCACAGCAACTGCTTTAGGCCTAGGCCTGTGAGATTTACAGTAAACTCAAAGCTAACAAAATGTGTTTGATTAAATGCGAGTCAAGATTAGAAGATGTCAGGTAATAAAACTCATACTAACCGGTTTCGTCGTTGTACAGGAAAATATAAATCCCTCGGTCTTAATGCACAGACCTCGCAAGCTCGGTCTGTACTTTAAAGACCTTGGGCTTTATATTTTCCTATACAACACAAAACCGGTTAGTATGCGCATAAGCTTTTACGCCTAGAAATCATAGCTTCTTTCCCGAATAAAAGGAGTCAAATCGTTGTCATAGAGTTCAATTCTATGACCACTGAAATATCAAAAGCTTGCCTCCTTCTTTTCTTTTTGATGATTCATCCGATCAGCACAACGAAAGCGTGCCTTTAACAGAATGGCACCAGAACTTGCACATAATTTAATTGACTTACCTTCTTTTCTTTAGCACCGAATCCTATTCCAGGTGCTTTTCCTTCCACAAGAAAGCACGAAATTCCTTTTGGTCCTGTAAAATCAAAGTTACTTAGGTTAAAACCCGTTCATTGTGAGACTAACGAAAAATACAGAACTTTGCAGAACTTGTAGTGGTCTAGCTAATCACACAGCGGTAAAGAAATGATAAAATGAGTACTAGTTTTCTCTGTTATGTCGTACACAAAAACACAAAAATAAGATTTCACAGTCAGTGAAATAAGGAAATGGGTTAAGAATTACAAATTGTGAAACAAAGTACGAAAGACTGAGAGAGCAGACTTTTGTAACGGTCCGAATAACGACAAAAGAGCCGGAACTAAGAAAGTAAAATCAATACTAGTTTTTCTTTATCATGTCACACACAAAAAACAATTAAATTAAAATTTACAATCAGTAAGTAGTCAAAAAATTTTAGCGAATTTTCACTAATCTATGTGAACATACTGGGTGTCTCAAAAGAGGAGTCCTGTTTGAAAAACACTGAAATCTAAGTACAAGGTCAATCTTCAAATGTCATTGCCAAGTAGATAAAGGACCAAATTTTTTTGAGATATCACAGATTTTTTAATCATGCTACAAAACACACTGACCATTACCCGTTCAATATAATCGTGCGCATTAAGCATTCAATTTGGTCACAAATTACAGAAAGAGAAGCACACTATCGCAGGAGGCTTCAAGGATAATAGACATCTCAAATTTTGGCTCTTAGGTAAGATTGACTATTTTCAAAGTCGAATTCAAATAAGATTTAACTATTGGAAAATAGACCTTTTTATCAATTTGAAACATTTTAGTGCCATTGGCACAACAAATAAAAAAGAAAATCTTCCATAGGCTTGTCAAGCTGTTTTTGGTATTATTTGAATGTTGTAAGAAATATCAACGATAAATTGATAATAAAAAAGCAAATATCATCACATTACCTTAGAAAATCTGATGAAGCGAAAGAAGGAGCAAGTATATAAAACTTTTTTGAACTTACCTTCATCACCAGTCCTTGCCATAACGGCGTATAAGTCAGTTGAGCCTCCGCCACTGATAAACATCTAGAACAAGAGAAAGAGACTGAAAAGAGAGAAATCGGCATAACCAATATGCTGCCTATACAAAATCGAAGATGCAAAATATCACAACGTGATAGAAGAGTGATAATTCACCGTGTTGTGCTTATTTAGGTTTTCCTGGTAATACACAAAGCTGCAAGCCAAAAGGAATTTGATCGTAAATAAAGAAGCTATTGAAACTTCACTGGCCCTTGAAAAAAGATAGCGCTTTGTCGTTGATAATAAATGAAATACAAAAACACTTGCCACTCGTGAAGACAGGCAAGGCAGTGGGTTTACTATCCATGAAATCATACTCGAGATTTTCTATACCCGTAAGATTATCTATACAGGGCTTTTCCTCCTGTAATAAATCATTCAATTCCGCATATTTTCAGATAAGTTCCAAGCAAAGTGATAAAGTGTAAAATAAACTAACCTTACTTCCATTGAGAATATAACGGTGTCCTTGTTTCTTTGCTGTTGTAATCAGCGATGCAGCATCACTACCACTTCCTTTGAATTAAAAAGAATGGATTGGCTTCTAAAGGACAAAGATTTCGTTACAAATACTGTAAGCTGCGAATAATGCAAGTAAATCTCCTGCTACAACGTTACGATACCAGAGGACTACAATTACTTCTGAGCACTTCGAATCAATATAACATCCAAAATGTTCGAAGACATGACATTGAGAAGGAATACGAAAAGAGGAACTAAGGCATACAAAGGCTAACAAATCGATAAAATGATATTGCATCACAGGACAAAGCTTCTTCTCGACGGCATATTTTGATCAAAATACGACTATGTACTTTAATAGCGATATAACAGAAACTTGGTAAATTATGAAGACCATAATGATCATAATAGGCAAGCCTCTTACCTGGTTCTGTAAGGCAATACGAAGCAAACATCTAAAGAAAGATAATGACAGATCAGAACAAAATATAATTGCCACATTACCATCAAGACCCTAAATATGCTAACATATATCATTTTCACAATCATTGCATTTTTCTCTTCATTGAAAGAACTGATAAGAGGCTTTGAAAGAATCAAGATCGCTGGAATTCCTAGATAAATACAGGAAAAACGGCACAGTCTTCTAGAAAACCATAGTTTTTGCATGAAGCTCTTAGGAATGGTGGTAAGCAGAAATCCACAGCTTTTCTGGCTCACGATTTAACAATTTGATGATGCCACAACTGGAATACTGTCTGAAACATAAAAGATGCTGTAATCCTGAAAATGACAAAAATATCAAACATTGCCAACATTTGCAGAAAAGAACCTGTAGTTCTTTTCAAGCTGTTGAATCAAATGGAGGATATATCAACCAATCATACGATGTTTTTGAAGATTGATGTCTATGCTACATCACACAATTCAAAAGTTATCATGTTTAGTCATGGAGTGTACTATTGTTATGTGTCTGGGGAGAATGACGGTTTCCGGTCAGCCCCAGTCTTATTGATATATCTACTCCCATCCCGAGCAAAGGAAGTGGATCTGACGTCAAAGAATAAAGTCCTGGGAAGAAAGGAGTGCTTTGTGTGCGACTGGCAACTGAGACGGGCCTGCGGAATCGAGGGGCATTTCATCCCAAAAATCTCCTGCGCTTTTAGCCTAAACCTTTGTATTTGATAAAAATCCAGCGAAAACAGTAAAAAATCCTTTATTCTAAAAAGTCTCCACTGGTTTCCAAAAGAGTAACGTGCCCCTCGGCTGGCATTAGTAAAGGGACATGTTAAGGAGTTTTTGGTTATGTCAGATCAAATCGATACACGTAGTGGCGTACCTCTAAGGTTCTTTTGCTTTTTTTAAAAATTGTCAGTTATATATTTATCTATTTATTTATCTAAATGCAATGCACTACCTCCATATGAGATATGACAGCAATAAAATAGACTTCCGTCTTTTTGTCCCTTGTTTTCCAGCATCCTCTGAATTGCTGATATCACTTGGTCAATAAGGTCTCATACTATTACCCTTAAAAAATTGGTCCACTTCTTCAAAATGGCCTGAACAAGCGGGAGTTCCCGTACACTCAACAAAATCGCTTCAAAGTCTGGTCTGAAGAGCTTGAACGTTGAACATGAAATTTTTAGTAAAAAGAGTGATGTTGTCTTTACCCACAAATCGCAAAATGCATACCTTTCGGGCAGTAACCTTCCTCTGTAGAAACAAAATAGATCCATCGAAACTGCGAGAACTCTAAGTCTCATCTACAGATTTTTGTATGCAACGACAATAGCTGTCTGAATAGTGCTTTCTGATTAATCAAAAACTAAACTCTAGCAATTTGATTGGTGAATACGGACTCACTCTACGCTGGGGTAAATTAGTCTCACTTTTTCAGAAAAATATTATGAGTCCCACGGACAAACTGATATCAACAAATCAAAGAACGCAGGGAAACAAGGGATGAAACGGCTCAAGTCTAGAGCTTGGTCAGTAACCGTAAACAAACCAGTTATCTCTAATCTATATTGTTTCTCACGTATGGCCATTGGGTTCTGCACGGATTTTGGTGGATGGGGTGAATCTATAATAACTCGCTTCTAAAAATCCATCAATCTCTATGCAATCGTACAACATGTGAGTGCTTCGTTTGATTCTCTACGAAATCCAAGAATCCATCTTCAAAATGACACTTTCATTTTGAGAACAGTAGTGGAAATAATTTTTCAAAATCTTCATTTTGAAAGAAATTTGTTTACATTACATGACCCTTTCCCTTTAAAAGGTTTAGTAAAGGCGACAGGCAACCAAATACACTAAACATACCTGACAGGAGGTTAACGATGGTAAATACTTTTCTTTTTGTTCTTTGTTACCAAATTTATCAATCAATGATGCCACCATACTGAAAAGATATTTTACCTTTATTTTTTCATTCATCAATTGAGATGCATGGAAATGACTACTGTGATAGCTCTATTAACAATCAAGGAAGCTTGGTCTAACTTATTTTTCAAATTCTTGTTTGCTACCTTCCAGCACAATGCATGGGAACTGTTGAGAGACCGTTCATTCTTTACAGAGGGCTTCATTCTTTACCGAAGAGAAATGGGTTGGGTAAAAGAAACTTTCCGACATGAAAAAAGGCTCGGTGAATAGCTTTTCATGTAACTTATAGGTTGGGTAAACAAAATTTTGCCACAAATTAATGCTAAGTTTTTACAGTCCCACATTGTCCATTTCATCGTCATAATCATCAGCACTTTCCATTTCACTTTTAATGTCTACTTTGTTTTCTTTTTTGTCATGAATGTTTACAAAATTTATGGTATTCAACATTTAGAATTTACAATTTTAACATCCATAGTTCTGTCTGGTGGATTTGGTCTATTTGACTCAGGAGCTGAGGAGCAACCGTTTACATTTGAGCAATGAATATGCAATAGTCGCAATGACCTTTGCTCGGCTTATGAATGACGTAAACAAAACTCGTGCGACAGAGCTTTAGATTTACCCTTCTTCTTTTGTCTTCAGCACATAACTTCTCTTAAAAGCCTCCCTTTGCCCACACCAAGTGAGAGTTTGCTGTATTGGTTTCAGGGCAACTTAGCGGTTACGTTTGTTTTGAATTTCTGGTTGAGAGATTTTCTTTTGTCTGCATTTGCTAGTAGCTTTGAACTGAGGTGTGAACCAAAGCAACTGATGCTGTTGTATTTGTATTACAAAATCTGCCCTTGTTTAACACATCGAAAAAGGAATGTAGAAATATGGATCAAATGTTGGAAAGACATGGAGATGACGGACTATCAACATGCTGGAATACTGAGACGTCAAAGACATTGGCTGCGGTCACAGTAAGATCTCATCCCGTTATTATCTGAATTGTTTCACTTTCTTGAAATGTATCTTTAACATCGGAAAGTACGGCGTTATAACGATATGAAGATACCCGGTCACACTGTGCCGGTCACGTCTTTTGCAAAGCTGCCGGTATTGTGGCTAACTATTTGGCGCGAAAGTAATTGTCACGTGATTACCTTGGTAAATCATGATTGGTTAATTTTTCTTAAACAACGGTGTAACCTAGATCAGAGCCTTGTTTATCCCGTTGTTTTGGACACTGTGGTTCTTTAAAGGCCCTTGCCCCAAGAACGAAACGTTGTAACATCGTTGTATGTGAACAGGAAGAGCGGTCATAGACAACAGCGTTATAAGCCGTTGTTTCGAAAGGAAACAACGGGATAAACCGCCTAGTGTGACTGCAGTCATTGAGATGTTAGAAAGCCTCAAGATATGCCCTATGCTATCAAGACTTTCTCGCAAATCTCTTGACTTACTTATGAATGCTAAGATATGCAGTAGTACTTGTGCAGCCAGTTGATAATGCCTCAAAGATAACGGATGCATCCAAGCGTCCTAAGGCTGATCCACCATACTCCTCACTAACATTAATACCTAATGGAATGAATCAAACGATGCTTAAAGACAAATACGGGATAAATAGCATCTAGTTTAAAAATAGAACAAAATACGGAAGCCTGTCATCATTTGCCCAATTGTTTAGAAAAGCTCTTCAAATCATCAAATACAATGGAATACAATACACTAGATTAAGATTGCCCAGGCCCCTAATTTAAGTTGCCTTATATCTCCATCATTTATCCTTAAGAGGTTAAACCTGACAATGTTACTCACTCATGACACCAACATTTGGACATCCAACTTACAACATCAGACTCAAGAGAACAAGTTATGGATTTATGACAATGATACATTTCTCCACGAATGCAAAAACTTGATTTATGTGTGTCTGGCAAATCTAAACATGTATGCTTCTAAGCCTCATCTTCGTTTTCCAGCTTTCTTTGACCTTAGCACCTTCTAGGTCAGTTATTGATGAACTCACACAAGCACAAACCACCTAATTTATCTTCTCCATATACCTATGCCCATATCTTAATCTATGACTCAACCTCAAAGTACAGCTCAATCTAGACTCATGATTTTCATCCAAGTTTTACTCCATTGAAATGAAGTGTCATTTACTGTTATAGTCATCCCTCTAAAACTTTGTGGAAGCAAAATGGGTATGGAGGGGGTATCTTTGGGGTAAATGGAGCAGAAACAAGGACTCGTGCAATAAACCTAAGCTCTAAGCTCAATCCAGGGAAACATGTGAGGAACTGATAAAACTTCTTTACCAAAAGAGGATACTGTAATCCTAAAATCTACCGCAAGACTGAGAAGTTATTCAAATTTTGTATAATTGAGGAAGGATGTCTCATGAACCTTATAAATTCAATCAATGGCCCTGCCATGGGGTGGACTGGTGTGGACATGTCCACTACTGCACCTTTTTCAGAGGTCAATTTCCTAATTTCTCCAAATCTGTCAAAAAACTTTAGGGGAGATATTTTCATTGACTTGGAACTTTTGTGGTAAATGTTTTTGGACAATTCGTTAAAAAGCGCACATTGATTATGAAACAGAGGATGAGGCAAGCGATGACAAACATTGTTTTCTTTATTTCATCGACATTCAAGAATAAAATATTTTACACGCTAGCCGACTTTAAATGGTAGTTGACATAGTTGACTTAAATGGTAGTTGAAGAAATCATTTTATTGACTCAAACATGTTTTGAACGTTTTGAACCATACTTGGTTGAAATTGGAGTACTGGCAGGAAATTGAAGCTTCACCAAAAAACTGAGAACAAGGATTGCGACGATGATCATATTTGTATTCAGTCCAAGTTTGACAAGTTAGACCAAAGTTAGGCAAGTTACACAATTCCAAGATAGACAATTCCAAGTGACAGAATTAATTAATACATATCCGATGCTATTAGAAAATTAGAAAATGATGTTGACTAGTCTCCCACTAGTCCATACTTGGTTCATCTTCAGCAAATCTAATTAATGATATATGGCAATTTATACCAATGAACAAACAAGATGAAAACACGGTAAACAAGTGTGAGTTACATTTCCTACACGTAAGGGGACCTGAGATCGAAGTCTCGAGTGGATAAATTGGGAACAAATCAAAAGAGAACTATGGGAATAGACCACTGTTGGGAATTAAGATCAGGTCGATCCTGTAAAATAAGGAGGCTCTCATGAATAAGAAGTTCAAACTCGTTGTTGGCTCTGTCCAAAATAGAGAAATCTTTAAACACTGCGGCATGTCCTGATTCGCTAATTTGATCTCCGAAATAAATGATTTTCCTCTTGAATTCTGAACTCTGTTATTGATATTTTTTAGAAAAGCCTTAATGTTCAATTTAAGATCATATCTTTTACATCAATGTAAATAAACATATGATACACCAGCAATACTTTAAAGTTTCGATTTTCATTCGTACAAAAAATGCCCACTGCTACCAAAAATACTGCTTGAGATTGTTGATTTTCCAAAATTTCAAAATGGATAAAAATGATAAAAAGGATGCTTGCCACATTTTCCAATAGTCTGAAGGACCAGGAAATTTTTCTGGGGGCTCCAGCTCAAGACCCCAAGACCTCCTCATCCTTGTCCACCCCTGGTTTTTTAGGCTGGTGATGCCCCTGAATTCAGTTCATAAAAGTCTGGCAACTTTAGGTTGTACTTACCACCGAATCCCAGCTCAGCAGCTTTCTGTAAAGTTTCAACAGGAAATATCTCCTAAAGTTGAAAGAAGTAAATCAATTTCACAAGCATGCAGAATGTAAATTGAATCTAAGACAAAATCAACTGAACAAATCAAGATTGACCTAACAATATTTTTCACATGAAGTATAGCAAGGTAAATGCATGGCTTAAGATTTTATGCCTCCCTTCCTCTTTGCACCATCCATTACTGAGACAGAGGAATTTTGGTTAAGTTTCAATTCAAGCATAGGGCTCTTTAAATCTCTAAGGAGGTGGGTATAGAATTCCTTTGCATTTCACTTTGAATCAAACTGCTTGAAAGGAACTTTTGAAATTTGCTGTAAATCTGCAATGACAGTTTTTTGATATTTTCATTAGTTTCAAAATGGCAGCACTTTGATTACTGTTGTAAAAATTCATCAAAAATTTTGAAAACATTAAAATCATCATAATTCTTATAATGAGGAAAGTTGATACAGCCTTCCAGAAAACCATAGTTTATCAAGGTCTTCAATATGGTGGCAAGCAGAAATCTGTAGCTATCATGGTTAGGATTTAGAAATTTGATGACATCACAGCATCAAACTTAAGAAATATCACCATTTTGAAACTAATCAAAATATAAACAAATTGTCATAGTAGATCTACAGCGAGTTACCCAAAGCTCCTTTCAAGAACTTTGATTCATACAAAAATGTAAAAGAATTTTACACCCACCCTTTCAAAGCTTGCTGTCCCATGCTGTCAACTCAACTTGCATCTTCTCTTTCTTATGAGGGGAAACACTTTGTAGCACAATGCTTTGCCGTATCTTAATGATGCATGTAAACACTTACAAGTGACCTGAAGTGAACTTTGGATTGGTACGAATGATTGGAACTGTCAACTAATAAATAATTCTGTTAAAATCCTTTAATATCTCAATTTGTTTTCAACTTAGCCACTGATTTCAAGTATCAGCAGATGACGTCATTTTGTTTGCAAATCATAAAGGATTCTGTACGGAAATATAGCTGTATCTGTCTTTGAAAGGTTATAGTCGTAGCATAAATTTCAGGTGAGCTGAATAGATGCAATAAACACTGTCTAATGGATTGCCATGATGTGTAGAAAGGCATTTCAACTGAACATTAATGGTCTTTTTGAGTTGATTTCCCCTTGGAAACATTGTCAACCTTTGTATACTTTAGTTTCTATTGCAAACAAGATGGCATCATCAGTCTATCTTAAAACTTAGCCAACAACTCAATCAAAACGAAACAAGATATAAAAAAAATCCCAAATGATTTGTTCATTTTCCAACAGTGCTATTCATTTGCATTGATAAAAATTTTCCCTTCCAATCACCTTTAAACTTTTAAAGCGTTCCATTCACAATGTCAAACACATAATAATATGAATCTTTTTCTATTGTTGAATGAGAAATTTGATGGTTAAACATTTCAGGATAAACTTTTTTTCATATTCTCTCAAAATCTTAATAATTACAAAACAAAGGCTCCATGATGTGAAATACCTTTTCATCCCATTCAGACATGTAGGGCATCATTTCATTTTTTGCAAATTCCAAAGCAACTTCTTGGAACTGCTGTTGGTCTTCATCTAGCCCTTCTGATACTGCAAGAGAACAAGCATAAAGTCGAGACCTTGTGCACATTGATATTACAAGAATTCTCAAGCAACCTAAGATCTTGATAAGAACCCTTGAGCCATGCAAAAGCTGTAAATTTTCTTCAACAATAACTCTCAGAAATTACAAATTGGACTAACAGTCAGTGAGTGTGGCATTTTAGGCATTGAAAAGAAATTGAGCTAACACCAGAAAAAGTTTATAATAGGCCTTTCTCAACCTGTTAACAACACAAAATCTGATGATTGATGCATATCTTGCAAAGGCTGGTTCTTGCAGTCAGAGTTATATCAAACGATCAGTTCCCATCCCCGATTTTGAGAATGGAACTGATCAATTCAACTGCATATACACCCCCTAGTAATGACCCCAACGGACATTAAAAATACAGGGGTGAAGTTATGGAATTATACATTTTTAATGGGGATTAAACATACATGGAGGGGGAAAGGAAATTTTCAAATATAAATGCGATGGCACTTGTTTAATTTTTGATGGGGATGCAACTGGTGCGGAAAGTTTTTAATTTCAAATTTTGAGCTATAATTCATTTTCTTCTCTTTTGTGAAAACCTTTCTTTCAAGATACCTCTGGGGGAATTTTGGAAACAAAGTTGCACTGACCTTTTAATGCCATCCCTACCATTTCAAACTGAGGGTGTTTTATTTCTAAATTTTAGATTTTATTATAGTATGCATTTGCAATTAGATTTCTTTCTTTCCCTAAAATTTATGACTTTTGAACCTTTTTTTCTATTTTTTAAGAGTATGGCAAATTTTTACTTTTACTTACTTGCTTGCTTGCTTGCTTACTTACTAAATCTAGTGGGGAAACAAATTTTCTTGGTGGCGAAGGTGAAGTTGCTGCTGAAGTTACTGTGCCTCAGCCAAAAATCACCTTGTATCCCTATGATAACCCTAGCATCATCTAAACCTTAAATTATTATTTTTAAGCCAAACTCAAGTCTTGCATGTCAAAACTGAGATGGCTTAAGTACCATTGAGCTAAATATTTCCTGTTTGAGAACAATAGATTAAAACATTGGATCCTATGTTTACTTCCAACTGTGTAGCTCGGATTGAAAACCATGTACTTTCCTGCAGATAAAATGTCCTGCAAGCACAGTACAAACTTTCCAGTCAGCCAGTCTGCAGAGTATGGCACTTTTCAACGAGATCTCTGGTGTGCAAGGAAAAAAATCTCTTTATCATCTATTGTCAGGGGCGCATCCAGCCCAAAGTTGAAGGGGGGGGGGCAATTTGCAGAGTGGGTGCCAGAAATGTAGTGAAAAGGAAGCACACCAACGGCGTGCAGAAATTTTGGGGCCTTTTTAGGGAGAAATTCTCTGGTTTTTCAATTGAATCAGCAATAGACTCTGATTGAATAATGCCTTAATTTATATGTTTCCCACATTCAGAACGAAACACGAAAAAATAGAGCGCATTTGGGTAAGGATAAGGGGCGCCCTTTTTGCCACGAATAGGGCACCAAGCTGAGTTTTCATCCTGAAGGGGGGGGGGGCAGTTGCCCCCAACTGCACCCCCTAAATCTGCCACTGTCTATTGTCTATTTTAAAGAGTCTATTGAAAATCTCCGTTGTGCAAGTGCCATACTCTGTCCCACCTGCCAGTCTGGTTTTTATAAGTCTTTATCATTGCCCATATCATTGACATTGGATTTTCAAAATCTAAAATGTTTTGCGGGTGTGTGAAAAACTAATATAAGGAACCATTTTCTTTAGACCATTTTGCAACAAAGAAACCCCTCTTAAAAAACCAGTGACCTGATAATTCTCTTCTAATTAGTTCTTGGGGGAGTAATAAAGTACTGCTAAAATACCTACTAGGTATTTTTTAAATTAAGGCCTATATAGATAGACTTTTTTACATACAGAGACAAACAAAACATATTGGCAAACATATTGGCACCATGTAGTTATTTCGAATTGTGATATGCAATTAACTTACTGTCTATACAAGTAGATATGAATCGTCTTTTGACTCCTCTCTGAGCAGCCTTTATCTTTCCAAAGTGATGTAATTTTTGTGATATTCGCCATGCCGCCATCTTGTCAACTTTCAGTGGCCTCTTTTTCGCTCTCTTATTATCAGCCTCGACTCGAATCGTGGAGCAAACATAGAGGGAGCAAACAATTTCTCAAAAGAGGGGCGAAAAGGGAGGGGGCATGAAAAAGAGTTATCAACACACGTTTTGTTTATAAGAAACTGGTTTATAAGAAACTAGTACTAAGATGGCCAAAATTTTAAGAAGCTCTAGTGCTATGTCTAAGAAGTACTAAGAAACTTTTCAAAGTGAGAGCATGGATATTATATATAGCAATAAATCGTTGAACCTTTATTCTTGAGCAACATTATCTAAACATTTGTGTTTTAGACATAACAGAACACTTTTTATTCCCTTATGATGTTTTGAATGTCAAAAATCATATCTGCCGCAGTGTTAGTGACCACACTGATAATTCTGCATTCAAAAAATAAGAAATCAATTAAGAAACTTTTAGTACTAAAATGGACAAAATTTCATGTGAAATTAAGAAACTTTTAGTACCATGGCCTGATCCAAGTTTCTTATAAGAAAACGTGTGCACCTTTTCACTACTTTGGAAAAGAATCTGAATCGAGCGATCTTACATGCATCATTGACAATTTTGAATGTAAAAAACTCATTAACCTTTTTGAAAAGCTCCGTTTTCACAGCGGAGCAATGTTAACGCAAGGCAAAAACGGAGAATTTTTACTCCATTTTCTTATGAAAACGGAGCAGTGTGAACGGGGCCTTGGGATTGGTTATATCAATTTGAAGTCACTATAAAGACTTGTGCCCGAAGCTAAAAAGCAGAATAATGCCAAAACTTTCTAAGGATTTGGTTACGTGACTTATTGCAGAACAGCAAGGCAAAGCGCCCGAAGCCGAAGTATAGATAGATTGCCGAAGTTCGTAATCTTATGAAACATAAATGCTGGTGAATGGTTGTTGAGTACCCTTCCCTCGCCAGGTTGCCAAACAATTGTCTGATAGGTACTACTCTTCTGAGCTGCACTTACTTAACTTTGTTAATAGCTAGTATTAAATGTAAATAGACTTGATTGTGTTTATTCTTCTAATTTCTTTGTTTTGTACTTGATTTCTCGGAAATTCTCTGTGGCAAAACGATCCTTCCCATTGTCTCAATGGTACCTGTCTTTTCATTCTTAACATTGACACAAAGAATGAGCCTTATCTGTTATTTACCACAGAGAAACTAATGGCGGCCAGAGCAACAGGATCTGCAGAGCCTTACAGAGTCTTAGAAGAGAGGAAACCTGAAGAAATCACGATGAGTCAAGGTAGGTATCCAGATCCATTCCGATATCGGTTTAGTTGAACTACGAAGTTCATCATGAGATGTTCTGTCAGACACGATTTGCTCAATCAAAGGTCCTGTTTGTTTGCCAGGGCGTATTTATATGGAGTGAGTTTCGTGTCATCCACGCCACAAAACAGTTCATTCGGAATAAATTGGAAGTGTATTGTTGAAGTATTATCACTGTATAGAAGGGAGGTTACCTTTAGTCATTGGTCCGGCAGTCACTTTCCTACAAAACCATCAGGCGGCCAATTATCCACATTTATTGCTTTGACATTGTCTGTAAAATTAGCCACAGGGTGAAATTCGCTGGTGATTTTGTTGATTTTGAAATCCACCATAGATTAATAGTGAATTCAGCACGATGTTAAATCAGACATGGCTGATTTTACATTAGCCACCCCCTGTGAAATTCATTGGAAAATTCACCGTTGAATTATTTGATGTGTAAAATTGATGTAATATTCTATATGTGATTTATCAATAATTTCACCATCAGAATTTAGCCTGTGGCAATAATTGATGGTAGTTTCTTCAATGGGTAAGGAAGGCAGGGATGTGAGCTTAAATACAAAGATGGCAAGCAGAATACTCACCACTTGAGTCTCATATTGACATGACAATCATAGCCATGCTGTGCCGTGTCTCATCCTCCAAGAATTGCATGAGTATGATGCACCACTGTTTTTGTTTT
The DNA here is from genome assembly GCA_964019985.1 of Aurelia sp. 4 Dawson et al 2005. Taxonomy (NCBI): domain Eukaryota; kingdom Metazoa; phylum Cnidaria; class Scyphozoa; order Semaeostomeae; family Ulmaridae; genus Aurelia; species Aurelia sp. 4 Dawson et al 2005. Next base: position 8,029,937 of record OZ026506.1, read on the forward strand.
TTCAACTGTATAAAAACTAGAAAAAGCCTCTGCGGAGGAGCCAGTGAATTCAATGCGTACCAGAAAAGGCAGCGACCCCGGGGGGCACTTGGTCCTAATATGTACGGGTGTGTGCCTTTGAGGTGCTGTGATTTTTACCCTGTCTGGGAGCATTTTCCTCAATTTAAATACTCCTGTCTGGGAGCAGAATTGCAAAAAACCACAGCCTGTCTGGGAGCAAAGGATCAAGAAAATACAAATCTAGTACAGCCATGACAAATCTATTCTGCTAAAATGCTACATATAAACTTCAAAAAGTGCTATCTTAAAAAGTTTTAAGCACTTTTATCATAATGCATTCAATAACAGTCAGTCTGGAAATTATAGTATATAACAGAACAAAATGATTGGGATCATCACATTGATTATAATCACACCTCAAATAGCTTAACTGCATAAAATTTAGGCTATATACAACAGAATAATGTCTTGCTGGTAAACCACACAACTAAGTGCATACACAGATGAAAGCAGAACAGCATTTTTGCAGTACCATAAAAGAACTTAAGCTTGCAGGATTTGGATGTCAGTATGAAGAGCCAGGTACTGTTGTGGTCGTAAATCACGCTTCAGAAGTAGAATGGATAAAGTGTGGTCATTGTGCTGTGCCAAGCTCTGCTAAGCTTAGCAGTACTGTTTCCTAATGGCACTAGCATAACGGAAGTTGCTACCTCTAACTACACCCCCTCCTCTAAAGCCTATCCTTACTTTGTGGTATCAAATCCTAAAATTCAGTTGCTGCTAATTAATTGATTACTAAGTGGAAGTGGAGCAAACACTTCTTGACATCCAGATATGCAAGTTTTAAGAGCATGTCAAAACACCAAGCCTGGTATAAAATAATTGCATGAGACCAAAAAGAATCACAGCCTACTCATTTCTGACAAAGTCTTGGGATTGGTCGTGGAAAATTTTAACACCAACACAACTCAAAACAACCTTATGAAGGATTTCATTTTTGGGCACACATGACTCTGCTGGCTGGTGTTGTCTTTGCATTGATAGCCAACTTTATAGCCAACTAAATGGAATTAAAGAAAAATAAACAACAAACCTGCTGCTATCAAATGACTGTATAGATACCACAAGAGCATGTGAAAGGTCAAGCCAAGGCATGTTATAAATTAGTAGAATGTATTATTATTATCAAGATTCACAAAGGTAAATCCCAAATACAGTAGGCCTACCTATTTATGATTAATTGCACAATTATTCTCTCTTGTGACTATGATTATTCTAATTATTTGTAACAAAGCTTGATTTGACCTTTTACATACCTTTGTGTATCTTCAGTAATCTAATCAAGCTGGACTCTCACAGACCGCACTCTGTTTGATTTCCGTTGTCCACTGTTCTTTTGCTGTGCCTCTACAAGTGTGTAAGTGCCATCAATGCTGCCATAATCCCCTGGCCTGAAAGTTGCTGCGGTTGTGACTGTTGTAGTTGCTGCTCCAACCCTTCTGGATTTTCTTGACCCTTGTCTCGCCAATCTGTCATTGATCGCCAGGCCTAGTGTGTTGCCTAAATTCTCATGCTTTGAAGGCGGGCAATCGTAATAGAAGCAACGGATTTGCTGCGGCTTCTCGACGAGGAACTCCTCGCAGTCACAGCCTTGTGAGAAGCATCTTCCCCTTGCAAAGTTCTTTATATCTTTCATCGCATCTACTTTAATCTTGACTGTGGTGTGGACACGCTGAAAAGATTGCAGCGAAAAAAATTTTCGCGGCTGTTTACCAACGTCATTTCAGTTGGCTTGGCAACAAACAACACCAGCAACCAGCCTCTTTTCTGTTACCTTTGAATAAATCATATGGAGGCCAAGGTCAAGTGCTCCCCCGGCCCGGACTTTCCGCTGCTTAGAATCAGAAACACAAACAAGAGAATGAAAAAGCCAATGAAGTTTTGGCGATGTTACATAGCCCGGCCAGGGAGCAAAATTACCATTGTAGTCCTGTCCAGGAGCAAAAATTTGAAAAGAGCATACCCTTTTGGGAGCATTTTTGCAGAAGAAGATAGCCGGCTCGGGAGCAAGAATGGTGAAAACGATACCCTGTCCAGCGGCACATACCCGGTATCGAAAACATCGAAGTGCCCCCCCCCCCGGGGCAGCGACCGACTTCTTTATAAGCTGACATGTAGTTCTATCAATTAAAACAAACAGAGCTAAAATCGGATAACCCTGGGAGGAGATATTAGCAAATGAATTTGTTGTTGAAAAGAGCATTCTGTAGAAATCTACCAAAAATTACATGAAAAGTAAACAATGTCAATTATGGTCAATTTCATCCAACTTCGCAAGCAAATATCTGCGGACTCAGAAGTCACAAAAGTCTACTTTTTCCTTTATTTTGATCCCCTCAAGATATCCTCTTTCAGACCATATATCACGATAAATGTTTGACCAAATTTTATTTTTCCGATATTTTGTATTTTCTTCCTTTAGCTGGCTCACTGTGCCCTGATATGTCAAATTAGGTTCAGTAATTTACCCGGCTTTAATCGGTCATTCCTTCCCCTCAAAATAGGTGATATCCTCCATCAAGTCCCTTTTGGAAACCTGCAAAAACGAGTGAAAACACCAAGCAAGAGTTTCCCTTGGTCCCCTCCCTGGCAATAATGACTCTTGGATGTGTTCATGTATTTTGTCCTCATGGGAGAATGGTATCCCCCTGAAAATGTTATTCACACTAACGGGAGACTTTTCAATCCGCCAAACGGAGAGCACGTGCTAAAGCGTGCTGAAAATCATCGCTATGAGAAATTCTTGCTTGTAATTTTAGCACGTTTTTTCAGGTTTCTCAAAAGCGTGAACGCGATTCATTTCAGATAATTGTTGCCTGCATAATCTGACTGGAGGGACTGAGTTTGCCCATAGATATTTCTAAAAATAATTGAACATGTTAGCTATTCAATCAGGTATTACAAAATATCATTGCTTATATACTCAGGGAGCAGTAGCCTTTCAAACGCCAGGCGTTTTCTTTTTGACTCACCCAGTACTGTCAAAATCATCTTCAAGGTTCAGTATGTGTATTTTTCAAAATTGTTCATGATAAGGGGTCCCTTCGCCAACAAAACAGTCAGAGAAAAGGGTATTCTATGAAATGGTATGGACGAGTGTGGTGTACCTTTTACTACTGAGCTGTACCCACCAGATTAGAAGTTAAAATTATTTCTGTAACTGCAATGATTGTGTTGTTATCTCTTAGTTGTTACAATGCAGCCAACACGTTTCCAAGTGGTGAATCTTGATCCTCCATCACAAATGCTATACAACAGCCTCAATTCCAAACATATGTCTGGCGAGACAGTTACTGCAATGTTGAATTCTGCTGGTCAGGACTTAACAAGTAATGTCCAAGGAAAATTCGTATCGTTGAAAGTAAGTGCATTATTGTTTGACCTGGGATCCCTGTTCACAGAACACTCTCAGGTTGGTGTAGTAGTCTCTTTTTGAACAGCGATTTGAGTAGAGACCCATCGTAGTCAGTCTACGGAGCACCATGGGAGGTGAAAGCGGAGCGAAATCGTTTCTATTTGGCCTGACGCACGGACAAACCTTCGTTTGCAGGCCCGTTTGTTTATGGGGTAAGTGGCCGAATGGCTTAAGCAGTTTTCGTCAGGTAACTGAAGTTAAGCTCGGTCAAGTGAGGTCAAACTCCGGATGGGTGACCTCGGAGGCCTGAGCCCACAACTCACCTCGCCATCCTTCGGAAGGGACGTTAAACGAGGGGTCCCATGCCTGGATGCGGCATGCACAGTGGGCCTAAATTATCTTTCAGTAGCTAGAATTCGTGACAAGCTCTCTCAAAATAAGTTGAAAAACAAAAAAAACAGTGCGAAAGTGTTGCGAAAGTGTTGCAGAAGTGGTCTGAAATTAATTGGGGACCTTACTAGAGTGGTCTGAACCTGCGGAGAGGGCACTTGGCCATATTTTGGTTGGGTTGTGCAAAAAAACTTTAAAGAAATATTCTCGTTCCTTGTGCAGTCGTTTGAAAAAGTGCACCGACCCCAGGTATCAATTTTGTGAAAATGGCCTATTCATCTTTTTCACATGCCAGAATGTTGAAAATTTGACACCGTTCCTCGTACAAAAACACGAAAATCGTTAGCCTTCCCACCTGCACGTCCCCAGTATATAGTACAAATCTGGTACAAACAAGAGTTAGTACAAATATATACACCTAGTCTAAATTGAAACGGAATGAAAAAGCATCGTGTTAAGATGAAGGAGAATATTGCAACTTCGCTCATGTACAAAACTGTGGCCACAACATCGTGCAAAGAACGAGGTTTGCTGAGTACTTTGGTGGCAAATGGTGGTAAAATCAATATGAAAATGATCCGAGAAAAGGCATTTTTGATATGGTCATTATTACCTGACAGAAGTTATCAAAAACGAGGCAATACAGAATCCCACCGCTCCTATTGGCCAATTACACCAATCCCGCTGATTTCCCATTGCCTCGTATGGTACGATGCAAGGACGCATTTTAGTTGCCACAGCAACTGATTTAGGCCTGTGAGCTTTACAAGAAACTCAAACACATGACAGTAACAAAATGTATCTAACTAAATCATACGAGTCAACATAAAAGACAAATACTGCTTTACAATCTCTCCAGATCATCAAACACAATCGAATACGACAGACCCAGGCCCCTTGATATGAGCTGCCTTATAACTCCGTCATTTGTCTTCAAAAGCTATCAGGTAATTAATAAAACTCATACTAACCGTTTTTGTCGTTGTACTGGAAAATATAAATCCTTCGGTCTTAATGCACAGACCTCGCAAGCTCGGTCTGTACTTTTAAGACTTCAGGCTTTATAGTTCCTACACGACACAAAACCGGTTAGTACGCGCATATTATTTTCATAGTCACTGTACTGCATTTTTCAACTTTGTGTTACTTTTGAAGTGCGGCCTTCACCAGTTTGCTAAATTGTAAATCATCAAAGCAACATTTGCTACCATCTTGTAGATCTTTAAAAACTGAGGTTTTTTTGTATTGATTATTGTGACTTCCCGTAGTCGATTTACAATTTATCTTGCCCTAATCTCCGTCAAGCCCACGAGCCCCCAATACTCCCCGCACATCCCCCATAAAGCCCTAAAACACTGAAACTCAAAAATAGTTATGAGCTCAAAAGTTACCTATCTCTGGAATTATGGCAGACGATCTAACTTTCGTTCGGTCTACTCAGTTGAAAGAACTAGGCAATAAGATTTGACACATCTGATCTTAAAATTTTGCAAACATTCGAGCCCTGCCCGATACTGTCAGTTAAACATTCCTTAGGAACTCACTTCCTTGCTTGGTTGTCCAGCACGTGCATAAGCTAAAGGTTTTCTTGGTCTTTATCTACAGGGAAATATGTCGTACAATGAGCTACTGCAAGGTCTCACACATGTTGGGGAGCAAATAATCAGCATTGATCCTCATCTCCAGTATTCTTCATCGACCATTGCAGATGAATTTGGCAAAATAAGAGAGACGAGAGTTGGAGGGGTTGCACTGCTTACTGATCGCAGGATGCTTCTTTTGTCATCACAATATTTTCATAGTAAGTGTATCCCTTCATATATGCATAGACGTAGGAACCGGTGGGGCACTAGGGGTTTGTGCCCCCAAGATTTAGCTATAAACAAAGAAGTGCCCTTTCTACTTTTAGAATATGCCCCCTTTTTCTTAAGGAAAAAATGCCCTCGAAGTTTCCTGCCCTCCCAACTTTGAGATGCTGCCTACGTCCCTGCATGTATATTTATATACATCTAAAAACTCAGAAAAAGCATATTCTCCAAACGTTTCGGCTAAAACTTTCATCAGTAATGACTGTTCAAAATCAGACGGATAATTTTAGAATAAAATAGCTTCGATATCTTTATGTATGCTCCGTCTGATTTTGAGCAATCATTACTGATGAAGGCTTTGGCCGAAACGTTTAGAGAATGTGTTTTTTCTGAGTTTTTACATCTATTTTATTACATATTGAGTTGGAGCTGACGAGAGTATATATGTAAATATTCAAATAAAATTTTACAATGCATTTTGCAAGCTACACTACTTACGAAGTTACTATACAATACTACTCGGACAATGTACAAAGGGAAACAAAATGGCGTGTCCACTGCCCCAAGGCCATTGAATAAAGATGATCTAAGAAACAATTTCCTCAAAATTGGGTGAATTATGAAGGGAGGGGTAAATAACAATGGCATGGGCACTGTGGATACGGATTGTGTGTTGATCGTGTCCTCTATGCCTGGCCTAAATGTTCCGAAATGAATAAATGTATTTCGCAACCTTGGTAGTCTTCAATAGACCATTTCCACAATGACGTCAGTTCTTTTGAAATACATTCTGAAATATCCTTTGCCTCGATGTACTGTGGATGGAAATCTCAAAAGCGTGCATTCCTCTTCACAGCCATGAAATAGTTTTGTAGCTGCGTGTATCAACGTCCATTTCAATGGCAACATCATAGATTCCTTGATGTTTAGGGAATCTAATCTTTTGCCTCGAATTGAAATAGGTCTGTTCGTCTCATTATCTTCTCTTTCTAGCTTGGGAGCCGATGCCTTTGATCTATATGAACAATTTGAAAAGGGCCTAAATTTTCGAACTGTACCACGCTCTGAAAATCATGACCTGTGAACTAGTTTCCAAATCGACGCGGTCTACCAACGAACTCATCCTGAAAATTGAAAATCACAAATTCATTCAATTTATTCAATTTATTCAATTCATTCAATGTCAACTCAATTTTAAATTTTCAGGATGCGTCATTGGAAGGCCGCGTCGATCTGGGAACTAGTTCTCAGGTCATAATTTTCACAGCGCGGTACAGTTCAAATGTAGGCCTATATCAAATTTTCGAGAGTAAAGGTATCGGCTCCCAATCAAGAAGAGAAGATAAGCTATGAACTGAAGACATTTATAACGAAACGACAGGAAGATAACGAAATACATTTTTTCATTTAGGAACATGTAGGCAGGTATTGTGGCCACCATCAACACACAAATCGTGTCCACAATGCCCATGGCTTTGGTTATCTCAACCAGGTTCGTCTCAACGTTGCTCTTTATTGCAGCTATTAACATATTTTCTCTCCCCCCTTTCAAGGTTTCAGATTAATACATCGTTTCTCTTGCAGGATTTAAAAGGTCTCTCCTCAATGACAGGCTTGGTTGTTAGCCTTTTACAGGAGTTAACAGTTCCCTTTCAATAGGTAACGGTATTTTTGTCGTACAGATGGGTTTACCATGACGTGTCCGTCATTTAGGCAATTTACATATTTTCCTCATTTCTCGTTTTTTTTCAGCATCCTCTATCTCACAATTCGGTGATCCAAAGAAACTACCAGGTGGCTACACAATGGAAATGTCTTGCAAGGATACCACTTACTATTTTCCTATCTCTCTCGATTTATTCTACAGTGTTGAGATGGAGGGACGTACGGGTATCTCAGGCTCGATTGCTGTCCATGGGACACCACCTCCTTGCGGAGGCTATTGTGGCTGCTGTTCGGTGAGTAGAAACTAGACTCAATACATGTCGTATTTTCCTTTGTTGACTTAACTGAAAGCATTAAACTGCGACTCAGTTCCTTACGTTTGCTCTGCCGCCGTTCTTATGAAGCATAACGCTGAGTTTTTGAATAGTATTCAAGTTGTAATAGTATTCAAGGCGTTTAATTCATAACTCGCAATCTTTGTTTCTGTGTCGTACTATCGTGTCCAGACACTGAAAAATCGAGATTGCTTTGAATCCGGAAGGAGATTGAAACGATTTGGTGCTGTAAACTCCAAAACTGCAAGGCTACGACGGGGTTAAACGAAATTAGCTGGCACACAAACCTGTTGCGATCCCCGTGATCACACAATCATTTTTCATCATGGACGCTACATCATTCGATGCATGGTTAACTGCAGCTAAAGAAAAAAAATGATTAAATACAAAACAAAGAGTAAAAACATAGGCTATGGCTCAACTGTTCAAAATTATACTAGGTTAGAGATAGCTTGTTGATTACTGTTTTTGGTGTAAATATCATGCAGGAGTTTACAGAAAATGATTGCAGAAGAAGTTCAGGCCTCTGTTCATCGGTTGGTTTATTATCAAAATTGGGGCATAGATTTCGTGCTCTATTTAGGAACACTGTATGTTCCGAGACACACTTTTGGTACGAGAAAATGAAGTGGTATCGTCTTCATCTACGTTGAAGAAGGATCTGCAAAATCTTCTTTCTCTTTATGAGACGCCAAGGCAGTGACACCAAAGCCTTCTCGATATGTCGGTTATTATTATTTTGCCTCCATCCAATACTTTTCCTGTGCCAATACTTTGTTTGCAAAGGGGCACTTCACTGCTGGGGAAATTGCTGATCATTGGCAGGCATTTAGAAAGAAATTTTCCCCACCACTATATAAGTTAAAAGATACCCTGGTCGATCATCGCAGTTCACTAGCATTCACGCTATCAAAGCTAATTGATCTTATGCTTGCTTTCTGTCCACAGTTGCTGAAAGGCTGGAGCAAAATGCCGATGGTTTACAATGAGTTCAATGAGACATCCCTGAAGCTCGGAGTTCTCATGCCACCATGGCAGCACAGATCATTCATCACATTGCATGTGCCGTCTAATGTGCCCATTCATTACTTGAGGGATTTCATATCCAAGCTCCAAAGCCAAGCCAAGAACCTTCATTGAGCTAAAGGTCGAACTTTTTGAACCATAGACGATGAACCATTTGTAGTTCGTTACAGGTTTTTAGTTCCAGTTGATTAGCCCCTGGGGGCGAACTTCACTATAGGGTCACACGGGGGTGTGCGCTGCAAGAATTCCTTTCATGGTGAATCCTAGAATATCGGCGGGATCTTCAGACCCAATCCCAGCTCTGACAAGTGTTTGCACTACAAACAGTTGCAATTGCCGTGTATCGTAAACTTGAATTCCAGAATTTCTAGTAAAAATTAGCCTCAATCCAAGAAATTATATACCAATTGTGCACACTGTCCCCAGAATTTTGGTACCAAGAAGCTAACTGAAAACTGGCGCACATTCCTCCATGACTGTATTGTGAACTGCCCATCCCAGGATTCATTCAAACTCATTCAACTTGCCCTTTTTTACATACATTCTGATGAAATGAAATTATATAACATGTTATTGATTACTGATTGCTACACTACCATTTATCGAACAAAGACTACAAAGAGAATAGAACGTGGAGCAAGAAGGTATGACTACTCCACGGCCAATTAAATGAAACGGTAAGGTCTTGTTCATATGGACGCGAACGAGCCCGTTGTCTTCATATGAGCAAGCGGGCTGGCCCCCTTGGCGAAATCTCACTGGAGTACTGGCGAGATCTCGGGAGGCAGGATGAAAATTTTCCCATATGAGCACTACATCTCTGTATGTAAAGGCAATATGAAAGAATCCTGGAAAGCAATTAATGAACTTCTCAACAAGAGATCAAAGTCCAGTAGCATTGATTGTCTCGATGAATCTGGTAGTGAAACTCGGAACAAAAAAGATGTTTCTAATGCAATGAACAATTTCTTTTGCTCTGTATGTAGGGATCTAGCAGATAAATACAACCTGCTGTTAATGCCCTTCTATCTGGTGAATATGAAGTTAACAAAGATAAGGCTAAGTTTATCAGAGATGCATTTGCCAAGAAGTCTACGCTGGTTCCTTCGTAGTAGCAAATAGTTTCATCCTCCGAAGAACAAGCGGCAATGAAGCACAACCGCAGTGTCTAGTCACCCACGCAAAAACTACCCTCGGATGCAAAACCCAAATCTAAGTACCTGTGATTGTGTGCACCGGGCTGAAATTGTGGTTCTTAGAAGGTGCCACAGTAATTGACCGAAAATCGGCCTGGTAGTTCTGCGACTGTAGTTTCTTTTATCTGAGTTTTACTGTAGAGGAGAATGGTGAGAGATACCATTAATCCTTCATGCTGTGGAAAGTTTTAGATTTTTTCCATAGTACGGCTGGCATCCATCTCTACTGTACAAGACAAAAACGTTCTCAAGGATGCATCTTTCACAGATATCGCAAAAGAGGAAACGACTGAACATCAATTTGGAATTTAAATATTATAGTTTCTACTACACACAACTGTACAACAGTTCACATATTCATGTGAGGAAAACTTTAACGGCTATATACCGGGCAGGCCAGAAGAAATGTATCCAATGTTTGGAAAATTTTACAGGATTACTTATCCATAAAGTTTGTAAAAATTTTATATCATCATCTTACTGAGGCTCTAATTCAATTTTCAAGATTTTTCTCGAAATTCTAGGTGCGTTACTTTCTTCTCAAATAAGGAATTAGTCGTTAGTCTTATTTCTTGATATGCCTGAAAATATCTAAAAATTGCTTTCCTACAATAATGTAAAATAACACTTTTTTATGTCAAACATTGATGGGGAAACATAATAACATTTGAAAAGTTTCCTTGTAATAAGAAAGGAATGCGGGGGCAATTTTCCCCATGGCATCGGGGTCTAGGGGGCCTCACAAAGCAAGATACTACCCTGTTTCCTGCCCGCATCACTCGCATAGGGTCTCATTTCACCGTTTTGTCCCTGGGCCTCCAGGTCCTGGTTGCCTCATTAACTTAAGTTAGGCCTACTCCTTCAACCAAGGAGGGAGGCGTGATCTCAACAGTAAGGAATTACAGCACTGTAAATGTGATACCATATTGTACCTCACAGCAGCTACAGTCTTTTAACACTGTGTGAGCAAAATGATACTGACATTATAAAGGAATATACTGAAATTACTTGACAAAGGAACAAAAATTCCTAGAGTAAAAAAGATTATCTCAAACGCTTTATCAAAGCACAAGACATTGAACCGTCCAATATTGCAAACACAGTTTGATATGTTACATAGCTACTCAGGTCTATATTTTTTCTACACTTAAGGGAGCGGCCAATTTAATCCTGGAGTGGAGGATTTTTGGCAGGAGTATGAAACTTTTTTCAATTATTTTGTGGGAGTACGAGAATTTTGAGAGCAATTTTTATGGGATAAAAACTACTTTGCATGACAAAATTTTTCATGAAGTCATCAATCAATGATGGAAAGAAAAGTTAACAGACATCTGGGAATGATGAATCACTTAACCAGTAGGGAATCACCTGGGATAGCATGGTATCTGATCATCATATATCTTTGTTTTATAGACAAAGACTTCAGGATGGGAGTAGCTACTAAACCATTTTGCCGAAGGATGATGGGGTACGAAAACTCTTTCTATGTTGTTCAAGATGGGGGTATGAAATTTTCTTTAATTGTGCGAAATTATCCTCCACCCTGGTGCCCAGGATTAAAAAAGACCGCTCCCTAACGAAACGAGTACAAAATTTGGAATTTTCTATTCATCCGTAATATTGCTGAAATACTATTAACTAAGGAATGGTTAATGCGTCAAAGGTTCAAATCTTTCTCAAATCATATATACAATGTCAAAATCAACTAATTACGTTACTATTAATTTCTGTCAGTTGCTTTTCAGCTTTCTCCGCCAGCTGTTTTTCGTATTGTAGTAACTGTCCCATAAAGTTCAAATTTGGGGATATAGTCGGTCTTTTATCTTTAACAAATCTGCAAGAAATGACGAAAAATTTCTTCATGAATATTCAAAGGCAGAATATATTCGGCGGATGCAGTTCTTGTAAATGGCTGCCGCGTAGTTAGGTCGTTGAAGTGAATATAATGTAAACATTGAGTTTTGCAAGCTGAGACGAGGATCGCTACAGCATCGGCGCTGTTTTAGAATTACAGTTTTGAAATATCAGTATTGGCGTATGTTCAACCGTCAGATTAAGAAAATTTGAACTATGTTCGAACAGTTCCCTCGCGTCAATTTTAATCGAATTCAACAAGGATATTCGAAGTTAAAAACTTCAGTTGAATTCCATTCTCTTGAAAATCGAAGTCAGAGAAAGCTGTCTTATTCTAAAGACTTCAAATGCATCATGTATTTCGTCAAGTTATGCGGAAAAAGCCTAAACTCAAAGCAAGCATTGCTGTTTGCAGCACTGAAATAAAGACTGAAAAGGAAATCAGTTGCGAATAGAGGTTTGACTTACTCGTTTGATTGTACTTCAGTTGAATTCCATTCTCTTGAAAATCGAAGTCAGAGAAAGCTGTCTTATTCTAAAGACTTCAAATGCATCATGTATTTCGTCAAGTTATGCGGAAAAAGCCTAAACTCAAAGCAAGCATTGCTGTTTGCAGCACTGAAATAAAGACTGAAAAGGAAATCAGTTGCGAATAGAGGTTTGACTTACTCGTTTGACTGTACTTTGCATGGACAGCTATTTGACTAAATCCTAAGACAGCTCCACTGCTGCGTTTTTATGCAGTAGCGATTGTCATGTTTACATTATTCACTTCAACGGGCTCACTCCGTGGCAGCCATTTACCACAACTGTATCCGCCATTTACCAGAACAAACCGCTCCCCCAGTCTCCGACTTTAATTGTCGAAATGGTCTTTTCAAGAAAATTATTCTAAAAACTTAAAACTATCATAATTTCTAAACTGTTTGGCGCTTCATGGAGTAATTTCTAAGAAAACTATAGTTTATGGATGTCTACAACATGGTATCAAGTGAAACTCTGTCACATTCGTGGTTCCTGACTTAGAAATTTAATGATGTCACATCCCGAAATGAGCTGAAATATAAGATTCGCTGTAGTTTAAAAATGTTCCAAGTTTCCGAAGTCTCCGACGGTAGAATTATGGATAAGCAGCTAAAGTTTCTTTGGGCCACTCAGTTAGAAGAATTAGAATTTTACACCAACCTTTTTACGCCGATTCAAAGATTTGGAGCGTATGCTTAGCAAACGCAACAAAAAAAAATTTCTAGAAGTGATTTCTGGTTGGAGCAAAAACAATTATGAAAGCTGAGAATTTCATAACCTCTGATAAAAAACAGCATTATTCTAAACACACGTAAACGTAAAACTTCAACTGAAATAGATGCGATGAGAGGCAATTTAGGGACGTGGCCTCAAAGTCATACTTTACAACGGCAAGCGAGAAAACAGATCCCTAGCAAATTTAGAATAGCTTCCTTATAGAACGAGTATTAACCTAAGTGCGATAAAATCAATCTCTGTGAAAGAAATTTCCACATTTTAGTTAACTTTTGAAAAATCGATGTATTGAATTGGTTGCACAATCACAAGAGATATGGCTGGATGGTGTGTCCTGGAAAGTTTTCCTTTTTAAAAAATCACAAAAACTTCATTACCATACAAATTATGAAATATTTTTTGAATCTCCAGCATCAATGATCTGTCCTTTTGCAGCATGCATCAAAAGTAGGCAGGTTGACAAAAAATGAGATTTATTGATGTTAGAACCAACCACAAGATCAATCAATCAATCAATCAATCAATCAATCAATCAATCAATCAATCAATCAATCAATCAAATGTTTATTAATGTGTCAAAGTATTTAGCTTTCCGGCTAATTGGGGACACAAAAATCAGTTATACTTCGGGAAATGATTTGTTCTTTGATCTACTTTACGAAGAAGACATTTAACGATTGGTGATTTGACTAGACTTCCCCGAGTATATTTCGTCAACCAAAAAAAAATTGGGAAAGAGAACTTTCACATAGACTTCTTACAGATGACGAAATAGACTTGGGCCAAGTCTATGATGTGACTGATTTTTTGTGATTTTTCAAACAAGAGTACTTTCCTTGGACACATGATAATTTTCCGAACCAGGTCGTGGATGTCACTGAACAACGCATTAATAACTCACCGATATGCGTTGTCAAGGGATAACTTCATGTGTCTCATGACGTAGCCAACTGCAATAGTTGCAGATCGTGATACTCCACCAACACAATGTACTAATACTCTGCCGTCACAGCTTCTCACTCGATCTATGAGTAAGGAAAGCAAACTTTTATTTTGCCGTTTGTTCATTATTCATTCCAGATTGTAATTAGCTAGGATAGAGTTTTACATTATATAACGTATTTTGCCTGGGATTTTATGCACGGTCCCCTGAAAGCAGTCCTTCTTGACTGACGGGGTAACCGTGGGTAAACAATTCAAAAGGAGATAAAAATCAAATGAAACATATGCTGGGTGTACTAGGAAAAGTATACAGATTCGGTTCGCTCCCCAGCGCTATGAATCGAGCTTTAGGCCCATTCAGACTATAACAGATTACTATCAGAGCAGAGTGACTTTCGTATCGGATAGGGGCTGAAGTACACTGCGCGTGTACCAATCCGACACACAACGCTCCGATTTGCACAGTGAAAACACTCCACTTTGGAGGTGACATGAAAATCTCTCCGGAGTCACTACGTGGCGAATCGTTGTAGTGTAATCGCAGGAATCCGACCTACTCCGCCGTAACCCTAACCCTGAACCTAACCCTAACCCTAACCCTTCGAAACAAAGAAAATTTCAGAGCAGCAAACGATAAATTTGGCGCCAGGCTGCAAAAGTACCCTGCAGTGTAGACTAGAACTGTGTAGGAATATGGCGAAGGAACAAGAGGCATCGTAGCTACCCAAAGTAGGAATATGGCGTCGTGGCTACCCAAACAAGGAATATGGCGTAGGAACAAGAGAAGCGTCGTGCTACCCAAAATATCACTACGGAGTGAAAATCGCCTCGCTCTGTTCCGCTCCGACAGCGATCCGATACACTGCAATTCTAGCCTTAATCAATGGCTTATCAATCTCAGAATAATCCCCGATAGTTGACTTGAAAAGCCGGGTGAGTCAAAACAAGGTTATGCGTTTGGCGGGCCTATAGAGTAAAAAGTATGTGACCGACATTCAAAACTAAGACATTAATCCATCAATCAAAGGCTAACTTGGATGAGAAACTTTTGTTCAGTAAAATCACACATCCATAAGACCCAACCATTAGAATAATGCCTGTGAGGGCTTTGTATGGGAGTCGAAAATTCCACGTTCCACTCTGGTCCATGGTTTATGAAGCATTAAACCTTACATTGTCAGTTTAAGAAGTAGAAGTTTAATTTCAGAAGTAAATTACGGACCAGAATGGAACATGGAATCCTCGTTCCGAAACAAGTTCCTTACCAGCATCTTTATAATTTCTGGGCCTCTGATAAGTAAAATCACCAAACAAACGTTTCTCATCTAAGTTAACCTTTGAGTAATAGATTAACAATTCAGTTCTGAATATTGGCCCCATACTTCTTATTTCACAGCCCGCCCAACGCGTAAACTTTTTTTGACAAAACCTGTAAATACTTCATCTTTTGAAATGGGTGCTTTGAGAGGTAAGATGTCAATCCTGAAGGTTCAGATTTGCCTCAATGTCCAAACCAAAGCTGTGGCCTTTTCGCCTAACAAATTCCTTGTTGGGGATAAGAGTCGTCAATGTTCAAAGCAACGGTCATCCCCCAGAAAGGAAACCTGTGATCATGCGCAGAAAGCATGTTTGGCCTGTGGAAAGAATGTTGGTGGAGAATCCAACCACAATCCAAACAAAGATTAGCAAAGAGACAAAGAGATTCTCGCGCATGGTAATAGGTTTCCCGGCTGCTGATCTGCTTTGAACATTACCAGCAAAACAAAAAACTAAGACAAAAGGGGCAGTCCTCGGTACCCTCAACAATTCCTGAGTCACAGCAAATAAATCAGTAATACTTTTGATAAATTGTCAAAAAGGTATGAAAAAGACTAAACAATGTTTTGATGACAGAATTCTCATGCAAGGAAATCGTAGTGCTAATGCATGTCAGGCTTAGACTGACAACATGATTCTTTGTATTCCTTCAACGTTTTTGATCCAGTTTTTCTTTTCACTCATTCAAGGACTCAGAACCAAACGGATTCGAAACAGGGACTAAAATCTTGCAAAAATCTGAAGAAACATCGAACGCCTTTCACCCTTTGAACGTCAAAAAAAAAGTCGAAACTTGCTTCGAATGTCACTTTGAATTCCGATTCGCTTCCAAAAGTCGAACTTTGAACTAGTATGCAAGTCAAGCGCTAGGAATAGGCAGGTGGGTTGACCATAGTGAGGAAGCAGCGATTTGGTTGGTCGCGACGTAAACGCGGAGGACCTGGCCTAAATTATTCCCCGTTTTGAAGCCGTCTTGTCATGAGTCTCAGTTTGAAGAAGCCATAAATATCATCCAATAGAATGCGAAAACTAATACTCAATGTGATCAGTCTATGTCAGGCCTGCATTGTAAATAATAAAACTACCATTAGACAATTACTTCCGTTGTAGTCCTGATTGATTGAGAACGTTAACCAACTTTCTCGGAGACTTCATAGACGGGCATGGTTACAGTTGGAGCTCTGGAGTTAACATGTTGGGTAACAGCCATACAAGACCCTACAAGACTGAGGGCTTGTCAAAAAGCTTTTCGACAAAATACATATAATTGATAAAAAATAAGATGTAAATAGATCCGAAGGGTAGCTTACCTATAAAATCAAACGCTGACTGAAACCAATCTACAATGTTTTCGCTAGTGGTATCCCGTACAGGTATTTTTAAGTAATGCGTCGTAATAACGTGCGGTGAATCTGCCGCAGTTTCGCTAACGTTCATGACGAAATCAATTCCAGTGCTCTGTAACGTCTTGATATCCTGCGAGTCTTCTGCGTTGCCTAGATACAGGAACGGTAATATCTTTGTAACTGGAACTTCTCTGCATGACATGCATGGCGTCGATATGGAAAGGAGGTTGCCAGATTCTTGTTTTCGTTCGCAAAATTTTGGGTAGCGATGACCAAATTCTGCAAATCCGCCTGTGAAAAAGCATGAAAGCTGGTTAAAATTTGGAAGCGCATCTTGTTAAAAATGTATTGGGATGATAAGGACGGATCCAAGCAACAAACCCAAGCAAAAACCAGGAGACTGGGGATAACGGTTTGTTCTAGTAATGGCAAATGCAGATCTGGTAAATGGCTCCCAAGGAGCCACTGCAAGGGATATTTATCCCTCTGCAGGCTTGTTTGTCGTAGACGTTTGGTTAACATTAAGTAACGACCTCCCATTAGGAAGCAGACACCGAGGGGCAAATCGCTCCTGAAAATGGCGTACGAGATCAATAATCAGCGGTTATTTCGTGCTTATTTTGATTTTTCAATTATTTAACTGCGTTAAATTTCTCTTGAATCCTCTACTATTAGTTACATTTTTCTTCTCCACACTCTTTATTCAATACAACTGCAACAAGACAACACAATTTGTGGCCTAAATAAAAACACAGCGATGTGGAGACGGGAGTCTCTGTAATTAATAAGGGATTCAAGAGAAATTTAAAACAGCTAAATAGCTGGTATGATTAAATATTAGTACATTTGTATGTATTACTGAATCGTGCAAGTATTACTGAACCATTCTCCGCCACATGTGGGCAGAATTGTTGCTAAGATTCGTCATTGATTCATATTTTGGATAACTTGCATCTTTCTAGAAAACAGGTGTCCAAGTCAGACCACAAACCTTCTTGGGTTGGGTTCATGGGTCAATGCTTAATTCTTGAATCTGGGATAAACTATTCTGGAGTATGTGACTATCTCTTCAATTTTGCGTCTGCAGGAAGATGAATTAGAGTCCAAATGATCTGTTCGTCACCTTTAGCAGTTTTAATGTCTCTTATGCCTAGAAAATGTCATCGTGTGGCCTCCGTGTGGCAATGGGGCGTATGAATTGAAACCATGCTCCTCCGAAGACGGGATTAACAAAATTATAACGCTCAATGAACAACACTTTACGGCAAAATAATGACTGCTATAGTCAAATTAGAAGTGCACTGCAGATGCAATGCAGATGCAGATGCAGATGCAGATGCAATTGGTTTTAAGTAAAACTCGAGCAACACGTCAAGCCTTGAATCATGCTTGAATGAAAGAATTCACAAATGTGATTCAAGTTTGTTGTGTGATCTGGAAAAAGAATACGCTTTTGAAGCAAACATCACCAAACATTAGTCATAACAGTCATGCATGCAATGATATCTCTTAGCAAGACTCAGAATAACTCAGTTCTTATTTCTATACTGTGCGAATCATCAGTCGAATCATAGTTACCAGATAGTCGAATGAGTCACTTCCTTATGCAGGTTTGTGATCTGGCGACAAATAATGAACTTCAACCCACAAGAAGGTCGGTCTGCTGAGTAAAGTTGAACATTGTTATTGACTGTCGCTTTGAGGCCTAGTCACAGCCTAATTTATTGTTGCTAAATCGAGTGGTCTAATGTCTCAAAGATTCCAAGCATACTGAAATAATGAGCTAAGTAATGAGCTACGCTTTGGACAGGATGCGCAGTCTTAATTCAAAGCATTGACTAATGTAACTTCAGGCGAAAGAAGCCAAAAAATACTTCGTGGCTATTATCGCCTGGTTATAATCGCTTGAGGGAGAACTCTGTAACGTTATGGTGTAAGCCAAAACATGTTCGACATGTAGTTGCGGTCTGAGGCAAATTAACTAATGTCACTTGCCCGGCCACTTGTTTTTTGGAATGAAGTCACGGTGGGCGCAATTGAAACGTAAAACGTGCATCAAGCTCGTCCATACTATTTCACTGAGTACCCTTTTATGTGACTTTCTAGTTGGCAAAAACGGCGAAAGGACCTCTTACAATGGCGAATGTCTGAAAACCTAATTGAATGTTTTGCAATGCAAATACTGCACTGGCTCTGAGAGACAGGTTTGGCATAAATGCGCAAACAATGTAATATAACCATTTCGAAAAAGCTATGACACTTTTCAAAAATGCCCCTTTTTGAGCTCCGACGTTATACTCGGCGAAATTATGGATGGGCGTGGTGTCATTCGCCCGGGATGAAATCAAGAAACACGACAGAATTTTAGCACACCGACTTTTTCTGATAACTTAATTGGCAACTGACACATAGAACAGAAAACTGGGTGATCGGGTTTCAAAGTTTGTAGCTACAGAAAATGATTTCATGTTCTATGCCTCTGCCTCCCACCTCCTTTTTAAGGGCCATTGTCAACCAGGATTCTTTGCTTGCAGGCATGCTGCAGCTTCGGACTGCAAGTCAAATCAACGTAAGTCAATTTCTCTTACATCAGCTCCATCATTGTGGAGCCAAGGAGGAGGGGGACATGACTTGTGGATGAAAGGGGCTCAGCCGCCAAATATCAGAAAAGTACCGTCTTCTAATTACCAAAACTTGTCTTCGTATCCACTTTTATGGTGACTTTTGACCACAAACTACCCATTGTAAACCATTTTTTGCGAATCGTAGCCAAAGCCATGTATGTTAAGGAGAATACGCCGAAAAAGGACCCTTGCTTAGAGTATCGTGGGCCCAAAAAACCCATCCATATGGGCAGCACATACCGGTATCCAACATGTTATGGACTGCCCCCCCTCCCCCCGGTATTGCCGACACATACAGTACTTTCCATTTAGGCCAGATTTGATTTTCAGACAATCTGGGATTGGAAGAGTTGCAGCGAGCTCGCAAAGGACACTGGGTGACAATTGGCTCTTTAATGGCTTCAATATACCGTAGAAATATAGAAATTTCGATCGATGGGAGACTTGGCCATATCCATGGATGCAGAGTTTCAGAGTCATGCTGTTTAAATAGAAGTAGCAAAAACACTCATCTCTCTGTAAGATTACGCAAGGAACTCGTCATTGTAACATATTTGCACACATGACATTTTGTGCTCTTTGGTGTCAATTTCAGCTGACAAGGCAACACTAATATGCGAACTTGTCCCAAAAACAACGCAACAGAGATGAACCTTGCACACTCCTCCTTCTTTACGATAACCCCTGTCACTTTCGCTATACGTCAATTTTTCTCAAGCGATAGTTCGCATAGAGTTGTTTTACAGACGAAATATTTGTGCCTGAGTAAATGCGTTCATAAGAACCACAATTTGTAAGGGCCTCCAGGTTTAGTCCTTGGATGAAAGTTTCTAACATTGTAAACACCACATGACTGTAAAACTAAAACTGGAATTAAGGGGGCTGTACAAAGAATGAAACAGAGGGGGCGGAAGGGATTTCAAAATTCGCCTTAAAATTAGTAGCCCAATGCAAGAAACAGAAACTGTTTGCATAGCCCCTCAAACATCTGCAAAAATTATTCGACGACCCCAGGGCTTCAACATGAACTCTGTGGTTCAGAAACTTCTTCAAGAAAAACTTTCGGCACTTCACGGTTCATTTTTACCCATGCACCATGCTTTCGATACCCTATCTGTGGGATTCGGCATAATGTTTTTAGAAGGCAGGGAAGAACCTGCAGATACCACTGTGTCAGACACTGAGATGGAGAAGAGACAAAAGCAAAAGTGACGCTGACAGTGTTTAAAACAATTCTAAAATACTGAAAGCAAATCCCGAAATAAAATATAGCTTCATGGCACATATTTATCACTTGCAGTAGTTTGCTAGCCTAACATTTTTTTGTCTAATTTTGGTGACCATGCCAAAATCCCTTCCGTCCCCCCCTCTGTTCCATACTTAATGGCAACTCCCTAAGGATGCCTCTCACTGCTCTGCACAGAGCATGCACACATTTTTCAGAGTAATGCGCCCTCGGTTGCAGACGGAGACGCAAAACACTGAAAGTGAAAAGTCCAATTCTTTTCGGTCATAAGTTTAGTTGCATGTTCTTCTAAGTGTTTAGTTATATTTGCACCCTCCCCTAGCTCCACCGCCACTGTGTGCCCTCCTTGCATGTAAAGCTGTAAAGTGATAGTTCATACATGTGTAAAGCATTATCGCATGAGTCAGGGCCCACAGTAGACTGATGACATTCGTCCAAGTTTAGCTCCACCTCAGTTTTAATCTCGCATATCTCAGAGAGCGTAACCGTGTTGCAGAGAGCGCAGCAATGTTCGTTGCGCCTTCGGCACGACACGGCCTTAACCATGACAATATGTCCGGGGGCGGGGTAGCTTAACTCATCTATGGTACAGAGTTGTGCCATCTTTTAGGGTACCTTTTTCATGATAGAGTCCGAATTAATGGGTATGGTTTTCAAATTTTTTTTGGGTTTTCCGTGGTGAGCTCTTTTGGCATTTCCGGATTTATGTGTATGATTTGCAGAAGATTCTCCACATTTATGGGTATACTTTTGAGAAATTTCTCCGGATTTATAGGTGGTCCTTTTACGATTTGAATGGCACAACCCCGGAATCTTGGAAACTTAAGTGACCCTCTCCCGGGAAAATATGTGAAGAGAAAGAAAACAAAAACTTGCACCAAGTCAAAGTTATGTACTGTTGGAGGTTTCGTTGTGGAGACCAGAGAGAAAGCAAGGCCTCCTGCAATAAATCTAGGCCCACACAGCAGATAACGTTCTCTGTTATTCATCTTCTTCAGCTTTATGACCCTGTAGCTCAATAGTTTTACGGCAATTCAAGGGAAAGAAAATTTCTATCAATGACATGATAACCTGCATAAGAAAACAATGCAACAGGTATACAACCTGCAGATATCAGTCAGTGCTCATTTGAGAATACACATCTTATCACAATAGCTGCAGAAAATTCCCACGTTACGTTTCCTCGACATGTTTGCAATCTTTTCTAACTTAAAACGAGAACTGGAAGAAATCCCATAAAAAGTAACTTACAAGGAAATATAGAACTCTAGTGCACTTTAAAAGGAAGTGTTTTTTGTCTTCCCTGAAATCCTAGAGAAATCCCTGAACTCCTGTTGAAATCTCTTTGTTCTCATTCATACATTAATGAAAAGAGTGAATGCTTCCCTTGCATGAGCAAAACTCTGGCTGGAAGAGAACTTGTAAAACTCGCGCAAGGAATCTCCTGTGATCTTTTGGATCTACATGCCATACAGAGTTTTACATGTCTTAAAGCTAAGTTTTGTCATTTGAGTCAAACGAAAAATGGACATCGTTATTAGGCTGGGTCACAAAAAATTTTTTATCCCCATAATGAATTTGTTAACAAGCCTCATAAAAATTTAAAGTTCTTCGAAAATTATGTGTGTAATATTGATGCAGCATCTGACAGCATTTACATTCATTTCATGCTTTTATGACCTTCTAAGATACCAATGTCATCACACTGTCATTACATGATGCAACTATACAGGAGGTAATGCAAAAAGCATCCCCCCCAAGAGAATCCTCAGCATATTTTCACAACTGAGGTCGCTCTGAGCTAGGTTATGTCTGAACCGGTCTGAACCATAGTTATGAAGGATTCAGACGGGGTGGTATTTTGCTCAAATCTTTCCAGCACAAAATTCCAGTCCTAGCAAAGAGCTACAAAAAATTTTTAGAATTCATCTAACGAGAATATTTTCTTATTAGATCATCATCAATCTGAAGGCTATCTGGTGAAATACAAAACAATACGAAATGGGCGAAAGAAAGTATAAAACTTAATATGCACAATTTAATACCTTTCTTTTTTCTTGATTTTACAATGTTTCTTTCACTTGCAATTAAATCAATGGTGGCACACAGGCCAAGAGATGCCGGCTTCGTCCTCATACTTCTGTAACCCTTGCCTTCCAAACTGGAAACTTGTCATTCAATAATATGTGTACAGTGTGTGAAAATTGAAGAGTGGAAAAAAATCTTCTAGCATCAGCTGATCGCTTCTTTAAAATCCTTGCTGCTTGCACGTCACATCAGGTTGTCTCGTTCCGTCTACTTGTGGACTAAGATCTCTTTTGTGCTTATAACAAGTTGTGGTGCATTCGCTATGCTTTCCCTTTATTTCGCTGTTTGACTCAACAATCCGCTTGGATGATTACATCATCGATAAATAACTGATTCATCTGCAGACCATCGTTATTGTTGGGGTATTTGCTTCAACCGGGGGAGGTGTAAGACAATCAGCTGGGCTACGAAATACGTCTGGTTTTGGATGATAGGCCCCGGAAATATTTAAAGCATCAATGATAAATTTGTCATCAACGACCAAATAACGGGGGTTGTTCCTTTGTAACGTTCGAACATTCGTGTTCTTGCAGAAGATTTCCATTAACATGAACATTAATATACCGATCCTTGGATGTATGCATGTGTCAATTTGCCACAAAGGTGAATAACACATTGATAATAAATAAAAGTTGAAAACACCCCTAATAAAAATGGCTGGGGTAGTATTAAACCGCTGATTAAGAGATTGTGCGGACTCTATTTTCATACCGGTCCCCTACGAGATGGTTTCAGAAAGAAATAAAACAATAGATTTTATACGTTTTTCCTTCTAATGGTGCAGTTTCACATGCGCATAGCTCGAAACTGTGGGTGAGAAGCAGTTCAACCATTTTTTAAAACGAATCTAGCCTGCGTGCAGACTTCACAGCATCCCTAGCTTGTCGCAGGTTCTCGGATCAAAAACAAAATCAAGGCAATGATCTGAAGGCTTGCCATGTACCCCCGGATTGCAATTCTTAATGAAATCCGTCCTACACATACCTGCGGCTGAGACGGCCAGAAATTTCGACATAGCTCGATGAGTCATATCCCTTTATTTTGATTCAACTGGGTGGTAAAACAATAGACGCGCGGCGCCGCGTTTTATTCTTTTGTACACGCAGCAAACACGTTGTTGTCATTGCTTTCATTAATAATCAAATGACGTGTCCATTGTCAACGAAACAACGAGCCTCTCCTTCGCAGAAACAAATACTTGGGCCGGGCGTCAAGTTGACCGCGTTTGTGTGCGAGGTTTGGGCGCCAGGGAAGCGATTTGTTGACAAGTTATTTACAGACCTATGGTATGGAGCCCTGACCTCTTAGCAAATGATGTCAGGAAAGCAGACTGTATGGATCGTTGGTGACTGAGGAACAAGAGATTCCTGGCTATACATATCTTTTAAAGTGCTTGTAAGAAAATCAACCATCAGATCACTGAAATATTAAGAGACTCCAGAAATGGGAAAATATAACTTCAAGGCATTGAGTCCATGTAAATAGCGCTCTCATGACCAATATCAATATCAACTTCTTTTCAATCGTGAAACAAAAGTTGTCATTTAATCCCTATTGAAATTAAACCAAAGAAATTCCTTAGGATAATGCAAGGATTAAGAAGTCTTTGGTCTCCACTACTAATGACTTTTGCACTATTGTACGACAACAAAGGGACGTCAGCGGTTTGTCAGCAAAAATTGAGGACAGCCTTAACGCTCAACTATTTATATGGACTCAATTCCTTTAAGAAACTATTCATTTTCATGAAGTAAATCCTTAACATATATTTTTACTTTATTTCCACTTGTTTTTTTTTGTATCATTGGCCTTGTAAGGCCCTTGAGGGATGTGCAAACATTGGACATGCTTCAAAAACATTGTTTTGAAATATTCTTGAGGGAACAGGTAGTGAACATGAAGATTGTTACAAAACCTTTAAGGAACTCCTAAGAAACTCTGAGCACTCAATATCTGATAATTTTAAGAAACCGTCAGTACTGGCCCAAATTCTTAGTTTCTTACAAGGAAAATATGTGTATGTGCAGACGGAAAACCTTCACTGTCTGTTTCAAATTCCTTCTACACTAAGTCCCACTTTCAACAGAATTTAGGAAAGGTCCCCCCTAGTTAACTCTCTATCTCAAAGGTGTAAAACCTTTATCAAGGCAATGTTGACAGTGTTAGATTTTGTTGCAAAATGATATCGTGAAGGTGTGCTTTGGTCATGCAAATAGATGATACCAATGGCCATGGTTGATCTTATTTTACTGACACAGGTAGAATCTCAAAAGTGGAAAACAGGACTTATGAGATACAATTCATATTTGCTTCACAAGGGATGATTAAAACATTAGCTGGAAACTTGAGTTGATCCAAGCAATCAGTATGCTTTTCACTGGCAGTGTTTTATGCTTGGCAACACAAATAAATTTCTGTGGCTTTATCTTACACAAATTTTTCCTAAGAAACTAAGAATTTGGGACAGTATTGAAAGTTTCTTAAAAATATTTGAATTTGTGTAATCAGAGTTTCTTATGAGTTTCTTAAAGGTTGGATTACAGTCTTCTTGTTCACTGACTGTTTCCGCGTGATCATTTCAAAACAAGGTTTTTCACACTTTTCCAGTGTTTAGAAATTACTCTCAAGTACCTTCCCAGTAATAAGATACAAGAAGCAATGTAAATGAAGTAAAAATATGACATATTTCCTTGAAGGACTTCCTTCATCAGATTAAATAGTTTCATGATTTATGGTTTCCCAGTACAGGAGTTTCTTAATATTTTGGTGACTGACCTGAGAGTTTCTTTTAAGCAGATTCTCATAAAAAATCTTTGTACATGGGGTGAGTCAAAAAACTTACACATCTGGCAGACCTCTAGTAAAAAGAATAATGTTAAAGTTAGTAGACGGAGATAAATAGCCACCCAAGCTTGCCCAGTCCCTTTACACATGTAGAAGTTAAAAATAGATCTGGTGTCTTAGCCAATGAAAATCAGGAACTCTTGCGGTGTATGGGGTGATCTCCATGGACAGCTTTTGTTCGTCTATCAGGGATTTCCCCTTTTCGTTAACTCAGTGGCGTGATTGGAAGGGATGCGGTGATTGGTCAATTCAATTGGTCAATTCAATTCACTAAGTTTTCAACCTCGTTCCCATGGTGTTTTGAGTTTCAACTAAGTTGAATTGAATCTATTTTAAAAAAACCGTTGCCTTATCTCCGTCTACTAACTTTAATAATATCACTCATATGGTAAATCTTTAATTCCAAAGCTCACTAAATGTGTAAACCTTTCTTAACTCAGCCGGTAGATCTTCAAAATTTTGATTAGAAGATTATGGGAAACATTTAAATAGAAAATAACTGGAGCAGTAGCACAAGGTTCATGGGCCTGTTTAAGAAAACAAACAAAGCACTACTCAGAAATAATAGGGAATGTTTTTCTAATGATTGGAAATATCAAAGACATAAACAATGAAAGAGACTTACCTTTCAAATATAACACATCACTGAACTCTATACAAAGCTTCTTTGTAATGAGACACAGAAAGCTTTCAGCCGGCAAACTTGCAATATCATTTGTACTTTGATCACAGATGATCACTTTATCACATGGAGTCCCAGAATAATTTGAATTTTTTAACAAATCCATGATATTCAGTTTGTTCTGCTCTAACCGTTTTCTGATCAGCTTTGATGATTGAATGTTGATTGACCCAGTGATATGGGAATCATTATACTCTAGGAATGATCGGCTATCAATGATCAACAGTTTTTCCACTTTCTCCTCCATCAGTCTTTGAAGTTCTGAAGCTAGGATCTGTGTAACCTATGGTAAATTGCATTAAAGAATGCAAATACTACAAGAAACTTGATCAGGATGGGTGGATCCAACCCAATGAAAAAACTAATTCTTACCAATTCACCTATTGACAATCAACCAAATGAGTTTTTCAAGTACTTTTTTTCAAGAAGGCTAACAAATCTAAGAATTTTATTAGAAATCTAGCCAAGCTTTTGCCATCAAATGTGGCAAGCATCTCAATGAAGAAATAAGATTAGCAATGAAAAACTTTGTTGAAAACTTCAGAAGTGCAAATTTTTCAACACAACCATTTTTCAAACCCGGAAAAGTGAAAATTTCACTCTACATGTTTTGAGTGCCACAGATTTATGTTTTTATAGAAATGCAATGGACCAATTGGTTCCAGAGTAATTGCCCCATGTCAAAGTAGGGCTTACTTAGAACAAGGCACGTAAAAAGAACAGAAGGTGCTGTGGACTCAGAATCTCAAGAAATTTCAGGCAGTTGGCCAATCATGCTTCATTCAATACAGCGATAGCTCTTAGAAACTGGTCAGACCAAATCCTAAAGGAAGTCTCGGAGAGCAGCAGTTGTGAGGGGGAATTGTCTTTTTGATCATGAAATAAAAGCTGTCATGTCTTTGCAACTGAAATTACACAACAGAAACATCTGAGAAATCATCTGATACGAAAAGTCTTTGCACTTTGTTGCCACTGATGTCAACACTATCTTGCGGTGAACGGAAGTTTTTTGGTTCACGATCCTCAAAACACGGAACAGAGAATTTCACTTGAAAAAGAAATAGTGGAAAGGTGGAAACAGAGAAATTTCATCTCTCTTAACTCATTCATGACTTCACTTTGATCAAGTTGAATACTATGGAAGGCAAAAGGGCACTGTAGCATTTACTAATTGCTTGTTACTACTCTTTTCTAGGTTTCTGTGGACTTATGACAAGTCTTCGTTTCTGCCCTCTCTTGATCTCTTGACAATAATTCATCATCCTCGTTGCACCTTTGGCGCAATCATCATCACTGACGAAAGAAGGAAAAGGAAGACTTGTTGCAAGTCCAAGGTTTATGAAGAATTCACTACTTAAGCTTCTGGAGAGTAAGATCTCTGAAAACTAGCTATCCATCCTCATTAGAGCAGAAAGCACACTCTTACTTTTAAGAAGTATTTTTGGAGCCCTTTTAACAAATAAACTAGAAATGATGATTGTCAGTGAGTGCTGTGCATTGTATTGTTTGCACAGGCCCATTCCCTGTATCCACAGTTTACACTCATTGAATTGTGATGCATGACAAATCACTATATTGGCTTTGGGTCAATAAACAACAGGAGAACAGAAATGTGACGTAAATGTTCTTTTGTTGCCAAGAAAAGTGAATCCCAACCATACTGATGCCATTTCAAAAGCCGCTGACCAAAGTCACTTTACAAAATTGTTGAAAACGGACAGAAACTTTCTTCTTCAAGAAAATCTTCAAGAAACTTTTGGTGGCAATCTGATATCCTAAAATTTGAGAAAATTTGCTAAAAGCCCATGACCTTATTTGTTTCTAACAAAAATTTTTGTATTTTTGATGTCCAAAGGGTCTGATATAACACTATACCTGGTTGTTCATGATGAGATGGCACTTTTCTGTGAGGCGGCCAGTTGAGAAAAGCTCATTTACAGCTTTGTGAGCAGGCTGCTCACAAAAATATTTCTGGCCATTTCTTGCATGGTCATGATCTCCATTTTGCAAATACACCTATCAATAAAGAAGTGCAGCTTGTCTCAATGTGATCATCAAATGGAAACGGACTGTGTAAATTTATGATAACCAAGATGCAAATTCTTCCATATGGTTCCCTAAAGCAAAACAAACTATTAGCTTCTTCAGAAGATTTAGAAAACTTTTTTTAGATATGCTGCCTAAGAATCAAGGAATTATAGCAGAAGAATTATTTGAAAAATGAGTGTTGCCATGATGGACGGTTAATTTGTAAAATTCTTGGAAGTCAAAATTTATCTTTTCTCATACACACCTACAGTAAGACCTGGTTGGAAACTTCCTTCTGTGCACATTCTGTGCACATAAAAACTTTATGTGCAAAATTTTAGGGATAACAATAGAAAAACAATGGGTAATTGTTTTAATTGAAAATACTTTGGTACCCATTTTGCAAAGATTCTTGTTTGATTGTAACACCTTCCAATGAAATAATAACCCATTGTTCATGCCCCACTGTGTGAAACAATAATAGGTCTATTGTTTTAAAGATAATGAAACTTTGATATGTATATTTTCAGTCTACGGGTATCAGCAGCTGGTCCACATCTACATACCATCATGCAGCAAAGGTGTACAGGTTTGCAGAAGAGTATGGCACTTGCACACATATGTATGTATGTATGTATCAATGTGCAACTTAAAGAGAATAACAAGAAGATGCAGTACACTACAATATAATTTTATGTTAAAAACGTAAAAAGGAAAACACCCCTAATAATGATGGAGAGAGCGAAGAGGCAAAAAGAGATTTCTCCTTGCACACCAACTCATGGTTTGTGCAAAGGCAGCACCAGCTGCATTTCTGTATTTTTTATGCAAGCCTTTTGTGTGTTGCCACACAGGCTAGAAGGCTATGTTACCACAGCTCCTCACAGCTCACACCACACAAAAATTAATTTACAAGAGGTTTCTTCTTTCCTCTATTTTTCTATTTTCTCTCGTGCACATGAGCTACCATCCTCTGCAAACCATAAGGGGCCGGTAATTGTGGTTTAAAATAACCTTGCGGCAAGGAGCTTTGGACGTGGGCAATGCAACTTTGCAGTCTTTCAGGAGAGGAACACAAATGCAGCAGCAGCATAAGCCAAGCATTTAGCAAGAGCAAAGACAATTTAGTCCCTTTATTCAACGGAAGTGACCTTGCTAAGATACTTACGCCTCTTCCCTTGATTTTGCTTGCCGTTCTGCGGGCCTTGTTGGCGGCTGTTTACATCGTAAGCACTGGAATTTCATTCATGGAACGAGGGAGTGTGGCCTAACGAAGCGCCAAGGCGAGTGCTAAATTTGTGGATGACGTAATCCATAGCCTCGATCAACAAAGACATCTGCCTACTCTGGTTCTGAGATGAGGCTTCCATCAAATCTCAAAAATCTCCGATTCGAATGTGCCACAACAGGTGGCATCAAATATCAAAGAGATTGTAAAAAAATTGTAAAAGGTTGCTCACTCACGTTGTATTTCTTGTTATATTACTGTTATTCTTTCCCTGACCATGCTTGCGAATATTATTTTGAATAACGTTCGCAAAACAAGAAATACAACGTGAGTGAGCAATCTTTTATCATTTTTTTACAATTTCTTTAATATTTGATGCCACTTGTGGTGCCAATCACTGCGGGAAAGACACAAGATCATCAAGCCTCTACTATGAACAGCACTTACAATAATAATTGGCTTTTATGTACACGTTTTTTTTCATAAGAAACTAGGATCAGGCCATAGAACTAAAAGTTTCTTAATTTCACATGAAATTTTGTCGATTTTAGTACTAAAAGTTTCTTAATTGGTGTCTTATTTTTCTGAATGCAGAATTAGCAATGTGGTCGCTAACACTGCGGCAGATATGTTTCTTGATATTTAAAACATCATAAAGAAATAAACAGTGTTCTGTTATGTTGAAAACACAAATGGTTAGATAATATTGCTCAAGAATGAAGGTTCAATGATCTATTCGCTATAAAATCCATGCTTTTAACTTTGAAAAGTTTCTTAGTACTTCTCAGACATAGTACTAGAGTTTCTTAAAATTTTGGCCTTCTTAGTACTGGTTTCTTATAAACCAGTTTCTTATAAAAAAACGTGTACATGAAAAAACACAGCTATGAAACGATTACGAAGGGCAAATGGAGGACACAAGAGACAAAGGAAATACAGTAAAAACCCGCACATAAGAACCTTCATTCATTAAGAACCTACAGCCTGAAATGATGAATTTTGTACCCAATAAATAAGAACCATTTTAGCCTGATATTTTAACCAGGTTCTTAATAAAGGGTATAAAATTCATTCTTTCATTCACTAGGAAATAAATTCAGCTATGGTGAGAAGAGTGTTGATGACAAAATGGACTAGTGAAGCATGTCGGGACCTAAGAGAAGACAAGGAACTCTTCACCAAACTTTTAGAAAAAACTGGTTTACTAATGACTGTGGATGGGTCAGGAGATGAGAAAGGACTATGTCTTTTAACACAGAGCTTTGCGTTGCTTGTAATATTGGCAGCATGTTTTCAATGTTAAACCTTCAACTATCCTTTGTTTTCTTGCATTTTTTGGACCCTATGTTAAGAACCTACACCCTGATTGTGGGATTTACCTCATAGAATAAGAACCTAAACAGGCTGAGTTAAAAATCTTAGGTTCTTATGTGCGGGTTTTTACTGTATGAATACTACTGAATATTTTTACTGTATGTTGCTGAATTTCAACTATTGGTTAATCAAATCTAACATTGTTTCTTCTGTAATTATTTTGTTCACATTCGCATAAAAAAATCAGGCATCCCGAAAAAAGTAGATTACAAAGTGATATGAAGTTGATATCCGAAACGTTAAGTCAAGTGTGCTGGAAATGCAACAAAAACAAACAGCAAAAACAGAAGGCAAAAACCATGAAAATGCATCTCAATAAGTTGATAAGTGCGAAAAAAATCGGGTGGCCGGCAGTTTTATATTTCATATTTTATGAATAAAATCTTTGAGGCTCTTTCACACTTTCTTAATGCTATCGACTGTGTTGTTTTTAGTCTTTGCCTATCCTTTTGCGTAAGATCAGCCAACGATGAGGTTCTTCACGTTCCTGAGAGGTGAACATTGCCTTATACTTGCTGCATATCGCAGCTTACAAGCTAAGGAGGGGCAGATTACTTAATTTTCTTAAAATTTGGCAATACTAAATACAAATTTTTTCAACTTTTTTATGAATTAAAGACGGGCGGGACTTTAACATAAACATACAAAAGTATGAACAAATTGAGGCGGTATCAAAACGTGATACTGGCGCTGATGATAATCAATTTGTCTATTTCATATGGACATATTTGATTTTTCTGTCAGTTAGACTACAAGTGCTAATCCATATTTTCTGAATAGGCCAAATTTGACCTTGGTACCTCAAATGGCAGAGTGTCTGCAAAGGACCCTGGGCGACCATAATTCTTTAAAATCACTGAGGGTTTTGTTCTGGAATTCCAAACATTGAAAGCTCATTAAGTATTTCAAAACCTCTGTATTTTCACAACGCTTTGTGTTTGATTTATGTCTACCTTGATCGATAAAGTATTTCCCTCTTACTTTTCGACCGTTTTCAAAGTTCCCAAGAAGTTTTCTTTACAAATTGACGTCGAAATCAATCTCAATGCAATTGGCTCTTGCAGCTTACAGTCTACATTTTTTACGATTTTCGCACCACCTTTTTACAGTCTTGCTTAGACTTCTGATAGTTTAATCCTTATCGTAGTAAGCTTCAGTTACATATGGCGAATAGACCTCTCCGCAATTTAGAGATGACTGAGGAGAGTGCGGCCCGTTCTCACAGCCTTAGCAGCAGTAGGAAATCAGGGGAATCCCATCTGCTTCGGTGATATGCTTACGGTGTCTTGGTTGCATCTCGCTACAAACTCGAGTTATTTACGATTTATTTGCACCTTCCAAAACTTGCGTGATACTTGTTTAGCATGGTAAGTGCTTTCTTTCCATCATTTTGGCATCTTGTCATCTTTTTCTGGCCATTTGTGGGCATGTTTTGAGCCAATTTATTACATGCATTGAACAAATTTGAATTCAGGCCTATGGGCCTACACTGAGCGCTTGAGAACTGGGGACACAAAAGTGGCTCAAAATACACTCATAAATGGCTGAAGGGATTACCAGATATCTGAATAATCTATAGAAAACACTTACCACAATAAATAGGTATTACTCTCACAAGGAATGACTCAAGTTTGCAGTAGAAGGAGATGAAAGCGAGCCGAAAGAAGGGAATTCACCTGATTTCCAACTGTTGCCAAGCCTATCAGAATGGGCCGCGCTCTCCTCAGTCCCTTTCGCTAAATTGCAAAAAGGTTTTTTATCGCATTCTAAATATCATAAATAAACAATAGATCGTAGCTTTCAATATCAACACTTTCAAACGCTAACTGTTGCCCAACACGTCTGGGATTGTACTACGGAATTTAACGGGAAGGAGGCTGCGCAAGGAAAATTCCAGGAATTTCCAATGGTAGAGCTTTCGTCAACGGCCCGTAAGAAAAATCTTTCACAGTTATTCCATCTTTCTGAAAATTTACAGATGTTATCGTACATACCGGTGCGCCAAAATAAACTATGCACTTTTGACAGGCGACGATAAATCGTATATCAAACTTTGAAAAGTTATGAGTTAATCTTCAGCTAAGTTCCTCAATTAGATGCTAGTATTTTTGTATATTTCTTTTAGAAGTTGATCACTGATAATCCAATGCACGTGCATTAGTTCTATGTTGAAAAAATGTAAAAATATTTTCCTGTTCAATTTTCATTTAATTCATACTTTAATGCAAGTGCTGTGTTCCTGTGTCAAGGGAGTTAAAAGACAAACAGTAGTGAAGCAATCTTATTAAGTCAAACAAGCCTGAGCTTTGATCAATTTCTAAATCCCCGAATCACCACGAAAATGTTCTCTCTTTGTCCAATCACTTGGAGTCTTTAGAAAATTTGATCACCGTTTTTTGGGTTATTTTCAGTGTTTTCGAAGTCGAAAGTGTTACGAAACTCGCCTACAGCTCCATATCTAGCTACGAAGTGTACACAAAATGCTTGCATATAATTGAGTATCTTAGCTAAAGATTAACTCATAAATCTTTAAACTCAGCCAAGAATACGATTTACCTTGATTGGCCTGTCAAAAGTGCATAGTTAATTTTAGCGCACCTGGTAGATTCGAATAAAAATTGTTAGCTGGCTATTCCCTTAAATACCCTGCTGTCAGCTCTCAGTCTTTGCTTTTACGTTTGTTACAAGTCCTTTTCCAATGATGCGAAAGTCTTCCACAATAGCTGCAATGTTTGGTATAAGGTATTGCTGAGAAGATGCAACCTGTCGAGAAGAAAGAGAAATATTGTTCAAGGTTCTCAGTACGATTTGATAACATTGATATTGATTTGACTAACAAAAGAATTACAGAGTGATTGACACAATGATACATTACAATAACATTTACTTATAATAAATTATTTAATCATTTAACGGTGGACATGTTTAGATACATTTTAGATTAACCAGAGTTGAATTCCCCGTGGGTCAATTCTGGGGGTTCAAGTGTACTTCTCTCGCAACTTACGCAACTTCTACGCAATTTCTCTCGCTGTTAGGGGTTCAATTATACTTCTCTAGCAACTATTCAAGCTGACCATTTTCTCTCATTTCCGTTGAAAAAATCAACCTCTTTTACCAGGATTTCTCTGACAATTATATAACATGGATCCTATCATGCAGGGTGAAAAATACTTAGGTAACATATTTGGGCCTAGATAATCTTATTAAAGTGCCATCCAACTTCTTCAGGGGTATGAAAATGACTAAACATAGGCTTGATAAAAGATTTCTTTGGGAAGAAAATAGTGGCGCTAATGCATGTAGGGCATGTCCTGTAAGAAACACAAACATTGTCCTTTTCCTTGATTTCCCCGTCTCATATTCCCATGAAATTCTACCCCCTTTCGCAGAGATTTCCTAGACATGCTTGGTTACATCTGGACCCCTATTGTCGACGTACCGGGCTTAATTTCTCCACTCCATTCTGAAATTATCTGGAACTTTCTCGAGAAAGCAACTTCAAGATAGCTTAAAACAGGCCTAGAATCACGATCGAATATTCCAAGTATTCCTACCTTGCAGCCATGACATGCACACATCTTAGTACGTGTTATTCTCCCTTCTGCTATTCTCTCTCTTTTATGTCGTTTCTGAAGGTTTCTTGAAGACATTTCTCGAGAAAACCCCACACGATTTCATATCAGAGTGGCCGATTTCAGTCACGTAAATTTTAAGAGTATTTAAACATGTCCATTATTGAATAACATATTTTCCCACATCATTGCCTTGGTATCCGGAGAGCAGTGAGCTTCCAAACATCGATTGCTTTTTTACACACCCGAGAAGATGCACATTTCCTAATTCTCAACAAGGAGGGAGGGGGCATCAACCGCAAAATTACTATCCAAAGATATCTGGTGTAATAGTTACCTTCTCATTTGATGAATCAGTCGATGGCATCCTGTATTTTAAACCAAGAATCTGTCAATAACAAAATAATAATTGAAAAGCGTGTAGGTTTAGAATGCAACAGATCTATTAGCTTCCTACAAAGGTGTCAGAACCAAGCAACATTTTTGAGTTAAATTTTTTGCTTTAGAGATGTTAGAGCTTCCATCACTGCTGGGCGCATTCGAAATTTCTACAAGGTGTGCAGAAATGATACTAGATTCAGATTCTTTTGTAGAAAGCTAAAAGTTCCACTGAGCAAATTAAAGGGGCTCTCTGAAACAGTACATGGTGAAAGCCTTGGATGATCTTGTGAAATTCAAGCTTCTGCGCCTTTTTTTGACTTGTCAATTCATATATCTTTCCACTGCCAAGACTATGCAAAAATACATCAATTTTACAACATTCTCAGTAACATTCTGAGGTAGTGGCGAATTTAGGGGGCAAGTTGGGGCAACTGCCCTGCCCTTAACGATGAACACTCAGCTTGGCATCCCCTTTTTGGTGAGAATTGCACCCTTATCGTTACCCTATGACCCTTTTTTAACAGTTTCGATCAGAATGTGGAGCAAACATACAAACTAAGACGTTTTTTAGTAAGAAAACCAATGAAAGAATTTTTTCAGTCAAGAGTCCAAAAATCTTCGCAGCCCATATCAATTTTCATGGCGTTCATTCTTCAAGCCTTGCTGATTTTGAGAATCCTGTTGGATTTTGTGCAGTTTTCCAGCAGAAACTGTCAGCTTGTTAATATTTCATGCGTGTGAGAATGCATCATCATGTGCTTCGTAAGAAAGCATATTCTTTTCTGTGGCACACAAGAACAACAGCAGAGAAGAGACTAGCTTATTGATCACAGCACCAGACATTTCGAAACAGATGTTTAGAATTGCTTTCACACTTTCAGAATGTAATGCTAAAAACAATTATAAAGCTTTGACTAAACGTAAAATAATTGTAATAAATTTTCTAAAATATTTTTGTTGTGAACCAAAAATTTGTCGTCTTGGAAAGGCAGTCAAACATTGCCTAACGATTGCATCAAGAACAAAGTGATCTTTAACTTTAAAAAGGTTCTGCTTGGCAACGTTTACGGGGTGACCAAACGGAATGACATAGGTGTAGCCCCCTAAATGATGCTAAACAAATTCAGAGCAGCCAATGACCGAATTCATTGAGACAGTTATCACATGATGTGCAATCTGACGAAAGCGCAGAGGGCGAATGATGTTGATGACCAAATTCAGCACTTTTAAACTGACAAGGCACACTTGATAGAGCCAAATAAGCTGTGCCGAACCTTCGATAGCTAACTCAAGCATGCTGCATGCGAAAGAGTTACTAATAGACTACATGAATACATTTGAGAAAGGAATAAATCTGAACAACCTGGATGACAACCTTTTCTACCCAATTCAGAAGCTGACCATTAAAAAATTGGAATCACACACAAAATATGTTAGAATACACCATTGAAATCAATCTGCTTCATCTTGAATGATCTTTGCAGTCCAATCCCCTATACAATTTCCAGCGTTTATTGTCCTACCGTAAAAATTCTATCAAGCCCCTCTCTATTAGGCCCACGGGGGTACACTTGACCAAATTTTGGTCGGGGACATGCCTTCGAGGCTTCAAAAACATACCCATTTCTTATACAAATTTTTGAAACAGTATACCCGACCTTATACCAATTTTTCGAAAAAGTATATCTGACCTTATATATTTCATATAAAAATCTTGAAAATAGGTACCGTTTCTTATACCAAAATTGTGAAAATTGATACCGTTCTTTTTACCAATATCTGGAAAATAGATACCCTTCCCGATGGCACGTCCCCGTACCCGAAATATATGTAGTGCACCCCCGGGATTAAGCCACTCTCCATTAAGCCCCTCCCTCTAATAATCCCTTCCCCTCTGAACTAAAATTCTAAATAAGCCCCCTCTCTATTAAGCCTCCTACAGATATCAAATTCCATATGTTACCAAAGATTCTCAATTCATGTAGCTTTAAAATATTTATATGTTAATTCTGATATATTTTGGGGGTAAAACTGTGTCGAATTTATGCATTTGACTCATAAAATTGCATGTTGAATCAGTAAAATATGAGGCAAAGGATTGATAAAGCTATCAAATATATCCTTTTCATATAGCTTTTTGAAAAAAGCCCCCCTCTAATAAGCCTCTAATAAATTTGGGGGCTGCCCGACACAAAGCCCATTGTTTACTAACATTTTTGCCCGACTAAAGGCAAAATTTTGCCCGAGTGGGGCTCATTTTCGATAATTTTTCGAAAGTTGGGGGAGGTACCGCCCACCCGGCCCCTCCGCCTCGTACGCCTATGTGTGGAAAATATTCGTATTTACCTTGAAAGGATGAGGTGTAAATGCTTGAGGTTTCCAAACGACGCCAATGACATTCCCTCCAAATTCATCATAGAAGAACATCGCAACTTCCGAGAATGAATTCTGATGAAGAAGCAATGAAAATGTATCAGAATGATCATATTTTCATTTTGAGAACATTCTGAAAATCGTTAGACTTTATGGTAAAGGGGACTCAGGATCACGAATCACGGAAATGATAATTTAAATTTCATGTTTCACATTAAAGAAATATAGCATTTTCTCGTTTCACGAAAATGGATGATGGCATTTCACGTTTCATGAGGAAAAGATATGCCAAAAAATACGGCAAATCACGTTTCATAAAATACGCTTTACCACCTTCCCTTAAGGCTTGTGGAATCGTCTAGACGTCATTCACTGAAGTCGTTAATAGATCCTTCGATTTCCAGTACATATTCCTTCATCATATGCTTATGCGAAACTGTGAGTTCTGCTTAAAAACGTGTAATCAAACAAAATTCTTGTCAATGATTGTTAGAAATAGATTCAATAATGACTGGGTTCAGTAAATAACTATTTCAAAACGGGATAAGATCGAAATGAAACTTAACGGAAAGATCTTATCTCTTTGGCAATCAGTTCTGTAAATACAGAGCATATCCTACAATTCTTTACTCTCAGGAATTTCTTCTAAACCTTTTCCAAAAGTTCTCAGTATCGTCTTGCTCAGTCGTTCGTAAATTTCATCATGGATGGTGGGCCTGCTTTGACTGATCCTAAGATTGGACATAAAGGGCATAAAGGGCCGTAGTTATTGCGATTGAAAGGCTGCCTCCAGTATGAGCGGACTTGGTTCGGTATCGTAGTCTCGTTTTGAATAGCGATTACTTGGACCCATTGTAATCAGTCTAAATTGAACAATTCTATGAAATTTTTCATAAGTTGATATGCTATCCATATAATGATACAGTTCTGAGGAAACTGATGTACTGTTAGCGAATTACAGGCTTTGAAATGCTTTAACTCTTTGTTTTATTCATATGGTACAAGCATGCTTGCAACATAATGGACAGAAGCCTACAGTTTCAAGGTTAGTATTTATTTCAGTTATAAACGGAGACCCTCTAAAAACAGACAAGGCTGCACAATTATATCTAAGATGTTCAAAGTGAAATAAGGAAATTATTTAGGATTACAGTGTGGCAGTATAGTTTGTGCCTTCAATTTTCTCTCATGCATTGTATACAAAATAATGAGCAATACACCTTTTCAACTAAGTGACCTTGTTTTGAAATTTTTCAAAATTTCTTTAACTTGCGTCATATGAAATTTCAGACCCCATAATCACATTCAGCACCCTAGTTTTAGTCTAATTACAAATTTTCATGATTTTAGTGCTAACGAATTTAATTTTACGAGGATAACAAATTTGAAAATTTATAAGGGATCTGACCGTGAATAATGATCGAGGGTGTAAAGTTACACCCCGCCCGAACGATTTGGACGGTCAAATTCTTTATAAATTCTCAAAGCTATTATCGTCATAAAATCAAAATCACATACTCTAGGACTATGAAAATTTGGAATTAAACTAACCTTGGGGTGCTGAATCAAAATCCATGGTCAGAAATTTAGTATCGAGAAATTTTCAAAAATTTCCAAAACGAGGCCGTTAGTTGAAAAGGTGTATATAACAGCGTGCAACAAGGTAATTTGTCAAAGACGATAATTTTGTGTATACATGGTTGACATACAATGAATATAAGCGACTCACTCTCAGTTCATTTAGATACAACGCAGCAGGATCAAACTGAACAACTGGCATCGATTTCTGTGTAACTGCTTTTTGTTTTGGTTGCTTTATTGATATCAGAGTATCCACTGCTTGGTAATGTCTTGGTAATTCACTGTTGTCCAGTTCGATCAACACATCGTAATCTTCGAGCGGAGGTCGGAATACTTGCTGCAAAGAATTTTCAGGTAATGGCCATTATTACAGATATCGA
The DNA here is from genome assembly GCA_964019985.1 of Aurelia sp. 4 Dawson et al 2005. Classification (NCBI taxonomy): domain Eukaryota; kingdom Metazoa; phylum Cnidaria; class Scyphozoa; order Semaeostomeae; family Ulmaridae; genus Aurelia; species Aurelia sp. 4 Dawson et al 2005. Next base: position 8,068,895 of record OZ026506.1, read on the forward strand.
TTTTGGAACATTGTCAAGGAATACAGCTTTCAATAGAATCAGAATGCTAAAACGTTGTGACGTTCCGTAAGTCAGGGAAAATCGACGTTTAGTACAAATCGATAAATGAATGTTAAGCGGTTTTATCAATTGCAATCAGAAGAACTTATGGAATATTCATGTCTTTGGGAAGTGCCTTTCAAGCATTCTACAGTAGGTCAAAGATTTATACAATCTGACTGGAGCTTCTCAAGATACGACCCTTGATACAGTAAAAACCCGCACATAAGAACCTAAGATTTTTAACTCAGCCTGTTTAGGTTCTTATTCTATGAGGTAAATCCCACAATCAGTGTGTAGGTTCTTAACATAGGGTCCAAAAATGCAAGAAAACAAAGGATAGTTGAAGGTTTAGCATTGAAAACATGCTGCCAATATTACAAGCAACGCAAAACTCTGTGTTAAGAGACATAGTCCTTTCTCATCTCCTGACTCATCCACAGTCATTAGTAAACCAGTTTTTTCTAAAAGTTTGGTGAAGAGTTCCTTGTCTTCCCTTAGGTCCCGACATGCTTCACTAGTCCATTTTGTCATCAACACTCTTCTCACCATAGCTGAATTTATTTCCTAGTGAATGAAAGAATGAATTTTATACCCTTTATTAAGAACCTGGTTAAAATATCAGGCTAAAATGGTTCTTATCTATTGGGTACAAAATTCATCATTTCAGGCTGTAGGTTCTTAATAAATGAAGGTTCGTATGTGCGGATTTTTACTGTATTTTCCATACGAAATAATGAACGTACTTATCATGCAAGAATCGATCATTACAAGCAATGGAATCTTAAGCCGTTGGCGGTGTCTTGAGTGATGGAAACTCTAGTTTTTGCTCGTTGCCTAAAAGACTGAATATTGAAGCCTTTTCCACGTACTGGTTTCAAATTTCTCTTTCATTATTTCTCAAATCATTTAAAAAACACGCCTCTAATCTAACGAGGAATTTAACTCACCTTGTAGTTCTCTAAACTTGAATTGGCTAACTCCTCAGATAGGATCTCCCTTGATAATTCCGCAAGCATAGTTAGCCGACGTAAAATCTAAAAACAAAAGACAAAGATTAATGACATTTGAGCCTTTGAAATACAACTAAAATTCACGTTAACCCTCATTGAACTACCCACAACAAAGCACGACAAGACCTAAGCGTTGCAGAAAAGGCATTTCAATTTGACAGAAGACTACAGAAGACTAAGTGGCACACTTTGGAACACATTGCCAGTTGAACTCCGTAATGCGCCATCAAAAGCATCGCTCAAAATGAAACTGAAAATCTATTTATTGAATAAGGTTGACCGATGAATCTAAGTTTTTTCTTCTGCTACTGATGATGCAAATGATTAATATAAATTCAATTAGATTTACTTGGTAATATTCATAGGAAAGGGGGAGGCTCTCTCCTCGATTAGTTTACCTATTGAGAGAGCTCCTCCTTTAAGTAATTCCCTGCATCCAATTTACTTAGTTCCTCCTTTATTTGTATTTGTATATTGCATTAATTTTTCTGTATCATTGTATCAATTTTCCGTAACATTATTATCTTTGTTGTGTAGTAATATGCGCATACTAACCGGTTTTGTTGTTGTACAGGAAAATATAAAGCCCGAGGTCTTAAAAGTACAGACCGAGCTTGCGAGCTCTGTGCGTTAAGACCTCGGGCTTTATATTTTCCTGTACAACGACAAAACCGGTTAGTATGAGTTTTATTACCTGACATCTTCTAATCTTGACTTGCATTTCATCACACACATTTTGTTACAATCTTGTCGTTTGAGTTCAATGCAAATCTCACAGGCCTAGGCCTAAAGCGGTTGCTGTGGTGTCAAAAACGCATCCTTGTATCGTATTATACAAGGCTACGGGAAACACGCGGGAAAGGTGCAATTAGCCAATAGGAATGGCGGGATTCTGTATTGCCTCGTTTTTGAAAATTCAGTCAGGTAATAATTTGTTTGTATTGTTAGAGCAACTGTAAATTGTATGTAGAGAATTTGAATTATATATGAAACTGAAACTGATATATGAAACTATTTATTTCAATTTGACAAATTAACACGCATTGACACCGTTTTATTTGCGTTAAATGGAGTTAAGTAAGTAAATTAAAAATAAAAGCAGTTTTATAGTGTCATATCTAGCCAATGGCTTCTTAACCGACTCCCAGATCACTATGCTTAGCAGCACATAGCAGGGTGGAGCCACAGACAGCACTCATAACTATGGACCAGGTACCCATTTATACTCATGGGTGGAGAGAGGCACAATTTGTTTTAACACCTTGCCCAAGGATACTTTCCTTAAATGTGGGTAGTGACGCTATCGAGCCCTCAAACCTTGGATCGTGAGCCCGACGCCATACCAATATGCCACCGAGTTGGAATTCTTGAGTCAATACAGAGGCTTTCTCATTAGGATCAAAGGTAACACGCCTTAGCTCACGTGGTTTAGCATACGATTAACCTTCTTTAGCTCAAATGGTTTAGTTCGTGATAGCACGTGTCAACCCTCTGAGGGAGCCAAGCTCAACTAAACCAAAGATGAACAGTGGAGATCACTGGCATCGGAAGGCAATCCAGTGATAAACTTTACCTGAGGAGTGACTTTCTCTTTAGTCCAGATGGAGCTGTCTTTGTCATAGGATGTCACTATAAACATGGAAGGAAGCTGCTGCCTGTTCGAAGTAAATCTTTCCCGTATTTCTCCATAGTCTTCCACTGAAATAAGGACGAGAATGGTTGGATAGTTCACCTTATTAGTAAGCTGTTTCTGCTGAATGACAGTGGCACATTATTCAAAAACAATCGAGGTACAGCACTTGCGTGGCAGAAGAGGAGCTTAGGCTGTGTGATATTAGACGGAGAAGTGCTGCTTAGAAGGCGTTGTGGCGCAGTGGTAAAGTCCCCTAACTTTACAGTCATAACAGCCAGGTGGAGTGGGCTCGATACCTGGTAGGGCCCCACCACTTGAGCGTCATGAAAAGAGGGTGCGGACTCGCTTAGTACTTCGCTACTTCTGCGATCCAAGCGCTTGGTGCTAAAACCGCAACTCCATCTGCAGCCTCAGCAGAAAACTACCGAGCGATTTTAGGACTGTGCAAAAACTCCTTGTTGACGCACCGCCAACAAATCAGAAGCTTTTTATCGAATTCCTCTGATCCAGTAGGTGCTGGAAGATTGTCGATAAATCTGGCATGAGATAACAATGATATCAAACATTAGTGGCAAGCTGAAAACGGGCATAAAATCATACGATGAGGCACAAAAAAAGCAGTTGACGAAGAGTCAACAGCCAGAACCACATTGAGGAAGCGGCATAGAAATAGCAGCATACATACCAGTTAAAGATTCATTGAGATCAATAATCAGTGGATCATTTTGCCAATCGTGATTAGACAGCATTGAGAGAAACCGCAGGAAACCACTCATGTGAGAACTAGAATAAGAAGCAAAGATCTGAGCTGAGGATAAATGGGTGGGTTTGGCTGAAAATTTGCAAAAAATTTTACGAATGGGTAGTTTTCCGTCGAACTTCATCATAAAAGTGGGTGGCAGGTTTTGGTAAGTGGAAGAGAGTTCCTTTTTGAAAACCGGACGGTAAGCATACCCCATCATCCATAAGTCATATGCTCCCCCGGGATTTCTTCACTCTTAGGCATTCCTTCTAAACGATTACTTAGATCTTCTACGATCTATGATCAAATACTATGGTCGAACACTTAGGCATTCCTTCTTATGATTACATCGCGACCTTTTTAAATATATCTTTTGATTAAAAATGTATTACACAGTCAAGAAGAGTAAAATAATGAAATCTTCTCCCCATTTTTTTTAGAAATTTGGGGGCATTCCCTGTAAAAAGGATCGATAAAATGAGGTATGTGAAGGAATGACAGTCATCTCTTTGCACGGCAAAGATTCGGTTCAATTAAAAAATAAAATTTGAATACGAGAATAAAGGATACCTTCGAATAGAAAATGGAGGAAAATAGAGAATAAGAGTATACCTTGGAGGAAAATGTGGAGAAGAGTTCACAAATATTGACGCAGTGATCAATTCAACTGTTTCAGCACATATGTAATCACAAAGCATTTGGGATGATATCCATCGTTTAGCAAGGCGTGTCGTCATACCATAGGCTGCAAATCGTTGATGAATACTAGGATAAAGATACGGAGAGCAGTGAGAAAAAACTAATTAAACAAACTACCTGCTGAAAAAAAATTTCAAAAATTTCCACGAAAAAAGAGCCAGAAAAAATTTCCCACTTTTGAAATTTTTTTAAATTTATTCATTTATAACGATATCCCACCAGTGATACATAAACTAAATAATCTAAGCAATAATTAACAACAATCATATTTACAGATAAAGATGAATGTCTAATCTGCAAGGCATTGATCTTCCAGGGAGTCGTTCTTGAAGGGGGGAGGGGCTATTACAAATTGTCGTTGTTCAGTAAATACCCTTTCAGCTTTTCTTGAATAGGGTTAACGATGACAGTTCTCTGATGTCAACTGGAATGTCATTCCATATTTTGATTCTGGAATATCGGAAGCCCTTCTTTCTATGTTCGAGATTTACTTTTGGGATATGAAGATCTCTATTATTTCTTGTGCTATAACTTGAGACATTGCATCTTTGTTCATATATATCCCAGAGGTCTTCCGGGCAAAGCTTGTAATTCATAACAGAAAGTTTCAAAATTCATAACAGCAAGAGTATTTCACAGATTCAAATGATTCTAATTCTAGTTAAAAGTCAAAAGATCGAATGCATAAATATGTATAAATATTTTGCATTGAAAAGGAACGAAAATAAGGCCTCTTACTTGTGAATGAGTGTTGTGTGTAGCGGCTTCTTAACCATATCAATATCAAGTGATTTCGCCATTTGTTCCAACTCCTGTTTCAACAATCCATTGTCCTTCGATTGCTTGCACAGATTAATCTCACGTTGATGGAAGATTCGAATTCGGAAAACGTATCCACTCTGCAAAAGAGTATAAAACAAAGTAAACCTTCAATTTAAAACTACTTTCAAATATTTATGAATTATAAAACTCAAAGTGGAAGGTAAGAGAAAAACTAGCCCAGCCAATGTCTTAATCAAAATAGTTTTTACCATTGGAGAGTATTATTAATTTTAAACACTTAAGCTAAATAAATAAGACAGCTCGCACCGAAGGCCGCTTTACAAGATGCTTTCACGTGAAACTACCTTCATTTACGTTGCAAAAAGAGCACTGTAATGGCGTTGTAACACGATGAAAATGTGAAGTCTGGCTTTTAATTTTGTCAAACTTCCGTTATACAGCATTGCGAGACAGTCTCATGAAAATGAAACGGCTATTTAATCAGGCAGTGGCTCTTAATGATTTCACAAAGGAAAACTTATCAAATTTGCATTGCGATGCTTCAAAGTACCAACCATTCAAGAACGTCGATCCCTACCAGAGGGTCATCTATGATGGAGCTCAGATACCAGCCAAGTGAGATGATTGTAATTTGATTCACCTGCATGCCACTGGTGCATGATTATTCTATGGCTATTCTCACAATAACATTGCACCATTGCAACAAAGTTTCAGGTATAAATTCATCAAGAAAGAGAGGGCTCCAACAGTCAAACTTCCGGCACGATCCTACATTTGCGTGCAATTTTCTCCTCAAACACCTGGTGTACAATAGATTTGCTGTCAAAAAATCATGGAATGCAATCAATCTTACCAGCAGGAATTGTAATGAAAGACCCAACTTACTTTAAGAACATCAACAAATTGACTATTTGCATGCGCAACAAGGGAGCAGCTCGTTTTCAACAATGATGCAAGTTTTACGTAGAAGGCTGCCTTGACGTACTGGATAGCTTCGATATCGTTCGGCCATTTTCCACTTCCTTCAAATTGCAGTACAACTGAAATTAAAAAACTATTGCAAGTTATCTGGCATGGGAATGACTCTAAGAAGGCGATTAAGCTCAAAGTTTTATCCTCAAATCTATCGAATGCTACAAGTAAAGTATACAGAATCTGAACATAGTCATGAGTGAAGATGAAGACTTATTTTCTGAAGTATCAAACTGGAATGGATTTCTTCTGGCTCCTACTATTACACCAGGGTCACCAGGGGCAATAATACACAGATAATGTGGCCTAAATTACGATCAAATCTGCCTTCTTACTCTTTGGTTTGATTTTTCCATGGGATTGATAATGTTGCTTCTCCTTTGTGCTTCTTTTCACACAAAACAGATATTTGATGCCATCATTATTCCAATAAAACTCGAACTGTATATCGCACCTGAGCTTCTATGCAGCAATTATTCTCATTTCACACTTCCCCTCAAATATAGTATCTTAGCTACATTAAGCGTGTAAGGTTGAAAACAGAAGCATCGCTGCATAAAAGCCCAGATGCGAAGGTAGTTGAAACTTTGAAAGTAGGCTCAAATAACGGACTCATGATATTAAGCTCATAAACGCAACAGCAACACTGTAATCTGTAGAAAGAAGAACATAAATCTGCAACCAGGGAGAAAACTGTTCAATCCTGCAAGATTAATTTGGATTAATTTCAAATGCTGAAAGGAAAGAAATAAGTTAGCAATGAAGAACAACGTTGAGTAACCAAAAACACATTTTATCGCACAATTGTCAATTCGGTTCATCTGAAGAACGAATTAGCAATACAAAAAGGCCACCTTATTACCATCCTGTTTGCATCATTAATTTGTCCTTCGCATGAACCGAAGTTAAGAGTGTGCTATGAAACATTGTTCAACATTTTTCATTATTCATTATTGAAAAAAACCATTGTTTTTTATCGCAGTTTCTGAGTGAGTTACTAACTTATTCCTTTCCTTTGAATCTTTAAGATTAATTCATTTCTCTCTTTTAAGATTGATTTGTTTGTCTCTCGCAGGATTCAATAGCCTTCTCTCTAAATACAGGTACATTTTGATTGTTGTTCTTTATAAGGTGCTAACAGCCTTCTTTCTATAAATTACGGTGTTTTGCAGGGCATAGTTTACAGATCTTTAAATCGGCGAAAAAGATGGGTGTGAAAGTCTGACATATTTCTCCTTACCAAATGGCTTAAAAGAAACTTTAGCTACCTATCCATAATTTTACCGTTAGACTTTTCAGAAATTTAGGATATTTATTGAAATTACGGTGCATTCAAAATTTCAGCTGACTTGATAATGTGATGTCATCGAATTTGTAAATCATAAACCACAACAAAAGTGACTGACTTTTGCTTTATACCATATTGTAGACATCTATAAACTGTGGTTTTCTGGAAATTATTTCATGTTACGTCACAAAGTCTAGAAATCGCGATAGTTGTAAGCTTTTCTGAAATTTTTTCTTGAATTCTTGAAAAAAGAAAAACATTGTAACTCTGAAAATATTGAAGATTTCAGAAAAGTCTAACGGCAGAATTATAGCAAAGTAGCTGAAGTTTCTTTGAAGCCATTCAGATCAAAGAAAAAGGTCATTGAATTTACAAGCACCTTTTTAAAGATTTGGAACCTATGCTGTTTTGCAGCGTTCATGGCTTAGTATGACAAGTCTTTAACACTGTTTTCAAAATTTGTTCCACAGATCATGTGCTTCCGTAGTTGAAACTTTATTTGAATAATGGCAATATTCAATCCAAGTTGTGTGTAACAAGAAGAACAACACAAAAGCAACATGACCGAGCTCATCTTGCAATCTCGTAGAAAAGAAACAGCACAATGTGTATGAAGGCAGTTTTGATAATAAAATGTATGCCACATAAACGGTTCATTACTACCCGTAATTCCACACGAAAAGTACGCGATTACGATTTTCATATTAAACATGATTCAATATCAATATAACAAACAAGAAAGAAGGAACATTTTATGATTGATGTTGAAAACACAAAGATAGAATTCAATCTTTTTTAGGCTCGTTGTTCAGTAGAGTCAAGAGTTTAACAAATAGACATACCATCCAATGCAGGGGACCACGGAGAACGACTATCCGTCACAGGCAGTAAGAACCCAGTTTTTAATTCCTTCGTAACTTTATGACATGCTTTTCTTGGTGGAAAAACCTGATAAAAAATGGACATCGTCAGATAGCAATAAGTGTTAAAAACTGTCTGAGAATATTGAACGTGATAAATCAACTTTCACTAGTTCCAAAACTGCCAAACAATGCACTTCGTCTTCATAGGATTCTGAAAATCACTCAGCATTGCGATATTATTGATCAGTAGTGGATTGCTATCATGTCGAAACTTATGTCACTAGAACTTTGTGATGTAAACTCATGCACACAGCACATGGTTATTTAAACAAATGATTTGTGGTACAAATTTTCAAATAGTCTTGAAAAACAGACTCATCATCCTTAACCCAAAGACGAAACAAAAACGCGGTAATCTGTAGAAAGAAGACTATTGACTCCTGCAAAAGAACCACGACCAAATAAACCTGTAACTAGAGAGAAACATGTCGAAATCTGTAAGAGAAAACGAATTAATCTTATAAACCGAAAAGAAAGAAATACGTTGGTAACTCACCAATAACTGCAATACAAAACAACGTCAATCCAATAACCAAAAACGCGTTTCATCGAACCCCCATCAGTTTGGTTTATGCGAAGAAGAAATTAGTGATACAAATAAGCCGCTTTATTACCAAATACCCAACAAACAAAAAAAATTTGACAATCATGTGTCCATTACACCTGAGCCATTTATTGGCTAACCCCAACCAACAACCGTCAAACACCCCTGCTAAAACTTTGGGGTAGAAGGTAAGGTTATTTAGAGTTTTTCCATAATAGAGTTTGTGGTCCTGTCTCTTGCACAAACTTTATCGAAATCAAAAAAAGACTAAATATGTCATAAATGGCTTATCATGTTAAAATTGTTTGGAAAGGTTGTAAAAAATGATTCTGCAAGGCTGAACAACATCCGGAAAGATTCTAAGCGTTTCTCATTTCGGTTGGATGTTGATAAAAGTATTTGCTAGCTTCATTCTGGAAAGTTCCATCAGTGATGTCTGAAGTTTTAGCTCGGTGTTGTTTCGTAGTGACCTACCCGTTGCTTTGATCTCCACTTTATCTATATCTGGTCAATTGTCATTATGAATGGATTTATATGTTAGCTTCAGATAGTTAATGCTCTTCTTTCTTTGACCCGTAGCCAATTCATTTTAAACTCTAAGATCAGAATAAATTCTAAATAACTTGTACTTCAAAGACATATCTGAAGAAACAATCTTAGAGGCAAAGTATTTGCTGTTGGGTCGAGTGAAAAGTTGGAGCAAAATGAGTGAGAAAGAAGAACGCAGAAAATAACATTAACAAACTGTCAAAGCGTTGTGGAAAACGGCCATTTTCACAGAAATATAAAGCTTTGACCATTTATCTTGAGGAGACCTAAAAGGTACAAAGGGTAAACTTCTACCGCTGGGTTAAACGTTGCACTTCTCATTTTCCGAACCTGATATAATTAAGTTCGACGTTGGCACGGCAAAAGCATGACATTGAGTTAAACGTCGAGCTCAGTTGTGCCGTGCTTAATCAAAATCGCTTGTATCCTAGCAACCAAATTAGGCCTCTTTTTGGAGCAATAGTAAATTGAAGATAATCTATGCCTTCGTTTCGGCACATGAAAAGGTCGACGTTTAACTTTAAGTCGCGCTTCTGCCGTGAAGTTCGACGAAACGAGTCGCGTCGAATGCCGCTTGACGTGCCAAATTGAATCTGTCGAACCAAATCAAGTTAAACATCGTGTTCTCATGTAATTAATTAACCAATTAGGTTCGGAATATGAGAAGTGCGACGTTTAACCTGGGCCTTATTAGTACCTCTGTAAGCCTGAATGCTGGATGAGATCCTTGTATTGAATTGATGTCCAATGGAAGACCGTCTATGTTTCGAATCTGTTTGCAAAGCTCTTCGAATGCATAAACAACAGCTAAGGACTCCTCTTCGCCAGTAGCAGTGCTAATATGCTTCGATTCCTGTTGCTTCTTCTGTATGTTGCTAAATTCAGTGATGTATTTTGGTTTAATCAAGGCATCGAACTGATCCACACAATAATGAACTGAGGAAGGTTGAATTTTGAAGAATCTATAACAAAGATGACAACAAGACAGTGTTGACACGATGCCAGCACATTTTGAAAACGGTGAAAAATGTGGCGGACAGGCCTCCAGTTCACACGAAAACAGCACATTTTTGCCAGCAGATTTTGAAAAAGGTAGATGATGAAAACCGAACATTTTTACGCTTTCAAAATGAAGCTAAACATTTCTTAAGGTGTAAGCACAAACATTTCTTTGGCATCAAATTCTTGGAGAGGTTGCACTGAGTTAGTTACCGTTGAATTTTCTATCGCTTTCATATTATGCCGGTATCGTGTCCATGCTAGCTCAAATTTAGCTTCCATCACATTTTTCACCGTTTTCAAAATGTGCCGGCATCGTATGAAAGCAATCTAAGGCGGCATTCACATTGCAAAATCTTTTGAAAGCGCACAAACGCTCGTGCAGAAATCCTCCGTAGTAATCCCTCATGTGTTCAGATTGCAAAAATATTTTCAGTGTTCTTTATCGCTCAGTACTGCTGTTCATTAGAGTCCAGAAAAAGTGACGGTTCCATGGCTGTGAGCCGGCAGAAGGATTTCTTGTTGATGTCATATTTGAGGAGGGTTTAGTAGTCTTTACCAAGAAATCTAAGGAACATTTTTGTGACTTCAGCAGCAGCAACTGGTGTATAAATTTTAGAACAATAAATAACGAGATTAGTTCAAAGTCGGCTCATTTTGATGCGGTTGTAACGAGGAAAGCTTAGCTAACAAAATTGGCACTGGAGGAAGGTTTGGTCTTTTTCTGCACTGTTCACCTGCATTATTATTATTATTATTATTATTATTATTATTATTATTATTATTATTATTATTAGAACATTTCTATAGCGCCATTTATCTACAATAAAATATATTCAAAGGCGCTTTAACAAATATAGATAATGTAGAAATAGTTCCCAAATAGTTACAAATCAGATATAAAAGCTTATATAAAATTAAAATTATAAGTATCCCTCGAATGCCATGTTAAACAAATGAGTCTTTAATCTTGACTTGAACTCTTCAATGTTAGTCGTCGTGCGTAGTTCAATTGGGAGCGAGTTCCATAATCTGGGACCAGCAATACTAAAAGCTCTGTCGCCCCAACTTTTCGTATTAGAGCGGGGCACATTCAAAATAAGGTTACCATTAGATCGCAAGGATCTACCAGGATTGTAAATAGTAATCAATTCTGTCAAATATTCAGGGGCCCTACCCTGAAGAATCTTAAACACAGTCAGGAGGATCTTAAACATTGGTCTATACGTCATTGGTAACCAGTGTAAGTCAATGAGCAAGGGTGTCACATGATCAAATTTACGAGCACCTCTAATTAACCTGGCTGCACAGTTTTGTACATACTGTAGCCTCGACATTGTGTTTTTTGGAATACCATACAACAGCGCGTTACCATAGTCCAATTTGGATGTTACAAAAGCATGAGTAAGCGTAACTAACGTGTCGCTATCAACAAACTTCTTGATTGACCAAAGATTGCGAAGCTGCATGAAGCACGCCTTTGAAATATTAGCAACATGAGTAGACATATTCATGTGCTTATCCCATCTGCTTCCCAGATTCCTTAAGGACTCAGATGGCTCTATAACAGATTCACCAATTTTAAAATTGAGCAATTTTACATCATCCGGTAATCCATTTTTCGTCACAATCATATATTCAGATTTCTGATCATTTAACATCAGCTTGTTTGCACCCATCCACGAGCGGACATCAGATATACAGCTCATCATCCTATCAATGGCAGTATCTGCAGATTCCTGCACCGGCTGAAACACTAAGTATAACTGAGAATCATCAGCATAGAAGTGGTAATCCAAGTCATGGTGACGCATAATTTTACCCAGGGGTAGCATATACACAGTGAACAAAATAGGTCCAAGCACACTCCCTTGAGGAACTCCTTGTGCTAAACTAGACTGAGCTGACCTATGACCATTGATTAGAACATTTTGTTTGCGATCAGTTAGATAGTCCTTGAACCATTGCAGTGCACTCCCAGTGACCCCAACATACCTCACAAGACGCTCCAGCAGAATACCATGATCTATGGTATCAAATGCAGCTGATAAATCCAAAAGAATTAGGAGCACACATTGGCCCTTATCCAGAGCTCGCAAGATATCATTATTGACTCGAAGTAAAGCAGTATCTGTGCTATGAAACTCTTTGTAAGATGATTGAAATATTTCACCAATACCGTGATCAGACATATGACTTATTAGTTGATTAGCTGCAACCTTCTCAGTAACTTTTCCAATGAATGCCAGATTCGAAACTGGCCTATAACTGGGAAAAAGTAATTCTAAAGTTGTTTTCTTCAAATGAGGTATGACGAGTGCCTGCTTAAGACTTGCAGGCATACAGCTAGATGCAAGTATGACATTAACAATGTGAACAATGACAGGCAGTAATATATCCAAGCATTGCTTCAGGATTGCTGCTGGCAAAGGATCCAGGTCACAACTCTTCAGTTTCCCTTTTGATAAAATCTTCTTCACATCCTCAGTGGATACTTCTTGAAACTCTCTGAATAACTCACAAGGAGGCTGTGGTACAGTCATATTAAATGATAGTTCAGTTTCCTCTAGAGCATCAAGTTTTGATCTTATTTTCTCAATCTTGCCAACAAAAAATGAATTGAAATCATTTGCTAAAGCTGAGATACTTTCATGTGGTGGTAAAGGATTTTCTTTGTTTTTTCCAAGAAGAGAGTTCACAATACGAAACAAAGCCATAGGATTGTCATGTTTATCCTGAATCAAAGCCTTGAAATAAACACTCTTATCACTATTTAGGACAGCTTTGGTAACATTTCTTTGAGCCACAAAATCCTTTCTCTTCTGCTCATCTGATTTGTTTTGTCTCCATTTTCTTTCAAGTTGACGGCACTTCCTTTTTTCTTCTAAAAATTTTTCACTAATCCATGGCCTTTTATCACGAACTGTAACCAAAGAAGAATGTGTTGGAGCATGCAAGTCCAATAACCCAGACAACACTAAGTCATACAGTTCCACATATTCCCCAGCTGTGCCCTTGAAATCAGAACATAACTCAGATTCCACTAGACTGTCCCTGAACGAATCCATATTGATGCCCTTTAACTTTCTATATGTAATAACTTTCCGGATTGGTTTTGGTTTGACACTATTAAGCTCCACAATGAACGAATCATGGTCAGAAATCCTATGATCTACTACAGGACCATGTCCAATTATATTGTCTCCTTCTCTTGTAATCAATAAATCTAATGTACCACCATTTCTATGGGTGGGACCTTTCACATGTTGCACAAGATTCAGACAAGAAAGAGTTTCCATGAATTTCTTAGCTTCACTATCCTGATTATTCTCCACATGAAAATTGAAATCTCCACATATAAGCAAATGTGAAGCAGATATGCACAGTGGTGAAACAATTTCACAGAATTCATCTAGAAATGTACTTACTGGAGCATGATTTATGTTTGAATCAGGTCTATAAACAGTAACAACTGTGATACTGAGATTCTGATAAGAAATATGTGCAACCATGTATTCAAATGATGATCTTGATTTATTCTTTTCAATTTTGATGTCAAATTGTGATTTAACAACTATTCCTACACCGCCTCCCCTCATGGTACCATCACCTCTGGGGATATCTTTGATTTTATAGCCCTCCGGCAACAATTCTGTTCTTACGGTATCATCAGACTCATAAAGCCATGTCTCCGAAATAGCACAAACATCCAAATCCTTCTCATTGATGTAATCCTTGATATATTCAGCCTTATTCCTGACAGACTGAGCATTGAGATGACAGAACTTCACTGGATTTATTGCCATTTGTACCCTAGGAACACACCTAAGGTTAGCATGATTGACTCCTTTCTGTGAAACCTTTGAGTATGCTTCAACATTCCTGACAGTTGATATTGTTTCGATTTTGAAAATCTTGTCCTGCACCTGCTTGCCAGCCCTTTTACCACGACAACCATTACATTTAAAAGCACCATTCTTTCCATATAAACCACCATAGCTGGAAGGGTAGTTGACATAACACATAATATCATTCCCACCGATCTGACTTGACAGGAGATGAAAGTGACATCCAGTTATCTCAACAACTGCAACAACAGCAGCAATGATTAGGCCTAGGCCTAAGAGTCTCACACACAACCACAAATCATTCAACGATCTCTTCTCTGTTAATCCTTCCAATCCATCCATGAAATCACATCAACATGAGCCCTAGGAACTATTGCAAAGTCCCATGCAAAGTTATACTCGACAGTCCAATTTAACATATGTAATTCAATAAAAAATTAGGAGCCAAGAAAGATGCTGCCACTTGGGCGCTTACAATTTTTTTTTTTTTTTTTTTTGAACGAGCTGCTTTCATAATCCGCTACCATTAATTGATTCCCGTAATAAGTTTTCGACCAATAAACATGAACTGTTTTCTTTCAAATCGGGGCTATCTCCTCGATTAGATTACCTAATGAGGGAGCTCCACCTTTAAGTAATTCCCTGCATACAATTTATTTCGACCTCCTTGTATTTGTATATTGTATTGATTTTCTGTATCATTGTATTAATTTTTTGTGACATCATTCTTAATCTTTATTCAATGAATCTAAACATGTTGTGAGCAGCTGACAAAGAACTTCAGTCAATTTCATAAACAAGTTCAGTCCGTACTTGTAAAATTTAGAAAAACAGACGCTCATAGAAGTTTACCTTTCTAACAAATATTCTATAACTTGTTTGCAAATTAGTCTCCTCTCGGATTTGTTGTTTGCCTCCCACAGGACAGCTTCGTTTATACTGCCATCTTTAAATCTCCGTAAATCTGATTTTTCTCCCCAGAACTTTCGAAATTCGGCAGCCTAAAACGATCGAAAGAGAGAGTAAAAATTTCGAAAGAAACTGTTTGCAAATAAAACAATTGATAAAAGTAGGAAAAGGCCTTTGAGATAAGTGGAAAATAGCGCTTGTGAGGCAAATCTAAACTGATTGCGTATTCATAGATATAGCTATTGATACACTGATGGACGCCCAAACTACGACCCACGGACCTCAAATGGGAAACTGGGAAGAAGCTTTCCCCTCTCGATTTCATAACATGGAAACCAAGCAACACTGTACGAACTCCAGGCAATGGTGGATGCGCCTAAGCTGCTGGCTCGAGCCTCCAATGCTAAAACAGCTCAGAGTTCAAGTTTACGGTGATGTCAGCAGTGAACAAAAGCCACAATATCTATATGAACTTTTCCTCAATCCATACATCAACAAACCTTCACTGTGAACCAAAGCTCCTGATTTTTAAGGTCAATTAGCTTCTATGAACTGAACTGCAGCAATGAGAATTTCCAACTGTCGAGGGTTGCTTGCCTCACTTCTGAGATTACTCCGTAGCCTCGTTCCAGAGGGCACACGTAGAAGTATTCATTTCCGTCTCAAATCTTCATATGAAAGTCCATAGAATCCCAGTTTGAGCAAAAATAAAAATGTTCTTGTTGTTGTCATTGTTGTTGTTGCTGCTATTGTTGCGATAACTGGGTCAATTTCGTGAGTCTAACGTAAACCCAAGAGTGTCGCAGGAGCCCACAAGTTCTAGACTAAATTGAGTCTCATTGGCCAATGTAAAAATTCCCCAATTCGGATGGATAACTATAAATACGTACTGCTTGAATTATCTTATTTCAGGCAAAAGCGGCAGGCGACGGAGCGATACAAACAGTGACAAAATTTTACGGTAACATGCAAAACACATGCTTTAACACGAATTTCAGAGAGCCAACGCTGTTAGACGGAAATCAAAAGAATTTCGTGAAATTAGTGGGAAAAGAAAGTAGAGTTTCTATGAGTGGAAACAAAAAACTTAGGCCCAGTGCCCCGCCCAAAGTCACGGAAAACTTCGACTCTGCAGAATCTTTAAAAAGTTAACATCGGAACCCATCATCACAATGGTCAATTTGATTGTAGATGTACGAACAATTTTCCCATATGCGTGTTGCACAATATTTCATTGATAAATGAACAAATACAGTATTAATAATTGCGCTACGAAAAGAGCTTTGTTTTACACGATGTTTCAGGCTTAAGCCGATCATCAAGTAATAACTTGATAATGATAATGGACTTGATAATTTGTTTACGCCCGAAACGTCATATAAAACAAAAGCTCTGTTCGTTGCGCTATTAGTGATACTTATTTGTTATTTGTTAAAGGCAGTCTGTCACGTCTCTGATTGGTTGTGACAAAGTCAGCGCTCAACGCAACGGATTTCTTTGTAAATCCGTGTATCTGAAACAAAGGAGGGCTGACCGACTTGACTTTCTATGGCCGTAGAAAGTCAAAGGATTAGCATCCATTGAAATTTCCTGTTCTTTGTATTGTCTAAATTACCCAATCAAATGCGTGACAGACTGCCTTTAATCTCATTGCATCGCCATTGGACATCTGTGTACATCACATACTATGCCCGAGGATTTGAAGCAGAAACCTGCTTTTTCGAAAGCAAAATAATTTCAAACTACTACTACCTCAGGGTCGTCAGCTGGTGGTCCCATATCAAGCACATCTTCAGCATGATCTGTGTTTAAGAGCAGTCCAATTGTTACATCAGAGACAGATGACTTGGGTGGTGAAGAGTCAACGTTCCACTGAAATTAGATTGACTGAAATATTACCGGGTATCCCAGAAAAGCATAAGCACTTGAAAAGTACCCGAGAAGGAATCTTGGATTTAAGAATTTTTATCTTCAGTTTACTGTATAGATTGAATCACAACTTAGATTTTGTGACCTTGCATGTTCAAATCGGGATTGTATTCACAGAGCAATTCACTTATACTGCATTCACACTCACACTGATACCGTTAAACCACCTTTACGTAAACCAAGTTACATTTCAACCAATCAAATGCATTTGGTTTGCTGGATTAACCAATTAGAAGGCTCCATTCGATAACCTAGTTTAGTTTAAGCTGGCTTGAATTGCAGTGTGAATGGGGTATAAAACTAGCAAAATTTCTGAGGCAGCCTAAGACAGATGGTTATTGAATTACGCAGTTACTATCTATGTGTAAATTTAGAAAGAACCTTTGGGCCAGCTCAACAATACATTATCTTTGGAAGTCTTTGACCGATGGAAGTGAAATTTGCCCTCCACTAACTCAAAAGACCAATGACTGAGCAATCATAACAGTAACGAAACCTGGGTGAGGAAGATCCTGCAGTATTAGACGACACAGCTTGAACCCGTTCCTGTTCCTTCATTCCTAAAAAGTTGCGCAGTCTAATGTGAAAGGATTAAAGTGTAAACTAAGACTGCGTTCACACGATGCCGGTACATTTTGAAAACGGTGAAAAATGTGACGGCCGCAAAATTTGAACTTAGCGTTCACACAATACCGGAACAATTTGAAAAAGGTAAGAAATTAGACGGCAAAAACTCGTTGCAAGACTTTGATGCCAAAGAAGTGTACATACACCCTAAGAATCGACCAGTCTCGTTTCAAAACCGTCTAAAAATGTTCTATTTTTCATCATTTTCAGGTGTTTAGATGATGCCGTTTCCAAAATGTGCCGGTTAGAGTTCCGTTTTCAAAATCTACCGTTTTCAAAACCTGCCGGCAAAAAATGTGCCGTTTTCGTGTGAACGGGAGGCCTATCCGTCACATTTTTCACCGTTTTCAAAATGTGCAGTCTTATTGATGTAATAGTTTAATTGTTCAGGAAATTCTGAAGAATACAAAGTTTGATGATTGATCTGACTCAAAATACCTTGAAATTACGCGAAGATAGTAGCAGCATAATAAACCGGCTTATGAGAAACTAGTACTAATTCGGTCAAAATTTTAAGAAACTCTAGTACTGTGTC
Organism: Aurelia sp. 4 Dawson et al 2005; assembly: GCA_964019985.1. Lineage (NCBI taxonomy): Eukaryota > Metazoa > Cnidaria > Scyphozoa > Semaeostomeae > Ulmaridae > Aurelia > Aurelia sp. 4 Dawson et al 2005. The sequence continues at coordinate 8,086,927 of OZ026506.1, forward strand.
TGAGAAGTAATAAGAAATTTTTCGATGTTAAAAGCATGGACATTATTGCAAAAATATCATTGAACCATTATTCTTTTGCAATATTAACAAACCATTTGTGCTTTCATAATGACAGAACACTGCTTCTTGCTATATGATGCTTTAAATGTCAAGAAACATATCTGCAGCAGTGTTAGCGACCACATTGATAATTCATGCATTCAAAAAGTAAGATAAAAATTAAGAAAGTTTTAGTACTAAAATGGACAAAATTTTATCTTAAATTAAGAAACTTTTAGTACTAGGCCTGATCCTAAATTCTTATAAAAAACGCGTATCTGATAAAGTCATCGAAAAATGCACCAGAGAACAGCATACCATCACACTTCCGTTTGTTTTAACTTCTAATGTATTGATTCTCCTTCCGAGTCCCTTCTCAAGCTTTGGGACAACTCGAGCAACGGCTACTGGTAGGCCATCACCACCATGATCTATCAGCTTTGGTTTCAGAGCTTTGATTTTCGATAGTTCTTCTAACGATTCCAGATCACTAATCCTACAATTATCAAATCAAAACTGTTAAAGCATTGTGAATCTTGAAATTCTTTAAATATGTTTTAAGTCCATTTAAACAACACTTAGAAGGAATCGAAGCATACTGGGTGAGCCATATAAAAGTTTCCACGTTAAATATTCACAGCATCAAGAGTACTTCACAGATTTGAATGATTCAAATTCCAACTAAAAATCGAAAGCTTGAAGGTTTTACTGTGATCTGTCTCGCTGTCTTACCAGCACTAGGAGTATCGGTAAATTTAACTTGATAAAATTTTTTTGGTTGCCAAATGACTGAGAAGGAGCCTAAAATATTGATCAAATTATACAGACTCTCCTTGCCCATAACAATAGGGAATGGGCGTTTAATAAAAGACGTAGATTTTCAAAAAATACTAAGGACTTTCAATCCCATGACGATGAATCTACAGAGGGTGTCTCTCACCCATGAAAAACTTCATTTTCTTTATTGATCTGTGCGAGGACTCCTTTATGATTCGATTAATTTTTTAGCCATTTTCCAGTCATTTTGCAACCACTGAATTTTTGTAAAGTTGAATTTACCTATATTTCTAGGGATCGTGAGACAGCGACAAAAATCATAGAAACGCTTTGATCTATTGGTTCTTGAATAGAAGTTGAATAATTGAAATCTGTGAAGTATCTTGATGGTATGAATTTTCCAACATGGGAACTTTTTTCTGACTCACCCGGTAAATAAGCCTTTGGTAAAGCATTCATGCAAAGACAGTGGTCCATCACATATGCCGAGCGACATTTGGTTAATGTATCTTCGTTGGTCAAAATTTGCCCTTGTTAAATTTAAGAGTAAAAAAAAACAAATTACTATAACCATGTACCTGAACCAGTGATCATAGACTTCTTCAAACTTGGACGATTTCATGAACAATGCTTCAAATCCATTTGCAGTTTTATCTTGTAGAAGCTGAATGGCCTGTTTTGCATGTTGTTGAAGCTAAAGTGTACAGAAAAGTAGTGCCACTGAAATCCTCACAAGAAATTTCATATTTCATGCTTCAATATTTCAATAGTTATTAAAGAGCCCTTCAACAGAAGCGTTGGTTTAAAGGGACCCTCTCATGAAGTCCAGGTACATTTCCGTGCTCTTTTGCAAATATAAGAAAACAAGATTTCTAAATTAACAAACAACATCTTTTGCTTGGTTTCAAAATCACCTTTCGCAAGTGTTCAATTAGGTGAATAGTTTTAATCAACATTGCTACAGGAAAAAAGGTCTTTCTTCGTCAAGCATCTACTGGGTGAGCGAGGAAAAGTTCCCACTTTTGGAAATTCATAAGAGTATTTCACAGATTTGAATTATTCCAATTGTGGTTAAAAGCCAAAAGGTTGACGTATTTTTGTGATTTTTCCTTGTCTCACGAGTACTAGAAATGTACGTAAATTGAACTTAACAAAAATTTCATGGTAGCAAAATGACTGAAAAATGGCCTAAAACATCGATCAAAGCAAACACGGCTCCTCACACAGAAAATGAAGAAAATGTAACTTCTCATGGGTGAGAGATATCAACCGCCCATTAATTGCCATGGGAATGAAAATCTTCTGTATTTGTTGGAAAGTCAATGTCTTATAACACTTGAGGGAGGTGAAACGCCCATTGCCTACTGTTCGGTTTGAATAGAGTCCTTATAATTTGATCAATGTTTTAGGCCCCTTTTCCGTCATTTTGCAACCATAAAATCTTTATAAAGTTGAATTTAACAATACTTTTAATGCTGGTAGGACAGCGAGAAAAATAAAAAATACTTCAATCCTTCGGCTTTTAACAAGAATTTGAATCACTGAAATCCGCGAAGCACTCTTGGTGCCATGAATTCTCAAAAGTGGGAACTTTTTCTGGCTCACCCGATATTTTCTATACGGCATCCAAAATTTCATTTATCTGATTAAAACATTCTGTGAAATGCAACGAGTAGATCTGTAATAACATCCTAAATGACTGACACATTCGTTTTTTGTGAATCCTTTTCTTTTGGCTTCTCCAAACAGTGATTAAAAACTGTGTTTCCTTGAAAAAAGACGCCAAGGAGGCAATAAAAAAATTTCATTACCCAAAAGATCATGTAAACAAAAGGTATGCTGTCGCATATGTATATGCAAAAGATAGAACGAAATATAGAAAGAAACGAACTTATTCAAAGATCTACATACTTGATGGAAAGTTGTTTTCCTCATATTGGCACACAAATTCAAGTAGCCAGTTGTGTCGATAAATACCACTTCATAAACAGCGTGGAAGTCTTCCATAGATGGCTACGAATAGGAAGAAATTCGATGATACAACACAAAACCGAAAAACGAATAATGCATTGCAAAAAGAGTAAAATAGATCAATTCTTTAGACCAGAGAGTGAGAGCAGGCCCCACAGAACTGCTCAGCACATTGCAAACATAATATGCAAACTTGTCACCACCCCGAGACATGCCAATATCAATGATTATTGGAGATGCTTGCATTCTCAACGCTGAATCAAAGTGTGAGTTATCGTTAATTTACAAAAGTCGAATTACATTTACAAAATTCTTAAGAATTTAAGACCATACTAACTTGTATAAAAAAATGTGGGAGCAACAAAGCCCGATTCCCTAATAATATTGCACCTCATTGTACAAAGCCACAGACAAGGTACTTGGATGATTCAGCGGTGTCTAAATAACATTCTGAAGCAACAGAGCACGCACAGCAGGGGTGGTCTCATGTTGCAGGTACCGAAAGGAGTACAGCACTTTGTGGCCTTTCCTTTCAGATAATGGCACAATCTCTTTGCCCAAATTAACTGTGATGTAAAATTTGTTGTCGTCCACATTAAGGCAAAGCTATTTCAAATTTAAGGTCGTGAGTGGTAGTGTAAGATGAAGTACTGGATTAGAAGGAACAATTAATCACATAAATCGCATCAAATTGAAATATGATGGTGAACTTGAACCAAATTTCTCATTCATGAAAGTTTGTGCTTCCAATGTTGAAACTGAAACTGACACGTTTATCTTAAAAGTTCATATCTGCGATTACGCAGTACTTTATTCGCATATTTGCGATTACGCAGTGATTATGCACTGGCCTAAACATTCGCGTGAAAACACTGTAGGGCATCGTATAATTTCTTCATACAGTACAGTAAGTTCAAATTAGACAAGATAAATATCAATGTGCAATTACATTTGTAAATAAGATGTTATATTTTACTTCAAATATCGAAAATTAGGGTTTGCCATATTAGAGATGGATTCTTTTAAAGAGTACATTCTTCAATGGATTCAGGCGAACTTGCCCTCTGTCTCTAGGGCACCAGGTAAGAAGCCAAAATCTACTTACCACTGTTGCCTTTTCATCATTCGTTGCCATAGAAATTCCATCAGAAGTCCAGTCACAAGTGCCTGAAGAAAAAAAGCATTTGAATCACAGACAAGAATTTTAATGGATGAAGCTAGATTAGCCTGACATGAAAGATATCCTTCTAGCTCAATGTTCTAATTTAGAAAAATTGTTAACAGATGGACGACCAGTATTACTTAGAAAATGGACTTGAAAATGGCCCCAACTACTTATTTACGGTAAATCCCACATATAAGAACCTAGTTTTTTAAAAGAGCCAGGCTGAAGTGGGTTCTTATTTCAAAGTTACTATGACTAATTTAAAGGTGCAAAGGCTCTTATTTGAGGGGTGCCACATGCAGGCCCTCTCAAAGTCTTTCAAAGATGATTAGCCCTATCATTCATCTTGGAAGCGTCAATGTGGACCTAAGAACTAATTAGGGAGAAGAACCGAACCTTAAAAGCCAAGTGGCACCAAAATGAACTTAATAACAGCAATCAAAAATCAATTTGCTACCCCTGCAATAACAACCCATGTTTTTTCATCAAACTGAAACAGGTTCTTAATCGGAAGGTGCATAATTTAGGCAAAACAAACTATACCGAGGACCATAAATATCCCCTTTTAGTTCTTCCTTCATAAAAATAGATACGCATTTCTGTTGCCTTTTTAAATCGAGTACACGTATATTGTTACTATGTTATCGTTATATACTCTCGAGTACCGAATAAACGAGGGGGGTGAGAATAATCGGGGGGGTTGGAAATGGTTCGATATAACAATAACGGGGGGGGGTTGGAATAATCGGGGGGGGGTGCTTGGAGAAACAGAAAATAGTCGTTTTCTTAGGTAGACACGTATCTCTTATATACTTATGTGAACAGTGATGTTACTGATACATTTACTTTTGAACTCTGGTTTTGTTGAATGCACATCTTGAGACGCTTTCTTGCGTTTATTCAGAAGTTATGTTTACTATCAATTCATTTTTCCAAAAATCAATAAAAGGGGGGTTGGAATAAGAGCGGAGGGGTTGGAAAATTTTTAAAAAATTAACAAGCGGGGGGACGATTATTCGGTAGTCGAGAGTAGGAGAAATACACTCTAGAAATGCAGGGGTCAGTTGAAAAAGAACTCTTTTCTGATAAGTATCTACAGGGCAGCCGAGAGAGGGGGCGGGAGGGGCAATTTGTCAGTGGGCCTCAGGGCGTAAGGGGTCTCTTAATTGAAGATTTTTAACATTCTGACTGTAAGAAATGCTGTGAAATACATATTGAGCCAACTCAACAGGTGTGATGGAAAAAGTTTCTGCTCACTTCACTCGCAGGGGGTCTCTAAGATTATATTGCAGTTTCGTCCCTAGGCATCTAAGAGCTCTCAATGGCCCTGAGTATCTAGAAAGAAAAAAAAATCCTTTTACCAAGATATTGAAGCGTAACTCTGAAAATCTGGTATGAGCTCATGTGTGATGATATCTTCTTTTTCCTCAGTAAATACGCCATCAACATAGACATCTGGAATCCATTGAAACAGCTATCACCCTGAAATACAAAATTGATATTCGCATAATCAAAACTTGAAAAGATAAAAAACCCTTGTTCACAATATTTTGGTATCTAAAAAACAATTCTTTGTCATTCCCTGACATTCCTTAGTGTCGACGTGCAACTGTTCATATAATATAGCATAAACAAGTACCATGCAATGCAGACCCAAGTTCAAAAGAGCTACCCCTCTCTGTCAAAAAGTAAACAGAAATATAAACTTCGATTGCGAGAAATCTAGCCTAGCTTTTTCAATCATACTTAGTAAAGTTGTAGATCAACAATGTTGCTAACGATATAACGAAAGAAAACCAAAAACTTTTCGAGCAGGTTTGGAGATGAATCCAATTTTCTGAAATCAACTAAAAGTTTTGAAAAATACCTTATAAAGCCAGCCTTAACGGAAACATTGCGATTTGCACATCTTTCGACTGCCAAGACTATGCCAAGACTATGCCTAGAACAAAGCCCTTTTTACCGATTTTCGATCGACCGAATGTAGTATTGGAGAAATTAACTGTTTTCTGAGGAGAGTGGTTTTGCGAAACGGCAACTCGCTGCTCACTGGAGTGGGAAGCAGAGTAACCTTAAAGAAGTGATAATTTTTTTTGGTTCATCTGATGCTGTGTCAAAGTATTAGAAAGCCTCAATCTCGTCCCCAGAGTGAGTTCGTTGCTCTACCTCTGCTCTGGGATACAAGAGGCCATTCGGCAATCTGATTGGCTGCTCGCCATTTTGGGCCTTAACTCCGATTTGTGTGGAGTAAACGACCTCGGCATGTTAAGATTCCGCGTAAAACGATATTCTTTACCTACATCGACCATCGTTTGCAATTTATTTGCAAAATTCGAAGAATAACAAGCCATTTCATTTTCGAAGCTGCGGTGAAAGTTTCTCGAATTTACAACTTAGGCCCATTTTAGTTCCAAACAAATCGAGCTTATTTTCACATTAAACATACTTACCAACCCCAGACTGTTGCTCAAATACCTGCAAAAAGGTTGAAATAAGGTCCTCAAAGTACTTGTTTTTAGTTTCTCAATTCATTTTCACCAGAATTAGTGCAAGAGCAACGGCCATTTTCCGCCGCTTACCGTTGCCTAGCCAACGGTTGAATCCATAATGGCTTCCAAATGCACCCAGATTCTGGGCGCATTTCATCGAAGTGTACCAGGGTGAGAAAGCTTCAAACAGTGGCGGCTGGTGCTATAGGGCACTTGGGGCAGTGCCCCACCTGAAAATCTCAAAGAAAAGTTTAAAAAAATCATATTTCTATGGAAAAATTCTCACAAAATCCATTAATGATTTTGTGTGTGATTTGAATAAAACAGCGGGCTTGTAATGGGATTGTTGTATGAGCCATATCAAAATTGTGGGCCTCCTTCTTCCGTTGATAAGTGACGTCTGGAGCTTATCGATATTGATAGAATTCGCCTCTTTTGAGGCTATCAGATTTCTATGACCTTATGAACTTCCTTCTCATTGTTTCTGTGGTTTCAGGGCAAAGAGTTTTCTGCCCCTCTCAGGTTGGAATTGTCATGCGCACTAAGGCGTTTTCGTCGTTTTCTTCATGCCATGAAGTTAGCTGATTGGCCAATTTTCGTAACATTTGGGCAAACTTCAACTTGCCCTTCCCAGTCAACAACAGCAACACCACTTGGTGCGTCAGACATTTCGAGGGCCTAGTGTTGTTGTCAACAAACGATCGAACGAAATATGATAGCCTAAGTCATGAATGAAGGGAGATCAGAAGTAAAACGTTTGTGGCCAGATCGCCAAGAATGGCGGCTGAAGTCACCATCGTGTAGATTTGCAAGGAGCTTGTATTCAAGGTATGTGGCTTACAGTACATGTGGCAGCAAGTCTGATGAGAAGACCTGTTTCCTTGTTTAGGGAGACTCAACGAGAAGAGGCTTGGACACAGTCCGGTGTTAAGCGACTAGAAACGTTTGTCAGAAAAGCCGAGAACCATTTGATGGCTATTTTGCTTTGTTTTGATATGTTTATTGCATTCTTCAAAGAGAAATAAACAAAGTTTTCACTGAAACTTGAAAGCAAAGCCATATGCAAAAAGTTATACAGAAAGCTTTGAGAAATACATATATCAAAAAGGGCGTTACCAACGTTCTCCGAGAGTTTGAAGGGCGCGGTTAATGCCATTTATTTCTGAGGTCTTTCCCCTCAGGCCCCTATAATTTTTCCAAAATTGCCCCACCAAATGTTTTCCTTACCAGCCGCCACTGGCTTCAAAGAACAAATTGCAGTTTCACTTACATCAGATATACCACGTTGATGAAGCCAAACTTTCATTAAACAGATTGCATCTTTCATTCCTTCACATTCTGATACTGCTTCATGTAAGACAGCTAAATGCTGTTCAAATAACATGTCGAAAAGAACACAGGCGTTGTACTTGGGTGTCGGAAATCCTACGATAAGACAAAGCAGATCTCATACTCAAGCCTTTGTATTGAAAAAGCTATTTACTACTGGATGAGTCAAAAAACGCCTGGCGCTTGAAAGGTAACTACTCCCTGAGTATATAAGCAATGATATTTTGCAGTATGTGATTGAATAGCTAACATGTGCAACTATTTTTAGAATTTTTTCTGGTTAAAATCGGTCATTCCTTTCAGATTCTGCAAGGGATTTTCTAAAAAAAAATCCCTTTGCGAAACCTTGAAAACGTGCTAAAATTACAAGCAAGTTTCTCGAATGTGTTTACCCTGCAGCGATGACTTTCAGCACGCTTCAGCATGTGCTGTCCTTTTGGTAGGTTGAAAAGTCTTCGCCCGAGTGTGAATAGCTTATTCAGGGGGGGGGGGAATTCCATTCTCCATGAGGACAAAATACATGAACATATCCAAGAGTCCTAATTGCTAGGAAGGAGAACAAAGGGAAATCTTGCTTGGTGTTTTCACTCGTTTTTGCAGGTTTTCGAAAGGGGCTTTCTGCAGAGAATCTCCAATTTCGATGGGAAGGAATGACTAATTAAAGCCGGGTAAATTACTGAGCCTAATTTGACATATCAGGAATAAAACGAGACAGTTTTCAATGTCATTGCTTTGATATTCGGGAACAGGATATTCGGGAAATTCACACGCCGGGCATTTTTACTGATTCAACCGATATAACTTATAAGTGAAGGTGTCGTGGCGCAGTGATATAATCATCTGACTGTACAATTAGAGCAGTCAGGCGTGCAAGGTTCCATGCCAATCACAGCCCTACCGCTCAACCGATACTATACACCACATCGATTAAGCAACCTCGTTTTGGAAATTTGTCATAATTCCTTCCCATTGTTCTTATGAAAATTTCGAGCCCAAGTTCGGATTTAGCACCCAAACATTAATCTAGCTACATGTTTTTAACCTGGTGGCATTTGTGATATTGATTCTATGACAATGTAAAGTTCAAAGATTTATAAGGGATTTGCCCGTCAAAACTCGTTCGGGGTGAAACTTTACACCCTGAGTCATTTTCACGGTGAAATCCCTTACAGATTTCCAAACTGTACGTCGCCATAAGGTTAACACCACAACTGCTAGCAACATGAAAACTTGTGGTCAGATTAAAGTTTGGGTGCTAAATCCGAATTTGGCCTCCGAAACTTCATATGAAAGAATTTGAATAATTTCCAAAACAAGGCTGTTAATCAAAGTGGTGTATTGATTAGGTTTTCCTTACTTCTGCGATCCCAATTTTTGGTGCTAAAAATTGCAACTTTGACTTCAGCTTCGGGTTTCCAGGCCATAAAGCCAAAACATAATAACAAATTCAAACAAAAAGAGGCAATCTAGTCCCCAGAATGGATTCGTTGCTCTTCCTCTACTCCGGGGTACCAAAAGCCGTTCTGCAATTGGATTGGCTATTGGAAAACAACAGCAAACGTAAATTATTTCTCTAAAACCCCCTGATAATTCGAATGACAACATTTTAATTTTACTAATAAGCAACAATCATTATGATGTTGTTTTGTCGTTTGAGACCAAAGTCGCATAATTAGCATCGCCTGGCAATCTGCAAATTCACGGTGGCTGCTAATCTGCCCATTTTCTGGACAAATTTGATCGAGGTGTACCAGGGTGCTCATTTGACCTCAATATCAGCGTATGACGTAAGAACACCCTGGGAATGAGGCTGAAAAAGAAGGTAACAATAACACTGAAAATCTTTTGCAGTGATTAGTCTAAACACTGAAGAGGCTCAATATACTGAGAAATTATGAGCTAGGCTCAAAGATCGGAGTGAAACTACATCAGAACGTATCAAAGGATGTTTTGAAACTGGCACAAAAGATTGGACGCATTCAAGAGCCTATTTTTTTCATTTATTTTTTTTTTCATTTTAAAATTATTTACCCAGGGATACAATTCAGTTTGAATAACTGTTTTACAATGTACCCTGCAACTAAAAATAAAAATAACCTAATAACAATAATCGTCTAATCCAATAAATATACAAAACACCTATTAATAAAAACTTGAATAGAAAAACGGAATATTAAAACCAGCTTTCCTTGAATATTTTCAATTATGAGCTTTGAGTTTGGCTTTAAACGACTGGATGGAAGGAGCTAACTTGATATCAGAATGGAGTTTGTTCCATTTATCAACTCCGCGGAAAGCAAACGAGTTTTGACCTATTATTTGTCTCTCTAAAATACAAAACAGCACAACGCAAAATCAGTACAATCTTTAAATTATTTTGGCTTTTTTCAGACTTGTAACACAGTGAAAAATGTTAAAAAAGGATAAAGTTTAGATACGCTCTCTCTCCTATGGTTCCTCGTTTCATAGCTTTAATCAAAATCATCTACTTGGTTCTTCACAAAGAAAATTGAACACAAGTGTAGCTTACCAAAGTCACTGCTCGATTCCTCTTTATATTTTCCATCATACCAGCTAAGCCGTACGTTGTTCTTCAATGGTTCAAATCTCGCTAGTTTAAATATCTTCTGAGGTATCGTTGGGTGCAGTTTGACTGTGAATTTCCTGCCAGCTTTACCTGAGAAAAAAGGAATTCATCCACGATTTTCTTGCAAATAAAATCCCGCAACCACCCCCAATGATAGACACTGTGAAGGTCCCAAATTTACACTACCATTATGGCCTGGCAACTTCAGTCACGAAAACGTCGAAAATCTGAGAAATTACACCGATTTCAAGTCATGTGATCAATCTCTTGATAAAACATCTTTTGATTTCTCAGACATATTTCGTGCCAGAAGTTGTGCCATGAAAGCAAAAAGTAGCAAAACACAACAAAACTCCCCACGAGTATGGTCAGATGACTTGAAATGGGTAAAACAAAGCTTAGCCGATTAGGTTTATTGTCTTTTTATCGTATCAGTATAGAACAGTTAACATCTATCGATCTGAAAACATACTTTTAAAATCACCATTCTCACACTCTGATTTCATCATAACAAAACAACTTCATTCGGTTTTACTTGTGCCAATTACCAAATCACTTTGTTCTAGATCGAATTAATGTCAAGGAAAAGTCCGGGGCTGTTATAATATTTGATTATTCAAGAGATTACACTGGTATGAAAAGTGTGTAGTACTTCTCTCAATTTCTCTGTTAATCTGCGAAACTACATATCAATCTGTCAATCTCATAGGGAATGCGAAATGACGTCTTTTACATGACGTCACTTCACGTTTACTCTGGAGTACCGAATAAACGGGGGGGGTGAGAATAATTGGGGGGGGCTGGAAATGGTTCGATATAACAATAATCGGGGGGGTTGGAATAATCGGGGGGGGGGGGTGCTTGGAGAGATAGAAAATAGCCCCTTTCTTAGGTAAACATGTATCTGTTATATATCTATGTGCATAGTGATGTTACTGATACATATACTTTTGAACTCTGGTTCAGTTGAATGCACTTCTTGAGACTTTTTCTTGCGTTTATACAGAAATTATGTCTAATATCATTTCATTTTTCCAAAAATTAATAAAAGGGGGGGTTGGAATAAGAGCGGGGGGGTTAGAAAATTTTTCAAAAATTAATAAGCGGGGGGGGCGATTATTCGGTACTCGAGAGTACCCGAACAAGGCTGCCAAAAGTGTTGATATGATACCATTCACATTGTTAGCCTCCTTATTGCACCTTCGCACACTCGTACAAAATACAAAATGGCGTCGATATTTGGCCCAGCTTACGGAGATTCATTGACCAATTTATGAAAGTTAGAGGCATCAAAACCTAGGAAGAAATCACGATTGGTGTTCAGCAGTCGGTAAGGTTGTTTTTAACAATAATTTCATCAAACCCGGGCTTGTCCTTTAAAAACGAAAAAGACAACACATACCTGCTGGCTTGATAATCAAGATTGGTTTAAAAGGATCATTTCCAATTCTTCCAAACTGAATGTTAGCAATTTCATCCCATTCTCTTAATTTTGATGCAAGGAAGGTGAGGTACATTGCTCTCTTCATGTGATATCTGAAGTTCAAATGATCTTTGGCTTGAAAGCAATCCTAGATGAAGTTAATAGAGGCAAAATTAGGCAATGAATTACAAGGCAGAAGACGAAGCTTCTAACAGCAGAATTTTACACAAATTCAGCAGCAAAACGTTTGAAAACATCCCTTGATTTTTTCATGGATTTTCAACATGTTACTTTCTATTTCTAATCTGAAAAGAAATTTGAAAACATGTGTGATTTTACAGGTTTGGGCTGCAACTCTGTTATCCATGTGATTGCCTGAAAATGCTTGAATGTGATGTAATGATTGGACATTGTCATCTGGTGATTCTCACTCATTATATAACAACTACGCCAATCAATTAAACGAAATGGATCATAGAACTTTACATCCACCTTTTTATACTGATTTAAAGATTTTGAGCCTATGCTATGAAAGACTATCAATTTTTTTGAAGGAGAAGTCTTAAGGAGATAAACTAAAAAAATATTTGAGAGACTTCTTAGGCAGGAAAACCATATCAATGTGTATAAGGTTTATACTGTAGGAAAATCAATGAGAGACCAGCTCCTGTTTCACTACGGAATTTCACAGTAACTGTCATTGCAAAGCCATACCTCTGGTATTCCAACTGCTAAATCAACATTATGATTAGGCCTTGTGACAGTGCTCAGTAAATAACTGCCAATGACTTTAATTGTAGATGGTTTCCCAAACTGAAACTTTCCTTTAATCTCAGTTGATAGCAAATCTGGCATGGGGAATTGTATATCTTGTGGCAACCAAGAATGATCCGAAATCTGTAAAGGAAATAAAGGAATAATGTAAAACCAAACCTTCAAAGAAGCCTGTACTGTACATGGATTATAAATTTTGCTTTGAACTGAATTTCTGCAAAGGAGCAAACATTAGACATATTCATGTCCAAAGTTTTTACCAAAACTGATACTACAAAAGACTGCACCTTTTGAATTATTACATGAGTTTCAGTGTTTTGTCTTGAATTGATGATGTTTATAGCTTCAAACTGGGACTGACAACAATGCAGCTTCAAATTGGGGACTAATTTAGGCAAAGTCCCGCATTTACAGTGTGGCCGATGAGATTACTACTTCTTAACATGGTCAACCTATGTATATATATATTCGTAGCATTTGATTGGCTGTACATATACTTCAAATTTCAACTCTTCAAAGTGAAGTGACATTTCAAGTGATGTTTGAAGTAATGTTCAACTTTACTTTCAATATTTGAAAGATAGAAGACATTCAAAGTTTCTTCAGATTTTTCAAAATCTATTTGGTGGTGATTTCTTGTGTTAGTGAAGATAAAATCTCAAATTAGAAATGTTGAGCAAATACAAGGAATCATGTCAAAACACAGTTATCTTATCTTTAACGTTTGGCTTTAGCTTTAGAGGGCATTGGAAAACTTGATGTAACCTTAAATTCATCTTGAGTAAAACAATTTTTTGTTTTCATTGTAGGTTCTATTTCTGTAGCCCAACCTAAATAAGCTCTGCCTTTCTTTGGTAGGGCAGGATAGATCATTTTCTAATCATAAACATAGCACTTCATATGCACTCCATAAAGAATTCAATTTCATTTACTTGTACTGAGAAGAAACAAAACTTAACACTTTTTTAAACTTTTCTAAAACAGAAACATTCATCCATCTTACCTCATGTTTGTCCGTTGTTTCAAGATCATTGAGAAATTTGTACAAAGAATGTAAGAAATCATCAATAGAAGAATTCTTCTTGTTACTTGCTTTTACTTCATCAAGAAGGTATGAAATCTATGGAGGAAAGGATCAATACAATTTTTAAACCTTTTCACAGGATAATACTTCCCCAATTCAAATTCTCTTAAAATCAATCTATTTACAGCTAAATCAAACTGAGCCATCGTTAGTGACCAACAAACAGAAAACAAGAAACAAAGACTGTTGAAATCCAAGTGTTTTAATCAAAGACTTCCTCTGCACTCATTGTATTAACACACATAATCTTGACTTACAGTAAAGTTCAGGTCTTTCAAGGAGAGGCACTCAAGCTCAATCAAGGGCCTCCACACACACTTGGAAAATTCTACAAGCTTAAAACAGTGAGTGGCCAAGTGGCTTATAAAGTCTTCATCAGGTCAATGAAGTTAAGCTCAGTCGAGTGAGGTCAAACTCTGGAAGGGTGACTTGGAGGCCTGATCTCACAACTCACCTCATTGTCCTTTGGAAGGGATGTTAAACTAGGGGCCCCATGCCTGGATGCGGCATGCACAGTGGACCTAAATTGGCTTTCAGTACCCACTCAAAACAAATTGAAAATAAACAAGCAGTGAGCATTAGGGTACATTAAGCCTTGTGTGTATATAAATTTCTCTACAACTGCTGTTGCCTGCTCTTGTAATTTCTTGCCGTTTTTCTTGCTTTGTCATATACCGACAATGATATTCTACTGTTCCACCATTGAACTTCTTTTCAAGCGTTCAATACAGTGCTCTATTTGTCAAGCACTTGCATTTGACCTCCTCTAATGGCCTGGAAAGTTATCAAACCACTGGTTAAAAGCATGCTCTGATTAACATGACAGTTCCACTTCAGAAAATGTTCTTCTTGTAAAAATCACTCCATGAAAATTACCTGGAGCCTGAATAGGTTATTCTTGTAAAGGTCTTCAGTCTCTCTGAGTTCATTCAACTCTTCATTTGTGGGTGGCCGATAAATGTTATGCTTGAAATGCTCTCTGTCTTCTTTACTTGTAACTGTCATTTCTTCAGATCTTTCTTTCTATGGTAAAAATCAAATAAACAAATGATCATCAGGTGTCTTATGAACGCGGCCCTCATTTATGCATCTGCTCACTTTTCACCATGTTTTTCCATTTTGTTTCTTCTGCATTTAAATGGCTGGAGGAAATGAGACAATTTAGGCCAAATTTTTACGGATTTCATGATTGATTTCTTTTGTTAATTTCAATTTTGGCTTAAATACAAAGCTTATTTGAATCAATGCGATTGAAAAGTCTAGCAATATGATAGCAATTATCAAATTGTTGGAAACATAATGAAATGGCATACTTCAAGGCAAATTTGTGGCAAACTAATTACTTGCAGACATGCAGACTGGAGGTCATGGTCGCTAACTGGAAAGACACAACAACAAAACAAAGAGCCAAGAAATCCTTTTTGGAGACATTAAAAAGTTGTATATAAGTTAGATATTCTGATAGCGCACATATTTTGGCACTATCCTAGGACCAGTGGTATGAAACTGAAAACAAATGAGGATCTTAAAACTTTGAAAGAGATAGCAAAAGACAGGAAGAGATGGAAAGAATTGACTGATGGCATTTATATAACTGCTAAAGCAGAAAAGAACTTAGTTTACTAGGGCTTTCAATGCGGAATAGCTTTTATGTAATATACATATTATATGTTTACTGATGAAGGCTTTGGCCGAAACGTTTAGAGAATGTGTTTTTTTCTGAGTATTTACATATATACATCTATATTAATTGGAATTAATTGGAAATTGGGCACGGCTATAGGCACAAAGTTCGCTCCGGCCTATGCCAACCTCTTCATGACCCGGTTGAAAGAGAGATTGTTGGATGCTTCACCTGACAAGCCCCTCATCTGGATGAGATTCATCTATGATGTATTCTTTATCTGGACGCATGGGGAGGAAAGACTGAAGTCTTTCATCAATCATCTCAACAGTAGCCAAGAAACCATTAAGTTTACTACCGAACAATCATGGGATAGGATTAGCTTCTTAGATGTTCAGGTTAGCTTGGGGGAGGGGGGGGGGTCCTTTCGACAGACTTGTTCTGCAAGCCAACTGATACACATCAGTACTTGCATAAGAAGTCTTGTCACCCTTGGCACACAAAGAAGGTGATCCCCTATGGTCAGGCTCTTAGGTTGCGTAGGATATGTTTGGAAGATCGCCAATTTCAGGACAGGGTAGGCGAGTTAGCTGGATGGCTTAAGGACAGGGGCTACGAAGAGTCTTTAGTTAACGAACAAATAGATAGGGTACGTAGGTTGGATAGGACAACTCTCCTAGCAAATTCGGGAAATAGGACCAGTGATCAACGGAGGGGGGAAAGGGTTCCTCTTGTTGTGACATACCATCCAGCGCTCAATAGTTTGGGGAAGGTTGCCAGGAGACTCCATCCTATGCTCACAAATTCGGAGGAGGATAGGGAGGTATTTCCTGAGCCACCCCTCATAGCATTTAGGAGATGTAAGAACCTTAAGGATATACTTGTTAGGGCTAGGCTTTATAGTGAGGGAAATGGGGGGACTGATAAAAAGGGATGTTCTCGTTGTGGTTAATCTCGTTGTCAAGTGTGTAACGTTATGAGTAATAGTGAGCATTTTCATTCTGATATAGATAGCCAGGAATATAGGATAAATCATTCATTTAATTGTGACTGGTCAAATGTTGTGTATTTGTTGGAATGTACCGTTTGTGGTGTACAACATGTTGGTAGCACCTGCACGCCTTTTAGGCTCAGGTTTAACAATTACAAGGCGTGCAGTCGTAAGTTTAATTTGGGGGCCTCAGTACCCCAGGTGGAATTCTTCAGGCATTTTACTGAAGAAGGCCACCACGGGTTTCTGAAGGATATTAGTGTTAAGATAATCGATAGGCTAACGGGGCTATAATCGATAAGCTTCTGGCAATATCGGCTGGATTGCTTTGCCCCTAAGGGTTTAAACACTAGGCAGGTTGATAAAACATAGATTTCATTATTTTTTACATTTTGGTTGTTGTGTTGTTTTAATTTTGGTGCTGAGCTTTTCGTTAGGGACACACACTGTTTTTTTAGGGTTTCCTGTTCTGCCAATCCTCTCTTGGATCTTTCTATTGTTTGTTTTGTTGTAACATGCAATCTTTCCTAGCTTCAGTGAGACAGACACAGCCACCGACTTCAGCAGTTCTT
Source organism: Aurelia sp. 4 Dawson et al 2005 (assembly GCA_964019985.1). Taxonomy (NCBI): domain Eukaryota; kingdom Metazoa; phylum Cnidaria; class Scyphozoa; order Semaeostomeae; family Ulmaridae; genus Aurelia; species Aurelia sp. 4 Dawson et al 2005. Next base: position 8,103,752 of record OZ026506.1, read on the forward strand.
TACTCTGCACTTTCTTTGATCTTTCTCCCGCCATCTCTGTAATTACCGGCTGCTTTAACACATTTTAATTACACATTGTAATAGGTAGGACCCGCTTAGGCTATTGTTTTGTATTCTTTGTAATTTCGATGTCTTTATGTATGCTCCGTCAAATTTTGAACAGTCATTACTGATGAAGGCTTTGGCCGAAACGTTTAAAAGAATGTGTTCTTTCTGAGTTTCTATATATATATACAGTATATATATCCTCAAAAGCTCATTCTCAAAGATGCTTTAAACATAAAATAGATATTCAAAGAAAAAACACTTCTGGTAAACATTTCGGTGTAAGCCTTAATCAGTAATAACTATTCCAAATAAAACAGAGCGTACATATAGATTCAGAAATTCAAAAACCATACAAAACAATAGCCTACGCGAGTCCTACCTATTACAATGAGTAATTAGAATGTGTTAAAGTTGCCGCTAATTACAAAGGTGGCGGGAGAAAGATCAAAGAAAGCGCAGAGTTAAGAACCGCTGAAGTCGGTGGCTGTGCCTGTCTCGCCGAAGCTGAAAGAGAACGCATGTAACAACAAAACAAACAATAGAAAGATCCAAGAATGGATTGGCAGAACAGAAAAACCTAAAAACAGAGTGTGTTTCTAACAAAAAGTTCAGCACTAAAATCAAAACAACTAAAATCATATATATATATATATATCCCAGAACTTTTTTTCTATATATTCAATTAAAAATTTTACAAACATATTACTAATTACAACACCTACAAACTACGTTACAATACTACAAAGACGATGCCACAGGGATCAAAATACTCTGTCTTCCCTGCGGCCATTCTAAAAGTAATTAAAAGCTATATAAAACTACATACAGTATAACCATTACAGAAAAAGGAATTATAAAATACAAACTGAAAATAAGGATACAAGCAAAGGAAGCCTGCAACCAAATAAAGTAATTGCATGGGTAGATTTGTAGGTTGAGAACCAAACAGGATAATCTGCAAATTCAATTATTTGGTTGCAAGGTTCCTTGAGACATTACATGATTACAAAACAAAGAACTAGAGGACTGTCACCCTGAATGGGTCTAATCACAAATAGAATTGATATTCGTATTAAATACCATGACTCTCAGAAATGTTTTCTTCGTGGATGTAGACTTCATTTCCTTGCTAATCGCTATTTCTAAGCCAAAAATATTTTTACTTGCGTTTGCTTCCAAAACTATGTTTAACATCAGCAGCACTCAAAACAACAGCTTGCCTCAATTTTCGCCCTGAATGGGTCTAAATATTGTCAGGGCCTCAGCAAGGAAACTTTACTAGCAGAGAAGCCAAGGAATCTCGCTATATTTACTATAATGAGTAGAATTTAAGGAAATGTGTATGGCATCAGGTTTTTTAAATTATTGACAACACAAGACTTTGTTCAGTTCAGTTCAGTTCAGTTCATTCATTTTAAATTCCACTACATACAAAACTCTCTAAATTAAAAACTTACAACAATAAATAACTACATATAAATTAATAAGACAATAACACATATACAGGGATAAAGATACATAACACCAGAGGATTTGTATGAAGGGGAATTCTTAGGAGGAACTCTCTCAATAGCTAAGCTAATCGAGGAGAGAGCACCCCCTCTTTTCAGATAAATTTTAAGAAACTATGGGTAAATATTGACTATCAATAATCTGATTCAATGGTTATGCTCGAACAGGAAAGTTTTCAGTTTTTGACGAAACATCTTGACCGATGGCGACCTTTTTATTTCTACAGGAATGTCATTCCAGCATTTTGCTCAATTGTAACGTACTGATCTGAGACCATATTGACTAGTATTTTTCTGAGGCAGAAAAATATCATCCTTGCCAGCCTGTCTTGTACCATATTGATGAACAGATTCAACAGACTTGAAGAAATTATGAAAACAAACAGGGGAGATTTTATTAACAGATTCATATACAAAACTCAGCAACTTTAGCTGAAAAAGATCATGCAACTTTAGGATTTTTAAGTTTAAGTTTAAGTTTTAACTTTAGGACTTTGACAAATAGATCGTGCCTTTCCTGCGCCGATGTAGCTAGGATTTACATAAAACTCAACCGCTGCAGTATTCCTCAAAGTTGACGAGGCACCAAAGTTGATGAAATGCTAAAATATATCAAAATAAGTAAAGAAGCACCTTTCCTTTCTAAACTGACACAAAACCGGCACATTTAAACTTTGACTCGCTATGTAGAATCGCTTGAAAAGAATAGACCCATTCAGGGCGAATTTTTCCCTATCTATCTGCCTCCTGAAAAATACCTATATATCGGCAATGAACATTTGCGAGATTTTGTGATAATTGTTAGAATTTAATCTTAAAAGGTTGGCATGAACCAACTGTGAAACAGTTTAACAGGATATCAAATGTGCAAAAGTGGAAAAATACAAGCTTACCCTAAACCCAACCGCCAAGCTTCATATGTTAGAAATATCCTCTTTAAGGCAACAAAACACAGTCAAAGAATATCATTCTGACGAAATATTAGACCCGAGCGAAAGTACTCTACCTTTTCAGGAATGAAACTCTCTATTTCCTCTCCTTCATTTGCTCCGTTAGCCTTTCCCGTAATTTCTTCCAGAATTTTCAGCTTTCTCTTCATATTTCTTGCCATTCTTGTCGAGCACTTTCAATGTTGCCATGTGTTCACTTCACTTCACTTTTGATGCTTAGGCCAGTCAGCCTCTGCTGCGAAAAGGGCTGCCTCGCTCTCAAAATAACCCGAGTGACATATATTATTTATTACTAGGAAGTTAAGCGCTCGCTTCGCTCGCGCTTCAACATTCCTAGCACCTGCGGTGAGCTTTCTCGTAGACTGGCTCAAAGTCTGTTCATTCCGTCCTTCAAACCGTTCCATTTACGGTAGGTAGTTCCCAGTGGTAGTTCCTGGCTCAGCCATTCCACCATTCTGTTTGGTTGCATAACTATCTTTGCTTATTGTCTTTCAATAATCGTAAGCATCATGAATTATTGTACAGAAAACAGCATACCTCGCTTTTGGCATAACGGAAAAGCTAGACCCAGGAACGGTAGGACCGGACCCCAACGGACCAGACCCCTGATGAATACCTATACATTTCCATGTTGCGAGATAACAGATCAGGTATATTCATAACGGGCTTCTTGCTTTTTGTGCACATCAGAGCTATCTGTGGTGTAAAAATGTATTATCTTAAAAAAAGCAACATAGAGACTTAATCAGTAAACCAGTTTTGGTAGATTTGGTTGGTATTAGATTTTTTAGTTTCGTGTTACCAGAATCTTGGTCTTGACATCAATATAAATTTTGTTCTGAAGAAACTAAAGTAAATTACACGGCCTTGCTGGACTATAGGCCATGCATGAGTCTTAAAGTTCCTTCAACTGCTTTTGTCTGTCGATTAGACAATTTATATAACTTATGGTGTTGTATTTGATGCGGTATCCACAGGTTATTGTCATTTTCGGCGATGATTGTATTGGCGTTGCCTTCTTTTAGACTAAGTTTTCAACGCTGGCATTGCAAACTCACGATGGAATGAAATGTTTATTCTTCAAGGGTCTGGTCTGCTAGGGTCCGATCCTACTGGTCCTGGGTCTGGTTATTCTCTTATGGCCCGCATTTTTGGCAAAACAGCTCTTTAATGTTGGCATGGCGGATCCAGGAACAACCGAAAAGGGAAGAGTATAACGGATTGACGGAATGGACTTAGGGCAAGTGTAGGTTTGTTATCCCATCCGATGATTCATCTTGAATGTATAGTAAGCCTTGAACATCAGCAATACCAGGCCTTCGCAAATTATCATACTTTCATATCTTGAGAGAATTCTTATGAATGTTCTTAATTTCTTCTGAAGAAACTGTTCAATCTGAGAAAAGATCTATTCTGGTTTGGAAGTGGATACATGTAGTTTTTTATTGGAAACTAAGAATTTGGGCCAGTACTGAAAGTTACTAAAAATTATCAGATTTTGAGTACTCACAGAGTTTCTTAGGAGTTTCTTAAAAGCTACATAGCAATGTTCATGTTCATTCTCTGTGCCCTCCTGAAAGTTTCAAAACAATGTCTACTGAAGCTTTTCCAATGTGTAGACAGCACTCAAGTAACTTTCGAGTAACATGATACAAGAAACAACTGAAAATAGAACAAAAATATGTCAAAGAGTTCCTTTATGAAAATAAACATTTTCTCAAGTGATATTTTCCCCGTACTGGAGTTTCTTAGTTTTTGGCGATCTGAGAGTTGAGTTTCTTATAAGCAGTTTGTAATAAAGAAAATGTTTTAGATTACATTTGTACAAAAAGTGGTGGATCACCGCAATGCTCGGGATTTCGTCTTTTCAAATTAATAATAGCAAAGGAAGGTAGCGAGTAGAGCCCCTTCTCACTGGGTGGGGATGACAGGGACGTAGGAAGCATGTCAAACTGGGGGCACGATACTTTGATGACACTGCTTCCTTAAGAGGAAGGAGGCATTTCCTCAAAGTAAAAAAGGCACTACTTCGTTGATTGCAAAATTTGGGGGTCACATGCCCCAGTGCCCCCTCAGTTCCTACGTGTATGTGTGATACATTTTCTTGGGATCGGCGTGTTCAATCTTCGCTATCAAAGGTTCCTCCACTGGGAAATCAGACTAACTATTAACCGTTGCATTTATTGTTTGATAGTCTATGTTATTTTTCATTAACTTTGTTATTTGGTAATTTCTTCTATTTTCTATGTAGCTCCATTTCTTATTCATTTTCCTGACCTCTAATGTGCCGCGCAGCTAACTTTACTGCAAGGGAGCGTGAAGCGAGGGAGGAAATGCAAAGGAGCGCAGAGCGGACAAGAGGAGGAAACTGTTCAAGATGGGTTGAAATTGGAATTATAAAAATATAGTTTCTCCATTTGAAAGGTATGAAGTTTTTTTGGTACATGATTTGTCACGTGGAGGAAAATTTATTGAAAGTTTTCAGCAAGGATTGAAATTGGAATTGTAAGAAAATATTTTTCCCACTTAAAGGTAGAAAGTTGTTTTGTTGCATGATTTGTTACCTAGACACAGTTTGTGTTGTTCTCCTACACATTTTTTGATAATCTGTAATATGGAATTTCTGTGACGTGGAGGAAAATTTATTGTTTGGTAAATCATCACAAATCGAGGATAGAAGACCAATGTTGATGCAGTTGGTAGAAAGGCTGACTTAAAAAGAGCGAGGAGAATGTTCACATGTCAGAGCTCAGTTCATGGAGATGTTTGAAAAAGGCAAGTTCTTCTCAGTTTTTTGACATTATCTGTGTATAATACTAAGAATTCGTCCCAGCACCGAGCGTTTCTTAAGATTATCAAGATTTGAATACTGGGAGTTTCTTCCGTGACAGTCCTTTTTCGTCGACCAAAGTTGTGCGGAAAAAGATCGGGAATTCCAAGTTTTCACGAATTGTTTAGGATATGTAATTTTAGTTTGTATGACAATCTGTTTTGTTCTTTCATGGCAGCAATTATCATGTGCTAGGGCTAGGCGTGAGGCTGTCGGTTTTTTTCTAAATTGTTAGATGTCACAAAAGTGTAGTTTCATATGAATCGTTTTCAGGTCCATCCATCCAAGTCAACATCTGTGGACTGGGGGAGGGGGGGGGGTGAGGGAGGTGATGCAATTTTGCTAATACGACATGTTTCATGAGTGGAATTTGAATTGGCAACTGTTTTAATTTTGTGTCTGTTGTTGTGAACAATGGGCGGCACGGATGAAGTTGAAAACTGAAAGGGCCAGCCGAAGACTTCCAGATTTTGCGTGTACAACATGGTTCAGAGAAGGAAATCGTTTGAGTGAATAACTGGCCGTTCTCACGAGGGGCGTCGTGCCCGGGGGGCCATGGCCGAAGAACACGTGCCCTCGTCGTTGCTCTTGTAGGAGAAATTTTCCAGATAAAGTTGATTTAAAAGTCTAAAATCTAGATATATATATATAGATATATATATATACCGTAGCCTTGATAACACGGAAAGTTTTTCATTACTGATAGATAGTACTTATTTGCATCAAACAAACCATGGATTATGCATTTCGCATTGGATGTTTTCACTTCAGCCTCAAATGTGTCCCTTTTTCACTGAAAAAGACCCCGGCGGGGGGGGGGGGGGGTACTTCACTATGGGGCTAGACGGGGATGTGCGCCAGTTTTGGGTTTTTGGCCTGAAAATTCTGGGATGGGATATACTTTCACTTGGAATTTTCTGGGATTGGGGTTTACTGTTATACTCAAAATTCTGGTTATGGGTGCTGAAGGAAAGTACAACTGGATAATCCTTCGAGCATCACGTGGTCTGTTTCAGGTGAACAGATATCAAGTATTTTTTGTGTTTAAAAAACGTGCTCAAATCAGAACTTCGTTCCAATGGCTACTTGGGACAAAAATTGTCGTTCCCAGCCCTCGATCCCTTATCCTTTTGACGTCGAATTGTTTTTGTTACTTCTTCAAAATTCTGGGATTGGGTATCAATATCTGCCAAAAATTCAGGGATTGGGTCGTAGCAGAAATCCTTGCGGCGCACACCCCCGTATGGATTTATAGTGAAGTACCCCCCCCCCCCCGGGAAAAAAACTCTAGTCAAGTTTATTTACTATTAATCAATTTTCCAAGGAAAGCTTTCTGTTAGACATTCTTTTGTGAACGGGAGATGATCTTTTGTGAACGGGAGATGATAGCTCACATATGACCCCGCTGAAAGCCCCGGCATGTTGTGCGGGAGACAAATGGAATTCATAGCATATTTGCTGTGCTGTGTAGAATAACTTAAAGCTATTTGTATGCGACATGTTAGGAATTTCAAGGGGAATCGGAGAAGCTGTGGAAGACGCGAAGAAGAGGCGATTAGCCCCCTATCGGCCCCGCCTATCTCGAGGTGGGGGTCGGGGAAATAAAATGATAGCTGCATTAGCAGCCGCACCTGCATCATATTGTTTTGACGTCGGAAAAGGAGCTGGATTGCGATTGCAAGTCCGACTGTGATACTTTTGGCGTTAACTTAAGAAACCATTTACTTTGACAGAGAAGCTCCTCACCATATTTTACTAAATATTCGCTTGTTTCCTCATTATTCGAAAGGTATATGAGTATCGAAAAGCTTCAAAAAACATTCTTTTGAAAGGTTCACAGGGGCACAGGGGTAGTGGACATGAAGACCTTTATGAGATCTCTGAGAAATGCTTAAGAAACTGGGAGTACTCAATATGTGATAATTTTGAAAGAGAGTTTCAGTACTGGCCCAAATTATTAGTTCTTACAGAAGGATACGTGTAATTTTCCCACATATGAAGTTTGAATTTTCCATATGTTCATAGTTCAATAATTTTTCAGTTTCTCGTACCATGTACTTTGCTATATTGTTATCCCGTTTCACATTGCTGACATGCAGGGCATGTTTTGACCGGTGCAAAGGAATAGTCTCGCGATCGGAAAACTGTATCGATTTTCAATGGAAGGTTCTTGGGGGATGTGCCTGAGGGGCATTTCACTCTTGAAAATCTTGTACAGTTTTGACAGAAATCCTCTGTTTTGTTTCAAATGATTGGGGGGGGATTTCGCCCAAGGGGCATTTCACTCCTGAAAATGTGGTAAAGTTTTGGCAAAATCCTCTGCATGCCCCTGGATTTTGGGGGATTTTGGCATAGGTTTTCTCATTATTCGAAAGGTACATGAGTATCATCGGAAAAGCTTCAAAAAACATTCTTTTGAGAGGCTCACAGGGGCAAAGGGGTAGTGGACATGAAGACCTTTATGAGATCTCTGAGAAATGCTTAAGAAACTGGGAGTACTCAATATGTGATGATTTTGAAAAAGAGTTTCAGTACTGGCCCAAATTATTAGTTCTTACAGAAGGATACGTGTAATTTTCCCACATATGAAGTTTGAATTTTCCATATGTTCATAGTTCAATAATTTTTCAGTTTCTCGTACCATGTACTTTGCTATATTGTTATCCCGTTTCACATTGCTGACATGCAGGGCATGTTTTGACCGGTGCAAAGGAATAGTCTCGCGATCGGAAAACTGTATCGATTTTCAATGGAAGGTTCTTGGGGGATGTGCCTGAGGGGCATTTCACTCTTGAAAATCTTGTACACTTTTGACGGAAATCCTCTGTTTTGTTTCAAATGATTGGGGGGGGGATTTCGCCCAAGGGGCATTTCACTCCTGAAAATGTGGTAAAGTTTTGGCAAAACCCTCTGCATGCCCCTGGATTTTTGGGGATTTTTGCATATCTATGGATTTTCTCTTCAATAGGGGGAAGGGGGGGTACGGACATTAACTGGAACCACCCTAGGAGATGTGGTTCCACCCTAGGAGATGTGTGGGTGGAAATTCAATTGCCGGAAAAATTTTGCAATTTATTGTTTTCAAATTGTATGGGAGGAAAATTTATTGTTCTCACATATAGGAAGCAGTCCAGTAGAAATTCAATAAGATGAAGAACTTTTAGAATCTATTGTTCTCACATATAGGAAGCAGTCCAATAGAAATTCAATAGGAGGAAGAACTTTCAGAATCTATTGTTTTGATGTAGGACAAAAGGGCAGGATTGCGATTTTTGGACTGAGCACCCAGGGCCAAAGTCGACCCCTTGGGAGAAGCATAGAATTTAATTCCTGGATATACATCCAATAGACTCATTGTTCAAATACAATTGCTTATTGTTATTTTACAAAGGGGGATTGTTCAATTCAGAATGGTTAACAAAGAAACAAAGCTAATTGGATAATCGTCTACCTGCCTTATATATATAGATTATTATTATTAAATTTTTTATAGTTGGTATTTACAATAGCTTAAATACAATTAGCTAATTCAAACCAACTATCTACAAAGGAAAAATTTATAATAATATAAAGAAAATAAGTATATTTACATCGATTTACATGATTTACATAATTAATTTTTTACGGAGGGATTTCCAAGATGTTGTTCTCAACAGCAATTTTTGCATATATTTCATATTTCAGGAAATCCCTGCCATTATGGCCTAACAGGGGGTTCGGTCGGTTTGAGGGTCCTGCCAAATGGCTACCAAATGGTCCAATTTAGAGAAATAACGCTACCACTTGGGGGTATTTCTAGTAGTTACTACCCTGTAGGGGGTAATTCTAACCGACTGCTGAGCTACGACTCAGACTTACTACGAACAAAGATAATTATCTTTGCTACAAACAACGAAGAAGATTATACCTTTCCCAAATCAACGACATTCAATGCGTAACGACATTCAATGCGACTTTTAGTTCTTATGCTACCATTTGGGGGTTATTGTAAAAGAGACACTACCATTTGAGGGTAATTTTTAACTTTTTAGCTTTGGCCCTATTAAACCCTGTCAGACTTTAATAGGAGTACCCCCCCCCCCGGGGCGACACCGAACTGCAATAAGCAAAGGAAGGAAAACTCATATGAAACAGTCGCTAAAGTAGGTTTAAAGCTTGAGGCTTGAATCTTTTGTCAAAGAATCGTAGTCAAAGTTATCGTTCACGATTTCTGCAAGCCAAACCGGACGTTTTACCGCGCTAGGAAACTTGAAATTTCGAAACCAGGACCAGAACTTTCTTGCTGAAACTTTCCTTCCTCCTCTTATTTCTTTCAACAAATGGTATGCAGCAATTTAAGCCTGGAATTTTGAGAAATACTACGGCAGAAACCCACATAATGTTTATTCCCTTTCACTTTTTCGCCCTGTTTCGATAATGTGTGCACCTTAGATCGGCAAGTCCTTTGAACGCGCGGGTTCAAATCAGTGGCGGACTGGCAACCACTCAATCCACCGGGAAAAACAACAAAAAGGACGCCAGTAGGTGGTGAAGCTGTTAAACTTTGGGGTTAGCGATACGGTCTCAAAAACTCTGTGCGGCGGAGAATCAGTATTTTATATCAATCTCATGACATTTTCTCGAAACCCTGATGAATGGTCTAAAAATAAGGTGGCAGGCTTCGAGCAAAGTCAAGCAAGTGGGGGTCCAGGGGCTGGCCCCCGGAAATTTTTAGAAATACACCATATAGAATGTCGGAAGATGTGAGGGATTGTATTCTGCGAGTTGCGAGATGTCAGTTGCGAGTTGCGAGTTGTCAGTTGCGAGTTGGTTTTTACTCATATTCTGCGAGTTGCGAGTTGCAAGTAAGCGAGTTGCGAGTTGCGAGTTGCGAGTTGCGAGTTGCGAGTTGCGAGTTGAGAGTTGCGAGTTACGAGTTGGTTTTCCATCATATCAATTCTTTCTATTACTTTTGTTCTACTTTTAGATTCTAGCCAAAGTTTGTTATGAGTTTCTTTAATGAATTTTTACTTCTCTAAACGAAGAAATGTCCATAATACTTCTGTCTGTTCAAGGGGCCTTCAAGGTACTTAAGAAAAACCTAATCCAGCAAACTTTATAGCATTTCAGGCTCACTTTGGGACGTTCCTGTTCAGGCAAGATCCATACTAAGCCACCCCCCTCCCCAAAACACTTTGCATACCCCATACAAGTGGAAAAAACCCCATTTCTGATCTGATATCTCCAAAATCTCTCCAATGGTACAAAGAAAACATACGTAACATATCAAAGTAAAAGGATCCTGAAGGGTGCACCTCAGTCCCGTTCTGCTCCTGGTCATATTTTACATGAAATTTTATTCATTTATAGTCGGTCTCCCAGTGTCTCCCAGAGGAAGACAGAGGTTGTCTCCCAGAGGGAGACAATAGGTGTCTCCCAGAGGGAGAAAGAGGTTGTCTCCCGGAGGGAGACAAAGGGTGTCTCCCATAGGGAGATAGAGGTTGTCTCCCAGAGGGAGACAGAGGCTGTCTCCCGCAGGGAGACATAGGTTGTCTCCCGGAGGGGGACAAAGGGTGTCTCCCAGAGGGAGACAGAGGTTGTCTCTCAGAGGGAAACAAAGGGTGTCTCCGAAAGGGAGACAGAGGTTGTCTCCCAGAGGAAGACAGAGGTTGTCTCCCGGAAGGAGATAAGGAGTGTCTCCTGGACGGAGACAGAGGTTGTCTCCCGGTGGGAGACAGAGGTTGTCTCCCCCGAGGGAGACAAAGGGTGTCTCCCAGAGGGAGACAGAGGTTGTCTCTCAGAGGGAGACAAACGGTGTCTCCAAGAAGGAGACAGAGGTTGTCTCCCGGAGGAAGACAGAGGTTGTCTTCCGGAGGGAGGCAAAGGGTGTCTCCAAGTGGGAGACAGAGGTTGTCTCCCAGTGGGAGACAAAGGGCGTCTCCCGGAGGGAGACAGAGGTTGTCTCCCAGAGGGAGAATGAGGTTGTCTACCAGAGGGAGACAAAGGGTGTCTACCAGAGGGAGACAGAGGTTGTCTCCTGGAGGGAGACAGAGGTTGTCTCCCGGAGGGAAACAAAAGGTGTCTTCCAGAGGGAAACAGAGGTTGTCTCCTAGAGGGAGACAGAGGCTGTCTCCTGGAGGGAGACACAGGGTGTCTTTCAGAGGGAGAAATAGGTTGTCTCACGGAGAGAGGCAGGTTGTCTCCAGGAGGTAGACAGAGGTTGTCTCCAGGAGGGAAACTGAGGTTGTCTCCCAGAGGTAGACAGAGGTTATCTCCGGGAGGGAGACAGAGGTTATCTCCTGGAGGGAGACAGAGATTGTCTCCCGGAGGCAGACAGGTTGTCTCCCGCAGGGAAACAAAGGTTGTCTCGAAGAGGGCGACAGAGGTTGTCTAACGAAGGGAGACAAAGGGTGTCTACCAGAGGGAGACAGATGTTATCTCCCAGAGAGAGACATAGGTTGTCTCCTAGAGGGAGACAGAGGTTGTCTCCCGGAGGGAGACAAAGGGTGTCTCCCAGAGGGAGAACGAGGGTGTCTTCCAGAGGGAGATAGAGGTTGTCTCCCAGAGGGAGAAAAAGGGTGTCTCCCAGAGGGAGACATAGGTTGTCTCCCAGAGGGAGACAGCGGTTGTCTCCAAGGGGGAGACAAAGGGTGTCTCCGTGAGGGAGACATAGGTTGTCTCCCGGAGGAAGACAGAGGTTATCTCCTGGAGGAAGACAGAGAATGTGTCCCAGAGGGTTACAGAGGTTGTCTCCCAGAGGGAGACAAATGGTGTCACCCTGAGGGAGACATAGGTTGTTTCCCGGAAGAAGACAGAGGTTGTTTCACGGAGGGAGACATAGGGTGTTGTTGTTGTTGTTGTTGTTGTTCATTTATTTTAATTCGATACTTACATAGCTAACAATATATACAATATATACAAAGTTAACTAATCTAAATCGAATGAAATTAAAATGTTAAAAAAAGTTATTGTTCAGTAAAAGTAAAACTACAGCAGGCACTACATTTGCATTCTGGGCCATTCCATTCCTTTATCATAAGTTTGAAGTTTTTCAAGTTTTCTGCAGATTTCATTTTGTTTGGTAAGCCATTCCATATTTGAGGTCCAACGGACTCAAGACTATTTGAACCGAAAGTTACTTGATTTGGTCTAACATGCTTTAAGTCATAAGGCTTTCTGGAGGAATAATGCGAAGATCTGAGTTTGAAGAAATTTTGCATAAATGGCGGATTTAGATTATTCATTGTTTTGTAAATTTCAATGCAAAGAGTTCTTTGACGTGAAACTTGCATAGTACATCTTCCTGATTTTTGGAGCAAGTCCTTATATGAGCTCTTACGATCATTATAAAGAAACCTTAGTGCACGTTCTTGTAACTTTTCAATTTTTTGAAGCGACTTCATAGAAGAAAAATACCAAACCAATGGACAATAATTGAAGTTAGAGTAAACAAAGCTCTGTACAAGTACCTTTTTTTGTTCAAATCCAATAAATGATCTTAACCTTTTCAGAACGTTTAGTTGTGTCGCAGCTTTTTTACAAAGGTTTGATATGTGTGTATCAAAATTCAATTTATTATCCAGGGTTACGCCCAAAAGTTTTACAGTTGCTTCTGACTTGATGGCATGATCTTGAAGGCTTATATTTTGTCCAGTAGTATTTTCCCGATCTTTTCTGACCAGCAGAGCATGAAATTTATCAGGGTTTGCAATCATTTCGTTTCGGTCTAGCCAAGTTAAAGCGACATTGGTTTCATTCTCCAAAACCCTGACGAGATCGGGCATAGTTTTGGAAAAATATGAAAGTGTATTATCATCAGCATAATTATGAAGGGTTGCCTGCTTTATAAAAAGAAAGAGGTCATTTATGAAGAAGTTAAATAAAATTGGACCAAGTACAGAACCCTGTGGAACTCCTGATACAACATCTTTAAAGGAACTATTTGAATTATTTATCCGGACAAACTGTCTCCCCGAGGGAGTTAGAGGTTGTCTCCCGGAAGGAGACAAAGGGTGTCTCCCAGAGGGAGACAGAGGTTATCTCCTGGAGGGAGACATAGGTTGTCCCCGGACGGAGACAGAGGTTGTCTCCTGGAGGGAGACAAAGGGTGTCCCCTAGAGGGAGACAAAGGTTGTCTCCCGGAGGGAGAAAAATTTTGTCTCTCGGAGGGAGACAAAGGTTGCCTCCCGGAGGGAGACAAAGGTTGTCTCCTGGAGGGAGACAAAGGTTGTCTCCCGGAGGGAGACAAATGTTGTCTCCCGGAGGAGACAAATGTTGTCTCCCGGAGGGAGACAAATGTTGTCTCCCGGAGGGAGACAACTGATGTCTCCCGGGGGGAGACAAAGTTTGTCTCCAGGAGGAAGACAAAGGTTGTCTCCCGGAGGGAGACAAATGATGTCTCCCGGGGGGAGACAAAGTTTGTCTCCAGGAGGAAGACAAAGGTTGTCTCCCGGAGGGAGACAAAGGTTGTCTCCCGGAGGGAGACAAAGGTTGTCTCCCGGAGGGAGCCAAAGGTTGTCTCCCGGAGGGAGACAAGTGTTGTCTCCCGGAGGGAGACAAATGTTGTCTCCCGGTTGTCTCCCAAGGTTGTCTCCCGGAGGGAGACAAATGTTGTCTCCCGGAGGGAGACAAAGGTTGTCTCCCGGTGGGAGAAAAATGTTGTCTCCCGGAGGGAGACAAATGATGTCTCCCGGGGGGAGACAAAGGTTGTCTCCAGGAGGGAGGCAAAGGTTGTCTCCCGGAGGGAGACAAATGTTGTCTCCCGGAGGGAGACAAAGGTTGTCTCCCGGTGGGAAACAAATGTTGTCTCCCGGAGGGAGACAAATGTTGTCTCCCGGAGGGAGACAAATGTTGTCTCCCGGAGGGAGACAAATGTTGTCTCCCGGAGGGAGACAAATGATGTCTCCCGGGGGGAGACAAAGTTTGTCTCCAGGAGGAAGACAAAGGTTGTCTCTCGGAGGGAGACAAATGATGTCTCCCGGGGGGAGACAAAGTTTGTCTCCAGGAGGAAGACAAAGGTTGTCTCCCGGAGGGAGACAAAGGTTGTCTCCCGGAGGGAGACAAAGGTTGTCTCCCGGAGGGAGCCAAAGGTTGTCTCCCGGAGGGAGACAAGTGTTGTCTCCCGGAGGGAGACAAATGTTGTCTCCCGGTTGTCTCCCAAGGTTGTCTCCCGGAGGGAGACAAATGTTGTCTCCCGGAGGGAGACAAAGGTTGTCTCCCGGTGGGAGAAAAATGTTGTCTCCCGGAGGGAGACAAATGATGTCTCCCGGAGGGAGACAAAGGTTGTCTCCAGGAGGGAGGCAAAGGTTGTCTCCCGGAGGGAGACAAATGTTGTCTCCCGGAGGGAGACAAAGGTTGTCTCCCGGTGGGAAACAAATGTTGTCTCCCGGAGGGAGACAAATGATGTCTCCCGGAGGGAGACAAAGGTTGTCTCCAGGAGGGAGGCAAAGGTTGTCTCCCGGAGGGAGACAAATGTTGTCTCCCGGAGGGTGACAAAGGTTGTCTCCTGGAGGGAGACAAATGTTGTCTCCCGGAGGGAGACAAATGATGTCTCCCGAAGGGTGACAAATGTTGTCTCCCGGAGGGAGACAAAGGTTGTGTCTTGGAGGGAGGCAAAGGTTGTCTCCTAGAGGGAGACAAAGGTTGTCTCCCGGAGGGAGACAAATGTTGTCTCCCGGAGGGAGACAAAGGTTGTCTCCCGGAGGGAGACAAAGGTTGTCTCCCAAAGGGAGACAAATGTTGTCTCCCGGAGGGAGACGAAGGTTGCCTCCCGGTGGGAGACAAATGTTGTCTCCCGGAGGGAGACAAAGGTTGTCTCCAGGAGGGAGACAAATGTTGTCTCCCGGAGGGAGATAAAGGTTGTCTCCCGGTGGGAGACAAATGTTGTCTCCCGGAGGGAGACAAATGATGTCTCCCGGAGGGAGACAAAGGTTGTCTCCAGGAGGGAGGCAAAGGTTGTCTCCCGGAGGGAGACAAAGGTTGTCTCCCAAAGGGAGACAAATGTTGTCTCCCGGAGGGAGACGAAGGTTGCCTCCCGGAGGGAGACGAAGGTTGTCTCCCGGTTGTCTCCCAAGGTTGTCTCCAGGAGGGACGCAAAGGCTGTCTCCCGGAGGGAGACAAATGTTGTCTCCCGGAGGGAGACAAGGGTTGTTTCCCGGTGGGAGACAAATGTTGTCTCCCGGAGGGAGAGAAAGGTTGTCTCCAGGAGGGAGGCAAAGGTTGTCTCCCTGAGGGAGCCAAAGGTTGTCTCCCGGAGGGAGACAAGTGTTGTCTCCCGGAGGGAGACAAATGTTGTCTCCCGGTTGTCTCCCAAGGTTGTCTCCCGGAGGGAGACAAATGTTGTCTCCCGGAGGGAGACAAAGGTTGTCTCCCGGTGGGAGACAAATGTTGTCTCCCGGAGGGAGACAAATGATGTCTCCCAGAGGGAGACAAAGGTTGTCTCCAGGAGGGAGGCAAAGGTTGTCTCCCGGAGGGAGACAAAGGTTGTCTCCCAAAGGGAGACAAATGTTGTCTCCCGGAGGGAGACGAAGGTTGCCTCCCGGAGGGAGACGAAGGTTGTCTCCCGGTTGTCTCCCAAGGTTGCCTCCCGGTGGGAGACAAATGTTGTCTCCCGGAGGGAGACAAAGGTTTTCTGCAGGAGGGAGGCAAAGGTTGTCTCCCGGAGGGAGACAAATGTTGTCTCCCGGAGGGAGACAAAGGTTTTCTCCCGGTGGGAGACAAATGTTGTCTCCCGGAGGGAGACAAATGATGTCTCCCGGAGGGAGACAAACGTAGTCTCCCGGAGGGAGACAAAGGTTGTCTCCTGGAGGGAGACAAAGGTTGTCTCCCGGAGGGAGCTAAAGGTTGTCTCCCGGAGGGAGACAAGTGTTGTCTCCCGGAGGGAGACAAATGTTGTCTCCCGGTTGTCTCCCAAGGTTGTCTCCCGGAGGGAGACAAAGGTTGTCTCCCGGTGGGAGACAAATGTTGTCTCCCGGAGGGAGACAAATGATGTCTCCCGGAGGGAGACAAAGGTTGTCTCCAGGAGGGAGGCAAAGGTTGTCTCCCGGAGGGAGACAAATGTTGTCTCCCGGAGGGAGACAAAGGTTGTCTCCCGGTGGGAAACAAATGTTGTCTCCCGGAGGGAGACAAATGATGTCTCCCGGAGGGAGACAAAGGTTGTCTCCAGGAGGGAGGCAAAGGTTGTCTCCCGGAGGGAGACAAATGTTGTCTCCCGGAGGGTGACAAAGGTTGTCTCCCGGAGGGAGACAAATGTTGTCTACCGGAGGGAGACAAATGATGTCTCCCGTAGGGTGACAAATGTTGTCTCCCGGAGGGAGACAAAGGTTGTGTCTTGGAGGGAGGCAAAGGTTGTCTCCCGGAGGGAGACAAAGGTTGTCTCCTGGAGGGAGACAAAGGTTGTCTCCCGGAGGGAGACAAATGTTGTCTCCCGGAGGGAGACAAGGGTTGTCTCCCAAAGGGAGACAAATGTTGTCTCCCGGAGGGAGACGAAGGTTGCCTCCCTGTTGGAGACAAATGTTGTCTCCCGGAGGGAGACAAAGGTTGTCTCCAGGAGGGAGGCAAAGGTTGTCTCCCGGAGGGAGACAAATGTTGTCTCCCGGAGGGAGACAAAGGTTGTCTCCCGGTGGGAGACAAATGTTGTCTCCCGGAGGGAGACAAATGATGTCTCCCGGAGGGAGACAAATGTTGTCTCCAGGAGGGAGGCAAAGGTTGTCTCCCGGAGGGAGACAAAGGTTGTCTCCCAAAGGGAGACAAATGTTGTCTCCCGGAGGGAGACGAAGGTTGCCTCCCGGAGGGAGACGAAGGTTGTCTCCCGGTTGTCTCCCAAGGTTGTCTCCCGGAGGGAGACAAAGGTTGTCTCCCGGAGGGAGACAAAGGTTGTCTCCAGGAGGGAGGCAAAGGCTGTCTCCCGGAGGGAGACAAATGTTGTCTCCCGGAGAGAGACAAAGGTTGTTTCCCGGTGGGAGACAAATGTTGTCTCCCGGAGGGAGACAAAGGTTGTCTCCAGGAGGGAGGCAAAGGTTGTCTCCCTGAGGGAGCCAAAGGTTGTCTCCCGGAGGGAGCCAAAGGTTGTCTCCCGGAGGGAGACAAGTGTTGTCTCCCGGAGGGAGACAAATGTTGTCTCCCGGTTGTCTCCCAAGGTTGTCTCCCGGAGGGAGACAAATGATGTCTCCCAAAGGGAGACAAAGGTTGTCTCCAGGAGGGAGGCAAAGGTTGTCTCCCGGAGGGAGACAAATGTTGTCTCCCGGAGGGAGACAAAGGTTGTCTCCCGGTGGGAAACAAATGTTGTCTCCCGGAGGGAGACAAATGATGTCTCCCGGAGGGAGACAAAGGTTGTCTCCAGGGGGGAGGCAAAGGTTGTCTCCAGGAGGGAGGCAAAGGTTGTCTCCCTGAGGGAGCCAAAGGTTGTCTCCCGGAGGGAGACAAGTGTTGTCTCCCGGAGGGAGACAAATGTTGTCTCCCGGTTGTCTCCCAAGGTTGTCTCCCGGAGGGAGAAAAATGTTGTCTCCCGGAGGGAGACAAACGTAGTCTCCCGGAGGGAGACAAATTTTGTCTCCCGGAGGGAGACAAATGTTGTCTCCCGGAGGGAGACAAATGTTGTCTCCTGGAGGGAGACAAAGGTTGTTTCCCGGACGGAGACAAAGGTTGTCGCCCGGAAGGAGACAGGTTGTCTCCCGGAGGGAGACAAAGGTTGTCTCCCGGACGGAGACAAATGTTGTCTCCCGGAGGGAGACAAATGATGTCTCCTGGGGGGAGACAAAGGTTGTCTCCCAAAGGGAGACAAAGGTTGTCTCCTGGTGGGAGACAAATGTTGTCTCCCGGTGGGAGACAAATGTTGTCTCCCGGAGGGAGACAAATGATGTCTCCCGTAGGGAGACAAGTGTTGTCTCCCGGAGGGAGACAAATGTTGTTTCCCGGAGGGAGACAAAGGTTGTCTCCCAAAGTGAGACAAATGTTGTCTCCCGGAGGGAGACGAAGGTTGCCTCCCAGAGGGAGACGAAGGTTGTCTCCCGGTTGTCTCCCAAGGTTGTCTCCCGGAGGGAGCCAAAGGTTGTCTCCCGGGGGGAGACAAGTGTTGTCTCCCGGAGGGAGACAAATGTTGTCTCCCGTTTGTCTCTTAAGGTTGTCTCCCGGAGGGAGACAAAGGTTGTCTCCCGGAGGGAGACAACCGTTTTCTCCAGGAGGGAGACAAAGGTTGTCTCCAGGAGGGAGGCAAAGGTTGTCTCCCGGAGGGAGACAAATGTTGTCTCCCGGAGGGTGACAAAGGCTGTCTCCCGGAGGGAGACAAATGTTGTCTACCGGAGGGAGACAAATGATGTCTCCCGAAGGGTGACAAATGTTGTCTCCCGGAGGGAGACAAAGGTTGTGTCTTGGAGGGAGGCAAAGGTTGTCTCCCGGAGGGAGACAAAGGTTGTCTCCTGGAGGGAGACAAAGGTTGTCTCCAGGAGGGAGGCAAAGGTTGTCTCCCTGAGGGAGCCAAAAGTTGTCTCCCGGAGGGAGACAAGTGTTGTCTCCCGGTGGGAGAAAAATGTTGTCTCCCGGAGGGAGACAAATGATGTCTCCCGGAGGGAGACAAAGGTTGTCTCCAGGAGGGAGGCAAAGGTTGTCTCCCTGAGGGAGCCAAAGGTTGTCTCCCGGAGGGAGACAAGTGTTGTCTCCCGGAGGGAGACAAATGTTGTCTCCCGGTTGTCTCCCAAGGTTGTCTCCCGGAGGGAGAAAAATGTTGTCTCCCGGAGGGAGACAAACGTAGTCTCCCGGAGGGAGACAAATGTTGTCTCCCGGAGGGAGACAAATGTTGTCTCCCGGAGGGAGACAAAGGTTGTCTCCCAAAGGGAGACAAAGGTTGTCTCCCGGAGGGAGACAAATGTTGTCTCCTGGAGGGAGACAAAGGTTGTCTCCCGGACGGAGACAAATGTTGTCTCCCGGAGGGAGACAAATGATGTCTCCTGGGGGGAGACAAAGGTTGTCTCCCAAAGGGAGACAAAGGTTGTCTCCTGGTGGGAGACAAATGTTGTCTCCCGGTGGGAGACAAATGTTGTCTCCCGGAGGGAGACAAATGATGTCTCCCGTAGGGAGACAAGTGTTGTCTCCCGGAGGGAGACAAATGTTGTTTCCCGGAGGGAGACAAAGGTTGTCTCCCAAAGTGAGACAAATGTTGTCTCCCGGAGGGAGACGAAGGTTGCCTCCCGGAGGGAGACGAAGGTTGTCTCCCGGTTGTCTCCCAAGGTTGTCTCCCGGAGGGAGCCAAAGGTTGTCTCCCGGAGGGAGACAAGTGTTGTCTCCCGGAGGGAGACAAATGTTGTCTCCCGTTTGTCTCTTAAGGTTGTCTCCCGGAGGGAGACAAAGGTTGTCTCCTGGAGGGAGACAACCGTTTTCTCCAGGAGGGAGACAAAGGTTGTCTCCAGGAGGGAGGCAAAGGTTGTCTCACGGAGGGAGACAAATGTTGTCTCCCGGAGGGTGACAAAGGCTGTCTCCCGGAGGGAGACAAATGTTGTCTACCGGAGGGAGACAAATGATGTCTCCCGTAGGGTGACAAATGTTGTCTCCCGGAGGGAGACAAAGGTTGTGTCTTGGAGGGAGGCAAAGGTTGTCTCCCGGAGGGAGACAAAGGTTGTCTCCTGGAGGGAGACAAAGGTTGTCTCCCGGAGGGAGACAAATGTTGTCTCCCGGAGGGAGACAAGGGTTGTCTCCCAAAGGGAGACAAATGTTGTCTCCCGGAGGGAGACGAAGGTTGCCTCCCGGTTGGAGACAAATGTTGTCTCCCGGAGGGAGACAAAGGTTGTCTCAAGGAGGGAGGCAAAGGTTGTCTCCCGGAGGGAGACAAATGTTGTCTCCCGGAGGGAGACAAAGGTTGTTTCCCGGTGGGAGACCAATGTTGTCTCCCGGAGGGAGACAAATGTTGTCTCCAGGAGGAAGGCAAAGGTTGTCTCCCGGAGGGAGACAAAGGTTGTCTCCCAAAGGGAGACAAATGTTGTCTCCCGGAGGGAGACGAAGGTTGCCTCCCGGAGGGAGACGAAGGTTGTCTCCCGGTTGTCTCCCAAGGTTGTCTCCCGGAGGGAGACAAAGGTTGTCTCCCAGAGGGAGACAAAGGTTGTCTCCAGGAGGGAGGCAAAGGCTGTCTCCCGGAGGGAGACAAATGTTGTCTCCCGGAGGGAGACAAAGGTTGTTTCCCGGTGGGAGACAAATGTTGTCTCCCGGAGGGAGACAAAGGTTGTCTCCAGGAGGGAGGCAAAGGTTGTCTCCCTGAGGGAGCCAAAGGTTGTCTCCCGGAGGGAGACAAAGGTTGTCTCCCAAAGGGAGACAAATGTTGTCTCCCGGAGGAAGACGAAGGTTGCCTCCCGGTGGGAGAAAAATGTTGTCTCCCGGAGGGAGACAATGGTTGTCTCCAGGAGGGAGGCAAAGGTTGTCTCCCGGAGGGAGACAAATGTTGTCTCCCGGAGGGAGACAAAGGTTGTCTCCCGGTGGGAGAAAATTTTGTCTCCCGGAGGGAGACGAAGGTTGTCTCCCGGTTGTCTCCCAAGGTTGTCTCCCGGAGGGAGACAAAGGTTGTCTCCCGGAGGGAGACAAAGGTTGTCTCCAGGAGGGAGGCAAAGGCTGTCTCCCGGAGGGAGACAAATGTTGTCTCCCGGAGGGAGACAAAGGTTGTTTCCCGGTGGGAGACAAATGTTGTCTCCCGGAGGGAGACAAAGGTTGTCTCCAGGAGGGAGGCAAAGGTTGTCTCGCTGAGGGAGCCAAAGGTTGTCTCCCGGAGGGAGACAAGTGTTGTCTCCCGGAGGGAGACAAATGTTGTCTCCCGGTTGTCTCCCAAGGTTGTCTCCCGGAGGGAGAAAAATGTTGTCTCCCGGAGGGAGACAAACGTAGTCTCCCGGAGGGAGACAAATGTTGTCTCCCGGAGGGAGACAAATGTTGTCTCCCGGAGGGAGACAAAGGTTGTCTCCCAAAGGGAGACAAAGGTTGTCTCCCGGAGGGAGACAAATGTTGTCTCCTGGAGGGAGACAAAGGTTGTCTCCCGGACGGAGACAAAGGTTGTCGCCCGGAAGGAGACAGGTTGTCTCCCGGATTGAGACAAAGGTTGTCTCCCGGACGGAGACAAATGTTTTCTCCCGGAGGGAGACAAATGATGTCTCCCGGGGGGAGACAAAGGTTGTCTCCCAAAGGGAGACAAAGGTTGTCTCCCGGTGGGAGACAAATGTTGTCTCCCGGTGGGAGACAAATGTTGTGTCCCGGAGGGAGACAAATGATGTCTCCCGTAGGGAGACAAGTGTTGTCTCCCGGAGGGAGACAAATGTTGTCTCCAGGAGGAAGGCAAAGGTTGTCTCCCGGAGGGAGACAAAGGTTGTCTCCCAAAGGGAGACAAATGTTGTCTCCCGGAGGGAGACGAAGGTTGCCTCCCGGAGGGAGACGAAGGTTGTCTCCCGGTTGTCTCCCAAGGTTGTCTCCCGGAGGGAGACAAAGGTTGTCTCCCAGAGGGAGACAAAGGTTGTCTCCAGGAGGGAGGCAAAGGCTGTCTCCCGGAGGGAGACAAATGTTGTCTCCCGGAGGGAGACAAAGGTTGTTTCCCGGTGGGAGACAAATGTTGTCTCCCGGAGGGAGACAAAGGTTGTCTCCAGGAGGGAGGCAAAGGTTGTCTCCCTGAGGGAGCCAAAGGTTGTCTCCCGGAGGGAGACAAAGGTTGTCTCCCAAAGGGAGACAAATGTTGTCTCCCGGAGGAAGACGAAGGTTGCCTCCCGGTGGGAGAAAAATGTTGTCTCCCGGAGGGAGACAATGGTTGTCTCCAGGAGGGAGGCAAAGGTTGTCTCCCGGAGGGAGACAAATGTTGTCTCCCGGAGGGAGACAAAGGTTGTCTCCCGGTGGGAGAAAATTTTGTCTCCCGGAGGGAGACGAAGGTTGTCTCCCGGTTGTCTCCCAAGGTTGTCTCCCGGAGGGAGACAAAGGTTGTCTCCCGGAGGGAGACAAAGGTTGTCTCCAGGAGGGAGGCAAAGGCTGTCTCCCGGAGGGAGACAAATGTTGTCTCCCGGAGGGAGACAAAGGTTGTTTCCCGGTGGGAGACAAATGTTGTCTCCCGGAGGGAGACAAAGGTTGTCTCCAGGAGGGAGGCAAAGGTTGTCTCCCTGAGGGAGCCAAAGGTTGTCTCCCGGAGGGAGACAAGTGTTGTCTCCCGGAGGGAGACAAATGTTGTCTCCCGGTTGTCTCCCAAGGTTGTCTCCCGGAGGGAGAAAAATGTTGTCTCCCGGAGGGAGACAAACGTAGTCTCCCGGAGGGAGACAAATGTTGTCTCCCGGAGGGAGACAAATGTTGTCTCCCGGAGGGAGACAAAGGTTGTCTCCCAAAGGGAGACAAAGGTTGTCTCCCGGAGGGAGACAAATGTTGTCTCCTGGAGGGAGACAAAGGTTGTCTCCCGGACGGAGACAAAGGTTGTCGCCCGGAAGGAGACAGGTTGTCTCCCGGATTGAGACAAAGGTTGTCTCCCGGACGGAGACAAATGTTTTCTCCCGGAGGGAGACAAATGATGTCTCCCGGGGGGAGACAAAGGTTGTCTCCCAAAGGGAGACAAAGGTTGTCTCCCGGTGGGAGACAAATGTTGTCTCCCGGTGGGAGACAAATGTTGTGTCCCGGAGGGAGACAAATGATGTCTCCCGTAGGGAGACAAGTGTTGTCTCCCGGAGGGAGACAAATGTTGTTTCCCGGAGGGAGACAAAGGTTGTCTCCCAAAGTGAGACAAATGTTGTCTCCCGGAGGGAGACGAAGGTTGCCTCCCGGAGGGAGACGAAGGTTGTCTCCCGGTTGTCTCCCAAGGTTGTCTCCCGGAGGGAGACAAAGGTTGTCTCCCGGAGGGAGACAAATGTTGTCTCCCGGAGGGAGACAAATGTTGTCTTCCGGAGGGAGACAAATGATGTCTCCCGGGGGGAGACAAAGTTTGTCTCCAGGAGGGAGACAAAGGTTGTTTCCCGGAGGGAGGCAAAGGTTGTCTCCCGGAGGGAGGCAAAGGTTGTCTCCCGGAGGGAGAAAAGTGTTGTCTCCCGGAGGGAGACAAAGGTTGTCTCCCGGAGTGAGACAAATGTTGTTTCCCGGAGGGAGACAAATAATGTCTCCCGGAGGGAGACAAAGGTTTTTTCCCGTAGGGAGACAAAGGTTGTCTCCCAAAGGGAGACAAATGTTGTCTCCCGGAGGGAGACGAAGGTTGCCTCCCGGAGGGAGACGAAGGTTGTCTCCCGGTTGTCTCCCAAGGTTGTGTCCCGGAGGGAGAAAAATGTTGTCTCCCGGAAGGAGACAAATGTTGTCTCCCGGAGGGAGACAAAGGTTGTCTCCCGGAGGGAGACAAAGGTTGTCTCCCGGAGGGAGACAAATGTTGTCTCCCGGAGGGAGACAAATGTTGTCTCCCGGAGGGAGACAAAGGTTGTCTCCCGGAGGAAGACAAATGTTGTCTCCCGGAGGGAGACAAAGGTTGTGTCCCGGAGGGAGGCAAAGGTTGTCTCCCGGAGGGAGACAAATAATGTCTCCCGGAGGGAGACAAATTTTGTCTCCCGGAGGGAGACAAATGATGTCTCCCGGAGGGAAACAAAGGTTGTTTTCCGGAGGGAGACAAAGGTTGTCTCTTAAAGGGAGACAAATGTTGTCTTCTGGAGGGAGACGAAGGTTGCCTCCCGGAGGGAGACGAAGGTTGTCTCCCGGAGGGAGACACATGTTGTCTCCCGGAGGGAGACAAATGATGTCTCCCGGGGGGAGACAAAGTTTGTCTCCAGGAGGGAGACAAAGGTTGTCTCCCGGAGGGAGACAAGTGTTGTCTCCCGGAGGGAGACAAAGGTTGTCTCCCGGAGGGAGACAAATGTTGTCTCCCGGAGGGAGACAAATAATGTCTCCCGGAGGGAGACAAATGTTGTCTCCCGGAGGGAGACAAATGATGTCTCCCGGAGGGAGACAAAGGTTGTTTCCCGGAGGGAGACAAAGGTTGTCTCCCAAAGGGAGATTAATGTTGTCTCCCGGAGGGAGACGAAGGTTGCCTCCCGGAGGGAGATAAATGTTGTCTCCCGGAGGGAGACAAAGGTTGTCCCCCGGAGGAAGACAAATGTTGTCTCCCGGAGGGAGACAAAGGTTGTGTCTCGGAGGGAGGCAAAGGCTGTCTCCCGGAGGGAGACAAATGTTGTCTCCCGGAGGGAGACAAAGGTTGTTTCCCGGTGGGAGACAAATGTTGTCTCCCGGAGGGAGACAAAGGTTGTCTCCAGGAGGGAGGCAAAGGTTGTCTCCCTGAGGGAGCCAAAGGTTGTCTCCCGGAGGGAGACAAGTGTTGTCTCCCGGAGGGAGACAAATGTTGTCTCCCGGTTGTCTCCCAAGGTTGTCTCCCGGAGGGAGAAAAATGTTGTCTCCCGGAGGGAGACAAACGTAGTCTCCCGGAGGGAGACAAATGTTGTCTCCCGGAGGGAGACAAATGTTGTCTCCCGGAGGGAGACAAAGGTTGTCTCCCAAAGGGAGACAAAGGTTGTCTCCCGGAGGGAGACAAATGTTGTCTCCTGGAGGGAGACAAAGGTTGTCTCCCGGACGGAGACAAAGGTTGTCGCCCGGAAGGAGACAGGTTGTCTCCCGGATTGAGACAAAGGTTGTCTCCCGGACGGAGACAAATGTTTTCTCCCGGAGGGAGACAAATGATGTCTCCCGGGGGGAGACAAAGGTTGTCTCCCAAAGGGAGACAAAGGTTGTCTCCCGGTGGGAGACAAATGTTGTCTCCCGGTGGGAGACAAATGTTGTGTCCCGGAGGGAGACAAATGATGTCTCCCGTAGGGAGACAAGTGTTGTCTCCCGGAGGGAGACAAATGTTGTTTCCCGGAGGGAGACAAAGGTTGTCTCCCAAAGTGAGACAAATGTTGTCTCCCGGAGGGAGACGAAGGTTGCCTCCCGGAGGGAGACGAAGGTTGTCTCCCGGTTGTCTCCCAAGGTTGTCTCCCGGAGGGAGACAAAGGTTGTCTCCCGGAGGGAGACAAATGTTGTCTCCCGGAGGGAGACAAATGTTGTCTTCCGGAGGGAGACAAATGATGTCTCCCGGGGGGAGACAAAGTTTGTCTCCAGGAGGGAGACAAAGGTTGTTTCCCGGAGGGAGGCAAAGGTTGTCTCCCGGAGGGAGGCAAAGGTTGTCTCCCGGAGGGAGAAAAGTGTTGTCTCCCGGAGGGAGACAAAGGTTGTCTCCCGGAGTGAGACAAATGTTGTTTCCCGGAGGGAGACAAATAATGTCTCCCGGAGGGAGACAAAGGTTTTTTCCCGTAGGGAGACAAAGGTTGTCTCCCAAAGGGAGACAAATGTTGTCTCCCGGAGGGAGACGAAGGTTGCCTCCCGGAGGGAGACGAAGGTTGTCTCCCGGTTGTCTCCCAAGGTTGTGTCCCGGAGGGAGAAAAATGTTGTCTCCCGGAAGGAGACAAATGTTGTCTCCCGGAGGGAGACAAAGGTTGTCTCCCGGAGGGAGACAAAGGTTGTCTCCCCGAGGGAGACAAATGTTGTCTCCCGGAGGGAGACAAATGTTGTCTCCCGGAGGGAGACAAAGGTTGTCTCCCGGAGGAAGACAAATGTTGTCTCCCGGAGGGAGACAAAGGTTGTGTCCCGGAGGGAGGCAAAGGTTGTCTCCCGGAGGGAGACAAATAATGTCTCCCGGAGGGAGACAAATTTTGTCTCCCGGAGGGAGACAAATGATGTCTCCCGGAGGGAAACAAAGGTTGTTTTCCGGAGGGAGACAAAGGTTGTCTCTTAAAGGGAGACAAATGTTGTCTTCTGGAGGGAGACGAAGGTTGCCTCCCGGAGGGAGACGAAGGTTGTCTCCCGGAGGGAGACACATGTTGTCTCCCGGAGGGAGACAAATGATGTCTCCCGGGGGGAGACAAAGTTTGTCTCCAGGAGGGAGACAAAGGTTGTCTCCCGGAGGGAGACAAGTGTTGTCTCCCGGAGGGAGACAAAGGTTGTCTCCCGGAGGGAGACAAATGTTGTCTCCCGGAGGGAGACAAATAATGTCTCCCGGAGGGAGACAAATGTTGTCTCCCGGAGGGAGACAAATGATGTCTCCCGGAGGGAGACAAAGGTTGTTTCCCGGAGGGAGACAAAGGTTGTCTCCCAAAGGGAGATTAATGTTGTCTCCCGGAGGGAGACAAAGGTTGTCTCCCGGAGGGAGACAAAGGTTGTCTCCCCGAGGGAGACAAATGTTGTCTCCCGGAGGGAGACAAATGTTGTCTCCCGGAGGGAGACAAAGGTTGTCTCCCGGAGGAAGACAAATGTTGTCTCCCGGAGGGAGACAAAGGTTGTGTCCCGGAGGGAGGCAAAGGTTGTCTCCCGGAGGGAGACAAATAATGTCTCCCGGAGGGAGACAAATTTTGTCTCCCGGAGGGAGACAAATGATGTCTCCCGGAGGGAAACAAAGGTTGTTTTCCGGAGGGAGACAAAGGTTGTCTCTTAAAGGGAGACAAATGTTGTCTTCTGGAGGGAGACGAAGGTTGCCTCCCGGAGGGAGACGAAGGTTGTCTCCCGGAGGGAGACACATGTTGTCTCCCGGAGGGAGACAAATGATGTCTCCCGGGGGGAGACAAAGTTTGTCTCCAGGAGGGAGACAAAGGTTGTCTCCCGGAGGGAGACAAGTGTTGTCTCCCGGAGGGAGACAAAGGTTGTCTCCCGGAGGGAGACAAATGTTGTCTCCCGGAGGGAGACAAATAATGTCTCCCGGAGGGAGACAAATGTTGTCTCCCGGAGGGAGACAAATGATGTCTCCCGGAGGGAGACAAAGGTTGTTTCCCGGAGGGAGACAAAGGTTGTCTCCCAAAGGGAGATTAATGTTGTCTCCCGGAGGGAGACGAAGGTTGCCTCCCGGAGGGAGATAAATGTTGTCTCCCGGAGGGAGACAAAGGTTGTCCCCCGGAGGAAGACAAATGTTGTCTCCCGGAGGGAGACAAAGGTTGTGTCTCGGAGGGAGGCAAAGGTTGTCTCCCGGAGGGAGACAAATGTTGTCTCCCGGAGGGAGACAAATAATGTCTCCCGGAGGGAGACAAATGTTGTCTCCCGGAGGGAGACAAATGATGTCTCCCGGAGGGAAACAAAGGTTGTATCGCGGAGGGAGACAAAGGTTGTCTCCCAAAGGGAGACAAATGTTGTCTCCCGGAGGGAGACAAAGGTTGCCTCCCGGAGGGAGACAAAGGTTGTCTCCTGGAGGGAGACAAAGGTTGTCTCCCGGAGGGAAACAAATGTTGTCTCCCGGAGGGAGACAAATGATGTCTCCCGGGGGGAGACAAAGTTTGTCTCCAGGAGGAAGACAAAGGTTGTCTCCCGGAGGGAGACAAAGGTTGTCTCCCGGAGGGAGACAAAGGTTGTCTCCCGGAGGGAGCCAAAGGTTGTCTCCCGGAGGGAGACAAGTGTTGTCTCCCGGAGGGAGACAAATGTTGTCTCCCGGTTGTCTCCCAAGGTTGTCTCCCGGAGGGAGACAAAGGTTGTCTCCCGGTGGGAGACAAATGTTGTCTCCCGGAGGGAGACAAATGATGTCTCCCGGAGGGAGACAAAGGTTGTCTCCAGGAGGGAGGCAAAGGTTGTCTCCCGGAGGGAGACAAATGTTGTCTCCCGGAGGGAGACAAGTGATGTCTCCCGGGGGGAGACAAAGTTTGTCTCCAGGAGGGAGACAAAGGTTGTCTCCCGGAGGGAGACAAGTGTTGTCTCCCGGAGGGAGACAAAGGTTGTCTCCCGGAGGGAGACAAATGTTGTCTCCCGGAGGGAGACAAATAATGTCTCCCGGAGGGAGACAAATGTTGTCTCCCGGAGGGAGACAAATGATGTCTCCCGGAGGGAGACAAAGGTTGTTTCCCGGAGGGAGACAAAGGTTGTCTCCCAAAGGGAGATTAATGTTGTCTCCCGGAGGGAGACGAAGGTTGCCTCCCGGAGGGAGACAAATGTTGTCTCCCGGAGGGAGACAAAGGTTGTCCCCCGGAGGAAGACAAATGTTGTCTCCCGGAGGGAGACAAAGGTTGTGTCCCGGAGGGAGGCAAAGGTTGTCTCCCGGAGGGAGACAAATGTTTTCTCCCGGAGGGAGACAAATAATGTCTCCCGGAGGGAGACAAATGTTGTCTCCCGGAGGGAGACAAATGATGTCTCCCGGAGGGAAACAAAGGTTGTATCGCGGAGGGAGACAAAGGTTGTCTCCCAAAGGGAGACAAATGTTGTCTCCCGGAGGGAGACAAAGGTTGCCTCCCGGAGGGAGACAAATGATGTCTCCCGGGGGGAGACAAAGTTTGTCTCCAGGAGGGAGACAAAGGTTGTCTCCCGGAGGGAGACAAGTGTTGTCTCCCGGAGGGAGACAAAGGTTGTCTCCCGGAGGGAGACAAATGTTGTCTCCCGGAGGGAGACAAATAATGTCTCCCGGAGGGAGACAAATGTTGTCTCCCGGAGGGAGACAAATGATGTCTCCCGGAGGGAGACAAAGGTTGTTTCCCGGAGGGAGACAAAGGTTGTCTCCCAAAGGGAGATTAATGTTGTCTCCCGGAGGGAGACGAAGGTTGCCTCCCGGAGGGAGACAAATGTTGTCTCCCGGAGGGAGACAAAGGTTGTCCCCCGGAGGAAGACAAATGTTGTCTCCCGGAGGGAGACAAAGGTTGTGTCCCGGAGGGAGGCAAAGGTTGTCTCCCGGAGGGAGACAAATGTTGTCTCCCGGAGGGAGACAAATAATGTCTCCCGGAGGGAGACAAATGTTGTCTCCCGGAGGGAGACAAATGATGTCTCCCGGAGGGAAACAAAGGTTGTATCGCGGAGGGAGACAAAGGTTGTCTCCCAAAGGGAGACAAATGTTGTCTCCCGGAGGGAGACAAAGGTTGCCTCCCGGAGGGAGACAAAGGTTGTCTCCTGGAGGGAGACAAAGGTTGTCTCCCGGAGGGAAACAAATGTTGTCTCCCGGAGGGAGACAAATGATGTCTCCCGGGGGGAGACAAAGTTTGTCTCCAGGAGGAAGACAAAGGTTGTCTCCCGGAGGGAGACAAAGGTTGTCTCCCGGAGGGAGACAAAGGTTGTCTCCCGGAGGGAGCCAAAGGTTGTCTCCCGGAGGGAGACAAGTGTGTTCTCCCGGAGGGAGACAAATGTTGTCTCCCGGTTGTCTCCCAAGGTTGTCTCCCGGAGGGAGACAAAGGTTGTCTCCCGGTGGGAGACAAATGGTGTCTCCCGGAGGGAGACAAATGATGTCTCCCGGAGGGAGACAAAGGTTGTCTCCAGGAGGGAGGCAAAGGGTGTCTCCCGGAGGGAGACAAATGTTGTCTCCCGGAGGGAGACAAAGGTTGTCTCCCGGTGGGAAACAAATGTTGTCTCCCGGAGGGAGACAAATGATGTCTCCCGGAGGGAGACAAAGGTTGTCTCCAGGAGGGAGGCAAAGGTTGTCTCCCGGATAAAACAGAGTAAAGTATATCAATAAGCTGCCATGTTTACCATCGGCTCTCACAATCCTACTTCTACGAAAACGAGGCTAATCCAACAGAACGGAACAAAACATATAAACGAGGCTATAAAATAAACGAACAATAAATGAAAGTAGCTATACAATATCACTCTCATTTTCTATTTGTTCTCTTGTACATTGTTTGAGCATAAAGCATTTGGATGCTATTTGTTTTTACCGTTCTTTCTTGATCTGCCAGTCTTACTTCTCCCTTCTCCTAAAGTTTGTTGTTGTGGATGACAGAACGTAATTTCAGGTTCGATTGCCTGAGCTTCGTGTTGATCGTTGGCAGGGTCGTCGACTGGGCCTGGTGGAGGTGGTGGTACGTAAACTTCATCAGGGGCGTGGTTGTTGCTTCCTGGATGCGCTGGGGGTTCATTTTGGGTGGCACTTGTGTCATTATTTCTACGTCTCGTGTTGCTTGGCAGGTCATATGCTTTATTACAGGGCTGTGGTGTGTTTTGGGCAGGTCTGGAATGAGGCAGCATGGTTTGAGCAGGCTGTTGATATATCTTTATTTGTGATGCATGGCGAATTATTGGCTGCCTTGGACGTTTTGTATCGCATGAAAGAAGTGTGTATTGTGTTCCCTTGACGTCTATCACAATATACGGAGTTTTTTCATAGAAAGATTGGAATTTTGTCTTCCCTTTGAAGCGCATGGCCAGGACTTCGTTGCCTTGAATGATGTTGGGATATTTTCTCCATCTGGACGCATTTTGCTTGGCATTTGCTTCGGTTTTGCGTTCTTTGTCGCGTTTTTTGGCTTCTTTGATATGTTGCTCTGTGACGGGGGGCCTTTTCGGAAATCTGGAGTGGTAGCCGCCTCGAAAGAGCACGTCGCCGGGGGCGAGTCCTGTTGCTGGGTGTGGTGTAGAGCGATAGTCGATTAATAGGTCATCCACTGCTTCTTGCACAGGTTTGTTTGTATCAAGGGCGACTTTAACTGCTTTACCCAGTGGCTTCATAAAACATTCAGCCTCATTTCCCTGGGGATGGTAAGGGTAAGAATGTTTTACCGATATTCCTCTTGCGGTGGAGAAATCTTTGAATTCCTGGCTGTTGAAGGGTGGGCCATTGTCAGCTTTGTGTTCTAGTGGGTTTCCAAAGTTGTTGTAGGTAGCTCCTTGGGCTGGGAGCACGTGTCGAGCACTTGTCGAACGAACTACTTTCGCATCTGGAAATCTGGAGAGATTACAGCGACTGACAAGGATGTGAGATGTGTCTGGTAGGGGCCCGAACAAGTCAAGGGAGACAGAATCCCAGGGGTGATCTGGTATGGGTGTGCTTGAAAGGGGCACTTTGGTCGGGTTTCTTGTGTGTATTTGGCATTCGTGGCAGGTTTCGAGGCGATTTTTGACGGCATTGTCTAGGCCAGGGAACCAGAAATGGGCACGGATGCGTCGTTTTACTGCATCTTTTCCTGCATGTGATCCAGCATGTGCCAAAGAAATGATCTCGTCATGGAGTGACTGTGGTAGTAGAATTTTATCACCTCTGTAAATGATGTCATCTGCGCCAATAGAAAGTTCACTAAAGGTTCTATAGAAGCCCTTTAGTGTTGGATCATTTTGTGGTGCTTGACCAAGTGCTATGAAGTGGCGTAGACGCTCCAATTGTCTGTCATCGAGTTGCGCTTGATGCAGACGCTGCTCTGAGATGGTAGTTCTGATTGGCTGATGAAGAAGAAAGAGAAGTTTCTGATGCTCTTTTGCTTCTTCTTTAATACATGCAGGCAGTTTGTCAATGGGAATGGCATGTCTACTGGTGTAATCTGCTGGGTTGTCCTTTCCTTTACGCCAAACAACCCGATGGTTGATGTCTTGGTGGCGAAGAAGGATGCGTTCAATGCGAGATGGTGGCTTTCTTTTTGAGGTCCACAGTGATACCAGAGGCTGCTGGTCAGTGATAATTGTAGCTGGTGGGCCTCCAACAAGAATGTGTCGAAACTGGCGAAGACCGAAGTCAATTGCTGTTGCTTCCAAATCAAGTTGTGAGTAATTTTTCTCGGCATCTGTGATGGTGCGTGATGCTATAGCAACTGCTTTTGTAGCATCAATGGAGGCTCCTTGGGTGAGGATTGCAGAGAGGCCTGTGTAATGGGCATCGACAAAGATAAAGGTTGGGGCATTTGTGTCATAGTGTCGGAGTAGGACATCTTCATTGAAGGCCTTCTTGAGATTTTGGAATTCAGTCTCATGGGCCTCTGACCACACAAATGTATTGATATCCCTTGTTAGCTCCCTGAGGTTGGCTGTAGCTGCTGCAAGGTCTGGAATAAATTGCCCATTTGAGCGAATCATGCAAAGGAATGATTTAACTTCATCTTTGTTCTGTGGTCTTTCTGCATGGCGTACTGCTTGGACTTTCTGTGGATCTGGTTTGATCCCGTCTTTCGTGACTAGGAATCCCCAAAATGGAATTTCTGGGGAAGCAAGGATGCATTTCTTTGGACTGACTGTTAGTCCTGCACTTGCTAGAGCAGAAAGGACACGTTCCAGAGAGGTGTTGTGGCTTGTGATGTCCGTTGCTGCGATCACAATGTCATCTTGAATCACTGCAGCATTTGGTATGTTTGCAAGAATGGGGCGAAGCCTTTGGTTGAGTTCTCCGGATGCTGGCAAAGTACCCATGGTTAGGCGTTTATATCTCATGAGGCGGTCACCGGCACGAAAAACCGTTAGTGGGCGGGATGCTGCATCAAGTTCAAGCTGATGAAATGCTGTTTTGAGATCCAGCTTGCTGAAAATCGATTTTCCATTGAACATGGACAGGATGTCTTCTACACGAGGTATCGGCAAGTGGGGGTCTTCGAGGGCTTGGTTGAGGCCCCTCAAATCCACTGTGATTCTCATGTTTCCATCTGGTTTGGGGACTAAAACTGGATTGGCAAGCCACGTTACTGGCCCATAGTGCTGTTCTATGACATCATCCCTTTCCATCTCATGAATGATTTCTCAAAATTGGGTTGAAGGTGGTATGGGATTTGTCTTGGTGGCTGAATTACAGGCTTAGCATTGGGTTTCAGATGAAAGTGTACAGGGCTTGCTTTCAATTTTCCAAGACCCGTGAAGACATCTTCATACTTTGATAGGATACTTGCAACTGATTGCTGAGATTTGTTCTTGAGGTTGTCAAAGTCATTGTTACAAACTTGGTTTTGAGTGTTGTGGCTGGAAATTGCACTGACTTGACTGGGAGGGCCATTGAAAGAGATAATTCCTAGAGCTTCAGCTAGTTTGCAAGAGATCAGGTTGCAAGGGTTACCATGGAGATCTCTGTCACCAATGACAACCCATGTTGCTTTCTGTGTTGTATTGTTCCATGTGGTGTCTAGGGTGATTTGGCCTTTAGGGGTTATGATTGCGCTTCCATATGGTTGCAGAGTGACGGGAGTGCGGAAAATTCTCCTGATAGTTTTGGGCACATTACTCTCAAGGAGGATATTGACCTCTGCACCAGTGTCAATGAGTGCCTGGATTTTTGTTTTTCCTAGGCTGATTTATGCTTTCTTGTGACTGCTTGAGATGGTGTGGATTTTTTTGAGGGAGTCCTGCTTGATGGATCTGATTGTGGAAACCCCTTTTACCATTTTAAAGCAGACAGCAGAAAAATGGCCCTTTTTCCCGCAAGCATTGCAAAAAGCATTTTTAGCTGCGCAATTTGGGCCTCGATCGCAGTTGCTTCTGCCACAGCCCGCACAACACATAATTTTGTTTGCACCCTGGGGAGGTTTAAAATTATCCTGAAAATTCTCCCTTCTTTGGGCTTTTTGGGAGTATTTTCCCCCTCTTTTACCAATTTTGTTTACTTGTGCATGCTGGGGGTCTTCATTTTCAACACAGTTAACATGAAAAGAGCTACTAGGAGATTCAGAGTCCATCAATTTGGTTGCTTCTTCAGTGGCTTCAATTTTTCTTGCTGTTGAAATCAACGAGGCCAAATCATGTTCCTTTTCAAGTGCATTTTCTCTTATACTAGCAATGTTGGTACCAATTATTATTTGATCTCTTATCAAAGTCTTATGAATTTGATCTTTCTCAGTACAGGATGTGTTTGTACATTTGAATGCACATTTATCAGCATGTTGGCAGATTTTATTGATAAAAGCATCAATTTTCTCACCTGGTTCTTGTTTGAGCTGGTGGAATTGGTAATGAAGGAGTACCTGGTTTTGAGCTGGCTGGTATCTATCATGAAGCTTTTTTACCATATCATCAAAATCAGCAGATTTTATTTTGGCCATATCTTGGTTGTATTAAGCTTTAAGATCAGTTTTTAATCGCTCACCTGTGAAAGCACACATTCTAAATACCTTTGCTTTGTGCTCTTTCTTTTGTGCGTCTGTAGCATCCTCTTTGAGTTCACCTATCGAGGCAACATCGTACCACATTTCCCAGGACTCTATAAATTCTGTAAAGGCTTGTAGCGTGTTTCCATCGTGTTCAGCAGGGTCAAAGTGTGGAGTCCCATTACTCTTGGCAAGTGGGTTCATCTTTAACGAAGGTATCCCGTCCATTTCGCCAGTTAAAACAGAGTAAAGTATATCAATAAGCTGCCATGTTTACCATCGGCTCTCACAATCCTACTTCTACGAAAACGAGGCTAATCCAACAGAACGGAACAAAACATATAAACGAGGCTATAAAATAAACGAACAATAAATGAAAGTAGCTATACAATACCGGAGGGAGACAAATGTTGTCTCCCGGAGGGTGACAAAGGTTGTCTCCCGGAGGGAGACAAATGTTGTCTCCCGGAGGGAGACAAATGATGTCTCCCGGAGGGCGACAAATGTTGTCTCCCGGAGGGAGGCAAAGGTTGTCTCACGGAGGGAGACAAAGGTTGTGACAAATGATGTCTCCCGGGGGGAGACAAAGTTTGTCTCCAGGAGGGAGACAAAGGTTGTTTCCCGGAGGGAGACAAAGGTTGTTTCCCGGAGGGAGACAAAGGTTGTCTCCCGGAGGGATCCAAAGGTTGTCTCCCGGAGGGAGACAAGTGTTGTCTCCCGGAGGGAGACAAATGTTGTCTCCCGGTTGTCTCCCAAGGCTGTCTCCCGGAGGGAGCCAAAGGTTGTCTCCCGGAGGGAGACAAGTGTTGTCTCCAGGAGGGAGACAAATGTTGTCTTCCGGAGGGAGACAAAGGTTGTCTCCCAAAGGGAGACAAAGGTTGTCTCCCGGTGGGAGACAAATGTTGTCTCCCGGTGGGAGACAAATGTTGTCTCCCGGAGGGAGACAAATGATGCCTCCCGGGGGGAGACAAAGGTTGTCTCCCGGAGGGAGACAAACGTTGTTTCCCGGAGGGAGACAAAGGTTGTCTCCCAAAGGGAGACAAATGTTGTCTCCCGGAGGGAGACGAAGGTTGCCTCCCGGAGGGAGACGAAGGTTGTCTCACGGTTGTCTCCCAAGGTTGTCTCCCGGAGGGAGACAAAGGTTGTCTCCCGGAGGGAGACAAATGTTGTCTCCCGGAGAAGGACAAATGATGTCTCCCGGGGGGAGACAAAGTTTGTCTCCAGGAGGGAGACAAAGGTTGTTTCCCGGAGGGAGACAAAGGTTGTTTCCCGGAGGGAGACAAAGGTTGTCTCCCGGAGGGAGCCAAAGGTTGTCTCCCGGAGGGAAACAAGTGTTGTCTCCCGGAGGGAGACAAATGTTGTCTCCCGGTTGTCTCCCAAGGCTGTCTCCCGGAGGGAGACAAATGTTGTCTCCCGGAGGGAGACAAAGGTTGTCTCCCGGTGGGAGACAAATGTTGTCTCCCGGAGGGTGACAAAGGTTGTCTCCCAGAGGGAGACAAATGTTGTCTCCCGGAGGGAGACAAATGATGTCTCCCGGAGGGTGACAAATGTTGTCTCCCGGAGGGAGGCAAAGGTTGTCTCACGGAGGGAGACAAAGGTTGTCTTCCGGAGGGAGACAAAGGTTGTCTCCCGGAGGGAGCCAAAGGTTCTCTCCCGGAGGGAGACAAGTGTTGTCTCCAGGAGGGAGACAAATGATGTCTCCCGGAGGGTGACAAATGTTGTCTCCCGGAGGGAGGCAAAGGTTGTCTCACGGAGGGAGACAAAGGTTGTGACAAATGATGTCTCCCGGGGGGAGACAAAGTTTGTCTCCAGGAGGGAGACAAAGGTTGTTTCCCGGAGGGAGACAAAGGTTGTTTCCCGGAGGGAGACAAAGGTTGTCTCCCGGAGGGATCCAAAGGTTGTCTCCCGGAGGGAGACAAGTGTTGTCTCCCGGAGGGAGACAAATGTTGTCTCCCGGTTGTCTCCCAAGGCTGTCTCCCGGAGGGAGCCAAAGGTTGTCTCCCGGAGGGAGACAAGTGTTGTCTCCAGGAGGGAGACAAATGTTGTCTCCCGGAGGGAGACAAAGGTTGTCTCCCAAAGGGAGACAAAGGTTGTCTCCCGGTGGGAGACAAATGTTGTCTCCCGGTGGGAGACAAATGTTGTCTCCCGGAGGGAGATAAATGATGTCTCCCGGGGGGAGACAAAGGTTGTCTCCCGGAGGGAGACAAACGTTGTTTCCCGGAGGGAGACAAAGGTTGTCTCCCAAAGGGAGACAAATGTTGTCTCCCGGAGGGAGACGAAGGTTGCCTCCCGGAGGGAGACGAAGGTTGTCTCACGGTTGTCTCCCAAGGTTGTCTCCCGGAGGGAGACAAAGGTTGTCTCCCGGAGGGAGACAAATGTTGTCTCCCGGAGGGAGACAAAGGTTGTCTCCCGGAGGGAGCCAAAGGTTGTCTCCCGGAGGGAAACAAGTGTTGTCTCCCGGAGGGAGACAAATGTTGTCTCCCGGTTGTCTCCCAAGGCTGTCTCCCGGAGGGAGACAAATGTTGTCTCCCGGAGGGAGACAAAGGTTGTCTCCCGGTGGGAGACAAATGTTGTCTCCCGGAGGGTGAAAAAGGTTGTCTCCCAGAGGGAGACAAATGTTGTCTCCCGGAGGGAGACAAATGATGTCTCCCGGAGGGTGACAAATGTTGTCTCCCGGAGGGAGGCAAAGGTTGTCTCACGGAGGGAGACAAAGGTTGTCTTCCGGAGGGAGACAAAGGTTGTCTCCCGGAGGGAGCCAAAGGTTCTCTCCCGGAGGGAGACAAGTGTTGTCTCCAGGAGGGAGACAAATGTTGTCTCCCGGAAGGAGACAAAGGTTGTCTCCCAAAGGGAGACAAAGGTTGTCTCCCGGTGGGAGACAAATGTTGTCTCCCGGTGGGAGACAAATGTTGTCTCCCGGAGGGAGACAAATGATGTCTTCCGGGGGGAGACAAAGGTTGTCTCCTGGAGGGAGACAAACGTTGTTTCCCGGAGGGAGACAAAGGTTGTCTCCCAAAGAGAGACAAATGTTTTCTCCCGGAGGGAGACGAAGGTTGCCTCCCGGAGGGAGACGAAGGTTGTCTCCCGGTTGTCTCCCAAGTTTGTCTCCAGGAGGGAGACAAGGGTTGTTTCCCTGAGGGAGACAAAGGTTGTTTCCCGGAGGGAGACAAAGGTTGTCTCCCGGAGGGAGCCAAAGGTTGTCTCCCGGAGGGAGACAAGTGTTGTCTCCCGGAGGGAGACAAATGTTGTCTCCCGGTTGTCTCCCAAGGCTGTCTCCCGGAGGGAGACAAATGTTGTCTCCCGGAGGGACACAAAGGTTGTCTCCCGGTGGGAGACAAATGTTGTCTCCCGGAGGGAGACAAATGATGTCTCCCGGAGGGAGACAAAGGTTGTCTCCAGGAGGGAGGCAAAGGTTGTCTCCCGGAGGGAGACAAATGTTGTCTCCCGGAGGGAGACAAAGGTTGTCTACTAAAGGGAGACAAATGTTGTCTCCCGGAGGGAGACGAAGGTTGCCTCCCGGAGGGAGACGAAGGTTGTCTCCAGGTTGTCTCCCAAGGTTGTCTCCCGGAGGGAGACAAAGGTTGTCTCCCGGAGGGAGACAAAGGTTGTCTCCAGGAGGGAGGCAAAGGTTGTCTCCCGGAGGGAGACAAATGTTGTCTCCCGGAGGGAGACAAAGGTTGTTTCCCGGTGGGAGACAAATGTTGTCTCCCGGAGGGAGACAAAGGTTGTCTCCAGGAGGGAGGCAAAGGTTGTCTCCCTGAGGGAGCCAAAGGTTGTCTCCCGGAGGGAGACAAGTGTTGTCTCCGGGAGGGAGACAAATGTTGTCTCCCTGTTGTCTCCCAAGGTTGTCTCCAGGAGGGAGAAAAATGTTGTCTCCCGGAGGGAGACAAACGTAGTCTCCCGGAGGGAGACAAATGTTGTCTCCCGGAGGGAGACAAATGTTGTCTCCTGGAGGGAGACAAAGGTTGTCTCCCAAAGGGAGACAAAGGTTGTCTCCCAGTGGGAGACAAATGTTGTCTCCCAGTGGGAGACAAATGTTGTCTCCCGGTGGGAGACAAATGTTGTCTCCCGGAGGGAGACAAATGATGTCTCCCGGGGGGAGACAAAGGTTGTCTCCCGGAGGGAGACAAACGTTGTTTCCCGGAGGGAGACAAAGGTTGTGTCCCAAAGGGAGACAAATGTTGTCTCCCGGAGGGAGACGAAGGTTGCCTCCCGGAGGGAGACGAAGGTTGTCTCCCGGTTGTGTCCCAAGGTTGTCTCCCGGAGGGAGACAAAGGTTGTCCCCCGGAGGGAGACAAATGTTGTCTCCCGGAGGGAGACAAATGTTGTCTCCCGGAGGGAGACAAATGATGTCTCCCGGGGGGAGACAAAGTTTGTCTCCTGAAGGGAGACAAAGGTTGTTTCCCGGAGGGAGACAAAGGTTGTTTCCCGGAGGGAGACAAAGGTTGTCTCCCGGAGGGAGCCAAAGGTTGTCTCCTGGAGGGAGACAAGTGTTGTCTCCCGGAGGGAGACAAAGGTTGTCTCCAGAAGGGAGGCAAAGGTTGTCTCCCGGAAGGAGACAAATGATGTCTTCCGGGGGGAGACAAAGGTTGTCTCCAGGAGGGAGACAAATGTTGTCTCCCGGAGGGAGACGAAGGTTGCCTCCCGGAGGGAGACGAAGGTTGTCTCCCGGTTGTCTCCCAAGGTTGTCTCCCGGAGGGAGACAAAAGTTGTCTCCCGGAGGGAGTCAAAGGTTGTCTCCAGGAGGGAGGCAAAGGTTGTCTCCCGGAGGGAGACAAATGTTGTCTCCCGGAGGGATACAAAGGTTGTTTCCCGGTGGGAGACAAATGTTGTCTCCCGAAGGGAGACAAAGGTTGTCTCGAGGAGGGAGGCAAAGGTTGTCTTCCTGAGGGAGCCAAAGGTTGTCTCCCGGAGGGAGACAAGTGTTGTCTCCCGGAGGGAGACAAATGTTGTCTCCCGGTTGTCTCCCAAGGTTGCCTCCAGGAGGGAGACAAATGTTGTCTCCTGGAGGGAGACAAATGTTGTCTCCCGGAGGGAGACAAAGGTTGTCTCCCAAAGGGAGACAAAGGTTGTCTCCCGGTGGGAGACAAATGTTGTCTCCCGGTGGGAGACAAGTGTTGTCTCCCGGAGGGAGACAAATGATGTCTTCCGGGGGGAGACAAAGGTTGTCTCCAGGAGGGAGACAAAGGTTGTCTCCCGGAGGGAGACAAATGTTGTCTCCTGGAGGGAGACAAAGGTTGTCTCCCGGACGGAGACAAAGGTTGTTGCCCGGAAGGAGACAGGTTGTCTCCCGGAGGGAGACAAAGGTTGTCTCCCGGACGGAGACAAAGGTTGTCTCCCGGAAGGAGACAGGTTGTCTCCCGGAGGGAGACAAAGGTTGTCTCCCGGAGGCAGACAAATGTTGTCTCCCGGAGGGAGACAAAGGTTGTGTCTTGGAGGGAGGAAAAGGTTGTCTCCCGGTTGTCTCCCAAGGTTGTCTCTTGGAGGGAGACAAATGTTGTCTCCCGGAGGGAGACAAAGGTTGTCTCCCGGTGGGAGACAAATGTTGTCTCCCTGAGGGAGACAAATGATGTCACCCGGGGGGAGAGAAAGGTTGTCTCCCAAAGTGAGACAAAGGTCGTCTCCCGGAGGGAGACAAATGTTGTCTCCCGGAGGGAGAAAAAGGTTGTCGCCCGGAAGGATACAGGTTGTCTCCCGGAGGGAGACAAATGTTGTCTCCCGGAGGGAGACAAATGTCGTCTCCCGGAGGGAGACAAAGGTTGTCTCACGGAGGGAGACAAAGGTTGTCTCCCGGAGGGAGACAAATGTTGTCTTCCGGAGGGAGACAAATGATGTCTCCCGGAGGAAGACAAATGTTGTCTCCCGGAGGGAGACAAATGATGTCTCTCGGAGGGAGACAAAGGTTGTCTCCCGGGGGGAGACAAAGGTTATCTCCCGGAGGGAGACAAGGGTTGTCTCCCGGAGGGAGACAAATGTTGTCTCCCGGAGGGAGACAAAGGTTGTCTCCTGGAGGGAGACAAATGTTGTCTCCCGGATGGAGACAAAGGTTGTCTCCCGGAGGGTGACAAATGTTGTCTCCTGGAGGGAGACAAAGGTTGTGTCCCGGAGGGAAGCAAAGGTTGTCTCCCGGAGGGAGACAAATGCTGTCTCCCGGTGGGAGACAAATGTTTTCTCCCGGAGGGAGACAAATGATGTCTCCCGGGGGGAGACAAAGGTTGTCTCCAGGATTGAGACAAAGGTTGTCTCACGGAGGGAGACAAAGGTTGTCTCCCGGAGGGTGACAAATGTTGTCTCCTGGAGGGAGACAAAGGTTGTGTCCCGGAGGGAAGCAAAGGTTGTCTCCCGGAGGGAGACAAAGGTTGTCTCCCAAAGGCAGACAAAGGTTGTCTCCCGGTGGGAGACAAATGCTGTCTCCCGGTGGGAGACAAATGTTTTCTCCCGGAGGGAGACAAATGATGTCTCCCGGGGGGAGACAAAGGTTGTCTCCAGGATTGAGACAAAGGTTGTCTCACGGAGGGAGACAAAGGTTGTCTCCCGGAGGGTGACAAATGTTGTCTCCTGGAGGGAGACAAAGGTTGTGTCCCGGAGGGAAGCAAAGGTTGTCTCCCGGAGGGAGACAAAGGTTGTCTCCCGGAGGGAGACAAATGTTGTCTCCCGGAGGGAGACAAAGGTTGTCTCCCGGAGGGAGACAAATGTTGTCTCCCGGACGGAGACAATGGTTGTCTCCCGGAGGGTGACAAATGTTGTCTCCTGGAGGGAGACAAAGGTTGTGTCCCGGAGGGAAGCAAAGGTTGTCTCCCGGAGGGAGACAAAGGTTGTCTCCCAAAGGCAGACAAAGGTTATCTCCCGGTGGGAGACAAATGCTGTCTCCCGGTGGGAGACAAATGTTTTCTCCCGGAGGGAGACAAATGATGTCTCCCGGGGGGAGACAAAGGTTGTCTCTCGGAGGGAGAGAAAGGTTGTCTCCCGGAGGGAGACAAATGTTGTCTCTCGGAAGGAGACAAATGTTGTCTCTCGGAGGGAGACAAATGTTGTCTCCCGGAGGGAGACGAAGGTTGCCTCCCGGAGGGAGACGAAGGTTGTCTCCCGGTTGTCTCCCAAGGTTGTCTCCCGGAGGGAGACAAAGGTTGTTTCCCGGAGGGAGACAAAGGTTGTTTCCCGGAGGGAGACAAAGGTTGTCTCCCGGAGGGAGCCAAAGGTTGTCTCCCGGAGGGAGACAAGTGTTGTCTCCCGGAGGGAGACAAATGTTGTCTCCCGGTTGTCTCCCAAGGCTGTCTCCCGGAGGGAGACAAATGATGTCTCCCGGAGGGAGACAAAGGTTGTCTCCAGGAGGGAGGCAAAGGTTGTCTCCTGGAGGGAGACAAATGTTGTCTCCCGGAGGGAGACAAAGGTTGTCTCCCAAAGGGAGACAAATGTTGTCTCCCGGAGGGAGACGAAGGTTGCCTCCCGGAGGGAGACGAAGGTTGTCTCCCGGTTGTCTCCCAAGGTTGTCTCCCGGAGGGAGACAAAGGTTGTCTCCATGAGGGAGGCAAAGGTTGTCTCCCGGAGGGAGACAAATGTTGTCTCCCGGAGGGAGACAAAGGTTGTTTCCCGGTGGGAGACAAATGTTGTCTCCCGGAGGGAGACAAAGGTTGTCTCCAGGAGTGAGGCAAAGGTTGTCTCCCTGAGGGAGCCAAAGGTTGTCTCCCGGAGGGAGACAAGTGTTGTCTCCCGGAGGGAGACAAATGTTGTCTCCCGGTTGTCTCCCAAGGTTGTCTCCAGGAGGGAGAAAAATGTTGTCTCCCGGAGGGAGACAAACGTAGTTTCCCGGAGGGAGACAAATGTTGTCTCCCGGAGGGAGACAAAGGTTGTCTCCCAAAGGGAGACAAAGGTTGTCTCCCGGTGGGAGACAAATGTTGTGTCCCGGTTGTCTCCCAAGGCTGTCTCCCGGAGGGAGACAAATGATGTCTCCCGGAGGGAGACAAAGGTTGTCTCCAGGAGGGAGGCAAAGGTTGTCTCCCGGAGGGAGACAAATGTTGTCTCCCGGAGGGAGACAAAGGTTGTCTCCCAAAGGGAGACAAATGTTGTCTCCCGGAGGGAGACGAAGGTTGCCTCCCGGAGGGAGACGAAGGTTGTCTCCCGGTTGTCTCCCAAGGTTGTTTCCCGGAGGGAGACAAAGGTTGTCTCCATGAGGGAGGAAAAGGTTGTCTCCCGGAGGGAGACAAATGTTGTCTCCCGGAGGGAGACAAATGTTGTTTCCCGGTGGGAGACAAATGTTGTCTCCCGGAGGGAGACAAAGGTTGTCTCCAGGAGTGAGGCAAAGGTTGTCTCCCTGAGGGAGCCAAAGGTTGTCTCCCAAAGGGAGACAAAGGTTGTCTCCCGGTGGGAGACAAATGTTGTCTCCCGGTTGTCTCCCAAGGCTGTCTCCCGGAGGGAAACAAATGATGTCTCCCGGAGGGAGACAAAGGTTGTCTCCAGGAGGGAGGCAAAGGTTGTCTCCCGGAGGGAGACAAATGTTGTCTCCCGGAGGGAGACAAAGGTTGTCTCCCAAAGGGAGACAAATGTTGTCTCCCGGAGGGAGACGAAGGTTGCCTCCCGGAGGGAGACGAAGATTGTCTCCCGGTTGTCTCCCAAGGTTGTCTCCCGGAGGGAGACAAAGGTTGTCTCCATGAGGGAGGAAAAGGTTGTCTCCCGGAGGGAGACAAATGTTGTCTCCCGGAGGGAGACAAATGTTGTTTCCCGGTGGGAGACAAATGTTGTCTCACGGAGGGAGACAAAGGTTGTCTCCAGGAGTGAGGCAAAGGTTGTGTCCCTGAGGGACCCAAAGGTTGTCTCCCGGAGGGAGACAAGTGTTGTCTCCCGGAGGGAGACAAGTGTTGTCTCCCGGAGGGAGACAAATGTTGTCTCCCGGTTGTCTCCCAAGGTTGTCTCCAGGAGGGAGAAAAATGTTGTCTCCCGGAGGGAGACAAACGTAGTTTCCCGGAGGGAGACAAATGTTGTCTCCCGGAGGGAGACAAAGGTTGTCTCCCAAAGGGAGACAAAGGTTGTCTCCCGGTGGGAGACAAATGTTGTCTCCCGGTGGGAGACAAAAGTTGTCTCCCGGAGGGAGACAAATGATGTCTTCCGGGGGGAGACAAAGGTTGTCTCCAGGAGGGAGACAAAGGTTGTCTCCCGGAGGGAGACAAATGTTGTCTCCTGGAGGGAGACAAAGGTTGTCTCCCGGACGGAGACAAGGTTGTTGCCCGGAAGGAGACAAAGGTTGTCTCCCGGAGAGAGACAAATGTTGTCTCCCGGAGGGAGACAAAGGTTGTGTCTTGGAGGGAGGCAAAGGTTGTCTCCCGGTTGTCTCCCAAGGTTGTCTCTTGGAGGGAGACAAATGTTGTCTCCCGGAGGGAGACAAAGGTTGTCTCCCAGTGGGAGACAAATGTTGTCTCCCTGAGGGAGACAAATGATGTCTCCCGGGGGGAGACAAAGGTTGTCTCCCAAAGGGAGACAAAGGTCGTCTCCCGGAGGGAGACAAATGTTGTCTCCCGGAGGGAGACAAAGGTTGTCTCCCGGAGGGAGACAAGGGTTGTCTCCCGGAGGGAGACAAAGGTTGTCGCCCGGAAGGAGACAGGTTGTCTCACGGAGGGAGACAAAGGTTGTCTCCCGGAGGGAGACAAATGTTGTCTTCCGGAGGGAGACAAATGATGTCTCCCGGAGGAAGACAAATGTTGTCTCCCGGAGGGAGACAAATGTTGTCTCCCGGAGGGAGACAAATGTTGTCTCCCGGAGGGAGACAAGGGTTGTCTCCCGGAGGGAGACAAAGGTTGTCGCCCGGAAGGAGACAGGTTGTCTCCCGGAGGGTGACAAATGTTGTCTCCTGGAGGGAGACAAAGGTTGTGTCCCGGAGGGAGACAAAGGTTGTCTCCCGGAGGGAGACAAAGGTTGTCGCCCGGAAGGAGACAGGTTGTCTCCCGGAGGGAGACAAAGGTTGTCTCCCGGACGGAGACAAAGGTTGTTGCCCGGAAGGAGACAAAGGTTGTCTCCCGGAGAGAGACAAATGTTGTCTCCCGGAGGGAGACAAAGGTTGTCTCCCGGGGGGA
Organism: Aurelia sp. 4 Dawson et al 2005; assembly: GCA_964019985.1. NCBI lineage: Eukaryota > Metazoa > Cnidaria > Scyphozoa > Semaeostomeae > Ulmaridae > Aurelia > Aurelia sp. 4 Dawson et al 2005. Next base: position 8,147,852 of record OZ026506.1, read on the forward strand.
GAAAAAGGTTGTCTCCCGGGGGGAGACAAAGGTTATCTCCCGGAGGGAGACAAAGGTTGTCTCCCGGAGGGAGACAAATGTTGTCTCCCGGAGGGAGACAAAGGTTGTCTCCCGGAGGGAGACAAATGTTGTCTCCCGGACGGAGACAAAGGTTGTCTCCCGGAGGGTGACAAATGTTGTCTCCTGGAGGGAGACAAAGGTTGTGTCCCGGAGGGAGACAAAGGTTGTCTCCCGGAGGGAGACAAAGGTTGTCACCCGGAAGGAGACAGGTTGTCTCCCGGAGGGAGACAAATGTTGTCTCCCGGAGGGAGACAAATGTCGTCTCCCGGAGGGAGACAAAGGTTGTCTCCCGGAGGGAGACAACCGTTTTCTCCAGGAGGCAGACAAAGGTTGTCTCACGGAGGGAGACAAAGGTTGTCTCCCGGAGGGAGACAAATGTTGTCTTCCGGAGGGAGACAAATGATGTCTCCCGGAGGAAGACAAATGTTGTCTCCCGGAGGGAGACAAATGATGTCTCTAGGAGGGAGACAAAGGTTGTCTCCCGGGGGAGACAAAGGTTATCTCCCGGAGGGAGACAAAGGTTGTCTCCCGGAGGGAGACAAATGTTGTCTCCCGGAGGGAGACAAAGGTTGTCTCCCGGAGGGAGACAAATGTTGTCTCCCGGACGGAGGCAAATGTTGTCTCCCGGAGGGAGACAAAGGTTGTCTCCCGGAGGGAGACAAATGTTGTCTCCCGGACGGAGACAAAGGTTGTCTCCCGGAGGGTGACAAATGTTGTCTCCTGGAGGGAGACAAAGGTTGTGTCCCGGAGGGAAGCAAAGGTTGTCTCCCGGAGGGAGACAAAGGTTGTCTCCCAAAGGCAGACAAAGGTTGTCTCCCGGTGGGAGACAAATGCTGTCTCCCGGTGGGAGACAAATGTTTTCTCCCGGAGGGAGACAAATGATGTCTCCCGGGGGGAGACAAAGGTTGTCTCTCGGAGGGAGACAAAGGTTGTCTCCCGGAGGGAGACAAATGTTGTCTCCCGGAGGGAGACAAATGTTGTCTCCCGGAGGGAGGCAAAGGTTGTCTCCCAAAGGGAGACAAAGGTTGTCTCCCGATGGGAGACAAATGTTGTCTCCCAGTGGGAGACAAATGTTGTCTCCCGGTGGGAGACAAATGTTGTCTCCCGGAGGGAGACAAATGATGTCTCCCGGGGGGAGTTACAAAGGTTGTCTCCCGGAGGGAGACAGACGTTGTTTCCCGGAGGGAGACAAAGGTTGTGTCCCAAAGGGAGACAAATGTTGCCTCCCGGAGGGAGACGAAGGTTGCCTCCCGGAGGGAGACGAAGGTTGTCTCCCGGTTGTCTCCCAAGGTTGTCTCCCGGAGGGAGACAAAGGTTGTCTCCCGGAGGGAGACAAATGATGTCTCTCGGGGGGAGACAAAGTTTGTCTCCAGGAGGGAGACAAAGGTTGTTTCCCGGAGGGAGACAAAGGTTGTTTCCCGGAGGGAGACAAAGGTTGTCTCCCGGAGGGAGCCAAAGGTTGTCTCCCGGAGGGAGACAAGTGTTGTCTCCCGGAGGGAGACAAATGTTGTCTCCCGGTTGTCTCCCAAGGCTGTCTCCCAGAGGGAGACAAATGTTGTCTCCCGGAGGGAGACAAAGGTTGTCTCCGGTGGGAGACAAATGTTGTCTCCCGGAGGGAGACAAATGATGTCTCCCGGAGGGAGACAAAGGTTGTCTCCAGGAGGGAGGCAAAGGTTGTCTCCCGGAGGGAGAAAAATGTTGTCTCCCGGAGGGAGACAAAGGTTGTCTCCCAAAGGGAGACAAATGTTGTCTCCCGGAGGGAGACGAAGGTTGCCTCCCGGAGGGAGACGAAGGTTGTCTCCCGGTTGTCTCCCAAGGTTGTCTCCCGGATGGGAGACAAAGGTTGTCTCCCGGAAAGAGACAAAGGTTGTCTCTAGGAGGGAGGCAAAGGTTGTCTCCCGGAAAGAGACAAATGTTGTCTCCCGGAGGGAGACAAAGGCTGTTTCCCGATGGGAGACAAATGTTGTCTCCCGGAGGGAGACAAAGGTTGTCTCCAGGAGTGAGGCAAAGGTTGTCTCCCTGAGGGAGCCAAAGGTTGTCTCCCGGAGGGAGACAAGTGTTGTCTCCCGGAGGGAGACAAATGTTGTCTCCCGGTTGTCTCCCAAGGTTGTCTCCAGGAGGGAGAAAAATGTTGTCTCCCGGAGGGAGACAAACGTAGTTTCCCGGAGGGAGACAAATGTTGTCTCCCGGAGGGAGACAAACGTTGTCTCCCGGAGGGAGACAAAGGTTGTCTTTCAAAGGGAGACAAAGGTTGTCTCCCGGTGGGAGACAAATGTTGTCTCCCGGTGGGGGACAAATGTTGTGTCCCGGAGGGAGACAAATGATGTCTTCCGGGGGGAGACAAAGGTTGTCTCCCGGAGGGAGACAAATGTTGTCTCCTGGAGGGAGACAAAGGTTGTCACCCGGACGGAGACAAAGGTTGTTGCCCGGAAGGAGACAAAGGTTGTCTCCCGGAGGGAGACAAAGGTTGTGTCTTGGAGGGAGGCAAAGGTTGTCTCCCGGTTGTCTCCCAAGGTTGTGTCTTGGAGGGAGGCAAAGGTTGTCTCCCGGTTGTCTCCCAAGGTTGTCTCTTGGAGGGAGACAAATGTTGTCTCCCGGAGGGAGACAAAGGTTGTCTCCCGGTGGGAGACAAATGTTGTCTCCCTGAGGGAGACAAATGATGTCTCCCGGGGGGAGACAAAGGTTGTCTCCCAAAGGAAGACAAAGGTCGTCTCCCGGAGGGAGACAAATGTTGTCTCCCGGAGGGAGACAAAGGTTGTCTCCCGGAGGGAGACAAAGGTTGTCTCCCGGAGGCAGACAAAGGTTGTCTCCCGGAGGGACACAAAGGTTGTCTCCCGGAGGGAGACAAATGATGTCCCCGGAGGGAGACATAGGTCGTCTCCCGGAGGGAGACAAATGTTGTCTCCCGGAGGGAGACAAATGATGTCTCCCGGGGGGAGACAAAGGTTGTCTCCAGGAGGGAGACAAAGGTTGTCTCCCAGACGGAGACAAAGGTTGTCTCCCGGAGGGAGACAAATGTTGTCTCCCGATGGGAGACAAATGTTGTCTCCCGGAGGGAGACAAATGATGTCTCCCGGTGGGAGACAAAGGTTGTCTCCCGGAGGGAGACAAGTGTTGTCTCCCGGAGGGAGACAAGTGTTGTCTCCCGGAGGGAGACAAATGGTGTCTCCCGGAGGGAGACAAATGTTGTCTCCCGGAGGGAGATAAAGGTCGTCTCCCGGAGGGAGACAAAGGTTGTCTCCCAGAGGGAGACAAATGTTGTCTCCCGGAGGGAGACAACGGTTGTCTCCCCGGAGGGAGACAAATGTTGTCTCCCGGAGGGAGAAAAATGTTGTCTCCGGGAGGGAGACGAAGGTTTTCTCCTGGTTGTCTCCCAAGGTTGTCTCCCGGAGGGAGAAAAATGTTGTCTCCCCGAGGGAGACAAAGGTTGTCTCCCAAAGGCAGACAAAGGTTGTCTCCCGGTGGGAGACAAATGTTGTCTCCCGGTGGGAGACAAATGTTGTCTCCCGGAGGGAGACAAATGATGTCTCCCGGGGGGAGACAAAGGTTGTCTCCAGGAGGGAGACAAAGGTTGTCTCCAGGAGGGAGACAAAGGTTGTCTCCCGGACGGAGACAAAGGTTGTCTCCCGGAGGGAGACAAATGTTGTCTCCCGACGGGAGACAAATGTTGTCTCCCGGGGGGAGACAAATAATGTCTCCCGGGGGGAGACAAAGGTTGTCTCCCGGAGGGAGACAAGTGTTGTCTCCCGGAGGGAGACAAGTGTTGTCTCCCGGAGGGAGACAAATGGTGTCTCCCGGAGGGAGACAAATGTTGTCTCCCGGAGGGAGATAAAGGTCGTCTCCCGGAGGGAGACAAAGGTTGTCTCCCAGAGGGAGACAAATGTTGTCTCCCGGAGGGAGACAACGGTTGTCTCCCCGGAGGGAGACAAATGTTGTCTCCCGGAGGGAGAAAAATGTTGTCTCCCGGAGGGAGACGAAGGTTTTCTCCTGGTTGTCTCCCAAGGTTGTCTCCCGGAGGGAGAAAAATGTTGTCTCCCCGAGGGAGACAAAGGTTGTCTCCCAAAGGCAGACAAAGGTTGTCTCCCGGTGGGAGACAAATGTTGTCTCCCGGTGGGAGACAAATGTTGTCTCCCGGAGGGAGACAAATGATGTCTCCCGGGGGGAGACAAAGGTTGTCTCCAGGAGGGAGACAAAGGTTGTCTCCAGGAGGGAGACAAAGGTTGTCTCCCGGACGGAGACAAAGGTTGTCTCCCGGAGGGAGACAAATGTTGTCTCCCGACGGGAGACAAATGTTGTCTCCCGGGGGGAGACAAATAATGTCTCCCGGGGGGAGACAAAGGTTGTCTCCCTCCGGGAGACAAGTGTTGTCTCCCGGAGGGAGACAAAGATTGTCTCCCGGAGGGAGACAAATGTTGTCTCCCGGAGGGAGACAAAGGTCGTCTCCCGTAGGGAGACAAAGGTTGTCTCCCAGAGGGAGACAAATGTTGTCTCCCGGAGGGAGACAAAGGTTGTCTCCCGGAGGGAGACATAGGTCGTCTCCCGGAGGGAGACAAATGTTGTCTCCCGGAGGGAGACAAATGTTGTCTCCCGGTTGTCTCCCAAGGCTGTCTCCCGGAGGGAGACAAATGTTGTCTCCCGGAGGGAGACAAAGGTTGTCTCCGGTGGGAGACAAATGTTGTCTCCCGGAGGGAGACAAATGATGTCTCCCGGAGGGAGACAAAGGTTGTCTCCAGGAGGGAGGCAAAGGTTGTCTCCCGGAGGGAGACAAATGTTGTCTCCCGGAGGGAGACAAAGGTTGTCTCCCAAAGGGAGACAAATGTTGTCTCCCGGAGGGAGACGAAGGTTGCCTCCCGGAGGGAGACGAAGGTTGTCTCCCGGTTGTCTCCCAAGGTTGTCTCCCGGAGGGAGACAAAGGTTGTCTCCCGGAGGGAGACAAAGGTTGTCTCCAGGAGGGAGGCAAAGGTTGTCTCCCGGAGGGAGACAAATGTTGTCTCCCGTAGGGAGACAAAGGTTGTTTCCCGGTGGGAGACAAATGTTGTCTCCCGGAGGGAGACAAAGGTTGTCTCCAGGAGTGAGGCAAAGGTTGTCTCCCTGAGGGAGCCAAAGGTTGTCTCCCGGAGGGAGACAAGTGTTGTCTCCCGGAGGGAGACAAATGTTGTCTCCCGGTTGTCTCCCAAGGTTGTCTCCAGGAGGGAGAAAAATGTTGTCTCCCGGAGGGAGACAAACGTAGTTTCCCGGAGGGAGACAAATGTTGTCTCCCGGAGGGAGACAAAGGTTGTCTTTCAAAGGGAGACAAAGGTTCTCTCCCGGTGGGAGACAAATGTTGTCTCCCGGTGGGAGACAAATGTTGTCTCCCGGAGGGAGACAAATGATGTCTTCCGGGGGGAGACAAAGGTTGTCTCCAGGAGGGAGACAAAGGTTGTCTCCCGGAGGGAGACAAATGTTGTCTCCTGGAGGGAGACAAAGGTTGTCACCCGGACGGAGACAAAGGTTGTTGCCCGGAAGGAGACAAAGGTTGTCTCCCGGAGGGAGACAAATGTTGTCTCCCGGAGGGAGACAAAGGTTGTGTCTTGGAGGGAGGCAAAGGTTGTCTCCCGGTTGTCTCCCAAGGTTGTGTCTTGGAGGGAGGCAAAGGTTGTCTCCCGGTTGTCTCCCAAGGTTGTCTCTTGGAGGGAGACAAATGTTGTCTCCCGGAGGGAGACAAAGGTTGTCTCCCGGTGGGAGACAAATGTTGTCTCCCTGAGGGAGACAAATGATGTCTCCCGGGGGGAGACAAAGGTTGTCTCCCAAAGGGAGACAAAGGTCGTCTCCCGGAGGGAGACAAATGTTGTCTCCCGGAGGGAGACAAAGGTTGTCTCCCGGAGGGAGACAAAGGTTGTCTCCCGGAGGCAGACAAAGGTTGTCTCCCGGAGGGACACAAAGGTTGTCTCCCGGAGGGAGACAAATGATGTCCCCGGAGGGAGACATAGGTCGTCTCCCGGAGGGAGACAAAGGTCGTCTCCCGGAGGGAGACAAATGTTGTCTCCCGGTGGGAGACAAATGTTGTCTCCCGGAGGGAGACAAATGATGTCTCCCGGGGGGAGACAAAGGTTGTCTCCAGGAGGGAGACAAAGGTTGTCTCCCAGACGGAGACAAAGGTTGTCTCCCGGAGGGAGACAAATGTTGTCTCCCGATGGGAGACAAATGTTGTCTCCCGGAGGGAGACAAATGATGTCTCCCTGGGGGAGACAAAGGTTGTCTCCCGGAGGGAGACAACTGTTGTCTCCCGGAGGGAGACAAGTGTTGTCTCCCGGAGGGAGACAAATGGTGTCTCCCGGAGGGAGACAAATGTTGTCTCCCGGAGGGAGATAAAGGTTGTCTCCCGGAGGGAGACAAAGGTTGTCTCCCGGAGGGAGACAAAGGTTGTCTCCCGGAGGGAGACATAGGTCGTCTCCCGGAGGGAGACAAATGTTGTCTCCCGGTGGGAGACAAAGGTTGTCTCCCGGTGGGAGACAAATGCTGTCTCCTGGTGGGAGACAAATGTTTTCTCCCGGAGGGAGACAAATGATGTCTCCCGGGGGGAGACAAAGGTTGTCTCTCGGAGGGAGACAAAGGTTGTCTCCCGGAGGGAGACAAATGTTGTTTCCCGGAGGGAGACAAAGGTTGTCTCCCGGAGGGAGCCAAAGGTTGTCTCCCGGAGGGAGACAAGTGTTGTCTCCCGGAGGGAGACAAATGTTGTCTCCCGGTTGTCTCCCAAGGCTGTCTCCCGGAGGGAGACAAATGTTGTCTCCCGGAGGGAGACAAAGGTTGTCTCCGGTGGGAGACAAATGTTGTCTCCCGGAGAGAGACAAATGATGTCTCCCGGAGGGAGACAAAGGTTGTCTCCAGGAGGGAGGCAAAGGTTGTCTCCCGGAGGGAGACAAATGTTGTCTCCCGGAGGGAGACAAAGGTTGTCTCCCAAAGGGAGACAAATGTTGTCTCCCGGAGGGAGACGAAGGTTGCCTCCCGGAGGGAGACGAAGGTTGTCTCCCGGTTGTCTCCCAAGGTTGTCTCCCGGAGGGAGACAAAGGTTGTCTCCCGGAGGGAGACAAAGGTTGTCTCCAGGAGGGAGGCAAAGGTTGTCTCCCGGAGGGAGACAAATGTTGTCTCCCGTAGGGAGACAAAGGTTGTTTCCCGGTGGGAGACAAATGTTGTCTCCCGGTTGTCTCCCAAGGTTGTCTCCAGGAGGGAGAAAAATGTTGTCTCCCGGAGAGAGACAAACGTAGTTTCCCGGAGGGAGACAAATGTTGTCTCCCGGAGGGAGACAAAGGTTCTCTTTCAAAGGGAGACAAAGGTTGTCTCCCGGTGGGAGACAAATGTTGTCTCCCGGTGGGAGACAAATGTTGTCTCCCGGAGGGAGACAAATGATGTCTTCCGGGGGGAGACAAAGGTTGTCTCCAGGAGGGAGACAAAGGTTGTCTCCCGGAGGGAGACAAATGTTGTCTCCTGGAGGGAGACAAAGGTTGTCACCCGGACGGAGACAAAGGTTGTTGCCCGGAAGGAGACAAAGGTTGTCTCCCGGAGGGAGACAAATGTTGTCTCCCGGAGGGAGACAAAGGTTGTGTCTTGGAGGGAGGCAAAGGTTGTCTCCCGGTTGTCTCTCAAGGTTGTGTCTTGGAGGGAGGCAAAGGTTGTCTCCCGGTTGTCTCCCAAGGTTGTCTCTTGGAGGGAGACAAATGTTGTCTCCCGGAGGGAGACAAAGGTTGTCTCCCGGTGGGAGACAAATGTTGTCTCCCTGAGGGAGACAAATGATGTCTCCCGGGGGGAGACAAAGGTTGTCTCCCAAAGGGAGACAAAGGTCGTCTCCCGGAGGGAGACAAATGATGTCCCCGGAGGGAGACATAGGTCGTCTCCCGGAGGGAGACAAAGGTCGTCTCCCGGAGGGAGACAAATGTTGTCTCCCGGTGGGAGACAAATGTTGTCTCCCGGAGGGAGACAAATGATGTCTCCCGGGGGGAGACAAAGGTTGTCTCCAGGAGGGAGACAAAGGTTGTCTCCCAGACGGAGACAAAGGTTGTCTCCCGGAGGGAGACAAATGTTGTCTCCCGATGGGAGACAAATGTTGTCTCCCGGAGGGAGACAAATGATGTCTCCCTGGGGGAGACAAAGGTTGTCTCCCGGAGGGAGACAAAGGTTGTCTCCCGGAGGGAGACAAGTGTTGTCTCCCGGAGGGAGACAAGTGTTGTCTCCCGGAGGGAGACAAATGGTGTCTCCCGGAGGGAGACAAATGTTGTCTCCCGGAGGGAGATAAAGGTCGTCTCCCGGAGGGAGACAAAGGTTGTCTCCCAGAGGGAGACCAAGCTGTCTCCCGGAGGGAGACAAAGGTTGTCTTTCGGAGGGAGACATAGGTCGTCTCCCGGAGGGAGACAAAGGTTGTCTCCCGTAGGTAGACAAAGGTTGTCTCCCGGAGGCAGACAAAGGTTGTCTCCCGGAGGGACACAAAGGTTGTCTCCCGGAGGGAGACAAATGATGTCTCCGGAGGGAGACATAGGTCGTCTCCCGGAGGGAGACAAAGGTCGTCTCCCGGAGGGAGACAAATGTTGTCTCCCGGTGGGAGACAAATGTTGTCTCCCGGAGGGAGACAAAGGTTGTCTCCCGGAGGGAGACAAATGTTGTCTCCCGGGGGGAGACAAATAATGTCTCCCGGGGGGAGACAAAGGTTGTCTCCCGGAGGGAGACAAATGTTGTCTCCCGGAGGGAGACAAAGGTCGTCTCCCGGACGGAGACAAATGTTGTCTCCCAGAGGGAGACAAATGTTGTCTCCCGGAGGGAGACAAAGGTTGTCTCCCGGAGGGAGACATAGGTCGTCTCCCGGAGGGAGACAAATGTTGTCTCCCGGAGGGAAACAACGGTTGTCTCCCGGAGGGAGACAAACGGTTGTCTCCCGGAGGGAGACAAAGGTTGTCTCCTGGAGGGAGACAAAGGTTGTCTCCCGGAGGGAGACAAATGATGTCTCCCGGAGGGAGACAAAGGTTGTCTCCCGGAGGGAGTCAAAGTTTGTCACCCGGAGGGAGACAAATGTTGTCTCCCGGAGGGAGACAAAGGTTGTCTCCTGGATGGAGACAAAGGTTGTCTCCCGGAGGGAGACGAAGGTTGTCTCCCGGTTGTCTCCCAAGGTTGTCTCCCGGAGGGAGAAAAATGTTGTCTCCCGGAGGGAGACGAAGGTTTTCTCCTGGTTGTCTCCCAAGGTTGTCTCCCGGAGGGAGAAAAATGTTGTCTCCCCGAGGGAGACAAAGGTTGTCTCCCAAAGGCAGACAAAGGTTGTCTCCCGGTGGGAGACAAATGTTGTCTCCCGGTGGGAGACAAATGTTGTCTCCCGGAGGGAGAGAAATGATGTCTCCCGGGGGGAGACAAAGGTTGTCTCAAGGAGGGAGACAAAGGTTGTCTCCAGGAGGGAGACAAAGGTTGTCTCCCGGACGGAGACAAAGGTTGTCTCCCGGAGGGAGAAAAATGTTGTCTCCCGACGGAAGACAAATGTTGTCTCCCGGGGGGAGACAAATAATGTCTCCCGGGGGGAGACAAAGGTTGTCTCCCGGATGGAGACAAGTGTTGTCTCCCGGAGGGAGACAAAGGTTGTCTCCCGGAGGGAGACAAATGTTGTCTCCCGGAGGGAGACAAAGGTCGTCACCCGGAGGGAGACAAAGGTTGTCTCCCAGAGGGAGACAAATGTTGTCTCCCGGAGGGAGACAAAGGTTGTCTCCCAGAGGGAGACATAGGTCGTCTCCCGGAGGGAGACAAATGTTGTCTCCCGGAGGGAAACAACGGTTGTTTCCCGGAGGGAGACAAATGTTGTCTCCCGGAGGGAGACAAAGGTTGTCTCCTGGAGGGAGACAAAGGTTGTCTCCCGGAGGGAGACAAATGATGTCTCCCGGAGGGAGACAAAGGTTGTCTCCCGGAGGGAGTCAAAGTTTGTCACCCGGAGAGAGACAAATGTTGTCTCCCGGAGGGAGACGAAGGTCGTCTCCCCGTTGTCTCCCAAGGTCGTCTCCCGGAGGGAGACAAATGATGTCTCTCGGAGGGAAACAACGGTTGTCTCCCGGAGGGAGACAAATGTTGTCTCCCGGAGGGAGACAAATGTTGTCTCCCGGAGGGAGACGAGGGTTGTCTCCCGGTTGTCTCCCAAGGTTGTCTCCCGTAGGGAGAAAAATGTTGTCTACCGGAGGGAGACAAATGTTGTCTCCCGGAGGGAGACAAAGGTTGTCTCCCGGAGGGAGACAAAGGTTGTCTCCCGGAGGGAGACAAATGTTGTCTCCCGGAGGGAGACAAATGCTGTCTCCCGGAGGGAGACAAAGGTTGTCTCCCGTAGGGAGACAAATGATGTCTCCCGGAGGGAGACATAGGTCGTCTCCTGGAGGGAGACAAAGGTTTTCTCCCGGTTGTCTCCCAAGGTTGTCTCCCGTAGGGAGAAAAATGTTGTCTACCGGAGGGAGACAAATGTTGTCTCCCGGAGGGAGACAAAGGTTGTCTCCCGGAGGGAGACAAAGGTTGTCTCCCGGAGGGAGACAAATGTTGTCTCCCGGAGGGAGACAAATGCTGTCTCCCGGAGGGAGACAAAGGTTGTCTCCCGTAGGGAGACAAATGATGTCTCCCGGAGGGAGACATAGGTCGTCTCCTGGAGGGAGACAAAGGTTGTCTCCCGGAGGGAGACAAAAGATGTCTCCCGGGGGGAGACAATGGTTGTCTCCCTCCGGGAGACAAAGGTTGTCTCCCTCCGGGAGACAAGTGTTGTCTCCCGGAAGGAGACAAATGGTGTCTCCCGGAGGGAGACAAATTTTGTCTCCCGGAGGGTGACAATGTTGTCTCCCGATGGGAGACAAATGTTGTCTCCCAGAGGGAGACAAATGATGTCTCCCGGGGGGAGACAAAGGTTGTCTCCAGGAGGGAGACAAAGGTTGTCTCCCGGACGGAGACAAATGTGGTCTCCCGGAATTAGACAGGTTGTCTCCCGGAGGGAGACAGTTTGTCTCCCAGAGGGAGACAAAGGTTGTCTCCCGGACGGAGACAAATGTGGTCTCCCGGAATTAGACAGGTTGTCTCCCGGAGGGAGACAGTTTGTCTCCCAGAGGGAGACAAAGGTCGTCTCCCGGAGGGAGACAAAGGTTGTCTCCCGGAGGGAGACAAATGTTGTGTCCCGGAGGGAGACAAAGGTTGTCTCCCGTAAGTTGACAGGTTGTCTCCCGGAGGGAGACATAGGTCGTCTCCCGGAGGGAGACAAAGGTTCTCTCCCGTAGGGAGACAAATGTTGTCTCCCGGAGGGAGACAACGGTTGTCTCCCGGAGGGAGACAATTGTTGTCTCCCGGAGGGAGACAAAGGTTGTCTCCTGGAGGGAGACAAAGGTTGTCTCCCGGAGGGAGACAAATGATGTCTCCCGGAGGGAGACAAAGGTTGTCTCCCGGAGGGAGACAAAGTTTGTCACCCGGAGGTAGATAAATGTTGTCTTCCGGAGGGAGACGAAGGTTGTCTCCCGGTTGTCTCCCAAGGTTGTCTCAAGGAGGGAGACTAATGATGTCTCCCGGTGGGAGACAAATGTTGTCTCCCGGAGGGAGACAAAAGATGTCTCCCAGGAGGAGACAAAGGTTGTCTCCCAGAGGGAGACAAATGATGTCTCCCGGGGGGAGACAAAGGTTGTCTCCAGGAGGGAGACAAAGGTTGTCTCCCGGACGGAGACAAAGGTGGTCTCCCGGAATTAGACAGGTTGTCTCCCGGAGGGAGACAGTTTGTCTCCCAGAGGGAGACAAAGGTCGTCTCCCGGAGGGAGACAAAGGTTGTCTCCCGGAGGGAGACAAATGTTGTGTCCCGGACGGAGACAAAGGTTGTCTCCCGTAAGGAGAAAGGTTGTCTCCCGGAGGGAGACATAGGTCGTCTCCCGGAGGGAGACAAAGGTTCTCTCCCGTAGGGAGACAAATGTTGTCTCCCGGAGGGAGACAAAGGTTGTCTCCCTGAGGGAGACAAATGTTGCCTCCCGGAGGGAGACAATGGTTGTCTCTCGGAGGGAGACAAATGTTGTCTCCCGGAGGGAGACAAAGGTTGTCTCCTGGAGGGAGACAAAGGTTGTCTCCCGGAGGGAGACAAATGATGTCTCCCGGAGGGAGACAAAGGTTGTCTCCCGGAGGGAGACAAAGTTTGTCACCCGGAGGTAGATAAATGTTGTCTTCCGGAGGGAGACGAAGGTTGTCTCCCGGTTGTCTCCCAAGGTTGTCTCAAGGAGGGAGACTAATGATGTCTCCCGGTGGGAGACAAATGTTGTCTCCCGGAGGGAGACAAAAGATGTCTCCCAGGAGGAGACAAAGGTTGTCTCCCAGAGGGAGACAAATGATGTCTCCCGGGGGGAGACAAAGGTTGTCTCCAGGAGGGAGACAAAGGTTGTCTCCCGGACGGAGACAAAGGTGGTCTCCCGGAATTAGACAGGTTGTCTCCCGGAGGGAGACAGTTTGTCTCCCAGAGGGAGACAAAGTTCGTCTCCCGGAGGGAGACAAAGGTTGTCTCCCGGAGGGAGACAAATGTTGTGTCCCGGACGGAGACAAAGGTTGTCTCCCGTAAGGAGAAAGGTTGTCTCCCGGAGGGAGACATAGGTCGTCTCCCGGAGGGAGACAAAGGTTCTCTCCCGTAGGGAGACAAATGTTGTCTCCCGGAGGGAGACAAAGGTTGTCTCCCTGAGGGAGACAAATGTTGCCTCCCGGAGGGAGACAATGGTTGTCTCTCGGAGGGAGACAAATGTTGTCTCCCGGAGGGAGACAAAGGTTGTCTCCTGGAGGGAGACAAAGGTTGTCTCCCGGAGGGAGACAAATGATGTCTCCCGGAGGGAGACAAAGGTTGTCTCCCGGAGAGAGACAAAGTTTGTCACCCGGAGGTAGACAAATGTTGTCTCCCGGAAGGAGACGAAGGTTGTCTCCCGGTTGTCTCCCAAGGTTGTCTCCCGGAGGGAGAAAAATGTTGTCTCCCGGAGGGAGACGAAGGTTGTCTCCCGGTTGTCTCCCAAGGTTGTCTCCCAGAGGGAGACAAATGTTGTCTCCCGGAGGGAGACAAATGGTGTCTCCCGGAGGGAGACAAATGTTGTCTCCCAGAGGGAGACAAAGGTTGTCTCCCGCGGGGAGACAAATGATGTCTCCCGGAGGGAGACATAGGTCGTCTCCCGGAGGGAGACAAAGGTTGTCTCCCGTAGGGAGACAAATGTTGTCTCCCGGAGGGAGGCAAGGGTTGCCTACCGTAGGGAGACAAATGTTATCTCCCGGAGGGAGACACATGTTGTCTCCTGGAGAGAGACAAAGGTTGTCTCCCGGTGGGAGACAAAAGTTGTCTCCCTGAGGGAGACAAATGGTGTCTCCCGGAGGGAGACAAATGTTGTCTCCCGGAGGGAGACAAAGGTTGTCTCCCAGAGGGAGACAAATGTTGTCTCCCGGAGGGAGACAAAGGTTGTCTCCCAAAGGCAGACAAAGGTTGTCTCCCGGTGGGAGACAAATGTTGTCTCCCGGTGGGAGAAAAATGTTGTCTCCCGGAGGGATACAAATGATGTCTCTGGGGGGAGACAAAGGTTGTCTCCAAGAGGGAGACAAAGGTTGTCTCCCGGACAGAGACAAAGGTTGTCTCCCGGAGGGAGACAAATGTTGTCTCCCGGAGGGAGACAAATGTTGTCTCCCGTAGGGAGACAAATGTTGTCTTCCGGAGGGAGACAAATGTTGTCTCCCGGAGGGAGACAAAGGTTGTCTCCCGGAGGGAGAAAAAGGTTGTCTCCCGAAGGGAGACAAATGTTGTGTCCTGGAGGGAGACAAAGGTTGTCTCCCGGAGGAAGACAAATGTTGTCACCCGGAGGGAGACAAATGTTGTCTCCCGGAGGGACACAAAGGTTGTCTCCCGGAGGGAGACAAATGGTGTCTCCCGGAGGGAGACAAATGTTGTCTCCCAGAGGGAGACAAAGGTCGTCTCCAGGAGGGAGACAAAGGTTGTCTCCCAGAGGGAGACAAATGTTGTGTCCCGGAGGGAGACTAATGTTGTCTCCCGGAGGGAGACAAAGGTTGTCTCCCGGAGGGAGACAACGGATGTCTTTCGGAGGGAAACAAATGTTGTCTCCCTCCGGGAGACAAAGGTTGTCTCCCAGAGGGAGACAAATGTTGTCTCCCGGAGGGAGACAAATGTTGTCTCCCGGAGGGAGACATAGGTCGTCTCCCGGAGGGAGACATAGGTCGTCTCCCGGAGGGAGACAAAGGTTGTCTCCCGGATGGAGACAAATGTTGTCTCCCGGAGGGAGACAGATGCTGTCTCCCGGAGGGAGACAAATGTTGTCTCCTGGAGGGAGACAAAGTTTGTCTCCCGGTGGGTGACAAATGTTGTCTCCCGGAGGGAGACAAATGATGTCTCCCGGGGGGAGACAAAGGTTGTCTCCAGGAGGGAGACAAAGGTTGTCTCCCGGACGGAGACAAAGGTGGTCTCCCGGAATTAGACAGGTTGTCTCCCGGAGGGAGACAGTTTGTCTCCCAGAGGGAGACAAAGGTCGTCTCCCGGAGGGAGACAAAGGTTGTCTCCCGGAGGGAGACAAATGTTGTGTCCCGGATGGAGACAAAGGTTGTCTCCCGTAAGGAGACAGGTTGTCTCCCGGAGGGAGACATAGGTCGTCTCCCGGAGGGAGACAAAGGTTCTCTCCCGTAGGGAGACAAATGTTGTCTCCCGGAGGGAGACAAAGGTTGTCTCCCTGAGGGAGACAAATGTTGTCTCCCGGAGGGAGACAATGGTTGTCTCCCGGAGGGAGACAAATGTTGTCTCCCGGAGGGAGACAAAGGTTGTCTCCTGGAGGGAGACAAAGGTTGTCTCCCGGAGGGAGACAAATGATGTCTCCCGGAGGGAGACAAAGGTTGTCTCCCGGAGAGAGACAAAGTTTGTCTCCCGGAGGGAGAAAAATGTTGTCTCCCGGAGGGAGACGAAGGTTGTCTCCCGGTTGTCTCCCAAGGTTGTCTCCCAGAGGGAGACAAATGTTGTCTCCCGGAGGGAGACAAATGGTGTCTCCCGGAGGGAGACAAATGTTGTCTCCCAGAGGGAGACAAAGGTTGTCTCCCGCGGGGAGACAAATGATGTCTCCCGGAGGGAGACATAGGTCGTCTCCCGGAGGGAGACAAAGGTTGTCTCCCGTAGGGAGACAAATGTTGTCTCCCGGAGGGAGGCAAGGGTTGCCTACCGTAGGGAGACAAATGTTGTCTCCCGGAGGGAGACACATGTTGTCTCCTGGAGAGAGACAAAGTTTGTCTCCCGGTGGGAGACAAAAGTTGTCTCCCTGAGGGAGACAAATGGTGTCTCCCGGAGGGAGACAAATGTTGTCTCCCGGAGGGAGACAAAGGTTGTCTCCCGGAGGGAGACAAAGGTTGTCTCCCGGAGGGAGACAAAGGTTGTCTCCCGGAGGGAGACAAAGGTCGTCTCCCGGAGGGAGACAAAGGTTGTCTCCCAGAGGGAGACAAATGTTGTCTCCCGGAGGGAGACAAAGGTTGTCTCCCAAAGGCAGACAAAGGTTGTCTCCCGGTGGGAGACAAATGTTGTCTCCCGGTGGGAGAAAAATGTTGTCTCCCGGAGGGATACAAATGATGTCTCCGGGGGGAGACAAAGGTTGTCTCCAGGAGGGAGACAAAGGTTGTCTCCCGGACAGAGACAAAGGTTGTCTCCCGGAGGGAGACAAATGTTGTCTCCCGGAGGGAGACAAATGTTGTCTCCCGGAGGGAGACAAATGTTGTCTCCCGGAGGGAGACAAATGTTGTCTCCCGGAGGGAGACAAATGTTGTCTTCCGGAGGGAGACAAATGTTGTCTCCCGGAGGGAAACAAAGGTTGTCTCCCGGAGGGAGAAAAAGGTTGTCTCCCGAAGGGAGACAAATGTTGTGTCCCGGAGGGAGACAAAGGTTGTCTCCCGGAGGAAGACAAATGTTGTCACCCGGAGGGAGACAAATGTTGTCTCCCGGAGGGACACAAAGGTTGTCTCCCGCAGGGAGACAAATGGTGTCTCCCGGAGGGAGACAAATGTTGTCTCCCAGAGGGAGACAAAGGTCGTCTCCCGGAGGGAGACAAAGGTTGTCTCCCAGAGGGAGACAAATGTTGTGTCCCGGAGGGAGACTAATGTTGTCTCCCGGAGGGAGACAAAGGTTGTCTCCCGGAGGGAGACAACGGTTGTCTTTCGGACGGAAACAAATGTTGTCTCCCGGAGGGAGACAAAGGTTGTCTCCCAGAGGGAGACAAATGTTGTCTCCCGGAGGGAGACAAATGTTGTCTCCCGGAGGGAGACAAAGGTTGTCTCCAGGAGGGAGACAAAGGTCGTCTCCCGGGGGGAGACAAAGTTTGTCGCCCAGAAGGAGACAGGTTGTCTCCCGGAAGGAGACAGGTTGTCTCCCGGAGGGAGACAGTTTGTCTCCAGGAGGGAGACAAATGTTGTCTCCCGGAGGGAGACAAATGTTGTCTCCCGGAGGGAGACATAGGTCGTCTCCCGGAGGGAGACATAGGTCGTCTCCCGGAGGGAGACAAAGGTTGTCTCCCGGATGGAGACAAATGTTGTCTCCCGGAGGGAGACAGATGCTGTCTCCCGGAGGGAGACAAATGTTGTCTCCTGGAGGGAGACAAAGTTTGTCTCCCGGTGGGTGACAAATGTTGTCTCCCGGAGGGAGACAAATGATGTCTCCCGGGGGGAGACAAAGGTTGTCTCCAGGAGGGAGACAAAGGTTGTCTCCCGGAGGGAGATAAAGGTTGTCTCCCGGAGGGAGACAGATGTTGTGTCCCGGAGGGAGACAAAGGTTGTCTCCCGTAAGGAGACAGGTTGTCTCCCGGAGGGAGACAAGTGTTTTCTCCCGGGGGGAGACAAATGTTGTCTCCCGGAGGGAGACAAGTGTTGTCTTCCGGGGGGAGACAAATGTTGTCTCCCGGATTGAGACAAAGGTTGTCTCCCGGAGGGAGACAAATGTCGTCTCTCGGAGGGAGACAAATGTTGTCTCCCGGAAGGAGACAAAGGTTGTCTCCCGGAGGGAGACAAAGGTTGTCTCCCGGAGGGAGACAAAGGTTGTGCCCCGGAGGGAGGCAAAGGTTGTCTCCCGGAGGGAGACAAATGTTGTCTCCCGGAGGGAGACAAAGGTTGTCTCCCAGAGGGAGACAAAGGTTGTCTCCCGGAGGGAGACAAAGGTTGTCACCCAAAGGGAGACAAAGGTTGTCTCCCGTAAGGAGACAAAGGTTGTCGCCCGGAAGGAGACACGTTGTCTCCCGGAGGGAGACAAATGTTATCTCCCGGGGGGAGACAAATGATCTCTCCCGGAGGGAGACCATTGATGTCTCCCGGAGGGAGACAAATGATGTCTCTCGAAGGGAGACAAATGATGTCTCCCGGAGGGAGACAAATGTTGTCTCCCGGAGGGGGACAAATGTTGTCTCCCGGAGGGAGACAAATGTTGTCTCCCGGAGGGAGACAAATGTTGTCTTCCGGAGGGAGACAAATGTTGTCTCCCGGAGGGAGACAAAGGTTGTCTCCCGGAGGGAGAAAAAGGTTGTCTCCCGAAGGGAGACAAATGTTGTGTCCCGGAGGGACACAAAGGTTGTCTCCCGGAGGAAGACAAATGTTGTCACCCGGAGGGAGACAAATGTTGTCTCCCGGAGGGACACAAAGGTTGTCTCCCGGAGGGAGACAAAGGTTGTCTCCCAGAGGGAGACAACGGTTGTCTTTCGGAGGGAAACAAATGTTGTCTCCCGGAGGGAGACAAAGGTTGTCTCCCAGAGGGAGACAAATGTTGTCTCCCGGAGGGAGACAAATGTTGTCTCCCGGAGGGAGACAAAGGTTGTCTCCAGGAGGGAGACAAAGGTCGTCTCCCGGGGGGAGACAAAGTTTGTCGCCCAGAAGGAGACAGGTTGTCTCCCGGAAGGAGACAGGTTGTCTCCCGGAGGGAGACAGTTTGTCTCCAGGAGGGAGACAAATGTTGTCTCCCGGAGGGAGACAAATGTTGTCTCCCGGAGGGAGACATAGGTCGTCTCCCGGAGGGAGACATAGGTCGTCTCCCGGAGGGAGACAAAGGTTGTCTCCCGGATGGAGACAAATGTTGTCTCCCGGAGGGAGACAGATGCTGTCACCCGGAGGGAGACAAATGTTGTCTCCTGGAGGGAGAAAAAAAAGTTTGTCTCCCGGTGGGTGACAAATGTTGTCTCCCGGAGGGAGACAAATGATGTCTCCCGGGGGGAGACAAAGGTTGTCTCCAGGAGGGAGACAAAGGCTGTCTCCCGGAGGGAGATAAAGGTTGTCTCCCGGAGGGAGACAGATGTTGTGTCCCGGAGGGAGACAAAGGTTGTCTCCCGTAAGGAGACAGGTTGTCTCCCGGAGGGAGACAAGTGTTTTCTCCCGGGGGGAGACAAATGTTGTCTCCCGGAGGGAGACAAGTGTTGTCTTCCGGGGGGAGACAAATGTTGTCTCCCGGATTGAGACAAAGGTTGTCTCCCGGAGGGAGACAAATGTCGTCTCTCGGAGGGAGACAAATGTTGTCTCCCGGAAGGAGACAAAGGTTGTCTCCCGGAGGGAGACAAAGGTTGTCTCCCGGAGGGAGACAAAGGTTGTGCCCCGGAGGGAGGCAAAGGTTGTCTCCCGGAGGGAGACAAATGTTGTCTCCCGGAGGGAGACAAAGGTTGTCTCCCAGAGGGAGACAAAGGTTGTCTCCCGGAGGGAGACAAAGGTTGTCACCCAAAGGGAGACAAAGGTTGTCTCCCGTAAGGAGACAAAGGTTGTCGCCCGGAAGGAGACACGTTGTCTCCCGGAGGGAGACAAATGTTGTCTCCCGGGGGGAGACAAATGATGTCTCCCGGAGGGAGACAATTGATGTCTCCCGGAGGGAGACAAATGATGTCTCCCGAAGGGAGACAAATGATGTCTCCCGGAGGGAGACAAAGGTTGTCTCCCGGAGGGAGACAAAGGTTGTCTCCCGGAGGGAGACAAAGGTTGTCTCCAGGAGGGAGACAACGGTTGTGTCCCGGAGGGAGGCAAAGGTTGTCTCCCGGAGGGAGACAAATGTTGTCTCCCGGAGGGAGACAAAGGTTGTCTCCCGGAGGGAGACAAAGGTTGTCGCCCAGAGGGAGACAAAGGTTGTCTCCCGTAAGGAGACAGGTCGTCTCCCGGAGGCAGACAAAGGTTGACAATAGGTCGTCTCCCGGATGCAGACAAATGTTGTCTCCCGGTGGGAGACAAATGATGTCTCCCGGGGGGAGACAAAGGTTGTCTCCAGGAGGGAGACAAAGGTTGTCTCCCGGAGGGAGACAAAGGTTGTCTCCCGGAGGGAGACAAATGTTGTCTCCCGGAGGGAGACAAATGTTGTCTCCTGGAGGGAGACAAAGGTTGTGTCCCGGAGGGAGGCAAAGGTTGTCTCCCGGAGGGAGACAAATGTTGTCTCCCGGAGGGAGACAAAGGTTGTCTCCCGGAGGGAGACAAAGGTTGTCTCCCGGAGGGAGACAAAGGTTGTCTCCCGGAGGGAGACAAAGGTTGTCGCCAGAGGGAGACAAAGGTTGTCTCCCGTAAGGAGACAGGTCGTCTCCCGGAGGCAGAAAAAGGTTGACAATAGGTCGTCTCCCGGAGGCAGACAAATGTTGTCTCCCGGAGGGAGACAAATGATGTCTCCCGGTGGGGAGACAAAGGTTGTCTCCAGGAGGGAGACAAAGGTTGTCTCCCGGAAGGAGACAGGTTGTCTCCCGGAGGGAGGCAAAGGTTGTCTCGCGGAGGGAGACAAATGTTGTCTCCCAGAGGGAGACAAATGATGTCTCTCGGAGGGAGACATAGGTCGTCTCCCGGAGGGAGAAGAATGTTGTCTCCCGGAGGGAGAAAAAGGTTGTCTCCCGGAGGGAAAAAAATGTTGTCTCCCGGAGGGAGAGAAAGGTTGTCTCCCCGAGGGAGACAAAGGCTGTCTCCCGGAAGGAGACAAATATTGTCTCCCGGAGGGAGACAAATGTCGTCTTCCGGAGGGAGAGAAAGGTTGTCTCCCAGAGGGAGACAAAGGTTTTCTCCAGGAATTAGACAAAGGTTTTCTCCAGGAGGGAGACAAAGGTTGTCTCCCGGAGGGAGACAAATGTAGTCTTCCGGAGGGAGACAAATGATGTCTCCCGGAGGGAGACAAATGATGTCTCCCGGATGGAGACAATAATTGTCTCCCGAAGGGAGACAAATGTTGTCTCCCGGAGGGAGAAAAAAGATGTCTCCCGGGAGGAGACAAAGGTTGTCTCCAGGAGGGAGACAAAGGTTGTCTCCTGGAGGGAGACGAATGTTGTCTCCCGGAGGGAGACAAATGATGTCTCCCGGAGGGAGACATTGGTCGTCTTCCGGAGGGAGACAAATGTTTTCTCCCGGAGGGAGACAAAAGTTGTCTCCCGGAGGGAGACAAATGTTGTCTCCAAAAGGGATACAAATGTTGTCTCCCGGAGGGAGACAAATGTTGTCTCCCGGAGGGAGACAAATGTCGTCTCCCGGATTGAGACAAAGGTTGTCTCCTGGAGGGAGACAAATGTTGTCTCCCAGAGGGAGACAAAGATTATCTCCCGGAGGGAGGCAAGGGTTGTCTCCCGGAGGGAGACAAATGTTGTCTCCCGGAGTGAGACAAAGGTTGTCTCCCGGGAGAGACAAATGATGTCTCCCGGAGGGAGACATTGGTTGTCTCCCTGAGGGAGACAAATGTTGTCTCCCGGAGGGAGACAAAGGTTGTCTCCCGGAGGGAGACAAAGGTTGTCTCCCGGAGGGAGACAAAGGTTGTCTCCCTGAGGGAGACAAAGGTTGTCTCTTGGAGGGAGACAAATGTTGTCTCCCGGAGGGAGACAAAGGTTGTTTCCCGGAGGGAGGCAAAGGTTGTCTCCTGGAGGGAGACAAAGGTTGTCTCCCGGAGGGAGACAAATGTTGTCTCCCGGAGGGAGACAAATGATGTCTCTTGGAGGGAGACATATGATGTCTCCCGAAGGGAGACAAATGATGTCTCCCGGAGGGAGACAAAGGTTGTCTCCCGGAGGGAGACAAAGGTTGTCTCCAGGAGGGAGACAAATGTTGTCTCCCGGAGGGAGACGAAGGTTGTCTCCCGGTTGTCTCCCAAGGTTGTCTCCCGGATGGAGAAAAATATTGTCTCCCAGAGGGAGACAAATGTTGCCTACCGGAGGGAGACAAATGTTGTCTCCCGGAGGGAGACAAAGGTTGTCTCCCGGAGGGAGACAAATGTTGTCTCCCGGAGGGAGACAGATGTTGTCTCCCGGACTTAGACAAATGTTGTCTACCGGAAGGAGACAAAGGTCGTCTCCCGGAGGGAGATAAAGGTTGTCTCCCGGTGGGAGACAAATGTTGTCTCCCGGAGGGAGACAAATGATGTCTCCCGGGGGGGAGACAAAGGTTGTCTCCAGGAGGGAGACAAATGTTGTCTCCCGGAGGGAGACAAAGGTTGTGTCCCGGAGGGAGGCAAAGGTTGTCTCCAGGAGGGAGAAAAAGGTTGTCTCCCGGAGGGAGACAAAGGTTGTCTCCCAGAGGGAGACAAATGTTGTCTCCCGGAGGGAGACAAAGGTTGTCTCCCGGAGGGAGACAAAGGTTGTCTCCCGGAGGGAGACAAATGTTGTCTCTCGGAAGGAGACAAATGTTGTCTCCCGGAGGGAGACAAATGTCGTCTCCCGGAGGGAGAGAAAGGTTGTTTCCCGGAGGGAGACAAAGCTTTTCTCCAGGAGGGAGACAGAGCTTTTCTCCAGGAGGGAGACAAAGGTTGTCTCCCGGAAGGAGACAAAGGTTGTCTCCCGGAGGGAGACAAATGTAGTCTTCCGGAGGGAGACAAATGATGTCTTCCGGAGGGAGACAAATGATGTCTCCCGGAGGGAGACAAATGATGTCTCCCGGAGGGAGACAAAGATTGTCTCCCGGAGGGAGACAAATGTTGTCTCCCGGAGGGAGACAAAAGATGTCTCCCGGGGGGAGACAAAGGTTGTCTCCAGGAGGGAGACAAAGGTTGTTTCCTGGAGGGAGACAAATGTTGTCTCCCGGAGGGAGACAAATGTTGTCTCCCGGAGGGAGACAAATGTCGTCTCCCGGAGGGAGACAAAGGTTGTCTCCCGGAGGGAGACAAATGTTGTCTCCCGGAGGTAGACAAAGATTGTCTCCCGGAGGGAGGCAAGGGTTGTCTCGCGGAGGGAGACAAATGTTGTCTCCCAGAGGGAGACAAATGATGTCTCCCGGAGGGAGACAAAGATTGTTTCTTAAAGGGAGACAAAGGTTGGTCCCCAAAGGGAGACAAATGTTGTCTCCCGGAGGGAGACGAAGGTTGTCTCCCGGAAGGAGACAGGTTGTCTCCCAGAGGGAGACAAAGGTTGTCTCCCGGAGGGAGACAAATGTTGTCTCCCGGAGGGAGACAAATGATGTCTCCGGAGGGAGACATAGGTCGTCTCCCGGAAGGAGACAAAGGTCGTCTCCCGGAGGGAGACAAATGTTGTCTCCCGGAGGGAGACAATTGTTGTCTCCCGGAGTGAGACAAAGGTTGTCTCCCAAAAGGAGACAAAGGTTTTCTCCCGGTGGGAGACAAATGTTTTCTCCCGGTGGGAGACAAATGTTGCCCCCGGAGGGAGACAAATGTTGTCTCCCGGAGGGAGACAAAGGTTGTCTCCCGGAGGGAGACAAAGGTCGTCTCCCGGGGGGAGACAAAGGATGTCTCCCAGAGGGAGACAAATGTTGTGTCCCGGAGGGAGACAAATGTTGTCTCCCGGAGGGAGACAAAGGTTGTGTCCCGGAGGGAGGCAAAGGTTGTCTCCCGGAGAAAGACATATGTTGTCTGCCGGAGGGAGACAAATGTTGTCTCCCGGAGGGGGAGAAATGTTGTCTCCCGGAGGGAGACGAAGGTTGTCTCCCGGTTGTCTCCCAAGGTTGTCTCCCGTAGGGAGAAAAATGTTGTCTCCCGGAGGGAGACAAATGTCGTCTCCCGGAGGGAACCAAAGGTTGTCCCCGGAGAGAGAAAACGTTGTCTCCCGGAGGGAGACAAATGTTGTCTCCCGGAGGGAGACAGATGTTGTCTCCGGGAGGGAGACAAATGTTGTCTCCCGGAGGGAGACAGTTGTTATCTCCCGGAGGGAGACAAATGTTGTCTCCCGGAGGGAGACAAAGGTTGTCTCCCGGAGGGAGACAAATGTTGTCTCCCGGAGGGAGACAAAGGTCGTCTCTAGGAGGGAGACAAAGGTTGTCTCCGGGAGGGAGAGAAAGGTTGTCTCCCGGAGGGAGACAAATGTTGTCTCCCGGGGAGAGACAAAGGTTGTCGCCCGGAGGGAGACAAATGTTGTCTCCCGGAGGGAGACAAAGGTTGTCTCCTGGAGGGAGACAAAGGTTGTCTCCCGGTGGGAGACAAATGATGTCTTCCGGGGGGAGACAAAGGTTGTCTCCAGGAGGGAGACAAAGGTTGTCGCCCGGAAATAGACAGGTTGTCTCCCGGAGGGAGACAAATGTTCTCTCCCGGAGGGAGACAAATGTCGTCTCCCGGAGGGAGACAAAGGTTGTCTCCGGGAGGGAGACAAAGGCTTTCTCCAGGAGGGAGACAAAGGTTGTCTCCCGGAGGGAGACAAAGGTTGTGTCCCGGAGGGAGGCAAAGGTTGTCTCCCGGAGGGAAACAAATGATGTCTCCCGGAGGGAGACAAAGGTTGTCTCCCAAAGGGAGACAAATGTTGTCTCCCGGAGGGAGACGAAGGTTGCCTCCCGGAGGGAGACGAAGGTTGTCTCATTGTTGTCTCCCAAGGTTGTCTCCAGGAGGGAGACAAATGTTGTCTTCCGGAGGGAGACAAATGATGTCTCCCGGAGGGAGACAAATGTTGTCTCCTGGAGGGAGACAAATGATGTCTCCAGGAGGGAGACAAAGGTTGTCTCCCGGTGGAAGACAAATGTTGTCTTCCGGAGGGAGACAAAGGTTGTATCCCGGAGGGAAGCAAAGGTTGTCTCCCAGAGGGAGACAAGTGTTGTCTTCCGGAGGGAGACAAAGGTTGTCTCCCGGAGGGAGACAAATGTTGTCTCCCGGAGAGAGACAAATGATGTCTCCCGGAGGGAGACAAATGTTGTCTCCCGGAGGGAGACAAATGATGTCTCCCGGAGGGAGACAAAGGTTGTTTCCCGGAGGGAGACAAAGGTTGTCTCCCGGAGGGAGACAAATGTTGTCTCCCGGAGGGAGACAAATGATGTCTCCGGAGGGAGACATAGGTCGTCTCCCGGAAGGAGACAAAGGTCGTCTCCCGGAGGGAGACAAATGTTGTCTCCCGGAGGGAGACAATTGTTGTCTCCCGGAGTGAGACAAAGGTTGTCTCCCAAAAGGAGACAAAGGTTTTCTCCCGGTGGGAGACAAATGTTTTCTCCCGGTGGGAGACAAATGTTGCCCCCGGAGGGAGACAAATGTTGTCTCCCGGAGGGAGACAAAGGTTGTCTCCCGGAGGGAGACAAAGGTCGTCTCCCGGGGGGAGACAAAGGATGTCTCCCAGAGGGAGACAAATGTTGTGTCCCGGAGGGACACAAATGTTGTCTCCCGGAGGGAGACAAAGGTTGTGTCCCGGAGAGAGGCAAAGGTTGTCTCCCGGAGCAAGACATATGTTGTCTGCCGGAGGGAGACAAATGTTGTCTCCCGGAGGGAGACAAAGATTGTCTCCCGGAGGGAGACAAATGTTGTCTCCCGGAGGGAGACAAAAGATGTCTCCCGGAAGGAGACAAAGGTTGTCTCCAGGAGGGAGACAAAGGTTGTCTCCTGGAGGGAGACAAATGTTGTCTCCCGGAGGGAGACAAATGTTGTCTCCCGGAGGGAGACAAATGTCGTCTCCCGGAGGGAGACAAAGGTTGTCTCCCGGAGGGAGACAAATGTTGTCTCCCGGAGGTAGACAAAGATTGTCTCCCGGAGGGAGGCAAGGGTTGTCTCGCGGAGGGAGACAAATGTTGTCTCCCAGAGGGAGACAAATGATGTCTCCCGGAGGGAGACAAAGATTGTTTCTTAAAGGGAGACAAAGGTTGGTCCCCAAAGGGAGACAAATGTTGTCTCCCGGAGGGAGACGAAGGTTGTCTCCCGGAAGGAGACAGGTTGTCTCCCAGAGGGAGACAAAGGTTGTCTCCCGGAGGGAGACAAATGTTGTCTCCCGGAGGGAGACAAATGATGTCTCCGGAGGGAGACATAGGTCGTATCCCGGAAGGAGACAAAGGTCGTCTCCCGGAGGGAGACAAATGTTGTCTCCCGGAGGGAGACAATTGTTGTCTCCCGGAGTGAGACAAAGGTTGTCTCCCAAAAGGAGACAAAGGTTTTCTCCCGGTGGGAGACAAATGTTTTCTCCCGGTGGGAGACAAATGTTGCCCCCGGAGGGAGACAAATGTTGTCTCCCGGAGGGAGACAAAGGTTGTCTCCCGGAGGGAGACAAAGGTCGTCTCCCGGGGGGAGACAAAGGATGTCTCCCAGAGGGAGACAAATGTTGTGTCCCGGAGGGAGACAAATGTTGTCTCCCGGAGGGAGACAAAGGTTGTGTCCCGGAGGGAGGCAAAGGTTGTCTCCCGGAGCAAGACATATGTTGTCTGCCGGAGGGAGACAAATGTTGTCTCCCGGAGGGGGAGAAATGTTGTCTCCCGGAGGGAGACGAAGGTTGTCTCCCGGTTGTCTCCCAAGGTTGTCTCCCGTAGGGAGAAAAATGTTGTCTCCCGGAGGGAGACAAATGTTGTCTCCCGGAGGGAACCAAAGGTTGTCCCCGGAGGGAGAAAACGTTGTCTCCCGGAGGGAGACAAATGTTGTCTCCCGGAGGGAGACAGATGTTGTCTCCGGGAGGGAGACAAATGTTGTCTCCCGGAGGGAGACAGTTGTTATCTCCTGGAGGGAGACAAATGTTGTCTCCCGGAGGGAGACAAAGGTTGTCTCCCGGAGGGAGACAAATGTTGTCTCCCGGAGGGAGACAAAGGTCGTCTCTAGGAGGGAGACAAAGGTTGTCTCCCGGAGGGAGACAAAGGTTGTCTCCCGGAGGGAGACAAATGTTGTCTCCCGGGGAGAGACAAAGGTTGTCGCCCGGAGGGAGACAAATGTTGTCTCCCGGAGGGAGACAAAGGTTGTCTCCTGGAGGGAGACAAAGGTTGTCTCCCGGTGGGAGACAAATGATGTCTTCCGGGGGGAGACAAAGGTTGTCTCCAGGAGGGAGACAAAGGTTGTCGCCCGGAAATAGACAGGTTGTCTCCCGGAGGGAGACAAATGTTCTCTCCCGGAGGGAGACAAATGTCGTCTCCCGGAGGGAGACAAAGGTTGTCTCCGGGAGGGAGACAAAGGCTTTCTCCAGGAGGGAGACAAAGGTTGTCTCCCGGAGGGAGACAAAGGTTGTGTCCCGGAGGGAGGCAAAGGTTGTCTCCCGAAGGGAAACAAATAATGTCTCCCGGAGGGAGACAAAGGTTGTCTCCCAAAGGGAGACAAATGTTGTCTCCCGGAGGGAGACGAAGGTTGCCTCCCGGAGGGAGACGAAGGTTGTCTCATTGTTGTCTCCCAAGGTTGTCTCCAGGAGGGAGACAAATGTTGTCTTCCGGAGGGAGACAAATGATGTCTCCCGGAGGGAGACAAATGTTGTCTCCTGGAGGGAGACAAATGATGTCTCCAGGAGGGAGACAAAGGTTGTCTCCCGGTGGAAGACAAATGTTGTCTTCCGGAGGGAGACAAAGGTTGTATCCCGGAGGGAAGCAAAGGTTGTCTCCCAGAGGGAGACAAGTGTTGTCTTCCGGAGGGAGGCAAAGGTTGTCTCCCGGAGGGAGACAAATGTTGTCTCCCGGAGAGAGACAAATGATGTCTCCCGGAGGGAGACAAATGTTGTCTCCCGGAGGGAGACAAATGATGTCTCCCGGAGGGAGACAAAGGTTGTTTCCCGGAGGGAGACAAAGGTTGTCTCCCGGAGGGAGACAAATGTTGTCTCCCGGAGGGAGACAAATGATGTCTCCGGAGGGAGACATAGGTCGTCTCCCGGAAGGAGACAAAGGTCGTCTCCCGGAGGGAGACAAATGTTGTCTCCCGGAGGGAGACAATTGTTGTCTCCCGGAGTGAGACAAAGGTTGTCTCCCAAAAGGAGACAAAGGTTTTCTCCCGGTGGGAGACAAATGTTTTCTCCCGGTGGGAGACAAATGTTGCCCCCGGAGGGAGACAAATGTTGTCTCCCGGAGGGAGACAAAGGTTGTCTCCCGGAGGGAGACAAAGGTCGTCTCCCGGGGGGAGACAAAGGATGTCTCCCAGAGGGAGACAAATGTTGTGTCCCGGAGGGACACAAATGTTGTCTCCCGGAGGGAGACAAAGGTTGTGTCCCGGAGGGAGGCAAAGGTTGTCTCCCGGAGCAAGACATATGTTGTCTGCCGGAGGGAGACAAATGTTGTCTCCCGGAGGGGGAGAAATGTTGTCTCCCGGAGGGAGACGAAGGTTGTCTCCCGGTTGTCCCCCAAGGTTGTCTCCCGTAGGGAGAAAAATGTTGTCTCCCGGAGGGAGACAAATGTTGTCTCCCGGAGGGAACCAAAGGTTGTCCCCGGAGGGAGAAAACGTTGTCTCCCGGAGGGAGGCAAATGTTGTCTCCCGGAGGGAGACAGATGTTGTCTCCGGGAGGGAGACAAATGTTGTCTCCCGGAGGGAGACAGATGTTATCTCCCGGAGGGAGACAAATGTTGTCTCCCGGAGGGAGACAAAGGTTGCCTCCCGGAGGGAGACAAATGTTGTCTCCCGGAGGGAGACAAAGGTCGTCTCTAGGAGGGAGACAAAGGTTGTCTCCCGGAGGGAGACAAAGGTTGTCTCCCGGAGGGAGACAAATGTTGTCTCCCGGGGAGAGACAAAGGTTGTCGCCCGGAGGGAGACAAATAATGTCTCCCGGAGGGAGACAAAGGTTGTCTCCTGGAGGGAGACAAAGGTTGTCTCCCGGTGGGAGACAAATGATGTCTTCCGGGGGGAGACAAAGGTTGTCTCCAGGAGGGAGACAAAGGTTGTCGCCCGGAAATAGACAGGTTGTCTCCCGGAGGGAGACAAATGTTCTCTCCCGGAGGGAGACAAATGTCGTCTCCCGGGGGGAGACAAAGGTTGTCTCCGGGAGGGAGACAAAGGCTTTCTCCAGGAGGGAGACAAAGGTTGTCTCCCGGAGGGAGACAAAGGTTGTGTCCCGGAGGGAGCCAAAGGTTGTCTCCCGGAGGGAAACAAATGATGTCTCCCGGAGGGAGACAAAGGTTGTCTCCCAAAGGGAGACAAATGTTGTCTCCCGGAGGGAGACGAAGGTTGCCTCCCGGAGGGAGACGAAGGTTGTCTCATTGTTGTCTCCCAAGGTTGTCTCCAGGAGGGAGACAAATGTTGTCTTCCGGAGGGAGACAAATGATGTCTCCCGGAGGGAGACAAATGTTGTCTCCTGGAGGGAGACAAATGATGTCTCCAGGAGGGAGACAAAGGTTGTCTCCCGGTGGAAGACAAATGTTGTCTTCCGGAGGGAGACAAAGGTTGTATCCCGGAGGGAAGCAAAGGTTGTCTCCCAGAGGGAGACAAGTGTTGTCTTCCGGAGGGAGACAAAGGTTGTCTCCCGGAGGGAGACAAATGTTGTCTCCCGGAGAGAGACAAATGATGTCTCCCGGAGGGAGACAAATGTTGTCTCCCGGAGGGAGACAAATGATGTCTCCCGGAGGGAGACAAAGGTTGTTTCCCGGAGGGAGACAAAGGTTGTCTCCCAAAGGGAGACAATTGTTGTCTCCCGGAGGGAGACGAAGGTTGCCTCCCGGAGGGAGACGAAGGTTGCCTCCCGGTTGTCTCCCAAGGTTGTCTCCCGGAGGGAGAAAATGTTGTCTCCCGGAGGGAGACAAAGGTTGTCTCCCGGAGGGAGACAAAAGTTGTCTCCCGGAGGGAGACAAAAGTTGTCTCCCGGAGGGAGACTAATGATGTCTCCCGGAGGGAGACAAAGGTTATCTCCCGGAGGGAGCGAAATTATGTCTCCCGGAGGGAGACAAATTTTGTCCCCCGGAGGGAGACAAATGATGTCTCCCGGAGGGAGACAAAGGTTGTTTCCCGGAGGGAGACAAAGGTTGTCTCCCAAAGGTGGACAAAAGTTGTCTCCCGGAGGGAGACGAAGGTTGCCTCCCGGAGGGAAACGAAGGCTGTCTCCCGGTTGTCTCCCATGGTTTTCTCCCGGAGGGAGACAAATGTTGTCTCCCGGAGGGAGACAAAGGTTGTCTCCCGGAGGGAGACAAAGGTTGTGTCCCGGAGGGAGGCAAAGGTTGTCTCCCGGAGGGAAACAAATGATGTCTCCCGGAGGGAGACAAAGGTTGTCTCCCAAAGGGAGACAAATGTTGTCTCCCGGAGGGAGACGAAGGTTGCCTCCCGGAGGGAGACGAAGGTTGTCTCATTGTTGTCTCCCAAGGTTGTCTCCAGGAGGGAGACAAATGTTGTCTTCCGGAGGGAGACAAATGATGTCTCCCGGAGGGAGACAAATGTTGTCTCCTGGAGGGAGACAAATGATGTCTCCAGGAGGGAGACAAAGGTTGTCTCCCGGTGGAAGACAAATGATGTCTCCCGGAGGGAGACAAAGGTTGTTTCCCGGAGGGAGACAAAGGTTGTCTCCCGGAGGGAGACAAATGTTGTCTCCCGGAGGGAGACAAATGATGTCTCCCGGAGGGAGACAAATGTTGTCTCCCGGAGGGAGACAAATGATGTCTCCCGGAGGGAGACAAAGGTTGTTTCCCGGAGGGAGACAAAGGTTGTCTCCCGGAGGGAGACAAATGTTGTCTCTCGGAAGGAGACAAATGTTGTCTCCCGGAGGGAGACAAATGTCGTCTCCCGGAGGGAGAGAAAGGTTGTTTCCCGGAGGGAGACAAAGCTTTTCTCCAGGAGGGAGACAGAGCTTTTCTCCAGGAGGGAGACAAAGGTTGTCTCCCGGAAGGAGACAAAGGTTGTCTCCCGGAGGGAGACAAATGTAGTCTTCCGGAGGGAGACAAATGATGTCTTCCGGAGGGAGACAAATGATGTCTCCCGGAGGGAGACAAATGATGTCTCCCGGAGGGAGACAAAGATTGTCTCCCGGAGGGAGACAAATGTTGTCTCCCGGAGGGAGACAAAAGATGTCTCCCGGGGGGAGACAAAGGTTGTCTCCAGGAGGGAGACAAAGGTTGTCTCCTGGAGGGAGACAAATGTTGTCTCCCAGAGGGAGACAAATGATGTCTCCCGGAGGGAGACAAAGATTGTTTCTTAAAGGGAGACAAAGGTTGGTCCCCAAAGGGAGACAAATGTTGTCTCCCGGAGGGAGACGAAGGTTTGTCTCCCGGAAGGAGACAGGTTGTCTCCCAGAGGGAGACAAAGGTTGTCTCCCGGAGGGAGACAAATGTTGTCTCCCGGAGGGAGACAAATGATGTCTCCGGAGGGAGACATTTGTCGTCTCCCGGAAGGAGACAAAGGTCGTCTCCCGGAGGGAGACAAATGTTGTCTCCCGGAGGGAGACAATTGTTGTCTCCCGGAGTGAGACAAAGGTTGTCTCCCAAAAGGAGACAAAGGTTTTCTCCCGGTGGGAGACAAATGTTTTCTCCCGGTGGGAGACAAATGTTGCCCCCGGAGGGAGACAAATGTTGTCTCCCGGAGGGAGACAAAGGTTGTCTCCCGGAGGGAGACAAAGGTCGTCTCCCGGGGGGAGACAAAGGATGTCTCCCAGAGGGAGACAAATGTTGTGTCCCGGAGGGAGACAAATGTTGTCTCCCGGAGGGAGACAAAGGTTGTGTCCCGGAGGGAGGCAAAGGTTGTCTCCCGGAGCAAGACATATGTTGTCTGCCGGAGGGAGACAAATGTTGTCTCCCGGAGGGGGAGAAATGTTGTCTCCCGGAGGGAGACGAAGGTTGTCTCCCGGTTGTCTCCCAAGGTTGTCTCCCGTAGGGAGAAAAATGTTGTCTCCCGGAGGGAGACAAATGTTGTCTCCCGGAGGGAACCAAAGGTTGTCCCCGGAGGGAGAAAACGTTGTCTCCCGGAGGGAGACAAATGTTGTCTCCCGGAGGGAGACAGATGTTGTCTCCGGGAGGGAGACAAATGTTGTCTCCCGGAGGGAGACAGTTGTTATCTCCCGGAGGGAGACAAATGTTGTCTCCCGGAGGGAGACAAAGGTTGTCTCCCGGAGGGAGACAAATGTTGTCTCCCGGAGGGAGACAAAGGTCGTCTCTAGGAGGGAGACAAAGGTTGTCTCCCGGAGGGAGACAAAGGTTGTCTCCCGGAGGGAGACAAATGTTGTCTCCCGGGGAGAGACAAAGGTTGTCGCCCGGAGGGAGACAAATGTTGTCTCCCGGAGGGAGACAAAGGTTGTCTCCTGGAGGGAGACAAAGGTTGTCTCCCGGTGGGAGACAAATGATGTCTTCCGGGGGGAGACAAAGGTTGTCTCCAGGAGGGAGACAAAGGTTGTCGCCCGGAAATAGACAGGTTGTCTCCCGGAGGGAGACAAATGTTCTCTCCCGGAGGGAGACAAATGTCGTCTCCCGGAGGGAGACAAAGGTTGTCTCCGGGAGGGAGACAAAGGCTTTCTCCAGGAGGGAGACAAAGGTTGTCTCCCGGAGGGAGACAAAGGTTGTGTCCCGGAGGGAGGCAAAGGTTGTCTCCCGGAGGGAAACAAATGATGTCTCCCGGAGGGAGACAAAGGTTGTCTCCCAAAGGGAGACAAATGTTGTCTCCCGGAGGGAGACGAAGGTTGCCTCCCGGAGGGAGACGAAGGTTGTCTCATTGTTGTCTCCCAAGGTTGTCTCCAGGAGGGAGACAAATGTTGTCTTCCGGAGGGAGACAAATGATGTCTCCCGGAGGGAGACAAATGTTGTCTCCTGGAGGGAGACAAATGATGTCTCCAGGAGGGAGACAAAGGTTGTCTCCCGGTGGAAGACAAATGTTGTCTTCCGGAGGGAGACAAAGGTTGTATCCCGGAGGGAAGCAAAGGTTGTCTCCCAGAGGGAGACAAGTGTTGTCTTCCGGAGGGAGACAAAGGTTGTCTCCCGGAGGGAGACAAATGTTGTCTCCCGGAGAGAGACAAATGATGTCTCCCGGAGGGAGACAAATGTTGTCTCCCGGAGGGAGACAAATGATGTCTCCCGGAGGGAGACAAAGGTTGTTTCCCGGAGGGAGACAAAGGTTGTCTCCCGGAGGGAGACAAATGTTGTCTCCCGGAGGGAGACAAATGATGTCTCCGGAGGGAGACATAGGTCGTCTCCCGGAAGGAGACAAAGGTCGTCTCCCGGAGGGAGACAAATGTTGTCTCCCGGAGGGAGACAATTGTTGTCTCCCGGAGTGAGACAAAGGTTGTCTCCCAAAAGGAGACAAAGGTTTTCTCCCGGTGGGAGACAAATGTTTTCTCCCGGTGGGAGACAAATGTTGCCCCCGGAGGGAGACAAATGTTGTCTCCCGGAGGGAGACAAAGGTTGTCTCCCGGAGGGAGACAAAGGTCGTCTCCCGGGGGGAGACAAAGGATGTCTCCCAGAGGGAGACAAATGTTGTGTCCCGGAGGGAGACAAATGTTGTCTCCCGGAGGGAGACAAAGGTTGTGTCCCGGAGGGAGGCAAAGGTTGTCTCCCGGAGCAAGACATATGTTGTCTGCCGGAGGGAGACAAATGTTGTCTCCCGGAGGGGGAGAAATGTTGTCTCCCGGAGGGAGACGAAGGTTGTCTCCCGGTTGTCTCCCAAGGTTGTCTCCCGTAGGGAGAAAAATGTTGTCTCCCGGAGGGAGACAAATGTTGTCTCCCGGAGGGAACCAAAGGTTGTCCCCGGAGGGAGAAAACATTGTCTCCCGGAGGGAGACAAATGTTGTCTCCCGGAGGGAGACAGATGTTGTCTCCGGGAGGGAGACAAATGTTGTCTCCCGGAGGGAGACAGATGTTATCTCCCGGAGGGAGACAAATGTTGTCTCCCGGAGGGAGACAAAGGTTGTCTCCCGGAGGGAGACAAATTTTGTCTCCCGGAGGGAGACAAAGGTCGTCTCTAGGAGGGAGACAAAGGTTGTCTCCCGGAGGGAGACAAAGGTTGTCTCCCGGAGGGAGACAAATGTTGTCTCCCGGGGAGAGACAAAGGTTGTCGCCCGGAGGGAGACAAATAATGTCTCCCGGAGGGAGACAAAGGTTGTCTCCTGGAGGGAGACAAAGGTTGTCTCCCGGTGGGAGACAAATGATGTCTTCCGGGGGGAGACAAAGGTTGTCTCCAGGAGGGAGACAAAGGTTGTCGCCCGGAAATAGACAGGTTGTCTCCCGGAGGGAGACAAATGTTCTCTCCCGGAGGGAGACAAATGTCGTCTCCCGGAGGGAGACAAAGGTTGTCTCCGGGAGGGAGACAAAGGCTTTCTCCAGGAGGGAGACAAAGGTTGTCTCCCGGAGGGAGACAAAGGTTGTGTCCCGGAGGGAGGCAAAGGTTGTCTCCCGGAGGGAGACGAAGGTTGCCTCCCGGAGGGAGACGAAGGTTGTCTCATTGTTGTCTCCCAAGGTTGTCTCCAGGAGGGAGACAAATGTTGTCTTCCGGAGGGAGACAAATGATGTCTCCCGGAGGGAGACAAATGTTGTCTCCTGGAGGGAGACAAATGATGTCTCCAGGAGGGAGACAAAGGTTGTCTCCCGGTGGAAGACAAATGTTGTCTTCCGGAGGGAGACAAAGGTTGTATCCCGGAGGGAAGCAAAGGTTGTCTCCCAGAGGGAGACAAGTGTTGTCTTCCGGAGGGAGACAAAGGTTGTCTCCCGGAGGGAGACAAATGTTGTCTCCCGGAGAGAGACAAATGATGTCTCCCGGAGGGAGACAAATGTTGTCTCCCGGAGGGAGACAAATGATGTCTCCCGGAGGGAGACAAAGGTTGTTTCCCGGAGGGAGACAAAGGTTGTCTCCCGGAGGGAGACAAATGTTGTCTCCCGGAGGGAGACAAATGATGTCTCCGGAGGGAGACATAGGTCGTCTCCCGGAAGGAGACAAAGGTCGTCTCCCGGAGGGAGACAAATGTTGTCTCCCGGAGGGAGACAATTGTTGTCTCCCGGAGTGAGACAAAGGTTGTCTCCCAAAAGGAGACAAAGGTTTTCTCCCGGTGGGAGACAAATGTTTTCTCCCGGTGGGAGACAAATGTTGCCCCCGGAGGGAGACAAATGTTGTCTCCCGGAGGGAGACAAAGGTTGTCTCCCGGAGGGAGACAAAGGTCGTCTCCCGGGGGGAGACAAAGGATGTCTCCCAGAGGGAGACAAATGTTGTCTTCCGGAGGGAGACAAATGATGTCTCCCTGAGGGAGACAAAAGTTGTCTCCCGGAGGGAGACTAATGATGTCTCCCGGAGGGAGACAAAGGTTATCTCCCGGAGGGAGCGAAATTATGTCTCCCGGAGGGAGACAAATTTTGTCCCCCGGAGGGAGACAAATGATGTCTCCCGGAGGGAGACAAAGGTTGTTTCCCGGAGGGAGACAAAGGTTGTCTCCCAAAGGTGGACAAAAGTTGTCTCCCGGAGGGAGACGAAGGTTGCCTCCCGGAGGGAAACGAAGGCTGTCTCCCGGTTGTCTCCCATGGTTTTCTCCCGGAGGGAGACAAATGTTGTCTCCCGGAGGGAGACAAAGGTTGTCTCCCGGAGGGAGACAAAGGTCGTCTCCCGGAGGGAGACAAAGGTTGTCTCCCAGAGGGAGAAAAATGTTGTCTCCCGGAGGGAGACAAAGGTTGTGTCCCGGAGGGAGGCAAAGGTTGTCTCCCGGAGGGAGACAAATGTTGTCTCCCGGAGGGAGACAAAGGTTGTCTCCCGGAGGGAGACAAAGGTTGTCTCCCGGAGGGAGACAAAGGTTGTCTCCCGGTGGGAGACAAATGTTGTCTCCCGGAGGGAGACAAATGTTGTCTCCCGGAGGGAGACAAAGGTTGTGTCCCGGAGGGAGGCAAAGGTTGTCTCCCGGAGGGAGACAAAGGTTGTCTCCCGGAGGGAGACAAATGTTGTCTCCCGGAGGGAGACAGATGTTGTCTCCCGGACTTAGACAAATGTTGTCTACTGGAGGGAGACAAAGGTCGTCTCCCGGAGGGAGATAAAGGTTGTCTCCCGGTGGGAGACAAATGTTGTCTCCCGGTGGGAGACAAATGTTGTCTCCCGGAGGGAGACAAAGGTTATCTCCCGGAGGGAGCGAAATGATGTCTCCCGGAGGGAGACAAATTTTGTCCCCCGGAGGGAGACAAATGATGTCTCCCGGAGGGAGACAAAGGTTGTTTCCCGGAGGGAGACAAAGGTTGTCTCCCAAAGGTGGACAAAAGTTGTCTCCCGGAGGGAGACGAAGGTTGCCTCCCGGGGGGAAACGAAGGCTGTCTCCCGGTTGTCTCCCATGGTTTTCTCCCGGAGGGAGACAAATGTTGTCTCCCGGAGGGAGACAAAGGTTGTCTCCCGGAGGGAGACAAAGGTCGTCTCCCGGAGGGAGACAAAGGTTGTCTCCCAGAGGGAGAAAAATGTTGTCTCCCGGAGGGAGACAAAGGTTGTGTCCCGGAGGGAGGCAAAGGTTGTCTCCCGGAGGGAGACAAATGTTGTCTCCCGGAGGGAGACAAAGGTTGTCTCCCGGAGGGAGACAAAGGTTGTCTCCCGGAGGGAGACAAAGGTTGTCTCCCGGTGGGAGACAAATGTTGTCTCCCGGAGGGAGACAAATGTTGTCTCCCGGAGGGAGACAAAGGTTGTGTCCCGGAGGGAGACAAAGGTTGTCTCCCAGAGGGAGAAAAATGTTGTCTCCCGGAGGGAGACAAAGGTTGTGTCCCGGAGGGAGGCAAAGGTTGTCTCCCGTAAGGAGACAGGTTGTCTCCCGGAGGGAGACAAAGGTTTTCACCCGGAGGGAGACAAATGATGTCTCCCGGGGGGAGACAAAGGTTGTCTCCAGGAGGGAGAAAAAGGTTGTCTCCCGGTGGGAGACAAAGGTTGTCTCCCAGAGGGAGACAAAGTTTGTCTCCCGGAGGGAGACAAAGGTTGTCTCCCGGAGGGAGACAAATGTTGTCTCTCGGAAGGAGACAAATGTTGTCTCCCGGAGGGAGACAAATGTCGTCTCCCGGAGGGAGAGAAAGGTTGTTTCCCGTAGGGAGACAAAGCTTTTCTCCAGGAGGGAGACAAAGGTTTTCTCCAGGAAGGAGACAAAGGTTGTCTCCCGGAGGGAGACAAAGGTTGTCTCCCGGAGGGAGACAAATGTAGTCTTCCGGAGGGAGACAAATGATGTCTTCCGGAGGGAGACAAATGATGTCTCCCGGAGGGAGACAAATGGTGTCTCCCGGAGGAAGACAAAGATTGTCTCCCGGAGGGAGACAAATGTTGTCTCCCGGAGGGAGACAAATGTTGTCTCCCGGAGGGAGACAAAAGATGTCTCCCGGGGGGAGACAAAGGTTGTCTCCAGGAGGGAGACAAAGGTTGTCTCCTGGAGGGAGACAAATGTTGTCTCCCGGAGGGAGACAAATGTTGTCTCCCGGAGGGAGACAAATGTCGTCTCCCGGAGGGAGACAAAGGTTGTCTCCCGGAGGGAGACAAAGATTGTCTCCCGGAGGGAGGCAAGGGTTGTCTCCCGGAGGGAGACAAATGTTGTCTCCAAGAGGGAGACAAATGATGTCTCCCAGAGGGAGACAAAGATTGTTTCTTAAAGGGAGACAAAGGTTGTCTCCCAAAGGGAGACAAATGTTGTCTCCCGGGGGGAGACGAAGGTTGTCTCCCGGAAGGAGACAGGTTGTCTCCCAGAGGGAGACAAAGGTTGTCTCCCGGAGGGAGACAAATGTTGTCTCCCGGAGGGAGACAATTGTTGTCTCCCGGAGTGAGACAAAGGTTGTCTCCCAAAAGGAGACAAAGGTTTTCTCCCGGTGGGAGACAAATGTTTTCTCCCGGTGGGAGACAAATGTTGCCCCCGGAGGGAGACAAATGTTGTCTCCCGGAGGGAGACAAAGGTTATCTCCCGGAGGGAGACAAAGGTCGTCTCCCGGAGGGAGACAAAGGTTGTCTCCCAGAGGGAGACATATGTTGTGTCCCGGAGGGAGACAAATGTTGTCTCCCGGAGGGAGACAAAGGTTGTGTCCCGGAGGGAGGCAAAGGTTGTCTCCCGGAGGAAGACATATGTTGTCTGCCGGAGGGAGACAAATGTTGTCTCCCGGAGGGGGACAAATGTTGTCTCCCGGAGGGAGACGAAGGTTGTCTCCCGGTTGTCTCCCAAGGTTGTCTCCCGTAGGGAGAAAAATGTTGTCTCCCGGAGGGAGACAAATGTTGTCTCCCGGAGGGAACCAAAGGTTGTCCCCGGAGGGAGAAAACGTTGTCTCCCGGAGGGAGACAAATGTTGTCTCCCGGAGGGAGACAGATGTTGTCTCCCGGAGGGAGACAAATGTTGTCTCCCGGAGGGAGACAAAGGTTGTCTCCCGGAGGGAGACAAATGTTGTCTCCCGGAGGGAGACAAAGGTCGTCTCCAGGAGGGAGACAAAGGTTGTCTCCCGGAGGGAGACAAATGTTGTCTCCCGGAGGGAGACAAATGATGTCTCCCGGAGGGAGACAAAGGTTGTCTCCCGGAGGGAGACAAAGGTTGTCTCCCGGAGGGAGACAAATGTTGTCTCCCGGGGGGAGACAAAGGTTGTCGCCCGGAGGGAGACAAATGTTGTCTCCCGGAGGGAGACAAAGGTTGTCTCCTGGAGGGAGACAAAGGTTGTCTCCCGGTGGGAGACAAATGATGTCTCCCGGGGGGAGACAAAGGTTGTCTCCAGGAGAGAGACAAAGGTTGTCACCCGGAAATAGACAGGTTGTCTCCCGGAGGGAGACAAATGTTCTCTCCCGGAGGGAGACAAATGTCGTCTCCCGGAGGGAGACAAAGGTTGTCTCCGGGAGGGAGACAAAGGCTTTCTCCAGGAGGGAGACAAAGGTTGTCTCCCGGAGGGAGACAAAGGTTGTGTCCCGGAGGGAGGCAAAGGTTGTCTCCCGGAGGGAGACAAATTATGTCTCCCGGAGGGAGACAAAGGTTGTCTCCCAAAGGGAGACAAATGTTGTCTCCCGGAGGGAGACGAAGGTTGCCTCCCGGAGGGAGACGAAGGTTGTCTCCCAGTTGTCTCCCAAGGTTGTCTCCAGGAGGGAGACAAATGTTGTCTTCCGGAGGGAGACAAATGATGTCTCCCGGAGGGAGACAAATGTTGTCTCCTGGAGGGAGACAAATGATGTCTCCAGGAGGGAGACAAAGGTTGTCTCCCGGAGGAAGACAAATGTTGTCTTCCGGAGGGAGACAAAGGTTGTATCCCGGAGGGAGGCAAAGGTTGTCTCCCGGAGGGAGACAAGTGTTGTCTTCCGGAGGGAGACAAAGGTTGTCTCCCGGAGGGAGACAAATGTTGTCTCCCGGAGAGAGACCAATGATGTCTCCCGGAGGGAGACAAATGATGTCTCCCGGAGGGAGACAAAGGTTGTTTCCCGGAGGGAGACAAAGGTTGTCTCCCAAAGGGAGACAAATGTTGTCTCCCGGAGGGAGACAAAGGTTGTCTCCCGGAGGGAGACAAATGATGCCTCCCGGAGGGAGACAAAGGTTGTCTCCCAGAGGGAGACAAAGTTTGTCTCCCGGAGGGAGACAAATGTTGTCTCCCGGAGGGAGACGAAGGTTGTCTCCCGGTTGCCTCCCAAGGTTGTCTCCCGGAGGGAGAAAAATGTTGTCTCCCGGAGGGAGACAAATGTTGTCCCCCGGAGGGAGACAATTATTGTGTCCCGGAGGGAGACAAAGGTTGTCTCCCGTAGGGAGACAAATGATGTCTCCCGGAGGGAGACATAGGTCGTCTTCCGGAGGGAGACATAGGTCGTCTCCCGGTGGAAGACAAAGGTTGTCTCCCGGAGGGAGACAAGGGTCGTCTCCCGGAGGGAGACAAAGGTTGTCTCCCGGGGGGAGACAAAGGTTGTCTCCCAGAGGGAGACAAATGTTGTCTCCAGGAGGAAGACAAAGGATGTCTCCCGGAGGGAGACAAAAGTTGTCTCCCGGAGGGAGACAAAGGTTGTCTCCCGGAGGGAGACAAAGGTTGTCTCCCGGTGGGAGACAAATGTTGTCTCCCGGAGTGAGACAAATGATGTCTCCCGGGGGGAGACAAAGGTTGTCTCCCGGAGGGAGACAAAGGTCGTCTCCCGGAGGGAGACAAAGGTTGTCTCCCAGAGGGAGAAAAATGTTGTCTCCCGGAGGGAGACAAATGTTGTCTCCCGGAGAGAGACAAATGTTGTCTCCCGGAGGGAGACAAATGATGTCTCCCGGGGGGAGACAAAGGTTGTCTCCCGGAGAGAGACAAAGGTCGTCTCCCGGTGGGAGACAAAGGTTGTCTCCCGATGGGAGACAAATGTTGTCTCCCGGAGGGAGACAAATGTTGTCTCTCGGTGGGAGACAAATGTTGTCTCCCGGAGGGAGACAAATGATGTCTCCCGGGGGGAGACAAATGATGTCTCCCGGAGGGA
Source organism: Aurelia sp. 4 Dawson et al 2005 (assembly GCA_964019985.1). NCBI lineage: Eukaryota > Metazoa > Cnidaria > Scyphozoa > Semaeostomeae > Ulmaridae > Aurelia > Aurelia sp. 4 Dawson et al 2005. The sequence continues at coordinate 8,187,270 of OZ026506.1, forward strand.
GACAAAGGTTGTCTCCCGGAGGGAGACAAATGATGCCTCCCGGAGGGAGACAAAGGTTGTCTCCCAGAGGGAGACAAAGTTTGTCTCCCGGAGGGAGACAAATGTTGTCTCCCGGAGGGAGACGAAGGTTGTCTCCCGGTGGGAGACAAATGTTGTCTCTCGGTGGGAGACAAATGTTGTCTCCCGGAGGGAGACAAATGATGTCTCCCGGGGGGAGACAAATGATGTCTCCCGGAGGGAGACAAAGGTTGTCTCCCGGAGGGAGACAAATGATGCCTCCCGGAGGGAGACAAAGGTTGTCTCCCAGAGGGAGACAAAGTTTGTCTCCCGGAGGGAGACAAATGTTGTCTCCCGGAGGGAGACGAAGGTTGTCTCCCGGTTGCCTCCCAAGGTTGTCTCCCGGAGGGAGAAAAATGTTGTCTCCCGGAGGGAGAAAAATGTTGTCTCCCGGAGGGAGACAAATGTTGTCCCCCGGAGGGAGACAATTATTGTCTCCTGGAGGGAGACAAAGGTTGTGTACCGGAGGGAGGCAAAGGTTGTCTCCCGGTGGGAGACAAATATTGTCTCCCGGAGGGAGACAAGTGTTGTCTCCCGGAGGGAGACAAATGATGTCTCCCGGGGGGAGACAAAGGTTGTCTCCAGGAGGGAGAGAAAGGTTGTCTCCAGGAGGGAGACAAAGGTTGTCTCCCGGAGGGAGACAAGTGTTGTCTCCCGGAGGGAGACAAAGGTCGTCTCCCGGAGGGAGACAAAGGTTGTCTCCCAGAGGGAGACAAATGTTGTGTCCTGGAGGGAGACAAAGGTTGTCTCTCGGAGGGAGACAAAGGTTGTCTCCCGGAGGGAGACAAATGTTGTCTCCCGGAGGGAGACAGATGTTGTCTCCAGGACGGAGACAAATGTTGTCTTCCGGAGGGAGACAAAGGTTGTCTCAAGAAGGGAGACAAATGTTGTCTCCCGGTGGGAGACAAATGTTGTCTCCCGGGGGGAGACAAAGGTTGTCTCTAGGAGGGAGAGAAAGGTTGTCTCCAGGAGGGAAACAAAGGTTGTCTCCCGGAGGGAGACAAATGTTGTCTCCCGGAGGGAGCCAAATGATGTCTCCCGGAGGGAAACAAAGGTTGTCTCCAGGAGGGAGAGAAAGGTTGTCTCCAGGAGGGAGACAAGTGTTGTCTCCCGGAGGGAGACAAATGTTGTCTCCCGGAGGGAGACAAAGGTTGTGTCTTGGAGGGAGGCAAAGGTTTACTCCCGGAGGGAGACAAATGTTGTCTCCCGGAGGGAGACAAAGGTTGTCTCCCGGTGGGAGACAAATGATGTCTCCCGGAGGGAGACAAAGGTTGTCTCCCGGAGAGAGACAAAGGTTGTCTCCCGGAGGGAGACAAATGTTGTCTCCCGGAGGGAGACAAAGGTTGTGTCCCGGAGGGGGGCAAAGGTTGTCTCCCGGAGGAAGACATATGTTGTCTCCCGGAGGGAGATAAAGGTTGTCTCCCGGAGGTAGACAAAGGTTGTCTCGCGGAGGGAGACAAAGGTTGTCTCCCGGAGGGAGAGAAATGTTGTCTCCCGGAGGAAGACAAAGGTTGTCTCCCAGAGGGAGACAAATGATGTCTCCCGGAGGGAGACAAAGGTTGTCTCCCGGAGGGAGACAAAGGTTGTCTCCCGGAGGGAGACAAATGTTGTCTCCCGGAGGGAGATAAAGGTTGTGTCCCGGAGGGAGGCAAAGGTTGTCTCCCGGAGGAAGACATATGTTGTCTCCCGGAGGGAGATAAAGGTTGTCTCCCGGAGGGAGACAAAGGTTGCCTCCCGGAGGGAGACAAAGGTTGTCTCCCGGAGGGAGACAAAGGTTGTCTCCCGGAGGGAGACAAAGGTTGTCTCCCAGAGGGAGACAAATGTTGTCTCCCGGAGGGAGACAAATGATGTCTCCCGGAGGGAGACAAAGGTTGTCTCCCGGAGAGAGACAAACGTTGTCTCCCGGAGGGAGACAAATGATGTCTCCCGGAGGGGGACAAATGTTGTCTCCCGGAGGGAGACGAAGGTTGTCTCCCGGTTGTCTCCCAAGGTTGTCTCCTGGAGGGAGAAAAATGTTGTCTCTCGGAGGGAGACAAATGTTGTCTCCCGGAGGGAGACAAATGATGTCTCCCGGAGGGAGACAAAGGTTGTCTCCCAGAGGGAGACAAATGTTGTCTCCCGGAGGGAGACAAATGATGTCTCCCGGAGGGAGACAAAGGTTGTCTCCCGGAGAGAGACAAAGGTTGTCTCCCGGAGGGAGACAAATGTTGTCTCCCGGAGGGAGACAAATGATGTCTCCCGGAGGGAGACAAAGGTTGTCTCCAAGAGGGAGAAAAAGGTTGTCGCCCAGAAGGAGACAGGTTGTCTCCCGGAGGGAGACAGTTTGTCTCCCAGAGGGAGACAAAGGTCGTCTCCTGGAGGGAGACAAATGTTGTCTCCCGGAGGGAGACAAATGATGTCTCTTGGAGGGAGACAAAGGTTGTCTCCCGGAGGGAGACAAAGGTTGTCTCCCGGAAGGAGACAAATGTTGTCTCCCGGAGGGAGACAAAGGTTGTCTCCCGGAGGGAGACAAATGTTGTCTCTCGGAAGGAGACAAATGTTGTCTCCCGGAGGGAGACAAATGTCGTCTCCCGGAGGGAGAGAAAGGTTGTTTCCCGGAGGGAGACAAAGCTTTTCTCCAGGAGGGAGACAGAGCTTTTCTCCAGGAGGGAGACAAAGGTTGTCTCCCGGAAGGAGACAAAGGTTGTCTCCCGGAGGGAGACAAATGTAGTCTTCCGGAAGGAGACAAATGATGTCTTCCGGAGGGAGACAAATGATGTCTCCCGGAGGGAGACAAATGATGTCTCCCGGAGGGAGACAAAGATTGTCTCCCGGAGGGAGACAAATGTTGTCTCCCGGAGGGAGACAAAAGATGTCTCCCGGGGGGAGACAAAGGTTGTCTCCAGGAGGGAGACAAAGGTTGTCTCCTGGAGGGAGACAAATGTTGTCTCCCAGAGGGAGACAAATGATGTCTCCCGGAGGGAGACAAAGATTGTTTCTTAAAGGGAGACAAAGGTTGGTCCCCAAAGGGAGACAAATGTTGTCTCCCGGAGGGAGACGAAGGTTTGTCTCCCGGAAGGAGACAGGTTGTCTCCCAGAGGGAGACAAAGGTTGTCTCCCGGAGGGAGACAAATGTTGTCTCCCGGAGGGAGACAAATGATGTCTCCGGAGGGAGACATAGGTCGTCTCCCGGAAGGAGACAAAGGTCGTCTCCCGGAGGGAGACAAATGTTGTCTCCCGGAGGGAGACAATTGTTGTCTCCCGGAGTGAGACAAAGGTTGTCTCCCAAAAGGAGACAAAGGTTTTCTCCCGGTGGGAGACAAATGTTTTCTCCCGGTGGGAGACAAATGTTGCCCCCGGAGGGAGACAAATGTTGTCTCCCGGAGGGAGACAAAGGTTGTCTCCCGGAGGGAGACAAAGGATGTCTCCCAGAGGGAGACAAATGTTGTGTCCCGGAGGGAGACAAATGTTGTCTCCCGGAGGGAGACAAAGGTTGTGTCCCGGAGGGAGGCAAAGGTTGTCTCCCGGAGCAAGACATATGTTGTCTGCCGGAGGGAGACAAATGTTGTCTCCCGGAGGGGGAGAAATGTTGTCTCCCGGAGGGAGACGAAGGTTGTCTCCCGGTTGTCTCCCAAGGTTGTCTCCCGTAGGGAGAAAAATGTTGTCTCCCGGAGGGAGACAAATGTTGTCTCCCGGAGGGAACCAAAGGTTGTCCCCGGAGGGAGAAAACGTTGTCTCCCGCAGGGAGACAAATGTTGTCTCCCGGAGGGAGACAGATGTTGTCTCCGGGAGGGAGACAAATGTTGTCTCCCGGAGGGAGACAGTTGTTATCTCCCGGAGGGAGACAAATGTTGTCTCCCGGAGGGAGACAAAGGTTGTCTCCCGGAGGGAGACAAATGTTGTCTCCCGGAGGGAGACAAAGGTCGTCTCTAGGAGGGAGACAAAGGTTGTCTCCCGAAGGGAGACAAAGGTTGTCTCCCGGAGGGAGACAAATGTTGTCTCCCGGGGAGAGACAAAGGTTGTCGCCCGGAGGGAGACAAATGTTGTCTCCCGGAGGGAGACAAAGGTTGTCTCCTGGAGGGAGACAAAGGTTGTCTCCCGGTGGGAGACAAATGATGTCTTCCGGGGGGAGACAAAGGTTGTCTCCAGGAGGGAGACAAAGGTTGTCGCCCGGAAATAGACAGGTTGTCTCCCGGAGGGAGACAAATGTTCTCTCCCGGAGGGAGACAAATGTCGTCTCCCGGAGGGAGACAAGGGTTGTCTCCGGGAGGGAGGCAAAGGCTTTCTCCAGGAGGGAGACAAAGGTTGTCTCCCGGAGGGAGACAAAGGTTGTGTCCCGGAGGGAGGCAAAGGTTGTCTCCCGGAGGGAAACAAATGATGTCTCCCGGAGGGAGACAAAGGTTGTCTCCCAAAGGGAGACAAATGTTGTCTCCCGGAGGGAGACGAAGGTTGCCTCCCGGAGGGAGACGAAGGTTGTCTCATTGTTGTCTCCCAAGGTTGTCTCCAGGAGGGAGACAAATGTTGTCTTCCGGAGGGAGACAAATGATGTCTCCCGGAGGGAGACAAATGTTGTCTCCTGGAGGGAGACAAATGATGTCTCCAGGAGGGAGACAAAGGTTGTCTCCCGGTGGAAGACAAATGTTGTCTTCCGGAGGGAGACAAAGGTTGTATCCCGGAGGGAAGCAAAGGTTGTCTCCCAGAGGGAGACAAGTGTTGTCTTCCGGAGGGAGACAAAGGTTGTCTCCCGGAGGGAGACAAATGTTGTCTCCCGGAGAGAGACAAATGATGTCTCCCGGAGGGAGACAAATGTTGTCTCCCGGAGGGAGACAAATGATGTCTCCCGGAGGGAGACAAAGGTTGTTTCCCGGAGGGAGACAAAGGTTGTCTCCCGGAGGGAGACAAATGTTGTCTCCCGGAGGGAGACAAATGATGTCTCCGGAGGGAGACATAGGTCGTCTCCCGGAAGGAGACAAAGGTCGTCTCCCGGAGGGAGACAAATGTTGTCTCCCGGAGGGAGACAATTGTTGTCTCCCGGAGTGAGACAAAGGTTGTCTCCCAAAAGGAGACAAAGGTTTTCTCCCGGTGGGAGACAAATGTTTTCTCCCGGTGGGAGGCAAATGTTGCCCCCGGAGGGAGACAAATGTTGTCTCCCGGAGGGAGACAAAGGTTGTCTCCCGGAGGGAGACAAAGGTCGTCTCCCGGGGGGAGACAAAGGATGTCTCCCAGAGGGAGACAAATGTTGTGTCCCGGAGGGAGACAAATGTTGTCTCCCGGAGGGAGACAAAGGTTGTGTCCCGGAGGGAGGCAAAGGTTGTCTCCCGGAGCAAGACATATGTTGTCTGCCGGAGGGAGACAAATGTTGTCTCCCGGAGGGGGAGAAATGTTGTCTCCCGGAGGGAGACGAAGGTTGTCTCCCGGTTGTCTCCCAAGGTTGTCTCCCGTAGGGAGAAAAATGTTGTCTCCCGGAGGGAGACAAATGTTGTCTCCCGGAGGGAACCAAAGGTTGTCCCCGGAGGGAGAAAACGTTGTCTCCCGGAGGGAGACAAATGTTGTCTCCCGGAGGGAGACAGATGTTGTCTCCGGGAGGGAGACAAATGTTGTCTCCCGGAGGGAGACAGATGTTATCTCCCGGAGGGAGACAAATGTTGTCTCCCGGAGGGAGACAAAGGTTGTCTCCCGGAGGGAGACAAATTTTGTCTCCCGGAGGGAGACAAAGGTCGTCCCTAGGAGGGAGACAAAGGTTGTCTCCCGGAGGGAGACAAAGGTTGTCTCCCGGAGGGAGACAAATGTTGTCTCCCGGGGAGAGACAAAGGTTGTCGCCCGGAGGGAGACAAATAATGTCTCCCGGAGGGAGACAAAGGTTGTCTCCTGGAGGGAGACAAAGGTTGTCTCCCGGTGGGAGACAAATGATGTCTTCCGGGGGGAGACAAAGGTTGTCTCCAGGAGGGAGACAAAGGTTGTCGCCCGGAAATAGACAGGTTGTCTCCCGGAGGGAGACAAATGTTCTCTCCCGGAGGGAGACAAATGTCGTCTCCCAGAGGGAGACAAAGGTTGTCTCCGGGAGGGAGACAAAGGCTTTCTCCAGGAGGGAGACAAAGGTTGTCTCCCGGAGGGAGACAAAGGTTGTGTCCCGGAGGGAGCCAAAGGTTGTCTCCCGGAGGGAAACAAATGATGTCTCCCGGAGGGAGACAAAGGTTGTCTCCCAAAGGGAGACAAATGTTGTCTCCCGGAGGGAGACGAAGGTTGCCTCCCGGAGGGAGACGAAGGTTGTCTCATTGTTGTCTCCCAAGGTTGTCTCCAGGAGGGAGACAAATGTTGTCTTCCGGAGGGAGACAAATGATGTCTCCCGGAGGGAGACAAATGTTGTCTCCTGGAGGGAGACAAATGATGTCTCCAGGAGGGAGACAAAGGTTGTCTCCCGGTGGAAGACAAATGTTGTCTTCCGGAGGGAGACAAAGGTTGTATCCCGGAGGGAAGCAAAGGCTGTCTCCCAGAGGGAGACAAGTGTTGTCTTCCGGAGGGAGACAAAGGTTGTCTCCCGGAGGGAGACAAATGTTGTCTCCCGGAGAGAGACAAATGATGTCTCCCGGAGGGAGACAAATGTTGTCTCCCGGAGGGAGACAAATGATGTCTCCCGGAGGGAGACAAAGGTTGTTTCCCGGAGGGAGACAAAGGTTGTCTCCCAAAGGGAGACAATTGTTGTCTCCCGGAGGGAGACGAAGGTTGCCTCCCGGAGGGAGACGAAGGTTGCCTCCCGGTTGTCTACCAAGGTTGTCTCCCGGAGGGAGAAAATGTTGTCTCCCGGAGGGAGACAAAGGTTGTCTCCCGGAGGGAGACAAAAGTTGTCTCCCGGAGGGAGACAAATGTTGTCTTCCGGAGGGAGACAAATGATGTCTCCCTGAGGGAGACAAAAGTTGTCTCCCGGAGGGAGACTAATGATGTCTCCCGGAGGGAGACAAAGGTTATCTCCCGGAGGGAGCGAAATTATGTCTCCCGGAGGGAGACAAATTTTGTCCCCCGGAGGGAGACAAATGATGTCTCCCGGAGGGAGACAAAGGTTGTTTCCCGGAGGGAGACAAAGGTTGTCTCCCAAAGGTGGACAAAAGTTGTCTCCCGGAGGGAGACGAAGGTTGCCTCCCGGAGGGAAACGAAGGCTGTCTCCCGGTTGTCTCCCATGGTTTTCTCCCGGAGGGAGACAAATGTTGTCTCCCGGAGGGAGACAAAGGTTGTCTCCCGGAGGGAGACAAAGGTCGTCTCCCGGAGGGAGACAAAGGTTGTCTCCCAGAGGGAGAAAAATGTTGTCTCCCGGAGGGAGACAAAGGTTGTGTCCCGGAGGGAGGCAAAGGTTGTCTCCCGGAGGGAGACAAATGTTGTCTCCCGGAGGGAGACAAATGTTGTCTCCCGGAGGGAGACAAAGGTTGTCTCCCGGAGGGAGACAAAGGTTGTCTCCCGGTGGGAGACAAATGTTGTCTCCCGGACGGAGACAAATGTTGTCTCCCGGAGGGAGACAAAGGTTGTGTCCCGGAGGGAGACAAAGGTTGTCTCCCAGAGGGAGAAAAATGTTGTCTCCCGGAGGGAGACAAAGGTTGTGTCCCGGAGGGAGGCAAAGGTTGTCTCCCGGACTTAGACAAATGTTGTCTACTGGAGGGAGACAAAGGTCGTCTCCCGGAGGGAGATAAAGGTTGTCTCCCGGTGGGAGACAAATATTGTCTCCCGGTGGGAGACAAATGTTGTCTCCCGGAGGGAGACAAATGTTGTCTCCCGGAGGGAGACAAAGGTTGTCTCCCGGAGGGTGACAAAGGTTGTCGCCTAGAGGGAGACAAAGGTTGTCTCCCGTAAGGAGACAGGTTGTCTCCCGGAGGGAGACAAATGTTGTCTCCCGGAGGGAGACAAAGGTTGTCTCCCGGAGGGAGACAAAGGTCGTCTCCCGGAGGGAGACAAAGGTTGTCTCCCAGAGGGAGACATATGTTGTGTCCCGGAGGGAGACAAATGTTGTCTCCCGGAGGGAGACAAAGGTTGTGTCCCGGAGGGAGGCAAAGGTTGTCTCCCGGAGGAAGACATATGTTGTCTGCCGGAGGGAGACAAATGTTGTCTCCCGGAGGGGGACAAATGTTGTCTCCCGGAGGGAGACGAAGGTTGTCTCCCGGTTGTCTCCCAAGGTTGTCTCCCGTAGGGAGAAAAATGTTGTCTCCCGGAGGGAGACAAATGTTGTCTCCCGGAGGGAACCAAAGGTTGTCCCCGGAGGGAGAAAACGTTGTCTCCCGGAGGGAGACAAATGTTGTCTCCCGGAGGGAGACAGATGTTGTCTCCCGGAGGGAGACAAATGTTGTCTCCCGGAGGAAGACAAATGTTGTCTTCCGGAGGGAGACAAAGGTTGTATCCCGGAGGGAGGCAAAGGTTGTCTCCCGGAGGGAGACAAGTGTTGTCTCCCGGAGGGAGACAAAGGTTGTCTCCCGGAGGAAGACAAATGTTGTCTCCCGGAGGGAGACAAAGGTTGTCTCCCGGAGGGAGACAAAGGTTGTCTCACGGAAGGAGACAAAGGTTGTCTCCCTGTGGGAGACAAATGTTGTCTCCCGGAGGGAGACAAATGTTGTCTCCCGGAGGGAGACAAAAGTTGTCTCCCGGAGGGAGACAAAGGTTGTCTCCCTGAGGGAGACAAATGTTGTCTCCAGGAGGGAGACAAATGTTGTCTCCCGGAGGGAGACAAAGGTTGTTTCCCGGAGGGAGACAAAGGTTGTCTCCCAAAGGTAGACAAATGTTGTCTCCCGGAGGGAGACGAAGGTTGCCTCCCGGAGGGAGACGAAGGTTGTCTCATGGTTGTCTCCCGGAGGGAGAAAAATGTTGTCTCCAAGAGGGAGACAAATGTTGTCTCCCGGAGGGAGACAAAGGTTGTTTCCCGGAGGGAGACAAAGGTTGTCTCAAGAAAGGAGACAAATGTTGTCTCCCGGAGGGAGACAAATGTTGCCTCCCGGAGGGAGACAAAGGTTGTCTCCCGGAGGGAGACAAATGTTGTCTCCCTCCGGGAGACAAATTTTGTCTGCCGGAGGGAGACAAAGGTCGTCTCCCGGAGGGAGACAAAGGTTGTCTCCCAGAGGGAGACAAATGTTGTGTCCTGGAGGGAGACAAAGGTTGTCTCTCGGAGGGAGACAAAGGTTGTCTCCCAGAGGGAGACAAATGTTGTCTCCTGGAGGGAGACAAAGGTTGTGTACCGGAGGGAGGCAAAGGTTGTCTCCCGGTGGGAGACAAATGTTGTCTCCCGGAGGGAGACAAGTGTTGTCTCCCGGAGGGAGACAAATGATGTCTCCCGGGGGGAGACAAAGGTTGTCTCCAGGAGGGAGAGAAAGGTTGTCTCCAGGAGGGAGACAAAGGTTGTCTCCCGGAGGGAGACAAGTGTTGTCTCCCGGAGGGAGACAAAGGTCGTCTCCCGGAGGGAGACAAAGGTTGTCTCCCAGAGGGAGACAAATGTTGTGTCCTGGAGGGAGACAAAGGTTGTCTCTCGGAGGGAGACAAAGGTTGTCTCCCGGAGGGAGACAAATGTTGTCTCCCGGAGGGAGACAGATGTTGTCTCCAGGACGGAGACAAATGTTGTCTTCCGGAGGGAGACAAAGGTTGTCTCAAGAAGGGAGACAAATGTTGTCTCCCGGTGGGAGACAAATGTTGTCTCCCGGGGGGAGACAAAGGTTGTCTCTAGGAGGGAGAGAAAGGTTGTCTCCAGGAGGGAAACAAAGGTTGTCTCCCGGAGGGAGACAAATGTTGTCTCCCGGAGGGAGCCAAATGATGTCTCCCGGAGGGAAACAAAGGTTGTCTCCAGGAGGGAGAGAAAGGTTGTCTCCAGGAGGGAGACAAGTGTTGTCTCCCGGAGGGAGACAAATGTTGTCTCCCGGAGGGAGACAAAGGTTGTGTCTTGGAGGGAGGCAAAGGTTTACTCCCGGAGGGAGACAAATGTTGTCTCCCGGAGGGAGACAAAGGTTGTCTCCCGGTGGGAGACAAATGTTGTCTCCCGGAGGGAGACAAATGATGTCTCCCGGGGGGAGACAAAGGTTGTCTCCAGGAGGGAGAGAAAGGTTGTCTCCAGGAGGGAGACAAAGGTTGTCTCCCGGAGGGGGACAAATGTTGTCTCCCGGAGGGAGACGAAGGTTGTCTCCCGGTTGTCTCCCAAGGTTGTCTCCTGGAGGGAGAAAAATGGTGTCTCCCGGAGGGAGACAAATGTTGTCTCCCGGAGGGAGACAAATGTTGTCTCCCGGAGGGAGACAAATGATGTCTCCCGGAGGGAGACAAAGGTTGTCTCCCGGAGAGAGACAAAGGTTGTCTCCCGGAGGGAGACAAATGTTGTCTCCCGGAGGGAGACAAAGGTTGTGTCCCGGAGGGGGGCAAAGGTTGTCTCCCGGAGGAAGACATATGTTGTCTCCCGGAGGGAGATAAAGGTTGTCTCCCGGAGGTAGACAAAGGTTGTCTCGCGGAGGGAGACAAAGGTTGTCTCCCGGAGGGAGACAAATGTTGTCTCCCGGAGGAAGACAAAGGTTGTCTCCCAGAGGGAGACAAATCATGTCTCCCGGAGGGAGACAAAGGTTGTCTCCCGGAGGGAGACGAAGGTTGTCTCCCGGTTGTCTCCCAAGGTTGTCTCCTGGAGGGAGAAAAATGTTGTCTCTCGGAGGGAGACAAATGTTGTCTCCCGGAGGGAGACAAAGGTTGTCTCCCAGAGGGAGACAAAGGTTGTCTCCCGGAGGGAGACAAATGTTGTCTCCCGGAGGGAGATAGATGTTGTCTCCCGGAGGGAGACAAATGTTGTCTCCCGGAGGGAGACAAAGGTTGTCTCCTGGAGGGAGACAAAGGTCGTCTCCCGGAGGGAGACAAATGTTGTCTCCCGGAGGGAGACAAATGATGTCTCCCGGAGGGAGACAAAGGTTGTCTCCCGGAGGGAGACAAATGTTGTCTCCCGGAGGGAGACAAATGTTGTCTCCCGGAGGGAGACAAATGTTGTCTCCCGGAGGGAGACAAAGGTTGTGTCCCGGAGGGAGGCAAAGGTTGTCTCCCGTATGAAGACATATGTTGTCTCCCGGAGGGAGATAAAGGTTGTCTCTTGGAGGGAGACAAAGGTTGTCTCCCGGAGGGAGACAAAGGTTGTCTCCCGGAGGGAGACAAATGTTGTCTCCCGGAGGGGGACAAATGTTGTCTCCTGGAGGGAGACGAAGGTTGTCTCCCGGTTGTCTCCCAAGGTTGTCTCTTGGAGGGAGAAAAATGTTGTCTCCCGGAGGGAGACAAATGTTGTCTCCCGGAGGGAGACAAAGGTTGTCTCCCAGAGGGAGACAAAATTTGTCTCCCGGAGGGAGACAAATGTTGTCTCCCGGAAGGAGACAGATGTTGTCTCCCGGAGGGAGACAAATGTTGTCTCCCGGAGGGAGACAAATGTTGTCTCCCGCAGGGAGACAAAGGTTGTCTCCCGGTGGGAGACAAATGTTGTCTCCCGGAGGGAGACAAATGATGTCTCCCGGGGGAGACAAAGGTTGTCTCCAGGAGGGAGAGAAAGGTTGTCTCCAGGAGGGAGACATAGGTTGTCGCCCAGAAGGAGACAGGGTGTCTCCCGGAGGGAGACAGTTTGTCTCCCAGAGGGAGACAAATGATGTCTCCCGGAGGGAGACAAAGGTTGTCTCCCAGAGGGAGACAAATGTTGTCTCCCGGAGGGAGACAAATGATGTCTCCCGGAGGGAGACAAAGGTTGTCTCCCGGAGAGAGACAAAGGTTGTCTCCCGGAGGGAGACAAATGTTGTCTCCCGGAGGGAGACAAATGATGTCTCCCGGAGGGAGACAAAGGTTGTCTCCAAGAGGGAGAAAAAGGTTGTCGCCCAGAAGGAGACAGGTTGTCTCCCGGAGGGAGACAGTTTGTCTCCCAGAGGGAGACAAAGGTCGTCTCCTGGAGGGAGACAAATGTTGTCTCCCGGGGGGAGACAAATGATGTCTCTTGGAGGGAGACAAAGGTTGTCTCCCGGAGGGAGACAAAGGTTGTCTCCCGGAAGGAGACAAATGTTGTCTCCCGGAGGGAGACAAAGGTTGTCTCCCGGAGGGAGACAAAGGCTGTCTCCCAGAGGGAGACAAAGGTTGTCGCCCAGAAGAAGACAGGGTGTCTCCCGGAGGGAGACAGTTTGTCTCCCAGAGGGAGACAAATGATGTCTCCCTGAGGGAGACAAAGGTTGTGTCCCGGAGGGAGGCAAAGGTTGTCTCCCGGAGGAAGACATATGTTGTCTCCCGGAGGGAGACAAAGGTTGTCTCCCGGAGGGAGACAAAGGTTGTCGCCCAGAAGGAGACAGGTTGTCTCCCGGAGGGAGACAGTTTGTCTCCCAGAGGGAGACAAAGGTCGTCTCCCGGAGGGAGACAAATGTTGTCTCCCGGAGGGAGACAAATGATGTCTCCCGGAAGGAGACAAAGGTTGTCTCCCGGAGGGAGACAAAGGTTGTCTCCCGGAGGGAGACAAATGTTGACTCCCGGAGGGAGACAAATGTTGTCTCCCGGAGGGAGATAAAGGTTGTCTCCCGGAGGTAGACAAAGGTTGTCTCGCGGAGGGAGACAAATGTTGTCTCCCGGAGGGAGACAAATGTTGTCCCCCGGAGGGAGACAATTATTGTCTCCTGGAGGGAGACAAAGGTTGTCTCCCGGAGGGAGACAAAGGTTGTCGCCCAGAAGGAGACAGGTTGTCTCCCGGAGGGAGACAGTTTGTCTCCCAGAGGGAGACAAAGGTCGTCTCCCGGAGGGAGACAAAGGTTGTCTCCCGGAGAGAGACAAAGGTTGTCTCCCGGAGGGAGACAAATGTTGTCTCCCGGAGGGAGACAAAGGTTGTGTCCCGGAGGGGGGCAAAGGTTGTCTCCCGGAGGAAGACATATGTTGTCTCCCGGAGGGAGATAAAGGTTGTCGCCCAGAAGGAGACAGGTTGTCTCCCGGAGGGAGACAGTTTGTCTCCCAGAGGGAGACAAAGGTCGTCTCCCGGAGGGAGACAAAGGTTGTCTCCCGGAGAGAGACAAAGGTTGTCTCCCGGAGGGAGACAAATGTTGTCTCCCGGAGGGAGACAAAGGTTGTGTCCCGGAGGGGGGCAAAGGTTGTCTCCCGGAGGAAGACATATGTTGTCTCCCGGAGGGAGATAAAGGTTGTCTCCCGGAGGTAGACAAAGGTTGTCTCGCGGAGGGAGACAAATGTTGTCTCCCGGAGGGAGACAAATGTTGTCCCCCGGAGGGAGACAATTATTGTCTCCTGGAGGGAGACAAAGGTTGTGTACCGGAGGGAGGCAAAGGTTGTCTCCCGGTGGGAGACAAATGTTGTCTCCCGGAGGGAGACAAGTGTTGTCTCCAGGAGGGAGACAAATGATGTCTCCCGGGGGGAGACAAAGGTTGTCTCCAGGAGGGAGAGAAAGGTTGTCTCCAGGAGGGAGACAAAGGTTGTCTCCCGGAGGGAGACAAGTGTTGTCTCCCGGAGGGAGACAAAGGTCGTCTCCCGGAGGGAGACAAAGGTTGTCTCCCAGAGGGAGACAAATGTTGTGTCCTGGAGGGAGACAAAGGTTGTCTCTCGGAGGGAGACAAAGGTTGTCTCCCGGAGGGAGACAAATGTTGTCTCCCGGAGGGAGACAGATGTTGTCTCCAGGACGGAGACAAATGTTGTCTTCCGGAGGGAGACAAAGGTTGTCTCAAGAAGGGAGACAAATGTTGTCTCCCGGTGGGAGACAAATGTTGTCTCCCGGGGGGAGACAAAGGTTGTCTCTAGGAGGGAGAGAAAGGTTGTCTCCAGGAGGGAAACAAAGGTTGTCTCCCGGAGGGAGACAAATGTTGTCTCCCGGAGGGAGCCAAATGATGTCTCCCGGAGGGAAACAAAGGTTGTCTCCAGGAGGGAGAGAAAGGTTGTCTCCAGGAGGGAGACAAGTGTTGTCTCCCGGAGGGAGACAAATGTTGTCTCCCGGAGGGAGACAAAGGTTGTGTCTTGGAGGGAGGCAAAGGTTTACTCCCGGAGGGAGACAAATGTTGTCTCCCGGAGGGAGACAAAGGTTGTCTCCCGGTGGGAGACAAATGTTGTCTCCCGGAGGGAGACAAATGATGTCTCCCGGGGGGAGACAAAGGTTGTCTCCAGGAGGGAGAGAAAGGTTGTCTCCAGGAGGGAGACAAAGGTTGTCTCCCGGAGGAGGACAAATGTTGTCTCCCGGAGGGAGACGAAGGTTGTCTCCCGGTTGTCTCCCAAGGTTGTCTCCTGGAGGGAGAAAAATGGTGTCTCCCGGAGGGAGACAAATGTTGTCTCCCGGAGGGAGACAAATGTTGTCTCCCGGAGGGAGACAAATGATGTCTCCCGGAGGGAGACAAAGGTTGTCTCCCGGAGAGAGACAAAGGTTGTCTCCCGGAGGGAGACAAATGTTGTCTCCCGGAGGGAGACAAAGGTTGTGTCCCGGAGGGGGGCAAAGGTTGTCTCCCGGAGGAAGACATATGTTGTCTCCCGGAGGGAGATAAAGGTTGTCTCCCGGAGGTAGACAAAGGTTGTCTCGCGGAGGGAGACAAAGGTTGTCTCCCGGAGGGAGACAAATGTTGTCTCCCGGAGGAAGACAAAGGTTGTCTCCCAGAGGGAGACAAATGATGTCTCCCGGAGGGAGACAAAGGTTGTCTCCCGGAGGGAGACAAAGGTTGTCTCCCGGAGGGAGACAAATGTTGTCTCCCGGAGGGAGATAAATGTTGTGTCCCGGAGGGAGGCAAAGGTTGTCTCCCGGAGGAAGACATATGTTGTCTCCCGGAGGGAGATAAAGGTTGTCTCCCGGAGGGAGACAAAGGTTGCCTCCCGGAGGGAGACAAAGGTTGTCTCCCGGAGGGAGACAAAGGTTGTCTCCCGGAGGGAGACAAAGGTTGTCTCCCAGAGGGAGACAAATGTTGTCTCCCGGAGGGAGACAAATGATGTCTCCCGGAGGGAGACAAAGGTTGTCTCCCGGAGAGAGACAAACGTTGTCTCCCGGAGGGAGACAAATGATGTCTCCCGGAGGGGGACAAATGTTGTCTCCCGGAGGGAGACGAAGGTTGTCTCCCGGTTGTCTCCCAAGGTTGTCTCCTGGAGGGAGAAAAATGTTGTCTCTCGGAGGGAGACAAATGTTGTCTCCCGGAGGGAGACAAAGGTTGTCTCCCAGAGGGAGACAAAGGTTGTCTCCCGGAGGGAGACAAATGTTGTCTCCCGGAGGGAGATAGATGTTGTCTCCCGGAGGGAGACAAATGTTGTCTCCCGGAGGGAGACAAAGGTTGTCTCCTGGAGGGAGACAAAGGTCGTCTCCCGGAGGGAGACAAATGTTGTCTCCCGGAGGGAGACAAATGATGTCTCCCGGAGGGAGACAAAGGTTGTCTCCCGGAGGGAGACAAATGTTGTCTCCCGGAGGGAGACATATGTTGTCTCCCGGAGGGAGACAAATGTTGTCTCCCGGAGGGAGACAAAGGTTGTGTCCCGGAGGGAGGCAAAGGTTGTCTCCCGTATGAAGACATATGTTGTCTCCCGGAGGGAGATAAAGGTTGTCTCCCGGAGGGAGACAAAGGTTGTCTCCTGGAGGGAGACAAAGGTCGTCTCCCGGAGGGAGACAAATGTTGTCTCCCGGAGGGAGACAAATGATGTCTCCCGGAGGGAGACAAAGGTTGTCTCCCGGAGGGAGACAAATGTTGTCTCCCGGAGGGAGACAAAGGTTGTCTCCCGGAGGGAGACAAAGGTTGTCTCCCAGAGGGAGACAAATGTTGTCTCCCAGAGGGAGACAAATGATGTCTCCCGGAGGGAGACAAAGGTTGTCTCCCGGAGAGAGACAAACGTTGTCTCCCGGAGGGAGACAAATGATGTCTCCCGGAGGGGGACAAATGTTGTCTCCCGGAGGGAGACGAAGGTTGTCTCCCGGTTGTCTCCCAAGGTTGTCTCCTGGAGGGAGAAAAATGTTGTCTCTCGGAGGGAGACAAATGTTGTCTCCCGGAGGGAGACAAAGGTTGTCTCCCAGAGGGAGACAAAGGTTGTCTCCCGGAGGGAGACAAATGTTGTCTCCCGGAGGGAGATAGATGTTGTCTCCCGGAGGGAGACAAATGTTGTCTCCCGGAGGGAGACAAAGGTTGTCTCCTGGAGGGAGACAAAGGTCGTCTCCCGGAGGGAGACAAATGTTGTCTCCCGGAGGGAGACAAATGATGTCTCCCGGAGGGAGACAAAGGTTGTCTCCCGGAGGGAGACAAATGTTGTCTCCCGGAGGGAGACATATGTTGTCTCCCGGAGGGAGACAAATGTTGTCTCCCGGAGGGAGACAAAGGTTGTGTCCCGGAGGGAGGCAAAGGTTGTCTCCCGTATGAAGACATATGTTGTCTCCCGGAGGGAGATAAAGGTTGTCTCTTGGAGGGAGACAAAGGTTGTCTCCCGGAGGGAGACAAAGGTTGTCTCCCGGAGGGAGACAAATGTTGTCTCCCGGAGGGGGACAAATGTTGTCTCCTGGAGGGAGACGAAGGTTGTCTCCCGGTTGTCTCCCAAGGTTGTCTCTTGGAGGGAGAAAAATGTTGTCTCCCGGAGGGAGACAAATGTTGTCTCCCGGAGGGAGACAAAGGTTGTCTCCCAGAGGGAGACAAAAGTTGTCTCCCGGAGGGAGACAAATGTTGTCTCCCGGAAGGAGACAGATGTTGTCTCCCGGAGGGAGACAAATGTTGTCTCCCGGAGGGAGACAAATGTTGTCTCCCGGAGGGAGACAAAGGTTGTCTCCCGGTGGGAGACAAATGTTGTCTCCCGGAGGGAGACAAATGATGTCTCCCGGGGGAGACAAAGGTTGTCTCCAGGAGGGAGAGAAAGGTTGTCTCCAGGAGGGAGACATAGGTTGTCGCCCAGAAGGAGACAGGGTGTCTCCCGGAGGGAGACAGTTTGTCTCCCAGAGGGAGACAAATGATGTCTCCCGGAGGGAGACAAAGGTTGTCTCCCAGAGGGAGACAAATGTTGTCTCCCGGAGGGAGACAAATGATGTCTCCCGGAGGGAGACAAAGGTTGTCTCCCGGAGAGAGACAAAGGTTTTCTCCCGGAGGGAGACAAATGTTGTCTCCCGGAGGGAGACAAATGATGTCTCCCGGAGGGAGACAAAGGTTGTCTCCAAGAGGGAGAAAAAGGTTGTCGCCCAGAAGGAGACAGGTTGTCTCCCGGAGGGAGACAGTTTGTCTCCCAGAGGGAGACAAAGGTCGTCTCCTGGAGGGAGACAAATGTTGTCTCCCGGAGGGAGACAAATGATGTCTCTTGGAGGGAGACAAAGGTTGTCTCCCGGAGGGAGACAAAGGTTGTCTCCCGGAAGGAGACAAATGTTGTCTCCCGGAGGGAGACAAAGGTTGTCTCCCGGAGGGAGACAAAGGCTGTCTCCCAGAGGGAGACAAAGGTTGTCGCCCAGAAGAAGACAGGGTGTCTCCCGGAGGGAGACAGTTTGTCTCCCAGAGGGAGACAAATGATGTCTCCCGGAGGGAGACAAAGGTTGTGTCCCGGAGGGAGGCAAAGGTTGTCTCCCGGAGGAAGACATATGTTGTCTCCCGGAGGGAGACAAAGGTTGTCTCCCGGAGGGAGACAAAGGTTGTCGCCCAGAAGGAGACAGGTTGTCTCCCGGAGGGAGACAGTTTGTCTCCCAGAGGGAGACAAAGGTCGTCTCCCGGAGGGAGACAAATGTTGTCTCCCGGAGGGAGACAAATGATGTCTCCCGGAAGGAGACAAAGGTTGTCTCCCGGAGGGAGACAAAGGTTGTCTCCCGGAGGGAGACAAATGTTGACTCCCGGAGGGAGACAAATGATGTCTCCCGGAGGGAGACAAAGGTTGTCTCCCGGAGGGAGACAAATGTTGTCTCCCGGAGGGAGACAAATGTTGTCTCCCGGAGGGAGACAAATGTTGTCTCTCGGAGGGAGACAAATGATGTCTCCCAGAGGGAGACAAAGGTTGTCTCCCGGAGGGAGAAAAAGGTTGTCGCCCAGAAGGAGACAGGTTGTCTCCCGGAGGGAGACAGTTTGTCTCCCAGAGGGAGACAAAGGTCGTCTCCTGGAGGGAGACAAATGTTGTCTCCCGGAGGGAGACAAATGATGTCTCCCGGAGGGAGACAAAGGTTGTCTACCGGAGGGAGACAAAGGTTGTCTCCCGGAGGGAGACAAATGTTGTCTCCCGGAGGGAGAAAAAGGTTGTCTCCCGGAGGGAGACAAAGGGTGTCTCCCAGAGGGAGACAAAGGTTGTCGCCCAGAAGGAGACAGGTTGTCTCCCGGAGGGAGACAGTTTGTCTCCCAGAGGGAGACAAATGATGTCTCCCGGAGGGAGACAAAGGTTGTCTCCCGGAGTGAGACAAAGGTTGTCTCCCGGAGGGAGACAAAGGTTGTCTCCCGGAGGAAGACATATGTTGTCTCCCGGAAGGAGATAAAGGTTGTCTCCTGGAGGGAGACAAAGGTTGTCTCCCGGAGGGAGACAAATGATTTCTCCCGGAGTGAGACAAAGGTTGTCTCCCGGAGGGAGACAAAGGTTGTCTCCCGGATTGAGATAAAGGTTGTCTCCCGGAGGGAGACAAAGGTTGTCTCCCGGAGGGAGACAAAGGTTGTCTCCCGGAGGGAGACAAATGTTGTCTCCCGGAGGGGGACAAATGTTGTCTCCCGGAGGGAGACAAAGGTTGTCTCCCAGAGGGAGACAAAGGTTGTCTCCCGGAGGGAGACAAATGTTGTCTCCCGGAGGGAGACAGATGTTGTCTCCCGGTGGGAGACAAATGTTGTCTCCCGGAGGGAGACAAATGATGTCTCCCGGGGGGAGACAAAGGTTGTCTCCTGGAGGGAGAGAAAGGTTGTCTCCAGGAGGGAGACAAAGGTTGTCGCCCAGAAGGAGACAGGTTGTCTCCCGGAGGGAGACAAAGGTTGTCTCCCGGAGAGAGACAAAGGTTGTCTCCCGGAGGGAGACAAATGTTGTCTCCCGGAGGGAGACAAATGTTGTCTCCCGGAGGGAGACAAATGTTGTCTCTCGGAGGGAGACAAATGATGTCTCCCAGAGGGAGACAAAGGTTGTCTCCCGGAGGGAGAAAAAGGTTGTCGCCCAGAAGGAGACAGGTTGTCTACCGGAGGGAGACAGTTTGTCTCCCAGAGGGAGACAAAGGTCGTCTCCTGGAGGGAGACAAATGTTGTCTCCCGGAGGGAGACAAATGATGTCTCCCGGAGGGAGACAAAGGTTGTCTACCGGAGGGAGACAAAGGTTGTCTCCCGGAGGGAGACAAATGTTGTCTCCCGGAGGGAGAAAAAGGTTGTCTCCCGGAGGGAGACAAAGGGTGTCTCCCAGAGGGAGACAAAGGTTGTCGCCCAGAAGGAGACAGGTTGTCTCCCGGAGGGAGACAGTTTGTCTCCCAGAGGGAGACAAATGATGTCTCCCGGAGGGAGACAAAGGTTGTCTCCCGGAGGGAGGCAAAGGTTGTCTCCCGGAGGAAGACATATGTTGTCTCCCGGAGGGAGACAAAGGTTGTCTCCCGGAGGGAGACACAGGTTGTCTCCCGGAGGAAGACATATGTTGTTTCCCGGATTGAGATAAAGGTTGTCTCCCGGAGGGAGACAAAGGTTGTCTCCCGGAGGGAGACAAAGGTTGTCTCCCGGAGGGAGACAAATGTTGTCTCCCGGAGGGAGACAAATGTTGTCTCCCGGGGGGAGACAGATGTTGTCTCCCGGTGGGAGACAAATGTTGTCTCCCGGAGGGAGACAAATGATGTCTCCCGGGGGGAGACAAAGGTTGTCTCCAGGAGGGAGAGAAAGGTTGTCTCCAGGAGGGAGACAAAGGTTGTCGCCCGGAAGGAGACAGGTTGTCTCCCGGAGGGAGACAAAGGTTGTCTCCCGGAGGGAGACAAAGGTTGTCTCCCAGAGGGAGACAAATGTTGTCTCCAGGAGGGAGACAGTTTGTCTTCCAGAGGGAGACAAAGGTTGTCTCCCGGAGGGAGACAAATGTTGTCTCCCGGAGGGAGACAAAGGTTGTTTCCCGGTGGAAGACAAATGTTGTCTCCCGGAGGGAGACAAATGATGTCTCCCAGGGGGAGACAAAGGTTGTCTCCCGGAGGGAGACAGATGTTATCTCCCGGAGGGAGACAAATGTTGTCTCCCGGAGGGAGACAAAGGTTGTCTCCCGGAGGGAGACAAAGGTTGTCTCCCGGTGGAAGACAAATGTTGTCTCCCGGGTGGAGACAAATGTTGTCTCCGGGAGGAAGACAAAGGATGTCTCCCGCAGGGAGACAAAGGTTGTCTCCCGGAGGGAGACAAAGGTTTTCTCCCGGAGGGAGACAAAGGTTGTCTCCCGGAGGGAGACAAATGTTGTCTCCCGGAGGGAGACAAATGTTGTCTCCTGGAGGGAGACAAATGTTGTCTCCGGAAGGAAGACAAAGGATGTCTCCCGCAGGGAGACAAAGGTTGTCTCCCGGAGGGAGACAAAGGTTTTCTCCCGGAGGGAGACAAAGGTTGTCTCCCGGAGGGAGACAAATGTTGTCTCCCGGAGGGAGAAAAAGGTTGTCTCCCAGAGGGAGACAAAGGTTGTCTCCCGGAGGGAGACAAAGGTTGTCGCCCAGAAGGAGACAGGTTGTCTCCCGGAGGGAGACAGTTTGTCTCCCAGAGGGAGACAAAGGTCGTCTCCCGGAGGGAGACAAAGTTTGTCTCCCGGAGGGAGACAAAGGTTGTCTCCCAGAGGGAGACAAATGTTGTCTCCCGGAGGAAGACAAAGGTTGTGTCCTGGAGGGAGGCAAAGTTTGTCTCTCGGAGGAAGACATATCTTGTCTCCCGTAGGGAGATAAAGGTTGTCTCCCGGAGGGAGACAAAGGTTGTCTCCCGGGGGGAGACAAAGGTTGTCTCCCGGAGGGAGACAAATGTTGTCTCCCGGAGGGGGACAAATGTTGTCTCCCGGAGGGAGACGAAGGTTGTCTCCCGGGTGGAGACAAATGTTGTCTCCGGGAGGAAGACAAAGGATGTCTCCCGCAGGGAGACAAAGGTTGTCTCCCGGAGGGAGACAAAGGTTTTCTCCCGGAGGGAGACAAAGGTTGTCTCCCGGAGGGAGACAAATGTTGTCTCCCGGAGGGAGACAAATGTTGTCTCCTGGAGGGAGACAAATGTTGTCTCCGGAAGGAAGACAAAGGATGTCTCCCGCAGGGAGACAAAGGTTGTCTCCCGGAGGGAGACAAAGGTTTTCTCCCGGAGGGAGACAAAGGTTGTCTCCCGGAGGGAGACAAATGTTGTCTCCCGGAGGGAGAAAAAGGTTGTCTCCCAGAGGGAGACAAAGGTTGTCTCCCGGAGGGAGACAAAGGTTGTCGCCCAGAAGGAGACAGGTTGTCTCCCGGAGGGAGACAGTTTGTCTCCCAGAGGGAGACAAAGGTCGTCTCCCGGAGGGAGACAAAGTTTGTCTCCCGGAGGGAGACAAAGGTTGTCTCCCAGAGGGAGACAAATGTTGTCTCCCGGAGGAAGACAAAGGTTGTGTCCTGAAGGGAGGCAAAGTTTGTCTCTCGGAGGAAGACATATCTATTCTCCCGTAGGGAGATAAAGGTTGTCTCCCGGAGGGAGACAAAGGTTGTCTCCCAGAGGGAGACAAAGGTTGTCTCCCGGAGGGAGACAAATGTTGTCTCCCGGAGGGAGACAAAGGTTGTCTCCCGGAGGGAGACAAAGGTTGTCTCCCGGAGGGAGACAAATGTTGTCTCCCGGAGGGAGACAAAGGTTGTCTCCCAGTGGAAGACAAAGGTTGTCTCCCGGAGGGAGACAAGGGTCGTCTCCCGGAGGGAGACAAAGGTTGTCTCCCGGGGGGAGACAAAGGTTGTCTCCCAGAGGGAGACAAATGTTGTCTCCAGGAGGAAGACAAAGGATGTCTCCCGGAGGGAGACAAAAGTTGTCTCCCGGAGGGAGACAAAGGTTGTCTCCCGGAGGGAGACAAAGGTTGTCTCCCAGAGGGAGACAAATGTTGTCTCCCGGAGGGAGACAAAGGTTGTCTCCCGGAGGGAGACAAATGATGCCTCCCGGAGGGAGACAAAGGTTGTCTCCCAGAGGGAGACAAAGTTTGTCTCCCGGAGGGAGACAAATGTTGTCTCCCGGAGGGAGACGAAGGTTGTCTCCCGGTTGCCTCCCAAGGTTGTCTCCCGGAGGGAGAAAAATGTTGTCTCCCGGAGGGAGACAAATGTTGTCCCCCGGAGGGAGACAATTATTGTGTCCCGGAGGGAGACAAAGGTTGTCTCCCGTAGGGAGACAAATGATGTCTCCCGGAGGGAGACATAGGTCGTCTTCCGGAGGGAGACATAGGTCGTCTCCCGGTGGAAGACAAAGGTTGTCTCCCGGAGGGAGACAAGGGTCGTCTCCCGGAGAGAGACAAAGGTTGTCTCCCGGGGGGAGACAAAGGTTGTCTCCCAGAGGGAGACAAATGTTGTCTCCAGGAGGAAGACAAAGGATGTCTCCCGGAGGGAGACAAAAGTTGTCTCCCGGAGGGAGACAAAGGTTGTCTCCCGGAGGGAGACAAAGGTTGTCTCCCAGAGGGAGACAAATGTTGTCTCCCGGAGGGAGACAAAGGTTGTCTCCCGGAGGGAGACAAATGATGCCTCCCGGAGGGAGACAAAGGTTGTCTCCCAGAGGGAGACAAAGTTTGTCTCCCGGAGGGAGACAAATGTTGTCTCCCGGAGGGAGACGAAGGTTGTCTCCCGGTTGCCTCCCAAGGTTGTCTCCCGGAGGGAGAAAAATGTTGTCTCCCGGAGGGAGACAAATGTTGTCCCCCGGAGGGAGACAATTATTGTCTCCCGGAGGGAGACAAAGGTTGTCTCCCGTAGGGAGACAAATGGTGTTTCCCGGAGGGAGACATAGGTCGTCTTCCGGAGGGAGACATAGGTCGTCTCCCGGAGGGAGACAAAGGTTGTCTCCCGGAGGGAGACAAATGTTGTCTCCCGGAGGGAGACAAATGATGTCTCCCGGAGGGAGACATAGGTCGTCTTCCGGAGGGAGACATAGGTCGTCTCCAGGAGGGAGACAAAAGTTGTCTCCCGGAGGGAGACAAAAGTTGTCTCCCGGAGGGAGACAAAGGTTGTCTCCTGGAGGGAGACAAAGGTTGTCTCCCGGTGGGAGACAAATGTTGTCTCCCGGTGGGAGACAAATGTTGTCTCCCGGAGTGAGACAAATGATGTCTCCCGGGGGGAGACAAAGGTTGTCTCCCGGAGGGAGACAAAGGTCGTCTCCCGGAGGGAGACAAAGGTTGTCTCCCAGAGGGAGAAAAATGTTGTCTCCCGGAGGGAGACAAATGTTGTCTCCCGGAGAGAGACAAATGTTGTCTCCCGGAGGGAGACAAATGATGTCTCCCGGGGGGAGACAAAGGTTGTCTCCCGGAGAGAGACAAAGGTCGTCTCCCGGAGGGAGACAAAGGTTGTCTCCCGGAGGGAGACAAATGTTTTCTCCAGGAGGGAGACAAAGGTTGTCTCCCGGTGGGAGACGAAGGTTTTCTCCCGGTTGTCTCCCAAGGTTGTCTCCCGTAGGGAGACAAATGATGTCTCCCGGAGGGAGACATAGGTCGTCTTCCGGAGGGAGACATAGGTCGTCTCCCGGAGGGAGACAAAGGTTGTCTCCCGGAGGGAGACAAATGTTGTCTCCCAGAGGGAGACAACGGTTGTCTCCCGGAGGGAGACAAAAGTTGTCTCCCGGAGGGAAACAAAGGTTGTCTCACGGTGGGAGACAAATGTTGTCTCCCAGTGGGAGACAAATGTTGTCTCCCGGAGGGAGACAAATGGTGTCTCCCGGAGGGAGACAAATGTTGTCTCCCGGAGGGGACAAAGGTTGTCTCCCGGAGGGAGACAAAGGTTGTCTCCCGGAGGGAGACAAAGGTTGTCTCCAGGAGGGAGACAAAGGTTGTCTCCCGGACGGAGAAAAAGGTGGTCTCCCGGAAGGAAGACAGGTTGTCTCCCGGAGGTAGACAGTTTGTCTCCCAGAGGGAGACAAAGGTCGTCTCTCGGAGGGAGACAAATGTTGTCTCCCGGAGGGAGACGAAGGTTGTCACCCGGTTGTCTCCAACGGTTGTCTCCTGGAGGGAGAAAAATGTTGTCTCCCGTAGGGAGACGAAGGTTTTCTCCCGGCTGTCTCCCAAGGTTGTCTCTCGGAGGGAGAAAAATGTTGTCTCCCGGAGGGAGACAAATGTTGTCTCCCGGAGGGAGACAAAGGTTGTCTCCCGGATGGAGACAAAGGTTGTCTCCCGGAGGGAGAGAAATGTTGTCTCCCGGAGGGAGACAATTGTTGTCTCCTGGAGGGAGACAAAGGTTGTCTCCCGTAGGGAGACAAATGATGTCTCCCGGAGGGAGACATAGGTCTTCTCCCGAAGGGAGACATAGGTCGTCTCCCGGAGGGAGACAACGGTTGTCTCCGGGAGGGAGACAAATGTTGTCTCCCGGAGAGAGACAAAGGTTGTCTCCTGGAGGGAGACA
Organism: Aurelia sp. 4 Dawson et al 2005; assembly: GCA_964019985.1. Classification (NCBI taxonomy): domain Eukaryota; kingdom Metazoa; phylum Cnidaria; class Scyphozoa; order Semaeostomeae; family Ulmaridae; genus Aurelia; species Aurelia sp. 4 Dawson et al 2005. The sequence goes on from OZ026506.1 coordinate 8,211,715, forward strand.
AAGGTTGTCTCCCGGTGGGGGACAAAGGTTGTCTCCCGGTTGTCTCCCAAGGTTGTCTCCCAGAGGGAGAAAAATGTTGTCTCCCGGAGGGAGACATAGGTCGTCTCCCGGAGGGAGACAAAGGCTGTCTCCCGGAGGGAGACAAAGGTTGTCTCCCGTAAGGAGACAGGTTGTCTCTCGGAGGGAGACATAGGTCGTCTCCCGGAGGGAGACAAAGGTTGTCTCCCGTAGGGAGACAAATGTTGTCTCCCGGAGGGAGACAAAGGTTGTCTCCCGGAGGGAGACAAATGTTGTCTCCCGGAGGGAAACAACGGTTGTCTCCCGGATGGAGACAAATGTTGTCACCCGGAGGGAGACAAAGGTCGTCTCCCGGAGGGAGACAAAGGTTGTCTCCCAGAGGGAGACAAAAGTTGTCTCCCGGAGGGAGACAAAGGTTGTCTCCAGGAGGGAGACAAAGGTTGTCTCCCGGAAGGAGAAAAAGGTGGTCTCCCGGAAGGAGACAGGTTGTCTCCCGGAGGGAGACAGTTTGTTTCCCAGAGGGAGACAAAGGTCGTCTCCCGGAGGGAGACAAATGTTGTCTCCCGGAGGGAGACAAATGTTGTGTCCCGGAGGGAGACAAAGGTTGTCTCCCGTAAGGAGACAGGTTGTCTCCTGGAGGGAGACAAAGGTTGTCTCCCGGTGGGGGACGAAGGTTGTCTCCCGGTTGTCTCCCAAGGTTGTCTCCCGGAGGGAGACAAATGATGTCTCCCGGAGGGAGACATAGGTCGTCTCCCGGAGGGAGACAAAGGCTGTCTCCAGGAGGGAGACAAAGGTTGTCTCCCGTAAGGAGACAGGTTGTCTCTCGGAGGGAGACATAGGTCGTCTCCCGGAGGGAGACAAAGGTTGTCTCCCGTAGGGAGACAAAGGTCGTCTCCCGGAGGGAGACAAAGGTTGTCTCCCGTAGGGAGACAAATGTTGTCTCCCGGAGGGAGACAAAGGTTGTCTCCCGGAGGGAGACAAATGTTGTCTCCCGGAGGGAAACAACGGTTGTCTCCCGGATGGAGACTAGTGTTGTCACCCGGAAGGAGACAAAGGTTGTCTCCTGGAGGGAGACAAAGGTTTTCTCCCGGAGGGAGACAAATGATGTCTCCCGGAGGGAGATAAAGGTTGTCTCCCGGAGGGAGACAAAGTTTGTCACACGGAGGGAGACAAATGTTGTCTCCCGGAGGGAGACGAAGGTTGTCACCCGGTTGTCTCCCATGGTTGTCTCCTGGAGGGAGAATAATGTTGTCTCCCGTAGGGAGACGAAGGTTTTCTCCCTGTTGTCTCCCAAGGTTGTCTCTCGGAGGGAGATAAATCTTGTCTCCCGGAGGGAGAAAAAGGTTGTGTCCCGGAGGGAGGCAAAGGTTGTCTCCCGGAGGGGGACAAAGGTTGTCTCCCGGAGGGAGACAAAGGTTGTCGCCCAGAAGGAGACAGGTTGTCTCCCGGAGGGAGACAGTTTGTCTCCCAGAGGGAGACAAAGGTCGTCTACCGGAGGGAGACAAAGGTTGTCTCCCGGAGGGAGACAAATGTTGTCTCCCGGAGGGAGACAAATGATGTCTCCCGGAGGGAGACGAAGGTTGTCTCCCGGAGGGAGACAAATGTTGTCTCCCGGAGGGAGACAAATGATGTCTCCCGGAGGGAGACAAAGGTTGTCTCCCGGAGGGAGACAAATGATGTCTCCCGGAGGGAAACAAAGGTTGTCTCCCAGAGGGAGACAAAGGTCGTCTCCCGGAGGGAGACAAAGGTCGTCTCCCGGAGGGAGACAACGGTTTTGTCCCGGAGGGAGACAAATGTTGTCTCCCGGAGGGAGACAAAGGTTGTCTCCTGGAGGGAGACAAAGGTTGTCTCCCGGTGGGAGACGAAGGTTGTCTCCCGGTTGGTCTCCCAAGGTTGTCTCCCGGAGGGAGAAAAATGTTGTCTCCCGGAGGGAGACAAATTTTGTCTCCCGGAGGGAGACAAAGGTTGTCTTCCGGAGGGAGACAAAGGTTGTCTCCCGGGGGGAGACAAATGTTGTCTCCCGGAGGGAGACAAAGGTTTGCATTAGATTCCATGCAAAAGCTAATGGTTGAAATATATGAATGCTCCAACTTCGTTAGTCCTTCTATTTTGTCAGAGTTTTTCACAACGAAGGAAATCACGTATGACCTAAGAATAAAGAATCTACTCCAGGTACCAAAAGTTAAGACATCTTTATATGGACAAAGTTCCCTATCGTTCAGAGGTAGTATACTTTGGAACACTTTGTCAGACAGCATAAAATCCGCACAAAATACAAAACAGTTCAAAACAATGATCAAAAATTGGAAGGGAGAACAATGCCGATGCAACATTTGTAAATAGGATTTATGTTTAGATAGTTGGTTTTTATTAGTTTATATTGACTAGACACTTTACCAACTGTAAATAAATTAATTATTATTATTATTATTATTATTATAGGTCGTCTCCCGGAGGGAGACAAAGGTTGTCTCCCGTAGGGAGACAAATTTTGTCTCCAGGAGGGATACAAAGGTTGTCTCCCGGAGGGAGACAACGGTTGTCTCCCGGAGGGAGACAAAAGTTGTCTCCCGGTGGGAGACAAAGGTTGTCTCCCGGTGGGAGACAAAGGTTGTCTCCTGGAGGCAGACAAAGGTTGTCTCCCGGTGGGAGACAAATGTTGTCTCCCGGTGGGAGACAAATGTTGTCTCCCGGAGGGAGACAAATATTGTCTCCCGGAGGGAGACAAAGGTTGTCTCCCGGAGGGAGACAAAGGTTGTCTCCAGGAGGGAGACAAAGCTTGTCTCCCGGACGGAGAAAAAGGTGGTCTCCCGGAAGGAGACAGGTTGTCTCCCGGAGGGAGACAGTTTGTCTCCCAGGGGGAGACAAAGGTCGTCTCCCGAAGGAGACAAAGGTTGTCTCCCTGAGGGAGACAAATGTTGTGTCCCGGGAGGGAGACAAAGGTTGTCTCCCCTAAGGAGACAAAGGTTGTCTCCCGTAAGGAGACAGGTTGTCTCCCGGAGGGAGACATAGGTCGTCTCCCGGAGGGAGACAAAGGTTGTCTCCCGGATGGAGACAAATGTTGTCACCGGAGGGAGACAAAGGATGTCTCCTGGAGGGAGACAAAGGTTTTCTCCCGGAGGGAGACAAATGATGTCTCCCGGAGGGAGATAAATGTTGTCTCCCGGAGAGAGACAAAGTTTGTCACCCGGAGGGAGACAAATGTTGTCTCCCGGAGGGAGACGAAGGGTGTCACCCGGTTGTCTCCCACGGTTGTCTCCCGGAGGGAGACAAATGTTGTCTCCTGGAGGGAGACAAAGGTGGTCTCCTGGAGGGAGACAAATGTTGTCTCCCGGTGGGAGACAAAGGTTGTCTCCCGGTGGGAGACGAAGGTTGTCTCCCGGTTGTCTCCCAAGGTTGTCTCCCGGAGGGAGAAAAATGTTGTCTCCCGGAGGGAGACAATGGTTGTCTTCCGGATTGAGACAAAGGTTGCCTCCCGGAGGGAGACAAATGTTGTCACCCGGAGGGAGACAAAGGTTGTCTCCTGGAGGGAGACAAAGGTTTTCTCCCGGAGGGAGACAAATGATGTCTCCCGGAGGGAGATAAATGTTGTCTCCCGGAGGGAGACAAAGTTTGTCACCCGGAGGGAGACAAATGTTGTCTCCCGGAGGGAGACAAATGTTGTCTCCCAGAGGGAGACAAAGGTGGTCTCCTGGAGGGAGACAAAGGTTGTCTCCCGGTGGGAGACAAAGGTTGTCTCCCGGTGGGAGACGAAGGTTGTCTCCCGGTTGTCTCCCAAGGTTGTCTCCCGGAGGGAGAAAAATGTTGTCTCCCGGAGGGAGACAAATTTTGTCTCCCGGAGGGAGACAATGGTTGTCTTCCGGATTGAGACAAAGGTTGCCTCCCGGAGGGAGACAAATGTTGTCTCCTGGAGGGAGAAAAAGGTTGTCTCCCGTAGGGAGACAAATGATGTCTCCCGGAGGGAGACATAGGTCGTCTTCCGGAGCTAGACATAGGACGTCTCCCGGAGGGAGACAAAGGTTGTCTCCCGTAGGGAGACAAATTTTGTCTCCCGGAGGGAGGACACAGGTTGTCTCCCGGAGGGAGACAGTTTGTCTCCCAGAGGGAGGCAAAGGTCGTCTACCGGAGGGAGACAAATGATGTCTCCCGGAGGGAGACAAAGGTTGTCTCCCGGAGGGAGACAAATGTTGTCTCCCGGAGGGAGACAAATGATGTCTCCCGGAGGGAGACAAAGGTTGTCTCCAAGAGGGAGACAAAGGTCGTCTCCCGGAGGGAGACAAAGGTTGTCTCCCAGAGGGAGACAAATGTTGTGTCCCGGAGGGAGACAAAGGTTGTCTCCCGTAAGGAGATAGGTTGACTCCCGGAGGGAGACAAAGGTTGTCTCCCGGAGGGAGACAAATGTTGTCTCCCGGAAGGAAACAACGGTTGTCTCCCGGAGGTTTTCTCCCGGAGGGAGACAAATGATGTCTCCCGGAGAGAGACAAAGGTTGTCTCCCGGAGGGAGACAAAGTTTGTCACCCGGAGGGAGACAAATGTTGTCTCCCGGAGGGAGAAGAAGGTTGTCACCTGGTTGTCTCCCACGGTTGTCTCCTGGAGGGAGAATAATGTTGTCTCCCGTAGGGAGAAGAAGGTTTTCTCTCGGTTGTCTCCCAAGGTTGTCTCTCGGAGGGAGAAAAATGTTGTCTCCCGGAGGGAGACAAACGTTGTCTAAAGGAGGGAGACAAATGTTGTCTCCCAGAGGGAGACAAAGGTTGTCTCCCGGAGGGAGACGAAGGTCGTCTCCCGGAGGGAGACAAAGGTTGTCTCCCGAAGGGAGACAAATGTTGTGTCCCGGAGGGAGACAAAGGTTGTCTCCCGGAGGAAGACAAATGTTGTCACCCGGAGGGAGACAAATGTTGTCTCCCGGAGAGAGACAAATGTTGTGTCCCGGAGGGAGACAAAGGTTGTCTCCCGTAAGGAGACAGGTTGTCTCCAGGAGGGAGACAAAGGTTGTCTCCCGGAGGGAGTCAAATGTTGTCTCCCGGAGGGAGACAAATTTTGTCTCCCAGAGGGAGACAATGGTTGTCACCCGGAGGGAGACGAAGGTCGTCTCCTGGAGGGAGACAAAGGTTGTCTCCCGAAGGGAGACAAATGTTGTGTCCCGGAGGGAGACAAAGGTTGTCTCCCGGAGGAAGACAAATGTTGTCACCCGGAGGGAGACAAATGTTGTCTCCCGGAGGGACACAAAGGTTGTCTCCCGGAGGGAGACAAATGGTGTCTCCCGGAGGGAGACAAATGTTGTCGCCCAGAGGGAGACAAAGGTTGTCTCCCGGAGGGAGACAAAGGTTGTCTCCCGGACGGAGACAAATGTTGTCTCCCGGAGAGAGAAAAAAGTTGTCTCCCGGAGGGAGACGAAGGTTGTCTCCCGGTTGTCTCCCAAGGTTGTCTCCTGGAGGGAGAAAAATGTTGTCTCCCGGAGAGAGACAAAGGTTGTCTCCCGGAGGGAGACAAATGTTGTCTTCCGGAGGGAGACAAAGGTTGTCTCCCGGAGGGAGACAACGGTTGTCTCCCGGAGGGAGACAAATGTTGTCTCCCGGAGGGAGACAAATGTTGTCTCCCGGAGGGAGACAGTTTGTCTCCCAGAGAGAGACAATGGTCGTCTCCCGGAGGGAGACAAAGGTTGTCTCCCGGAGGGAGACAAAGGTTGTCTCCCGGAGGGAAACAAATGTTGTCTCCCGGAGGGAGACAAAAGTTGTCTCCCAGAGGGAGACAAAGGTTGTCTCCCGGTGGGAGACGAAGGTCGTCTCCCGGAGGGAGACAAAGGTTGTCTCCCGAAGGGAGACAAATGTTGTGTCCCGGAGGGAGACAAAGGTTGTCTCCCGGAGGAAGACAAATGTTGTCACCCGGAGGGAGACAAATGTTGTCTCACGGAGAGAGACAAATGTTGTGTCCCGGAGGGAGACAAAGGTTGTCTCCCGTAAGGAGACAGGTTGTTTCCAGGAGGGAGACAAAGGTTGTCTCCCGGAGGGAGTCAAATGTTGTCTCCCGGAGGGAGACAAATGTTGTCTCCCAGAGGGAGACAAAGGTTGTCTCCCGGAGGGAGACGAAGGTCGTCTCCTGGAGGGAGACAAAGGTTGTCTCCCGAAGGGAGAGAAATGTTGTGTCCCGGAGGGAGACAAAGGTTGTCTCCCGGAGGAAGACAAATGTTGTCACCCGGAGGGAGACAAATGTTGTCTCCCGGAGGGACACAAAGGTTGTCTCCCGGAGGGAGACAAATGGTGTCTCCCGGAGGGAGACAAATGTTGTCGCCCAGAGGGAGACAAAGGTTGTCTCCCGGAGGGAGGCAAAGGTTGTCTCCCGGACGGAGACAAATGTTGTCTCCCGGAAAGGGAAAAAAGTTGTCTCCCGGAGGAAGACGAAGGTTGTCTCCCGGTTGTCTCCCAAGGTTGTTTCCTGGAGGGAGAAAAATGTTGTCTCCCGGAGGGAGACAAAGGTTGTCTCCTGGAGGGAGACAAATGTTGTCTCCCGGAGGGAGACAAAGGTTGTCTCCCGGAGGGAGACAAAGGTTGTCTCCCGGAGGGAGACAACGGTTGTCTCCCGGAAGGAGACAAATGTTGTCTCCCGGAGGGAGACAAATGTTGTCTCCCGGAGGGAGACAAATGGTGTCTCCCAGAGGGAGACAAATGTTGTCACCCGGAGGGAGACAAATGTTGTCTCCTGAAGGGAGACAAATGTTGTGTCCCGGAGGGAGACAACGGTTGTCTCCCGGATGGAGACAGGTTGTCTCCCGGAGGGAGACAAAGGTTGTCTCCCGGAGGGAGACGAAGGTCGTCTCCCGGAGGGAGACAAAGGTTGTCTCCCGGAGGGAGACAAATGTTGTCTCCCGGAGGGAGACAAAGGTTGTCTCCCGGAGAGAGACAAATGTTGTGTCCAGGAGGGAGACAAAGGTTGTCTCCCGGAGGGAGTCAAATATTGTCTCCCGGAGGGAGACAAATGTTGTCTCCCGGAGGAAGACAAAGGTCGTCTCCCGGAGGGAGACGAAGGTCGTCTCCCGGAGGGAGACAAAGGTTGTCTCCCGAAGGGAGACAAATGTTGTGTCCCGGAGGGAGACAAAGGTTGTCTCCCGGAGGAAGACAAATGTTGTCACCCGGAGGGAGACAAATGTTGTCTCCCGGAGGGACAAAAAGGTTGTCTCCCGGAGGGAGACAAATGGTGTCTCCCGGAGGGAGACAAATGTTGTCTCCCAGAGGGAGACAAAGGTTGTCTCCCGGAGGGAGACAAAGGTTGTCTCCCGGAGGGAGACAAAGGTCGTCTCCCGGAGGGAGACAAATGTTGTCTCCCGGAGGGGGACAAATGTTGTCTCCCGGAGGGAGACGAAGGTTGTCTCCCGGTTGTCTCCCAAGGTTGCCTCCTGGAGGGAGAAAAATGTTGTCTCCCGGAGGGAGACAAATGTTGTCTCCCGGGGGGAGATAAATGTTGTCTCCCGGAGGGAGACAAATGATGTCTCCCGGAGGGAGACAAAGGTTGTCTCCAGGAAGGAGACAAATGTTGTCTCCCGGAGGGAGACAAAAGTTGTCTCCTAGAGGGAGACAAATGATGTCTCCCGGAAGGAGACAAAAGTTGTCTCCCGGAGGGAGACAAATGTTGTCTCCCGGAGGGAGACAAAGGTTAACTCCCGGAGGGAGACAAAGGTCGTCTCCCGGAGGGAGACAAAGGTTGTCTCCCGGAGGGAGATAAAGGTTGTCTGCCGGAGGGAGACAAAGGTTGTCTCTCGGTGGGAGACAAATGTTGTCTCCCGGAGGGAGACAAATGATGTCTCCCACAGGGAGACAAAGGTTGTCTCCAGGAGGGAGACAAAGGTTGTCGCCCAGAAGGAGACAGGTTGTCTCCCGGATGGAGCCAGTTTGTCTCCCAGAGAGAGACAAAGGTCGTCTCCCAGAGGGAGACAAAGGTTGTCTCCCTTAGGGAGACAAAGGTTGTCTCCCAGAGGGAGACAAAGGTTGTCTCCCGGAGGAAGACAAAGGTTGTCTCCTGGAGGCAGACAAATGTTGTCTCTCGAAGGGAGACAAATGTTGTCTCCCGGAGGGAGACAAAGATTGTCTCCCGGAGGGAGAAAAAGGTTGTTTCCCAGAGGGAGACAAATGTTGTCTCCCGAAGGGAGATAAATCTTGTCTCCCGGAGGGAGACAAAGTTTGTGTCCCGGAGGGAGGCAAAGGTTGTCTCCCGGAGGGAGACAAAGGTTGTCTCCCGGAGGGAGACAAAGGTTGTCGCCCAGAAGGAGACAGGTTGTCTCCCGGAGGGAGACAGTTTGTCTCCCAGATGGAGAGAAAGGTCGTCTTCCGGAGTGAGACAAATGTTGTCTCCCGGAGGGAGACAAATGTTGTCTCCCGGAGGGAGACAAATGATGTCTCCCGGAGGGAGACAAAGGTTGTCTCCAGGAGGGAGACAAATGTTGTCTCCCAGAGGGAGACAAAAGTTGTCTCCTAGATGGAGACAAATGATGTCTCACGGAAGGAGACAAAGGTTGTCTCCCGGAGGGAGACAAATGTTGTCTCCCGGAGGGAGACAAAGGTTGTCTCCCGGAGGGAGACAAAGGTTGTCTCCCAGAGGGAGACAAATGTTGTCTCCCGGAGGGAGACAAAGGTTGTCTCCCGGTGGGAGAGAAATGTTGTCTCCCGGAGGGAGACAAATGATGTCTCCCAGAGGGAGACAAAGGTTGTCTCCAGGAGGGAGACAAAGGTTGTTTCCCGGAGGGAGACAAAGGTTGTCTCCCAAAGGGAGACAAATGTTGTCTCCCGGAGGGAGACGAAGGTTGCCTCCCGGAGGGAGACGAATGTTGTCTCCTGGAGGGAGACAGATGTTGTCTCCCGGACGGAGACAAATGTTGTCTCCCGGAGGGAGACAAAGGTTGTCTCCCGGTGGGAGACAAATGTTGTCTCCCGGAGGGAGACAAATGATGTCTCCCGGGGGGAGACAAAGGTTGTCTCCAGGAGGGAGAGAAAGGTTGTCTCCCAGAGGGAGACAAATGATGTGTCCCGGAGGGAGACAAAGGTTGTCTCCCGGAGGGAGACAAAGGTTGTCTCCCGGAGGGAGACAAAGGTTGTCTCCCAGAGGGAGACAAAGGTTGTCTCCCGGAGGGAGAAAAATGTTGTCTCCCGGAGGGAGACAGATGTTGTCTCCCGGACGGAGACAAATGTTGTCTCCCGGAGGGAGACAAAGGTTGTCTCCCGGTGGGAGACAAATGTTGTCTCCCGGAGGGAGAAAAAGGTTGTCTCCCAGAGGGAGACAAATGTTGTCTCCCAGAGGGAGATAAATCTTGTCTCCCGGAGGGAGACAAAGGTTGTGTCCCGGAGGGAGGCAAAGGTTGTCTCCCGGAGGGAGACAAAGGTTGTCTCCCGGAGGGAGACAAGTGTTGTCTCCCGGAGGGAGACAAAGGTTGTCTCCCGGAGGGAGACAAAGGTTGTCTCCCGGAGGGAGACAAATGATGTCTCCCGGAGGGAGACAATTGTTGTCTCCCGGAGGGAGACAAATGATGTCTCCCGGAGGGAGACAAAGGTTGTTTCCCGGAAGGAGACAAAGGTTGTCTCCCAAAGGGAGACAAATGTTGCCTCCCGGAGGGAGACGAAGGTTGCCTCCCGGAAGGAGACGAAGGTTGTCTCCCGGTTGTCTCCCAAGGTTGTCTCCCGGAGGGAGAAAAATGTTGTCTCCCGGAGGGAGACAAATGTTGTCTCCCGGAGGGAGACAAAGGTTGTCTCCCGGAGGGAGACAAAGGTCGTCTCCCAGAGGGAGACAAAGGTTGTCTCCCAGAGGGAGACAAATGTTGTCTCCCGGAGGGAGACAAATTTCATTTCATTTCATTTCATTTCATTTTGAATTCTTTATACAGGGTAAAGTCTACAATGACAATTGATTTACAAGCTGCCCTGTTAAAAACCTAATTACAAAAGTTACACAAGCAAATAAATAGATAAATAGAAAGACCCTAAAGATACGTTAATGAAAAAGAAAATTAGATTTGAACAGAAACGGCTACATCCTGCCAAAGTGGCGTCATAAAAAGGACTGATATTCATAATTTGTGCTTGAAAGCCAAAAATGTGCTTGCTTGTTTTGCCTCATTGCTAAGGTTGTTCCAAATACGTGCTCCTCTAAATTCGAAGCTTTTCTGTCCTGAAGACGTTTTGAACAGAGGAATGCGTAGATCAGTGTTGGAATTGCGTAGCATCCTACTTTGAGTATCAGACAGTCTATGAAAAAGCCCTTTTAAGTAATCGGGGGCCTCATTGTGGAGAGCCTTGTAAACAACCTTTCCAGTTTCTGATTGAATTAGCTCCTGAATAGTAGGCCACCCAAGTTTTTGTATTAAAGGTTGGGAATGGGCGTCATAAGGACTGTTTGTAACTATCCTCGCTGCCCGGTTTTGTAATTTCTGTAGCTTCTGTAGAGCTGTAATACCAGCAGCCCCCCACACGGGACAGCAGTAGCGGAAATGCGGTTCAACAAGGCTTTTGTACATCGCTTGTACAGTTACTAAAGGGATTTATCTTTTAGCATAACGAAGCATTCCTAGACCGCGGGAAACCTTTTTTGTTATAGTGACTAAATGCTCATCCCAGTTAAGAAATTGGTCGACCTGGACACCCAAATATTTTGTACTGGTTATAATAGAGATTGCTTCGTCTCCAATATGGAGGAATGGTTTTTCGTTGTCAGGTTGCTCAACCGCTCTTATTTTGTACCTACTACCTATCAAAATACTTTGTGTTTTAGCAACGTTAAGAGATAACTTGTTCTCATCCAGCCATGACTTAAGAGGCTGTAGGTCTTTGTTTACTGCATTGTTGATCGAGGAAATAGATTTCGAGGAGTAGTAGATGCTTGTATCATCAGCGTACATATTAACGTTTGAAGAATCGAGTGCCAAGGGTAAATCGTTGATATAGATCAGGAAAAGTAAGGGACCTAAGCAAGAGCCCTGAGGAACCCCACAATTAATGTTATCTAGTTTCGACACATGCCCGTTCACATTACAGCATTGTTTGCGATCGTCTAGGTAAGACTGAAACCAGTTAATTTCTTTAGCTTTCGACACATGCCCGTAACAAATGTTGTCTCCCGGAGGGAGACAAAGGTTGTCTCCCGGAGGAAGACAAATGTTGTCTCCCGGAGGGAGACAAAGGTTGTGTCCCAGAGGGAGGCAAAGGTTGTCTCCCGGAGGGAGACAAGTGTTGTCTCCCGGAGGGAGACAAAGGTTGTCTCCCGGAGGGAGAAAAATGCTGTCTCCCGGAGGGAGACAAATGATGTCTCCCGGAGGGAGACAAATGTTGTCTCCAGGAGGGAGACAAATGATGTCTCCCGGAGGGAGACAAAGGTTGTTTCCCGGAGGGAGACAAAGGTTGTCTCCCAAAGGGAGACAAATGTTGTCTCCCGGAGGGAGACGAAGGTTGCCTCCCGGAGGGAGACGAATGTTGTCTCCTGGAGGGAGGCAAAGGTTGTCGCCCAGAAGGAGACAGGTTGTCTACCGGAGGGAGACAGTTTGTCTCCCAGAGGGAGACAAAGGTCGTCTCCCGGAGGGAGACAAAGGTTGTCTCCCGGAGGGAGACAAATGTTGTCTCCCGGAGGGGGACAAATGTTGTCTCCCGGAGGGAGACGAAGGTTGTCTCCCGGTTGTCTCCCAAGGTTGTCTCCTGGAGGGAGAAAAATGTTGTCTCCCGGAGGGAGACAAATGTTGTCTCCCGGAGGGAGACAAAGGTTGTCTCCCAGAGGGAGACAAAGGTTGTCTCCCGGAGGGAGAAAAATGTTGTCTCCCGGAGGGAGACAGATGTTGTCTCCCGGACGGAGACAAATGTTGTCTCCCGGAGGGAGACAAATGTTGTCTCCCGGAGGGAGACAAAGGTTGTCGCCCAGAAGGAGACAGGTTGTCTCCCGGAGGAAGACATATGTTGTCTCCCGGAGGGAGATAAAAGTTGTCTCCCGGAGGGAGACAAATGTTGTCTCCCGGAGGGGGACAAATGTTGTCTCCCGGAGGGAGACGAAGGTTGTCTCCCGGTTGTCTCCCAAGGTTGTCTCCTGGAGGGAGAAAAATGTTGTCTCCCGGAGGGAGACAAATGTTGTCTCCCGGAGGGAGACAAATGTTGTGTCCCGGAGGGAGGCAAAGGTTGTCTCCCGGAGGGAGACAAAGGTTGTCTCCCGGAAGGAGACAAAGGTTGTGTCTTGGAGGGAGACAAATGTTGTCTCCCGGAGGGAGACAAAGGTTGTCTCCCGGAGGGAGACAAAGGTTGTCTCCCGGAGGGAGACAAATGTTGTCTCCCGGAGGGAGACAAATGTTGTATCCCGGAGGGAGGCAAAGGTTGTCTCCCGGAGGAAGACATATGTTGTCTCCCGGAGGGAGACAAAGGTTGTCTCCCGGAGGGAGACAAAGGTTGTCTCCCGGAGGGATACAAATGTTGTCTCCCGCAGGGGGACAAATGTTGTCTCCCGGAGGGAGACGAAGGTTGTCTCCCGGTTGTCTCCCAAGGTTGTCTCCCGGAGGGAAACAAAGGTTGTCTCCCGGAGGGAGACAAATGTCGTCTCCCGGAGGAAAACAAATGTTGTCTCCCGGAGGGAGACAAATCTTGTGTCCCGGAGGGAGACAAAGGTTGTCTCCCGGAGGAAGACAAAGGTTGTCTCCCGGAGGGAGAAAAAGGTTGTCTCCCAGAGGAAGACAAATGTTGTCTCCCGGAGGGAGATAAATCTTGTCTCCCGGAGGGAGACAAAAGTTGTGTCCCGGAGGGAGGCAAAGGTTGTCTCCCGGAGGGAGACAAAGGTTGTCTCCCGGAGGGAGACGAAGGTTGTCTCCCGGTTGTCTCCCCATGTTGTCTCCTGGAGGGAGAAAAATGTTGTCTCCCGGAGGGAGACAAATGTTGTCTCCCGGAGGGAGACAAATGTTGTGTCCCGGAGGGAGGCAAAGGTTGTCTCCCGGAGGGAGACAAAGGTTGTCTCCCGGAGGGAGACAAATGATTTCTCCCGGAGGGAGACAAAGGTTGTCTTCCGGAGGGAGACAAAGGTTGTCGCCCAGAAGGAGACAGGTTGTCTCCCGGAGGAAGACAGATGTTGTCTCCCGGAGGGAGATAAAGGTTGTCTCCCGGAGGGAGACAAATGTTGTCTCCCGGAGGGGGACAAATGTTGTCTCCCGGAGGGAGACAAATGTTGTGTCCCGGAGGGAGAAAAATGTTGTCTCCCAGAGGGAGACAGATGTTGTCTCCCGGACGGAGACAAATGTTGTCTCCCGGAGGGAGACAAATGTTGTCTCCCGGAGGGAGACAAAGGTTGTCGCCCAGAGGGAGACAAATGTTGTCTCCCGGAGGGAGACAAATCTTGTGTCCCGGAGGGAGACAAAGGGTGTCTCCCGGAGGGAGACAAAGGTCGTCTCCCGGAGGGAGACAAAGGTTGTCTCCCAGAGGGAGACAAAGGTTGTCTCCCAGAGGGAGACAAATGTTGTCTCCCGGCGGGAGATAAATCTTGTCTCCCGGAGGGAGACAAAGGTTGTGTCCCGGAGGGAGGCAAAGGTTGTCTCCCGGAGGGAGACAAATGTTGTCTCCCGGAGGGAGACAAATGATGTCTCCCGGAGGGAGACAAAGGTTGTCTCCCGGAGGGAGACAAATGTTGTCTCCAAGAGGGAGACAAAGGTTGTGTTTCGGAAGGAGGCAAAGGTTGTCTCCCGGAGGAAGACATATGTTGTCTCCAGGAGGGAGACAAAGGTTGTCTCCCGGAGGGAGACAAAGGTTGTCTCCCGAAGGGAGACATAGGTTGTCTCCCGGAGGGAGACAAAGGTTGTCTCCCGGAGGGAGACAAATGTTGTCTCCCGGAGGGGGACAAATGTTGTCTCAAGGAGGGAGACGAAGGTTGTCTCCCGGTTGTCTCCCAAGGTTGTCTCCCGGAGGGAGAAAAATGTTGTCTCCCGGAGGGAGACAAATGTTGTCTCCCGGAGGGAGACCAAGGTTGTCTTCCGGAGGGACACAAAGGTTGTCTCCCGGAGGGAGACAAATGTTGTCTCCCGGAGGGAGACAAAGGTTGTCTCCCGGAGAGAGACAAAGGTCGTCTCCCGGAGGGAGACAAAGTTTGTCTCCCAGAGGGAGACAAATGTTGTCTCCCGGAGGGAGACAAAGGTTGTCTCCCGGAGGAAGACAAATGTTGTCTCCCGGAGGGAGACAAATGTTGTCTCCCGGAGGGAGACAAATGTTGTCTCCCGGAGGGAGACAAAGGTTGTCTCCCGGAGGGAGACAAAGGTCGTCACCCGGAGGGAGACAAAGGTTGTCTCCCAGAGGGAGACAAATGTTGTCTCCCGGAGGGAGACAAATGTTGTCTCCCAGAGGGAGACAAAGGTTGTGTCCCGGAGGGAGGCAAAGGTTGTCTCCCGGAGGGAGACAAATGTTGTCTCCCGGAGGGAGACAAATGATGTCTCCCGGAGGGAGACAAATGATGTCTCCCGGGGGGAGACAAAGGTTGTTTCCCGGAGGGAGACAAAGGTTGTCTCCCAAAGGGAGACAAATGTTGTCTCCCGGAGGGAGACGAAGGTTGCCTCCCGGAGGGAGACGAAGGTTGTCTCCCGTTTGTCTCCCAAGGTTGTCTCCCGGAGGAAAACAAATGTTGTCTCCCGGAGGGAGACAAAACTTGTGTCCCGGAGGGAGACAAAGGGTGTCTCCCGGAGGGAGACAAAGGTCGTCTCCCGGAGGGAGACAAAGGTTGTCTCCCAGAGGGAGACAAAGGTTGTCTCCCAGAGGGAGACAAATGTTGTCTCCCGGCGGGAGATAAATCTTGTCTCCCGGAGGGAGACAAAGGTTGTGTCCCGGAGGGAGGCAAAGGTTGACCCCCGGAGGGAGACAAATGTTGTCTCCCGGAGGGAGACAAATGATGTCTCCCGGAGGGAGACAAAGGTTGTCTCCCGGAGGGAGACAAATGTTGTCTCCAAGAGGGAGACAAAGGTTGTGTTTCGGAAGGAGGCAAAGGTTGTCTCCCGGAGGAAGACATATGTTGTCTCCCGGAGGGAGACAAAGGTTGTCTCCCGGAGGGAGACAAAGGTTGTCTCCCGGAGGGAGACATAGGTTGTCTCCCGGAGGGAGACAAAGGTTGTCTCCCGGAGGGAGACAAATGTTGTCTCCCGGAGGGGGACAAATGTTGTCTCAAGGAGGGAGACAAAGGTTGTCTCCCGGTTGTCTCCCAAGGTTGTCTCCCGGAGGGAGAAAAATGTTGTCTCCCGGAGGGAGACAAATGTTGTCTCCCGGAGGGAGACCAAGGTTGTCTTCCGGAGGGACACAAAGGTTGTCTCCCGGAGGGAGACAAATGTTGTCTCCCGGAGGGAGACAGATGTTGTCTCCCGGAGGGAGACAAAAGTTGTCTCCCGGAGGGAGACAAAGGTTGTCTCCCGGAGGGAGACAAATGTTGTCTCCCGGAGGGAGACAAAGGTTGTCTCCCGGTGGGGACAAATGTTGTCTCCCGGAGGGAGACACATGTTGTCTCCCGGTGGGGACAAATGTTGTCTCCCGGAGGGAGACAAATGATGTCTTCCGGGGGGAGACAAAGGTTGTCTCCAGGAGGGAGAGAAAGGTTGTCTCCAGGAGGGAGACAAAGGTCGTCTCCCGGAGGGAGACAAAGTTTGTCTCCCAGAGGGAGACAAATGTTGTCTCCCGGAGGGAGACAAATGTTGTCTCCCGGAGGGAGACAAATGTTGTCTCCCGGAGGGAGACAAATGATGTCTCCCGGGGGGAGACAAAGGTTGTCTAGAGGAGGGAGAGTAAGGTTGTCTCCAGGAGGGAGACAAAGGTTGTCTCCCAGAGGGAGACAAATGTTGTTTTCCGGAGGGAGACAAAGGTTGTATCCTGGAGGGAGGCAAAGGTTGTCTCCCGGAGGGAGACAAATGTTGTCTCCCGGAGGGAGACAAAGGTTGTCTCCTGGAGGGAGACAAAGGTTGTGTCCCGGAAGGAGACAAATGTTGTGTCCTGGAGGGAGACAAAGGTTGTCTCCCGGAGGAAGACAAAGGTTGTCTCCCGGAGGGAGACAAAGTTTGTCGCCCAGAAGGAGACAGGTTGTCTCCCGGAGGGAGACAGTTTGTCTCCCGGAGGGATACAAAGGTTGTCTCCCGGACGGAGGCAAAGGTTGTCTCCCGGAGGGAGACAAATGTTGTCTCCCGGAGGGAGACAAATGTTGTCTCCCGGAGGGAGACAAAGGTTGTCTCCCGGAGGGAGACAAAGGTTGTCTCCCAGAGGGAGACAAATGTCGTCTCTCGGAGGGAGATAAATCTTGTCTCCCGGAGGGAGACAAAGGTTGTCTCCCGGAGGGAGACAAAGTTTGTCGCCCAGAAGGAGACAGGTTGTCTCCCGGAGGGAGACATTTTTTCACCCGGAGGGAGACAAAGGTTGTCTTCCGGAGGGAGACAGTTTGTCTCCCAGAGGGAGACAGAGGTTGTCTCGAAGAGGGAGACAAAGGTTGTCTCCCGGAGGGAGACAAAGGTTGTCTCCCGGAGGGAGACAAATATTGTCTCCCGGAGGGAGGCAAGTGTTGTCTCTCGGAGGGAGACAAATGTTGTCTCCCGGAGGGAGACAAAGGTTGTCTCCCGGAGGGAGACAAAGGTTGTCTCCCGGAGGGAGACAAAGGTTGTCTCCCGGAGAGAGACAAAGGTTGTCTCCCAGAGGGAGGCAAAGGTTGTCTCCCGGAGGGAGACAAATGTTGTCTCCCGGAGGGAGACAAAGGTTGTCTCCCGGAGGGAGACAAAGGTTGTCTCCTGGAGGGAGACAAAGGTTGCCGCCCAGAGGGAGACAAATGTTGTCTCCCGGAGGGAGACAAATGTTGTCTCCTGGAGAGAGACAAAGGTTGTCTCCCGGAGGGAGACAAAGGTCGTCTCCCGGAGGGAGACAAAGTTTGTCGCCCAGAAGGAGACAGGTTGTCTCCCGGAGGGAGACAGTTTGTCTCCCGGAGGGATACAAATGTTGTCTCCCGGAGGGAGGCAAAGGTTGTCTCCCGGAGGGAGACAAAGGTTGTCTCCCGGAGGGAGACAAAGGTTGTCTCCCAGAGGGAGACAAAGGTTGTCTCCCAGAGGGAGACAAATGTTGTCTCCCGGAGGGAGATAAATCTTGTCTCCCGGAGGGAGACAAAGGTTGTGTCCCGGAGGGAGGCAAAGGTTGTCTCCCGGAGGGAGACAAATGTTGTCTCCCGGAGGGATACAAATGATGTCTCCCGGAGGGAGACAAAGGTTGTCTCCCGGAGGGAGACAAATGTTGTCTCCAAGAGGGAGACAAAGGTTGTGTTTCGGAAGGAGGCAAAAATTGTCTCCCGGAGGAAGACATATGTTGTCTCCCGGAGGGAGACAAAGGTTGTCTCCCGGAGGGAGACAAAGGTTGTCTCCGGGAGGGAGACATAGGTTGTCTCCCGGAGGGAGACAAAGGTTGTCTCCCGGAGGGAGACAAATGTTGTCTCCCGGAGGGGGATAAATGTTGTCTCAAGGAGGGAGATGAAGGTTGTCTCCCGGTTGTCTCCCAAGGTTGTCTCCCGGAGGGAGAAAAATGTTGTCTCCCGGAGGGAGACAAATGTTGTCTCCCGGAGGGTGACCAAGGTTGTCTCCCGGAGGGAGACAAAGTTTGTCGCCCAGAAGGAGACAGGTTGTCTCCCGGAGGGAGACATTTTTTCACCCGGAGGGAGACAAAGGTTGTCTTCCGAAGGGAGACAGTTTGTCTCCCAGAGAAAGACAGAGGTTGTCTCGAAGAGGGAGACAAAGAATGGCTCCCGGATGGAGACCAATTTTGTTTCCAAGAAGGGGACAAAGGTTGTCTCCCGGAAGGAGACAAATGTTGTCTCCCGAAGGGAAACGAAGGTTGTCTCCCGGAGAGAGACAAATGTTGTCTCCCGGAGGGAGACAAAGGTTGTCTCTCGGAGGGAGACAAAGGTTGTCTCTCGGAGGGAGACAAAGGTTGTCTCTCGGAGGGAGATAAAGGTTGTCCCCGGAGGGAGAAAAATGTTGTCTCTCGGAGGGAGACAAAGGTTGTCTCCCGGAGGGAGGCAAATGTTGTCTCCCGAAGGGAAACGAAGGTTGTCTCCCGGAGGGAGACAAATGTTGTCTCCCAGAGGGAGACAAAGGTTGTCTCTCGGAGGGAGACAAAGATTGTCTCTCGGAGGGAGATAAAGGTTGTCCCCGGAGGGAGAAAAATGTTGTCTCTCGGAGGGAGACAAAGTTTGTCTCCCGGAGGGAGACAAAGGTTGTCTCTCGGAGGGAGACAAAGGTTGTCTCTCGGAGGGAGATAAAGGTTGTCCCCGGAGGGAGAAAATTTTTTTCTTTCGGAGGGAGATGTAGGTTGTCTCCTGGAGGGAGACCAAGGTTGTCTCCGGAGGGATACAAAGGTTGTTTCCCGGAGGGAGACAAAGGTTGTTTCCCGGAGGGAAACAAAGGTTGTCTCCCGGAGGGAGAAAAATGTTGTCTCCCGGAGGGAGACAAATGTTGTTTTCCGGAGGGAGACAAAGGTTGTATCCCGGAGGGAGACAAATGTTGTCTCCCGGAGGGAGACAAATGTTGTTTCCCGGAGGGAGACAAATGTTGTCTCCCGGAGGGAGACAAAGGTTGTCTCCCGGAGGGAGACAAAGGTTGTCTCCCAGAGGGAGACAAATGTTGTCTCCCGGAGGGAGAAAAATCTTGTCTCCCGGAGGGAGACAAAGGTTGTGTCCCGGAGGGAGGCAAAGGTTGTCTCCCGAAGGGAGACAAATGTTGTCTCCCGGAGGGAGACAAAGGTTGTGTCCCGGAGGGAGACAAATGTTGTGTCCTGGAGGGAGACAAAGGTTGTCTCCCGGAGGAAGACAAAGGTTGTCTCCCGGAGGGAGACAAAGTTTGTCGCCCAGAAGGAGACAGGTTGTCTCCCGGAGGGAGACATTTTTTCACCCGGAGGGAGACAAAGGTTGTCTCCCGGAGGGAGACAAATGTTGTCTCCCGGAGGGAGACAAAGGTTGTCCCCCGGAGGGAGACAAAGGTTGTCTCCCGGAGGGAGACAAAGGTTGTCTCCCGGAGGGAGACAAATGTTGTCTCCCGGAGGGAGACAAAGGTTGTCTCCAGGAGGGAGACAAAGGTTGTCTCCCAGAGGGAGACAAATGTTGTCTCCCGGAGGGAGATAAATCTTGTCTCCCGGAGGGAGACAAAGGTTGTGTCCCGGAGGGAGGCAAAGGTTGTCTCCTGAATGTAGACAAATGTTGTCTCCCGGAGGGAGACAAAGGTTGTCTCCCGGAGGGACACAAAGGTTGCCTCCCGGAGGGAGACAAAGGTTGTCTCCCGGAGGGAGACAAATGTTGTCACCCGGAGGGAGACAAAGGTTGTCTCCCGAAGGGAGACAAATGTTGTCTCCCGGAGGGAGACGAATGTTGTCTCCCGGATGGAGACAAATGCTGTCTCCCGGAGGGAGACAAAGGTTGTCTCCCGGAGGGAGACAAATATTGTCTCCCGGAGGGAGAAAAATGTTGCCTCCCGGAGGGAGGCAAATATTGTCTCCCGGAGGAAGAAATATGTTGGCTTCCGGAGGGAGACTAATGTTGTCTCCCGGAGGGAGACAAATGTTGTCTCCCGGAGGAAGAAAAATGTTGTCTCTCGGAGGGAGATAAAGGTTGTCCCCGGAGGGAGAAAAATTTTGTCTCTCGGAGGGAGACAAAGGTTGTCTCCCGGAGGGAGACAAAGGTTGTCTCTCGGAGGGAGACAAAGGTTGTCTCCCGGAGGGAGACAAAGGTTGTCTCCCAGAGGGAGACAAATGTTGTCTCCCGGAAGGAGACAGGTTGTCTCCCAGAGCGAGACAAATGTTGTCTCCCGGAGGGAGACAAAGGTTGTCTTCCGGAGGGAGACAGTTTGTCTCCCAGAGGGAGACAGAGGTTATCTCGAAGAGGGAGACAAAGGTTGGCTCCCGGATGGAGACCAATTTGGTTTCCAGGGCGGGGACAAAGGTTGTCTCCCGGAGGGAGACAAATGTTGTCTCCCGAAGGGAAACGAAGATAGTCTCTCAGAGGGAGAAAAATGTTGTCTCTCGGAGTGAGACAAAGGTTGTCTCCCGGAGGGAGACAAAGGTTGTCTCTCGGAGGGGGACAAAGGTTGTCTCTCGGAGGGAGATAAAGGTTGTCCCCGGAGGGAGAAAATTTTTTTCTTTCGGAGGGAGACAAAGGTTGTCTCCTGGAGGGAGACAAAGGTTGTCTCTCGGAGGGATACAAAGGTTGTTTCCCGGAGGGAGACAAAGGTTGTCTCCCGGAGGGAGACAAAGGTTGTCTCCCGGAGGGAAACAAAGGTTGTCTCCCGGAGAGAGAAAAATGTTGTCTCCCAAAGGAAGAAAAATGTTGTCTCCCGGAGGGAAACAAATGTTGTCTCCCGGAGGGAGACAAAGGTTGTCTCCCGGAGGGAGAAAAATGTTGCCTCCCGGAGGGAGACTAATGTTGTCTCCCGGAGGGAGACAAATGTTGTCTCCCGGAGGAAGGAAAATGTTGTCTCCCGGAGGGAGACAAATGTTGTCTCCCGGGGGGAGACAAATGTTGTCTCCCGGAGGGAGACAAATGTTGTCTCTCGGTGGGAGACAAAGGTTGTCTCCCGGAGTGAGACAAAGGTTGTCTCTCGGAGGGAGACAAAGGTTGTCTCCCGGAGGGAGAAAAATCTTGCCTCCCTGAGGGAGACAAATGTTGTCTCCCAGAGGGAGACAAAGGTTGTCACCCGGAGGGAGACAAAGGTTGTCTCCCGGAGGGAGACAAAGGTTGTCTCCCAGAGGGAGACAAAGTTTGTCTCCCGGAGGGAGCAAGTGTTGTCTCCCGGAGGGAGACAAAGGTTGTCTCCCGGAGGGAGGCAAATATTGTCTTTCGGAGGGAGACAAAGGTTGTCTCCCGGAGGGAGACAAATGCTGTCTCCCGGAGGGAGAAAGATGTTGTCTCCCGGAGGAAGAAAAATGTTGTCTCCCGGAGGGAGACAAATGTTGTCTCCCGCTGGGAGACAAAGGTTGTCTCCCGGAGTGAGACAAAGGTTGTCTCTCGGAGGGTCACATATCTCGGATCTGTTTTGGATGAGAATCTCTCTGGGGAGTCGATGGCAACCAAAATGCTTGGAAAAATAAATGGCAAGCTTAAATTCCTGTACAGAAAACAAAACTTCCTGAATTCCTCCCTTCGCAGGTTGCTTTTAAATGCTCTTATTCAACCTCATTTCGATTATGCATGCTCCTCATGGTACCCTATGTTAAATAAGAGGCTATCCAAAAAAATCCAGTCGGCTCAAAACAAATGCATCCGATTTTATCTTAATTTAAAAAACACAGCACACGTTGGGGCCACAGAATTCAAAGCTATAAACTGGATCCCCACTAAGCACAGAGTAGATCAAAATATCTGTGTCACTGTAATGAACTTTTTCAATGGAACTGCTCC
The DNA here is from genome assembly GCA_964019985.1 of Aurelia sp. 4 Dawson et al 2005. NCBI lineage: Eukaryota > Metazoa > Cnidaria > Scyphozoa > Semaeostomeae > Ulmaridae > Aurelia > Aurelia sp. 4 Dawson et al 2005. The sequence continues at coordinate 8,233,111 of OZ026506.1, forward strand.
AGCTTATGCTGATGAAATATTCCACCCAGCCGATCAAAGTCGGGTAACGCGAAGGTCTAAGTTTAGACTAAACGTTCCATTTCGCAAGAATAACACAGGCCAAAAGTGTCTATCTTACCTAGGACCCAAAATATGGAACAGTCTCCCATCAGACTTGAAATCTACCAACAATGTCAACATATTTAAACACAAGATCAAAGAGAATTTCTTCAAAAAGATACAAAGAGAGGAAGATGACATATATGTGTACTATTGACACCGCACACCCTCTCTTTCGCGCGATCTCGGTCTTTTCGGTCCATAACGGTAATTTAACCACTTCAAAAATTTTCGTTTCTTCTATGGACACTTTTCTTTTATTGACACCCTTGGAGGGACCATTATGGAAACAAGGTCGCACTGACCTTTTAATGCTATCCCTGCCATTTTATCTAGGGGTGTTTTTAGAGTAAACGTATTAACTTAGTATCACACGCCTGTAAATTAGACAATTTCTTTTTAATAAACTTGTACATCTTCTTTTTATTTTGGTGAAATGATACATACATACATACATACAGGGAGACAAAGGTTGTCTCTCGGAGGGAGACAAAGGTTGTCTTCCGGAGGGAGACAAAGGTTGTCTCCTAGAGGGAGAAAAAGGTTGTCTCCCGGAATGAGAAAAAGGTTGTCTCTCGGAGGGAGACAAAGGTTGTCTCCCGGAGGGAGACAAAGGTCGTCTCCTGGAGGAAGACAAAGGTTGTCTCCCGGAGGGAGACAAATGTTGTCTCCTGGAGGGATACAGGTTGTCTCCCGGAGGGAGACAAAGGTTTTCTCCCGGAGGGAGACAAAGGTTGTCTCCCGGAATGAGAAAAAAGGTTGTCTCTCGGAGGGAGACAAAGGTTGTCTCCCGGAGGGAGACAAAGGTTGTCTCCTGGAGGAAGACAAAGGTTGTCTCCCGGAGGGAGACAAATGTTGTCTCCTGGAGGGATACAGGTTGTCTCCCGGAGGGAGACAAAGGTTTTCTCCCGGAGGGAGACAAAGGTTGTCTCCCGGAGGAAGACAAATGTTGTTCCACGGAGGGAGACAAAGGTTGTCTCCCGGAGGGAGAAAAAGGTTGTCTCCCAGAGGGAGACAAGTGTTGTCTCCCGGAAGGAAAAAAATGTTGCCTCCCGGAGGGAGACAAAAGTTGTCTCCCGGAGGGAGACAAAGGTTGTCACCCGGAGGGAGACAAAGGTTGTCTCCCGGAGGGAGACAAAGGTTGTCTCCCGGAGGGAGACAAGTGTTGTCTCCCGGAGGGAGACAAAGGTTGTCTCCTGGTGGGAGACAAATATTGTCTCCCGGAGGGAGACAAATGTTGTCACCCGGAGGGAGACAAAGGTTGTCTCCCAGAGGGAGACAAATGTTGTCTCCCGGAGGGAGACGAAGATTGTCTCCCGGAGGGAGACAAATGTTGTCTCCCGGAGGGAGACAAAGGTTGTCTCCCGGAGGGAGACAAATGTTGTCTCCCGGAGGGAGACAAATGTTGTCTCCCGGAGGAAGAAAAATGTTGTCTCCAGGAGGGAGACAAATGTTGTCTCCCGGAGGGAGACAAATATTGTCTCCCGGAGGGAGACAAATGTTGTCTCTCTGTGGGAGACAAATGTTGTCTCCCGGAGGGAGACAAAGGTTGTCACCCGGAGGGAGACAAAGGTTGTCTCCCGGAGGGAGACAAATGTTGTCTCCCGGAGGGAGACAAGTGTTGTCTCCTGGAGGGAGACAAAGGTTGTCTCCCGGAATGAGACAAATATTGTCTCCCGGAGGGAGAAAAATGTTGCCTCCCGGAGGGAGACAAATGTTGTCTCCCGGAGGGAGACAAATGTTGTCTCCCGGAGGAAGAAAAATGTTGTCTCCCGGAGGGAGAAAAATGTTGTCTCCCGATGGGAGACAAAGGTTGTCTCCCGGAGTGAGACAAAGGTTGTCTCCCGGAGGGAGACAAAGGTTGTCACCTGGAGGGAGACAAAGGTTGTCTCCCGCAGGGAGACAAATGTTGTCTCCGGAGGGAGACGAATGTTGTTTCCCGGAGGGAGAAAAATGTTGCCTCCCGGAGGGAGACTAATGTTGTCTCCCGGAGGGAGACAAATGTTGTCTCCCGGAGGAAGAAAAATGTTGTCTCCCGGGGGGAGACAAATGTTGTCTCCCGGAGGGAGACTAATGTTGTCTCCCGGAGGGAGACAAATGTTGTCTCCCGGAGTTAGACAAAAGTTGTAACCCGGAGGGAGACAAAGGTTGTCTCCCGGAGGGAGACAAAGGTTGTCTCCCGGAGGGAGAAAAATGTTGCCTCCCGGAGGGAGACAACTGTTGTCTCCCGGAGGAAGAAAAATGTTGTCTCCCGGAGGGAGAAAAATGTTGTCTCCCGATGGGAGACAAAGGTTGTCTCCCGGAGTGAGACAAATGTTGTCTCCCGGAGGGAGACAAAGGTTGTCACCTGGAGGGAGACAAAGGTTGTCGCCCGCAGGGAGAAAAATGTTGTCTCCCGGAGGGAGACGAATGTTGTTTCCCGGAGGGAGACAAATGTTGTCTCCCGGAGGGAGACAAAGGTTGTCTCCCGGAGGGAGACAAATATTGTCTCCCGGAGGGAGAAAAATGTTGCCTCCCGGAGGGAGACTAATGTTGTCTCCCGGAGGGAGACAAATGTTGTCTCCCGGGGGAAGAAAAATGTTGTCTCCCGGAGGGAGACAACTGTTGTCTCCCGGAGGGAGGCATGTGTTGTCTCCCGGAGGGAGACAAATGTTGTCTCTCGGTGGGAGACAAATGTTGTCTCCCGGAGGGAGACAAAGGTTGTCACCTGGAGGGAGACAGGTTGTCTCCCAGGGCGAGACAAATGTTGTCTCCCGGAGGGAGACAAATGTTGTCTCCCGGAGGAAAAAAAATGTTGTCTCCCGGAGGGAGACAAATGTTGTCTCCCGGAGGGAGACTAATGTTGTCTCCCGGAGGGAGACAAATGTTGTCTCCCGGGGGAAGAAAAATGTTGTCTCCCGGAGGGAGACAACTGTTGTCTCCCGGAGGGAGACATGTGTTGTCTCCCGGAGGGAGACAAATGTTGTCTCTCGGTGGGAGACAAATGTTGTCTCCCGGAGGGAGACAAAGGTTGTCACCCGGAGGGAGAAAAATGTTGCCTCCCGGAGGGAGACTAATGTTGTCTCCCGGAGGGAGACAAATGTTGTCTCCCGGAGGAAGAGAAATGTTGTCTCCCGGAGGGAGACAAATGTTGTCTCCCGGAGGGAGACTAATGTTGTCTCCCGGAGGGAGACAAATGTTGTCTCCCGGAGTTAGACAAAGGTTGTAACCCGGAGGGAGACAAAGGTTGTCTCCCGGAGGGAGACAAAGGTTGTCTCCCGGAGGGAGAAAAATGTTGCCTCCCGGAGGGAGACAACTGTTGTCTCCCGGAGGAAGAAAAATGTTGTCTCCCGGAGGGAGAAAAATGTTGTCTCGCGGAGGGAGACAAAGGTTGTCCCCGGAGGGATACAAAGGTTGTTTCCCGGAGGGAGACAAAGGTTGTCTCCCGGAGGGAGACAAAGGTTGTCACCCGGAGGGAGACAAAGGTTTTCTCCCGGAGGGAGACAAATGTTCTCTCCCGGAGGGAGACAAATGTTGTCTCCCGGATGAAGAAAAATGTTGTCTCCAGGAGGGAGACAAATGTTGTCTCCCGGAGGGAGACAAATATTGTCTCCCGGAGGGAGACAAATGTTGTCTCTCTGTGGGAGACAAATGTTGTCTCCCGGAGGGAGACAAAGGTTGTCACCCGGACGGAGACAAAGGTTGTCTCCCGGAGGGAGACAAAGGTTGTCTCCCGGAGGGAGACAAGTGTTGTCTCCCGGAGGGAGACAAAGGTTGTCTCCCGGAATGAGACAAATATTGTCTCCCGGAGGGAGAAAAATGTTGCCTCCCGGAGGGAGACAAATGTTGTCTCCCGGAGGGAGAAAAATGTTGTCTCCCGATGGGTGACAAAGGTTGTCTCCCGGAGTGAGACAAAGGTTGTCTCCCGGAGGGAGAAAGGGGTTGTCACCTGGAGGGAGACAAAGGTTGTCTCCCGCAGGGATACAAATGTTGTCTCCGGAGGGAGACGAATGTTGTTTCCCGGAGGGAGAAAAATGTTGCCTCCCGGAGGGAGACTAATGTTGTCTCCCGGAGGGAGACAAATGTTGTCTCCCGGAGGAAGAAAAATGTTGTCTCCCGGAGGGAGACAAATGTTGTCTCCCGGAGGGAGACTAATGTTGTCTCCCGGAGGGAGACAAATGTTGTCTCCTGGAGTTAGACAAAGGTTGTAACCCGGAGGGAGACAAAGGTTGTCTCCCGGAGGGAGAAAAATGTTGCCTCCCGGAGGGAGACAACTGTTGTCTCCCGGAGGAAGAAAAATGTTGTCTCCCGGAGGGAGAAAAATGTTGTCTCCCGATGGGAGACAAAGGTTGTCTCCCGGAGTGAGACAAATGTTGTCTCCCGGAGGGAGACAAAGGTTGTCACCTGGAGGGAGACAAAGGTTGTCGTCCGCAGGGAGAAAAATGTTGTCTCCCGGAGGGAGACGAATGTTGTTTCCCGGAGGGAGACAAATGTTGTCTCCCGGAGGGAGACAAAGGTTGTCTCCCGGAGGGAGACAAATATTGTCTCCCGGAGGGAGAAAAATGTTGCCTCCCGGAGGGAGACTAATGTTGTCTCCCGGAGGGAGACAAATGTTGTCTCCCGGGGGAAGAAAAATGTTGTCTCCCGGAGGGAGACAACTGTTGTCTCCCGGAGGGAGACATGTGTTGTCTCCCGGAGGGAGACAAATGTTGTCTCTCGGTGGGAGACGAATGTTGTTTCCCGGAGGGAGACAAATGTTGTCTCCCGGAAGGAGACAAAGGTTGTCTCCCGGAGGGAGACAAATATTTTCTCCCGGAGGGAGAAAAATGTTGCCTCCCGGAGGGAGACTAATGTTGTCTCCCGGAGGGAGACAAATGTTGTCTCTCGGTGGGAGACAAATGTTGTCTCCCGGAGGGAGACAAAGGTTTTTACCCGGAGGGAGACAAAGGTTGTCTCCCGGAGGGAGAAAAATGTTGCCTCCCGGAGGGAGACAGATGTTGTCTCCCGGAGGGAGACAAATGTTGTCTCACGGGGGAAGAAAAATGTTGTCTCCCGGAGGGAGAAAAATGTTGTCTCCCGATGGGAGACAAAGGTTGTCTCTTGGAGGGAGACAAAGGTTGTCTCCCGGAGGGAGACAAAGGTTGTCTCCCGGAGGGAGACAAATGTTGTCTCCTGGAGGGAGACAAAGGTTGTCACCCGGAGGGAGACAAAGGTTGTCACTACTCCTATTCAGTCAATATGTTTTGACTTATAGATTCTTCCATCATTTTGACAGTTGATTATAGTACATGTTTTCTATCAACCCAGATTCTGTGATGAATTCTCACATCTTTTCAATTGACCTCGTTTTAAAATCTCTAACATTCTGATGCCTTCCTACACCTATTCAGTCAATATTTTTTGATTTATAGATTTCTCCATCATTTTGACCTTTCATAATAGTACATGTTTCCTAACAACCGAGATTCTGTGATGAATTCTCACATCTTTTCAAAGGACTTTTTGTTAAAACTCTAACATTCTGGTGCCTTCCTACACCTATTCAGTCAATATTTTTTATTTATAGATTTCTGCATCATTTTGACCTTTCATAATAGTGCATGTTTTCTATTAACCCAGATTCTGTGATGAATTCTCACATCTTTTCAATTGACTTCTTTTTTAATCTCCAACATTCTTATGTTTTCCTACACCTATTCAGTCACTATTTTTTTATTTATAGATTCTTCCATTATGTTGACAGTTCAAAATAGTACATGTTTTCTAACAACCAAGATTCTGTGATGAATTTTCACATCTTTTCAATTGACCTCTTTTTAAAATCTCTAATATTCTGGTGCCTTCCTACACCTATTCAGTCAATATTTTTTCATTTATAGATTTTTCCATCACTTTGACAGTTCGTAATAGTACATGTTTTCGATTAACCCAGATTCTGTAATGAATTCTCACATCATTTCAATTGACTTCTATTTTAAATCTCTAACATTCTGAAGCCTTCCTACACCTATTCAGTCAATATTTTTTCATTTATAGATTTCTCCTTCATTTTGACCTTTCATAATAGTACATGTTTTCTAATAACCAAGATTCTGTGATGAATTCTCACATCTTTTCAATTGACTTCTTTTTTGAATCTCTACCATTCTGGTGCCTTCCTACCCCTATTCAGTGAATATTTTTTGATTTATAGATTCTGCCATCATTTTGACAGTTCATAATAGTACATGTTTTCTATTAACCCAGATTCTGTGATGAATTCTCACATCTTTTCAATTGACCTCGTTTTTAAAACTCTAACATTCTGATGCCTTCCACACCTATTCAGTCAATATTTTAAGATTTATAGATTCTTCCACCATTTTGACAGCTCATTATAGTATATGTTTTGTAACAACCCAGATTCTGTAATGAATTCTCACATCTTTTCAATTGAATTCTTTTTTAAAACTCTAACATTTTCACGCCTTCCTACACCTATTCAGTCAATATATTTCTATTTATAAATTTTTCAGTCATTTTGATAGCTCACAATAGTACATGTTTTCTAACAACCCAGATTTTGTGATGAATTCTCACATCTTTTCAATTCACTTCTTTTGTAAATGTCTAACATTCTGATGCCTTCCTACATCTATTCAGTCAATATCTTTCTATATTTATAAATTCTTCCATCATTTTGACAGCTCATAATAGTACATGTTTTCTAACAACCCAGATTCTGTGATGAATTCTGACATCTTTTCAATTCACTTCTTTTTTAAATCTCTAACATTCTGGTGCCTTCCTACACCTATTCAGTGAATATTTTTTCATTTATAGATTTCTCCATCATTTTGAACTTTCATAATAGTACATGTTTTCTAACAACCCAGATTAAGTGATGAATTCTCACATCTTTTCAATTCACTTCTTTTTTAAATCTCTAACATTCTGATGCCTTCCTACACATATTCAGTCAATATTTTTTTAATTAAAGATTCTTCCATCATTTTGACAGCTCAAAATAGTAGATGTATTCTAACAAGCCAGATTCTGAGATGAATTTTCACATCTTTTCAAATGACTTCTTTTTTAAATCTCTAACATTCTGACGCCTTCTTACACCTATTCAGTCAATACATTTTTATTTATAAATTCTTCATTCATTTGACAGCTCATAAAAGTACATGTTTTCTAACAACCCAGATTCTGTGATGAATTCTCACATCTTTTCAATTGAATTCTTTTTTAAAATTCTAACATTCTGGTGCCTTCCTACACCTATTCAGTGAATATTTTTTCATTTATAGATTTCTCCATCATTTTGACCTTTCATAATAGTACATGTTTTCTAACAACCCAGATTCAGTGATGAATTCTCACATCTTTTCAATTCACTTCTTTTTTAAATCTCTAACATTCTGATGCCTTCCTACATCTATTCAGTCAATATTTTTTTATTTATAGATTTTTCCATCACTTCGACAGTTCATAATAGTACATGTTTTCGATTAACCCAGATTCTGTAATGAATTCTCACATCATTTCAATTGACTTCTATTTTAAATCTCTAACATTCTGAAGTCTTCCTACACCTATTCAGTCAATATTTTTTCATTTATAGATTTCTCCATCATTTTGACCTTTCATAATAGTACATGTTTTCTATTAACCCAGATTCTGTGATGAATTCTCACATCTTTTCAATTGACTTCTTTTTTAAATCTCCAAGATTCTGATGTTTTCCACACCTCTTCAGTCACTATTTTTTCATTTATAGATTTCTCCATCATTTTGACCTTTCATAATAGTACATGTTTTCTATTAACCCAGATTCTGTGATGAATTCTCACATCTTTTCAATTGAATTCTTTTTTAAAATTCTAACATTCTGGTGCCTTCCTACACCTATTCAGTGAATATTTTTTCATTTATAGATTTCTCCATCATTTTGACCTTTCATAATAGTACATGTTTTCTAACAACCCAGATTCAGTGATGAATTCTCACATCTTTTCAATTCACTTCTTTTTTAAATCTCTAACATTCTGATGCCTTCCTACACCTATTCAGTCAATATTTTTTTATTAATATATTCTTCCATCATTTTGACAGTTGATTATAGTACATGTTTTCTAACAACCCAGATTCTGTGATGAATTCTCACATCTTTTCAATTCACTTCTTTTTGAAATCTTTAGTATTCTAATGCCTTTCTACACCTATTCAGTCAATATTTTTTTATTTATAAATTCTTCCATTATTTTGACAGCTCAAAATAGTACATGTTTTCTATTAACCCAGATTCTGTTTTGAATTCTCACATCTTTTCAATTGACTTCTTTTTTACTAGTCTAACATTCTGGTTCCTTCCTACAGCTATTCAGTCAATATTTTTTGATTTATAGATTTCTCCATCATGTTGAACTTTCATAATAGTACATGTTTTCTAACAACCCAGATTTTGTGATGAATTCTCACATCTTTTCAATTCACTTCTTTTATAAATGTCTAACATTCTGATGCCTTCCTACACCTATTCAGTCAATATTTTTCTATATTTATAAATTCTTCCATCATTTTGACAGCTCATAATAGTACATGTTTTCTAACAACCCAGATTCTGTGATGAATTCTCACATCTTTTCAATTGAATTCTTTTTTATATCTCTAACATTCTGATGCCTTCCTACACCTATTCAGTGAATATTTTTTCATTTATAGATTTCTCCATCATTTTGACCTTTCATAATAGTACATGTTTTCTAACAACCCAGATTCAGTGATGAATTCTCACATCTTTTCAATTCACTTCTTTTTTAAATATCTAACATTCTGATGCCTTCCTACACATATTCAGTCAATATTTTTTTAATTAAAGATTCTTCCATCATTTTGACAGCTCAAAATAGTAGATGTATTCTAACAAGCCAGATTCTGAGATGAATTTTCACATCTTTTCAAATGACTTCTTTTTTAAATCTCTAACATTCTGACGCCTTCTTACACCTATTCAGTCAATACATTTTTATTTATAAATTCTTCATTCATTTGACAGCTCATAAAAGTACATGTTTTCTAACAACCCAGATTCTGTGATGAATTCTCACATCTTTTCAATTGACTTCTTTTTTAAATCTCTAAGATTCTTGTGCCTTCCTACCCCTATTCAGTCAATATTTTTTGATTTATAGATCCTTCCATCATTTTGACAGTTGATTATAGTACATGTTTTTTAACAACCAAGATTCTGTGATGAATTCTCACATCTTTTCAATTGACCTCTTTTTAAAATCTCTAACATTCTGGTGCCTTCCTACACCTATTCAGTCAATATTTTTTCATTTATAGATTTCTCCATCATTTTGACCTTTCATAATAGTACATGTTTTCTATTAACACAGATTCTGTGATGAATTCTCACATCTTTTCAATTGACTTCTTTTTTAAATCTCCAAGATTCTGATGTTTTCCACACCTATTCAGTCACTATTTTTTCATTTATAGATTTCTCAATCATTTTGACTTTTCATAATAGAACATGTTTTCTAATAACCCAAAATCTGTGATGAATTCTCACATCTTTTCAATTGAATTCTTTTTTAAAATTCTAACATTCTGGTGCCTTCCTACACCTATTCAGTGAATATTTTTTGATTTATAGATTTTTCCATCATTTTGACCTATCATAATAGTACATGTATTCTAACAACCAAGATTCTGTGATGAATTCTCACATCTTTTCAATTGACTTCTTCTTTAAATCTCTAGCATTCTGATGCCTTCCTAAACCTATTCAGGCATTAATTTTTGATTTATAAATTTCTCCATCATCTTGAACTTTCATAATAGTACATGTTTTCTAACAACCTAGATTCTGTGATGAATTCTCATGTCTTTTCGATTGGCTTCTTTCTGATGTCTTCCTACACCTATTCTGTCAAAATATTTTTATTTATAGATTTCTCCATCATTTTGAACTTTGATAATAGAACATGTTTTCTAACAACCTAGAATCTGTGATGAATTCTCACATCTTTGCAATTGACTTCTTTTTGAAATCTCTAACATTCTGGTGCCTTCCTACACCTATTGAGTCAATATTTTTTTATTTAAAAATTCTTCCATCATTTTGACAGCTCAATATAGTACATGTTTTCTATTAACCCAGATTCTGTGATGAATTCTCACATCTTTTCAATTGACTTCTTTTTTAAAATTCTAACATTCTGGTGCCTTCCTACACCTATTCCGTGAATATTTTTTCATTTATAGATTTCTCCATCATTTTGACCTTTCATAATAGTACATGTTTTCTAACAACCCAGATTCAGTGATGAATTCTCACATCTTTTCAATTCACTTCTTTTTTAAATATCTAACATTCTGATGCCTTCCTACACATATTCAGTCAATATTTTTTTAATTAAAGATTCTTCCATCATTTTGACAGCTCAAAATAGTAGATGTATTCTAACAAGCCAGATTCTGAGATGAATTTTCACATCTTTTCAAATGACTTCTTTTTTAAATCTCTAACATTCTGACGCCTTCTTACACCTATTCAGTCAATACATTTTTATTTATAAATTCTTCATTCATTTGACAGCTCATAAAAGTACATGTTTTCTAACAACCCAGATTCTGTGATGAATTCTCACATCTTTTCAATTGACTTCTTTTTTAAATCTCTAAGATTCTTGTGCCTTCCTACCCCTATTCAGTCAATATTTTTTGATTTATAGATCCTTCCATCATTTTGACAGTTGATTATAGTACATGTTTTTTAACAACCAAGATTCTGTGATGAATTCTCACATCTTTTCAATTGACCTCTTTTTAAAATCTCTAACATTCTGGTGCCTTCCTACACCTATTCAGTCAATATTTTTTCATTTATAGATTTCTCCATCATTTTGACCTTTCATAATAGTACATGTTTTCTATTAACACAGATTCTGTGATGAATTCTCACATCTTTTCAATTGACTTCTTTTTTAAATCTCCAAGATTCTGATGTTTTCCACACCTATTCAGTCACTATTTTTTCATTTATAGATTTCTCAATCATTTTGACTTTTCATAATAGAACATGTTTTCTAATAACCCAAAATCTGTGATGAATTCTCACATCTTTTCAATTGAATTCTTTTTTAAAATTCTAACATTCTGGTGCCTTCCTACACCTATTCAGTGAATATTTTTTGATTTATAGATTTTTCCATCATTTTGACCTATCATAATAGTACATGTATTCTAACAACCAAGATTCTGTGATGAATTCTCACATCTTTTCAATTGACTTCTTCTTTAAATCTCTAGCATTCTGATGCCTTCCTAAACCTATTCAGGCATTAATTTTTGATTTATAAATTTCTCCATCATCTTGAACTTTCATAATAGTACATGTTTTCTAACAACCTAGATTCTGTGATGAATTCTCATGTCTTTTCGATTGGCTTCTTTCTGATGTCTTCCTACACCTATTCTGTCAAAATATTTTTATTTATAGATTTCTCCATCATTTTGAACTTTGATAATAGAACATGTTTTCTAACAACCTAGAATCTGTGATGAATTCTCACATCTTTGCAATTGACTTCTTTTTGAAATCTCTAACATTCTGGTGCCTTCCTACACCTATTGAGTCAATATTTTTTTATTTAAAAATTCTTCCATCATTTTGACAGCTCAATATAGTACATGTTTTCTATTAACCCAGATTCTGTGATGAATTCTCACATCTTTTCAATTGACTTCTTTTTTGAATCTCTAACATTCTGACGCCTTCCTACACCTATTCAGTCAATATTTTTTTATTAAAATTCTTCCATCATTTTGACAGCTCATAATAGTACATGTTTTCTAACAACCCAGATTCAGTGATGAATTCTCACATCTTTTCACTTCACTTCTTTTTTAAATCTCTAACATTCTGATACCTTCCTACACCTATTCAGTCAATATTTTTTTATTTATATATTCTTCCATCATTTTGACAGTTGATTATAGTACATGTTTTCTAACAACCCAGATTCTGTGATGAAATCTCACATCTTTTCAAAGGACTTCTTTTTTAAATCTCTAACATTCTGATGCCTTCCTATACCTATTCAGTCAATATTATTTTCTTTATAAATTCTTCCATCATTTTGACAGCTCAATATAGTACATGTTTTCTATTAACCCAGATTCTGTGATGAATTCTCACATCTTTTCAATTGACTTCTTTTTTAAATCTCTAACATTCTAGTGCCTTCCTACACCTATTCAGTCAATATTTTTTGAATTATAGATTCTACCATCATTTTGACAGTTGATTATAGTACACGTTTTCTAACAATAGAGATTCTGTGATGAATTCTCAGATCTTTTCAATTGACTTCTTTTTAAAATCTCTAACATTCTGATGCTTTCCTAAACCTATTCAGTCAATATTTTTTTATTTATAGATTTCTCCATCAATTTGAACTTTCATAATAGTACATGTTTGTCTCCCGGACTGTCTCCCGGAGGGAGACAGAGATTGTATCCCGGGGGAGACAAAGCTTTTCTCCCTGAGGGAGACAAAGGTTGTCTCCCAGAGGGAGACAAAGGTCGTCTCCCAGATGGAGACAAGGGTTGTCTCAAGGAGGGAGACAAAGGTTGTCTCCCAGGGGGAGACCAAGTTTGTCTCCAAGAGGGAGTACAAAGGTTGTCTCCCAGAGGGAGACAAAGAATGTCTCTCAGAGGGAGACGTAGGTTGTCTCCCAGAGGGAGACAAAGGTTGTCTTTCAGAGGGAGGCAAAGGTTGTCTCCCAGAGGGAGACAAAGGTTGTCTCCCAGAGGGAGACAGAGGTTGTTTCCAAGAGGGAGACGCAGGTTTTCTCCCGGATGGAGACAGAGATTGTCTCCCAGAGGGAGACAAAGGTTGTCTCCCAGAGGAAGACAAAGGTTGTCTCCCTCTGGGAGACAAAGGTTGTCTCCCGGAGGGAGACAGGTTGTCTCTTGGAGGGAGAAAAATTTGTCTCCCAGAGGGAGACATTTTGTCTAATAATAATAATAATAATAATAATAATAATAATAATAATAATAATAATAATAATAACAATAATAATAACCAATTTATTTAAAGTTGGATAAGGCATAGCTTGCGCTAAAAGTACACACTAATAGATAAAGAGAGACAAGAGGGAGACAAAGGGATACAAAGGTTGTCTCCAGAGGGAGACAAAGGTTGTCTCTCGGAGGGAGACATAGGTTGTCTCCCGGAGAGAGACAAAAATTGTCTCCCGGAGGGAGACAATTTTTGTCACCCGGAGTTAGACAGGTTTTCTCCCGGAAGGAGACAGAGGTTGTCTCCCAGAGGGAGACAAAGGTTGTCTCCCAGAGGGAGACAAAGGTTGTCTCCCAGAGGGAGACAGAGGTTGTCTCCCAGAGGCAGACAAAAGTTATCTCCTAGAGGAAGACAAAAGTTGTCTCCCGGAGAGAGACAATGGTTCTCACCCGGAATTAGACAGGTTTTCTCCCGGAGGGAAACAGAAGTTGTCTCCAAGAGGGAGACAAATGTTGTCTCCCGGAGGGAAACAAAGGTTGTCTCCCAGAGGGAGACAAAGGTTGTCTCCCAGAGGGAGACAAAGGGTGTCTCTTTGAGTGAGGCAAAGGTTATCTCCCAGAGGGAGACAAATACTGTCTCCCAGAGGGAGACAAAGGTTGTCTCCCAGAGGGTGACAAAGGTTTTTCTCCAAGAGGGAGATATTTTGTCTCCCAGAGATAGACAAAGGTTGTCTCCCAGAGGGAGACAAATGTTGTCTCCCAGGGGGAGACAAAGGTTGTCTCTCAGAGGGAAACAGAGGTTGTCTCCCGGAGGGAGACAAAAGTTGTCTCCCGGAGGGAGGCAGATTGTCTCCCAGAGAGAGACAAAGGTTGTCTCCCAGAGGAAGACAGATTGTCTCCCATAGGAAGACAATGATTGTCTCCCGGAGGGAGGCAAAGGTTGTGTCCCAGAGGGAGACCATGGTTGTCGTCCAGAGGGAGACATTTTGTCTCCCAGAGGGAAACAAAGGTTGTCTCCCAGAGGGAGACGAAGTTTTTCTCCTGAAGGGAGACAAGTAGTCTCCCAGAGGGTGGAGAGGTTGTCTGGGAGACAACCTGTCTCCCTCCAGGAGACAACATTTGTCACCCTTTGGGAGACAACCTGACTCCCTCCGGGAGACAACCTTTGTCTCCCTCCTTGAGACAACCTCTGTTTCCCTCTGGAAGACAACCTTTTTCTCCCTCTGGGAGAAAACCTTTGTCTCCCTCAGGGAGACAACCTTTGTCTCCCTCTAGAAGACAACCTTTGTCTCCCTCCGGGAGACAACCTCTCTCTCACTCTTGGAGACAACCAGTCTCCCTCCAGGAGACAACCTTTGTCTCCCACTGCGAGACAACCTGTCTCTCTATGGGAGACAACCTTTGTGTCCCTCTGGGAGATAACCTTTGTCTCCCTGTTGGAGACAACCTTTGTCTCCCTATGGGAGACAACCTTTGTCTTCCTCCGGGAGACAACCTTTGTCTCCCTCCGGGAGACAACCTCTCTCTCCCTCTGGGAGACAACCTGTCTCCCTCCGTTAGACAACATTTGTCTCCCTCCAGTAGACACCCTGTCTCTCTTTGGGAGACAAGTTGTCTCCCTCCAGTAGACACATTCTCTCTCCCTCTGAGAGACACCCTGTCTCCCTCTGGTAGACACCTTCTGTCTACCTCTGGGAGATACCATGTCTCCCTCTTTTAGACACACCTCTGTCTCCCGCTTAAAGAAAATCTGTCTCTCTATGTTAGACAACCTGTTGCCCTCCGATAAGAACCCTGTCTCCCTAAGGTAGGCATCTTGTCTCTCTTTCGGAGACAACTTGTCTCCCTCTGTTAGACACCATGTCTCCCTCTGGGAGACACCCAGGCTCCCTCTGCTAGACACCCTCTTTCTCCCTGTGGTAGACAACCTGTTTCCCTCCGGTAGAAACCCTCTGTCTCCCTCCGGTAGACAACCTTTCTCTCTCCGGTAGACACCCTATGTCTCCCCCTAAGAGACAAACTCTCTCCCTCCGGTAGACACCATGTCTCCCTCTTGGAGACACTCTGTCTCCCTCTAGTAGACAACCTATCTCCCTCTAGTAGACAACCTGTCTCCCTCCTGTAGACACCCTCTGTAGCCCTCCGGTAGACAGCCTATCTCCCTATGGTAGAAGCCTTGTCTCCCTCTAGTAGACACCATTTCTCCTTCTGGTAGGCTCCCTTTCTCCCTCCGGTAGGCAGCTAGTCTCCCTCTTGTAGACAACTTGTCTCCTTCCGGTTGACAGCCTGGTCTCCCTCTGGTAGACTTCATTTTTCCCTCTGGTAGACACCCTATCTCCCTCCGGTAGACAACTTGTCTCCTTCCGGTAGACAGCCTGGTCTCCCTTTGGTAGACACTTTGTCTATCTCTAGTAGACACCATTTCTCCCTCTGGTAGACACCCTATCTCCTTCCGGTAGACAGCCTGTCTCCCACTGCTAGACAACTTATCTCCCTCCGGTAGACAGCCTGTTTCCCTCTGGTAGACAGCCTGTTTCCCTCTGGTAGACAACTTCTCTGCCCCGGTAGACAGCCTTTCTCCCTCTGGTAGACACCTTGTCTCCCTCTAATAAACACCCTCTGTCTTCCTCTGGTAGACACCATGTCTCCCTCTGGTAGATTCTCTGTCTCCATCCGGTAGACACCCTATCTCCCTCTGGTAGACAATTTGACACTCTCTGTCTCCCTCTGGTAGACAACCTGTCTCTTTTTTTTTTATTCAAATATAAATATTTACAACATATCCTACATTAAACTATACCTTTCTAATTACTTTACGACACTACAGGTACGATGCCATGGGGGAGCGAAAGACAATGACTACCCCATGGCCAATATAAAAAAGAGACACGCAACGTTAAACTAACATACAACTACACTACAAACGATTAAAAACTAATTGATACTGCATTAGATTCTTTTCCACATCAGACGTCAGTTAAGGGTTGCAATTATGGTGTCACAAGCGCAACTCATTTTTGGATAGTTAGATAAAATGCCTAACATCTGATGTGCAAAAGAATTTACAAGTGAAACGAACATAAAAAGGGGCTAGGTGTTTGCTTAGTACTGAAGTCCTAAAAAGACTTAATCAAGCCGACCAGTTTCATGGATATAATGTAAAGTTAATTTGAGTATTTGTCTGTTTAAGTCATAAGAAAGGTCTTGATCACCATATAGTAAAAGCTGTACCAAAGCATCATTTGAAAGATCGGTGATTTGTAGAAATGGTCGTAATAATTCAACAATTTCAGCGAGAAGATCTTGACGTTGAAGATCAAAAGAAGGGCAGAGCAACAGAAAGTGCTCCGTGTCCTCAATGCCATCGCTTGTTGGGCACATTGGGTTAATGGTATCCCTAAAATTATGCTTGAATTTGTGGAAATTCAATTTGCTGAGACCAACCCTGAGTTGAGTAAGATAGGATAATCCTTTTGGATCGTGAATTCCAAAAACAGATTTTGCAGGAGTGCGGATCATTGATAAGAGCTTTTTCTTAAAAACAGCAATAGAAGGTGCAAGCCTCAATTCTGGCTCAAGCTTATTCCATTCGGATAGGCAGTTAGGATAGAAGGTAGATTTGAATTTTTCTGTCCTTGCCCTCATTCGCCCAATGACATCCTGGTCACGAAGACAGTACTGCGACTGATATAGTGGGGGAATTGGATCTACTGTATACTCAGGACTAAGATTATTTACAAACTTGTAAAACAAGGTAAGACGTCTACTCCATCTTCCGGAACTGAGTGACTCCCAGCTAAGCTCGGTGTACAACTTCTTTCGAGATGTTCCCCTCCATGCACCTGACACAGCCAAAGCAGCAGAATACTGAACAGACTCTAATTTTTCCATTAAATTTGGCAAAATGATGTATTGACTGAAATCACATACTTTTTCAGGAATATGGTAAATGACATCACCATAGTCCAGGTGGGGTCGCACATAGAGCTTATACAGTTCGTTTAGGGTATGCCTGGGCAGATATTTGGAGAGATGTTTCAGCAAACCGATGCCCTTTCGTGTTTTAGAGATAGCTGATTTGATATGAGCTGAGAAAGAAAGCTTTGAGTCCAGAATGATTCCTAAATGTTTATGTTCACTTACTTTCTTCACAGGTATGTTGTTAAAAAGGATCGCTGGATGATCGATTTCAATTTTCTTCCTTGAAAATGTTAATTCAACAGCCTGCTTCTGCGGGTCAGGATTAAAGGACATTCTCCATGCATAAGCCCACTGACTTATCAAATCTAAGTCATGGTTCATGTCGTTGGCAGCTGTAGTGGAATCTTCTACCACTGTGAACAATGATGTATCATCAGCAAATAACTTAACATTGCACTTCAAGCCCACAGCTAGATCATTTATATACACAAGGAAAAACAAGGGTCCTAGAATAGAGCCCTGGGGCACCCCTGCGGAAATATCTCCCCAGTTAGAACTCTGTCCATTCAGTACAGTCCTTTGCTTTCGATCCTTGAGAAAACTTTGGATTAGAAATAGAAGTTGTCCTGACACACCACATCGCTTTAATTTATAAAGTAGACCATCGTGCCAAACCCTATCAAATGCCTTGGAAATGTCAAGGTATACGGAACGAACATCAAGAGGAGGATTACAGTCTAAAGCTTTAAATATTGTATGTGTTATTGAGAGTAACTGGTTAATTGTTGAGTCGCCTGGGCGGAAACCTGATTGATTAGGGTTAAGTAGTTCATGTGATACAAGATGTGAGTAGAGAGAATCGTACATGAGTTTTTCGAGTATTTTCCCAAAAATTGGTAACAGAGAAATAGGACGGTAATTTTCCTTCATATTTTTCTCATTTTTCTTATGAACCGGCACTACGTTTGCATATTTCCATACTTCGGGAAATAAACCACACCTTAAGCAATTTGTGAAAATTATTCTAAGTGGCAGAACCAATGCAACCACAGGGAGCCCAGGAATAATTGGCAAACTCAAAACATAAATTGTATAAATTTTCTAGAATAGGAGTTCCGTAGGAAACTGCGAAGGATTTGCGAAGCCTTTTGCGAAGCCTTGAAATGGATGCTGCGAAGGACTCGTAGGGCGTTGAGCTGCGAAGGAACTGTGAAAAACGCCGTTTTTCACAGTTCCTTCGCAGCTCAACGCCCTACGAGTCCTTCGCAGCATCCATTTCAAGGCTTCGCAAAAGGCTTCGCAAATCCTTCGCAGTTTCCTACGGAACTCCTATTCTAGAAAATTTATACAATTTATGTTTTGAGTTTGCCAATTATTCCTGGGCTCCCTGTGGTCAGTGTAAGTGGCAGAACAAGAATTGAGACTGCGATAAACCAAAAACAAAACCAATATAACTTAAAAATTTGAAAAAGAATGGAAAAGGGCCTAACATTTCTACTCAGAGGGAATACGATTTTCATAGAAACACGGAAACACCCTTTTGATGCTCGCCACTGATTGATTTCAACCGGCATCATCGTACGGAAACCCCCTCGCAGCTCCTATGGGACAATCAGTCGCAATGCAACCACCATAACAAAATAGGGAAAATGAAAGTGACAAGACATAAACTAAACAAACATACACTCTGCTAGAAAGGCAAATTAAGTAAACACAAACCTTAACACAATGATCAATAAAAGAAAACATAACAAGGTGGCCTCTAGAGACCTTGAAAGCGTAAAAAAAACACAAGCGCGTTGGTTTTCAAATCGTGGAAACTTTGCGGAAACAGTTGAAAAATCCAATTTATTTGATTAGGTCATTTTGAGAGAAAACATCAATAAGGCAAAACCCTTGAGACTCCTATAAGGTGACTTTACTACTTGCCAATAGCTCAGCTATTTTAGACAACTCGACCGTAATCCCAAGGGGAAAACATACTTTTTTTAAGCATGAAAATAAGTTAGTTAGGCCTAGCAAAAAAAAAATTGTTAGAATAACACTGTTTGAAATTATGGTAACAAAAACTGAGGCGAGGGGCACATAACCCTGTGAAGATCTCCTAAGACTTTACAAAAATTCTCGATCGTATTTAAGAGGAAAGAAAAACCAAAAATGAAAAACCTTTGTTGTAAATCCTGCACGTTTCCTCAAGAGTGACACGCCCACGATCAACAGGGAAAATCCTGAGAGGGGATATTTTTTAACAGGAAATAGCTTACTAATTTTTCCATGGATGGCAAAGAACTTTCCCACCTTAAATCAAGCACCACAAATAAAACATTTGGGCAGGAATACTCCCATATTAAAATAAAGAAAAAAATATATAAAGGAAAAACACAAAAAACCTGTCCCGGTACTATGAGAACACAAACAACGAAAATCAGAAAGTCAAAAGTTGGCTAAATAATACTTAATCATCCATTTCTGTAGCTGTGTCTGAATCCTCTTCTTCAGAAATGCTCCTCTCCTCCTGCTCCTCACCTAATTTCTGCTTGACAAGGTCCTTGAACTCTGTTTCGTCCTCAAAATAATAAAAGCCATCATCCAGTTTCGCACACAGTCGACAGTTAATATCTGCAAACGTATAGCCATTTAAATTTCTGCCCTTCAACATTTCATTCGTTTTTCCAATCAACTTCATTCTTTTCTTCGTTAAATCCAGTCGAACTCTATACTTATCCGAGTTTTTTCTCGCCTTATACACCATTGTTCGGTGACGCCAAGTTGTAAATCTGATTATGATCTGACGAAATCGTTTGCCTTCGCTTTCCTTTACTTGACCTATACGATGCGCTCTGTCGATTGCAGAATCAGGGATTTTCACTGATAATTCATTGAAGATTTTCTTGACTTTTTTCAAACAATCTTCGCCCGACTCAGGTTCCCCTTCCTTGAACTCCACATTGTTTATCCGTAAACAGAGCCGTCTCTGGTACTGTTCTTGTTCATCCGCAGACTTCTGAAGGTGGCTAACATACTTTTCCATGAGGACAAGCCTTGATTCAAGAATGTTGATCTTCGACTGCTGCTCTTTAATTACATTCAACAGTCCTTGTATATCATCCTTCGAAGCAAGATCCTCTTTGAGCCTGTCCAGTTTCTTGTCCAAAATCTTTTCAAATGCTGTGCGAGTCATGAAATCCTCCTCCGTTTTATCGGGAGGGCCTAAATCATCACTCTTCGACCGAGAGCATGCTTGCCGTGGCATCGCGATTTCTTTTGCAAATCAGTATCAATGATGCAACAAATACAAGACTGTTGTTTTGTGAAGCTTACATTTTCTTTTTGACCCTAGCATGACACTATTCCGACAACCATTTCCTCAGAAAACTAACGCTCGCTACTCCACGTCTGAACACTCCGCCATCCTCGTGGAAACTCGAAGTCAGCATGTCTCCCTCTGAGAGACAACCTGTCTCCCTCTGGTAGACAACCTGTCTCCCTTCGGTAGACACTCTCCTTATCCCTCTGGTTGACAACCTGTATCAATCTGGTAGACACCTTGTCTCCCTCTGGGAGACAACCTGTCGTTCAATTCCGACAAATGTTTGCGTATTGTTGAAACGTGCAATGAATCTACGCCCCCGACCCCCGATGAAGGAATCGAATCATCATCCCCAAGCAAAACCATTGGTGAAATTGACGAAAAAGAAGATCTCGTTGACTTTAAGAAATATATTCACTCTGAGCTTTTGTCGATCAAGGCCCATGTTTTCAATCGATCACTGTCCGAAACCGTCACAAATGGATCTAATAATTTCAATTATGAAAAAATGTTCATTAAAAGTTTGGAGGACAGAATCGTGTCACTGGAAAAGCAACTGCACCACAAGCAGAGAATCATTGATAAACTGTTGGAACAGCCCAGCAGAATCGCCGAAACGACCTCATCCCCTGCCATCCCTACGACCCACGACCTCCCCGGAGGCGCTGTGAAAAATTCATCCTCTTCTAAGGAGAAAAACAACTTACAAGAAACAAGTCAAAAATGCATGGGCAAGAATCCCCAGAGTACTGAATCTTCAAAAGGAAAAGGGGATAACAATCTGCATGGTGGAAAAAGTTCTCATAACAAATCCAAACAAAACCAAACCGATCCAGCAAATCAGCAAAGGAAAACAATCATTGTTGTAGGCGACTCGATTCTCAATGGAATCAATGAGAACGGTCTGTCCAAAAATGCAAAAAAGCATAACGTCAAAGTACGCGCACATCCTGGAGCTACCTCTAGGGACCTGATTGACCACATCAAGCCAGTCGCACGGCGCAAGCCTAGCCTAATTGTTGTCCATGTCGGAACGAATGATATCACAAATAATGTTGATACTGAAGAAATGCTGCAAACACTGGTCAATGATGTGAAAAAAGAATCACCTGATACGGAAATTGCCATCTCGGGGCTGGTTACTCGGAAAGACAAACCCGGAATAGAGAAGAAAGTTTCCAGCTTGAATACCTGCTTGAAGAATCTCTGTGCAAGAAGCCAGTTATACTTCATTGAGAATGACCGGGTCGACGGCTCTTGTCTTGGTAAGAAGAAGCTTCACCTTAACATTAAAGGTAACTCTATTTTAGCAAGAAACTTTGTTAATTATTTTGATAACATCTGACACTCTAACAAATCTGAAAATATTCGTACTAATGTAACTGGGCAAATAGACTGCGACCATATATCCTTGGACGAACCCCCTAGTACTTGCGAACCTTCGATTCCTCGTGATGCGGGGGTGCGGCAGTTGGGATGCAGGAAGGGGCTGGCAGTTGCGTCACTAAATGTCAACAGTTTGCTTCTGCACATAGATGAAATAAAAAAATTAATGAAAGAGAAATCTATTCATGTTTTGGCACTTAACGAGACTAAACTGGATGACAATATTGCCAGTGACTTATTGCGAATTGATGGCTACACTCTCTACAGGGAGGATCGTACAAGAAACGGGGGAGGGGTTGCAGTCTACATTAGTGACTCTTTAAAGCATTCTCGTAGAAATGATTTTCCCGAGAAGGCTTTAGAGATGATAAGTATTGAGGTTGAACCTAAGGGGGCGCGACCATTTTTGGTAGTAGCTTGGTATCACCCTCCTGCGGAGCCTGTCGAAACATTTACGAAACTCGAAAAGAATTTGGACTTTTTTGATCATGAGAACAAAGAAATCCTCATCTTAGGCGACACAAATTGTGACCTTCTGAAGGTGAATTCGCCAGAGATGGACTCCAGCCTTGCAGGTAATTCATTGCACATGAGCAATATTTATGACCTGTTTGGATTCAGGCAAATGATAAACGAACCAACCAGAGAGACGTTGGACACATCTACATTGATAGATCACGTTGCAACTAACACGCCTGCAAACATTGTAGATTCAGGAGTCCTAAAAATTTCGCTTAGCGATCATTATCTAGTATATTGTATTCGAAAATTTCGGGGCTTCATACAGCGACAACCCAAACTTATCAGAAGTAGAAGAATGAAAAACTTTGACCATGAAAGTTTTTTATTTGATCTAGGCCAGATTGATTGGGATGGTATTGTACGTAATAGCGATAACGTCCATGATGCCGTTCAACAATGGTCTACCACGCTGTCTCTTGTCATTGAGATGCATGCCCCATTGCAGGATATGAGAGTATCTAACAAATATTCCCCATGGCTTAATAGCGATTTTAGAAAGCTTTCTCGTCAGAGGGACAAAATAAAAACTGCTGCCGTTAAACGTAAATCTGCTATACTGATGGATGCTTACAAACAGCTGCGAAATAAGGCTAACATTCTCAACAAAACTCTTAAACGAGAATACTTTTCCAAGAAATTAGCTGCTTGTAAAGGTGACTTAAAGCAGTCATGGAAAACAATAAACCTCCTGTTGAATAAAAGATCTAAAACTACCAATATCGATTCCCTAAAAGTGAATGAACAGGATATAAATAAGGATCATGATATCGCTAACTCGATGAACAACTATTTCTGCAGTGTGGGGAAGAGTCTCAGTGACAAGATACCCGCCCAGTCTAATCCCCTTCTGTCTCATCAATACGATATAACATATCCCTCGAATGGAAGGGAACCATTCAAATTCGTTGCCATCGACAAGAGGACCATCGAAAAGGCCTTAAATAAGATCAAGACATCACATGGGTCTGGTGTGGATAACATAGCCAGCTATTTCTTAAAAGTAGCATTTCCCGTTATTTCTGATTCACTCTGTGATATTTTGAACCTTTCCTTATCTTCAGGAATTTTTCCTGACAGCTGGAAAGTTGCTAGAGTGGCTCCCATATTTAAAGAAGGCCCAACTGATGAAAGATCAAATTACAGGCCAATATCTGTTTTACCAGCTGTTTCCAGATTATTTGAAAAACTAGTGTACGACCAACTATATCGATACCTAGACGAAAACAAACTCATATGCTTGCAACAGTCTGGTTTTCGCTCTTTACACTCTGTTGTCACATGCCTTCTAAAATGCACGAATGACTGGTATGTCAACATTGACAAAGGGAAATATACAGCTATGATATTCATTGACCTTAAGAAGGCCTTTGATACCGTTGATCATGGTATTCTTCTTGATAAGATGAAATTCTATGGCATCTGCGGCTTGGAACATGATTGGTTTCGGTCGTATTTGAATAACAGAAAGCAGTTTTGCAAAGTAAATGGCGTCCCTTCTGACATTAAAGATATTGATGTCGGAGTGCCACAAGGGTCTTGTTTGGGACCACTTCTTTTTCTGCTTTATATAAATGATCTTCCCTTTGCACTAAAGAAGGCTGAGACAAATATGTATGCTGATGATACCATGATTTCATATTCCTCCAAAACTTTGGATGAATTGCACATGGTGTTAAACGCTGAGCTTGTCAATATCGAAAAATGGCTTCAAGGTAACAAGCTATCCTTGAACGTCGTCAAAACACAGGCTATGATAGTTGGGTCAATGCAAAATGTAAATAAAATGGCAGTGCAGCCTACTTTGTTGCCAGTGTTTCACGTAGGTGGTACTGATATTGACCTAGTGAACAAAGTGAAATACCTTGGTGTCCATATAGACAATAGTCTAACGTGGAAGTGCCAAATTGAGAACATAAAAGGGAAAGTTTCTCGCGCAATAGGTCTTTTAAAATATTGTAAAAACTTTGTATCAATGGAAACCTTGAACGACATTTATCGTAGTATTGTAGAACCACATTTTAACTATTGCTGCTCCGTTTGGGGCTGTAGTGGTATTACGAGAATAGAGTCTCTACAAAAGCTTCAAAACAGGGCTGCTCGTATCGTTACGGGTAGTTCTTATGATGCACCTTCTGTGCCATTACGCAAAGAACTTGGCTGGTTGTCCGTCAAAGAAATGATTGTGAAAGAGACGTCTACAATGATGTATAAATCTCTAAACGATCTTGCACCACAGTACCTTAGTGACCTATTCCTTAGACTATCAGATTTCCACACACGAGAGCTAAGAAACACCAAAAATGATCTTGCAGTACCGTTAATGCGAACAGTAAGTGGCCAAAAGGCATTCTCTTACCGTGGTACCAAAGTGTGGAACAAGTTTAACAATGATATCAAAGAGGCCCCCTCGGTATACTCTTTTAAATCAAGGTTGAGACAGTTGGGGTACGAAAATCTTTAATTTTGTATATTGCTTATTGTCGCCAGATGTGTATATTTTTATCTATTAATTTATTTGTAAATAGTTTATTAGGTACTTTAATTTTAACAGGGCCAAATTGTAAAACAATATCCTTATTGAATTTGTACCCTGTATAAATATGTTTAAAATATGAAATATAAATATATGTTCTACGGTAGACACAATGTCTCCCTCTAGGAGACACTCTGTCTCATTCTGGTAGACACCTTCGATCTCCCTCTGGTAGACAACCTGGCTCCCTCCTGTAGGCACCATGTCTCCCTCTGGGAGACAACCTGTCTCCCTCTGGTAGACAACCTGTCTCCCTCCGGAAGACACGCTCTACTACCGGAGGGATACAGGATTTTTACCAGAGTGAGAAAGGCTGTCTACCGGAGCGAGAGAAGTTGTCTACCAGAGGGAGATATGCTGTCTATCCAAGGGAGACATGGTGTCTATCGGAGGGAGACAGGTTGTCTACCAGAGGGAGGAAGAAGGTGTCTACCGGAGGGAGACAGGTTGTCTACCAGAGGGAGACAGTGGGTGTCTACCAGAGGGAGACAGGTTGTCTCCCAGAGGGAGACAGAGGGTGTCTACCGGAGGGGAGACAGGTTGTCTACAAGAGTGAGACATGTTGTCTCCCAGAGGGAGACAGAGGGTGTCTACCAGAGGGAGACTGGGTGTCTACTAGAGGGAGACAGAGGGTGTCTACCAGAGGGAGACAGAAGGTGTCTACCAGTGGGAGACAGAGGGTGCACCACAGGGAGACAGAGGGTGTCTATCAGAGGGAGATAGAGGGTGTCTACCAAAGGGAGGCATAGGATGTCTACCGGAGGGAGACAAGTTGTCTCCCAGAGGGAGACAGAGGGAGACGGGTTGTCTACCGGAGGGAGACAAGTTTTCTCCCAGAGGGAGACAGAGGGAGACAGGTTGTCTACCGGAGGGAGACAGGTTGTCTACTAGAGGGAAACAGATGGTGTCTACCAGAGGGAGACAGAGGGTGTCTACAATATCGAGACAGATGGTGTCTACCAGAAGGAGACAGAGGGTGTCTATCAGAGGAAGACAGAGTTTGTCTACCAAAGGGAGACAGAGGGTGTCTACCAGAGGGAGACAGAGGTTGTCTACCAGAGGGAGACAGAGGGTGTCTACCAGAGGGAGACAGAGGGTGTCTACAATATCGAGACAGAGGGTGTCTACCAGAGGGAGACAGAGGGTGTCTACCAGAGGGAGACAGAGGGTGTCTCCCAGAGGGAGACAGAGGTTGTCTACCGGAGGGAGACCGGTTGTCTCCCAGAGGGAGACAGGGTGTCTACCAGAGGGAGGAAGAAGGTGTCTACCGGAGGGAGACAGGTTGTCTACCAGAGGGAGACAGTGGGTGTCTACCAGAGGGAGACAGGTTGTCTCCCAGAGGGAGACAGAGGGTGTCTACCGGAGGGGAGACAGGTTGTCTACTAGAGTGAGACATGTTGTCTCCCAGAGGGAGACAGAGGGTGTCTACCAGAGGGAGACTGGGTGTCTACTAGAGGGAGACAGAGGGTGTCTACCAGAGGGAGACAGAAGGTGTCTACCAGTGGGAGACAGAGGGTGCACCACAGGGAGACAGAGGGTGTCTATCAGAGGGAGATAGAGGGTGTCTACCAAAGGGAGGCAGAGGGTGTCTACCGGAGGGAGACAAGTTGTCTCCCAGAGGGAGACAGAGGGAGACGGGTTGTCTACCGGAGGGAGACAAGTTTTCTCCCAGAGGGAGACAGAGGGAGACAGGTTGTCTACCGGAGGGAGACAGGTTGTCTACTAGAGGGAAACAGATGGTGTCTACCAGAGGGAGACAGAGGGTGTCTACAATATCGAGACAGATGGTGTCTACCAGAGGGAGACAGAGGGTGTCTATCAGAGGAAGACAGAGTTTGTCTACCAAAGGGAGACAGAGGGTGTCTACCAGAGGGAGACAGAGGTTGTCTACCAGAGGGAGACAGAGGGTGTCTACCAGAGGGAGACAGAGGGTGTCTCCCAGAGGGAGACAGAGGTTGTCTACCGGAGGGAGACCGGTTGTCTCCCAGAGGGAGACAGGGTGTCTACCAGAGGGAGAAAGAAGGTATCTACCAGAGGGTGGCAGGGTGTCTCCCAGAGGGAGACATTGTGGCTACCGTAGAAAGACAGGTTGTCTCCCAGAGTGAGACAGGGTGAAAGATACGATCCAAATAACTATAGGCCCATTTCTTTGCTGTCATGTTTTGAAAAACTCTTGGAACGCTTGTTAGCAAAACGCATAATTTCATTCCTAAAGAAATATTAAATCCTCTATGAACTGCAGTTCGGCTTCAGAGAGGATCATTCAACTATTCATGCCCTCTTAGAACTTCTTGATAGCATATATCAAAACCTTGACGATAACAACTCTTGCATAGGTGTTTTTCTAGGTCTCTCAAAAGCTTTTGACACTATTGAGCATTATATACTCCTTAAAAAACTATTGCATTATGCCTTTCGAGGAAAAGTTCACAACTGGTTTGCAAGCTATCTCCAAAACAGAAAGCAATATACGTGTGTGAACGGAATTAAGTCCACCCAACAACAAGTCTATAAAGGAGTGCCTCAAGGGTCAGTATTAAGGCCCATACTCTTCACCTTATATGTAAGCGATATGCCGAATGCAACTTCTGCTAAACCAAGATTATTTGCCGATAACACATACATTTTTTTGCTTTCATGCAAACTTTGCAAAGTTGTCTTTATTAATTAATGAAGAACTGAACATGCTACATGAATGGTTGAAAGCAAACAAGTTATTATTGAATACTAGCAAAACAAATTTCTCCAACTTTGTACCTTCCAAAAACAGTCCATTGTCAGCTGGTGCGATATCAATGGGCAATACACTTAGTCGGGCTAAGGAGATTAAATACCTTGGTGAACAGATAGACGAAAAGCTATCTTGGAGTTCCCATATCAATAAAGTCAAATGTGAAATCATAAAATTTTCTTCTATCTTTGCTAAGCTTAGACGTTTCATGCCTAAACAATGTTTGCTAACCTTATACGACTCCCTTGTAACTTCTAAGATCGGTTATGGGCTCGAAGCATATGGTACAACTGAGACTAAGAAACTAAATGAACTCCAAGTTCTGCAAAATAGAACCCTCAAAATAATTCACTTCAAAGATCGTAAATATCCTACAAATCACCTACATAAAGAACTTAACATAGTTAAAGTTCATGATCTTTACCTCAAAAAAATTCTACAAATTATGCATCAAGTCCATTTTAACAAAGAAACATTACCAGAAGTATTTAAACACTACTTCAAAACCAATGAAAATTCTCATAAATACGAGACCAGGCAAAAATCAGATTATAAAATATTCAGATCTAACAAAAAGTGGCGTAACTGCACGGTACAAAACGTTGGTACTCGCATGTGGAAAAACCTTCCACCTGCCTTAAAGTCAATCTCAAAACAGAAAAAACTTCAGTAAAAAACTTAAAGAAAACATCATATCCACTTATCAAAAGCAATCATAAAAAACTCATGATAAAGACTTAAAAACCAGTAACACCCCTTACTAACAAAAATATGTCTTTTCGTTGAATCCTTTGCTTTGTACTATGATGTAATTTTATCTTTCTTTTTCGTATAGCCTTTTAGATTTTTAATTTACGGCCCAAGCCAGATAAGCTCTGCTTCCCTTGGGTCGTGTAGAATACGTATATTTTTATCTTACATTGCATTAGGCTGTTGTATTCTGCGAATAAAATTGAATTGAATTGAATTGAATTGTGTCTACCGGAGGGAGACTGGGTGTCTACCAGAGGAAGACAGGGTGTCTACCAGAGGGAGACAGAGGGTGTCTGACAGAGGGAGACTGGGTGTCTACCAGAAGGAGACAGGGTGTCTACCAGAGGGAGACAAGTTGTCTACAAGAGGGAGACAGGCTGTCTACCGGAGGAAGAAATGGTTTTATACCAGAGGGAGACAGAGGGTGTCTACCAGAGGGAGACAGAGTGTCTACCATAGGGAGACAGGCTGTGTACCGGAGGGAGACAGAGGGTGTCTACCGGAGGGAGACTGTTTGTCTACAAGAGGGAGACAAGCTGTCTACCAGAAGGAGACAGGCTGTCTACCAGAGGGAGACAGAGGGTGTCTGACAGAGGGAGACTGGGTGTCTACCAGAAGGAGACAGGGTGTCTACCAGAGGGAGACAAGTTGTCTACAAGAGGGAGACAGGCTGTCTACCGGAGGAAGAAATGGTTTTATACCAGAGGGAGACAGAGGGTGTCTACCAGAGGGAGACAGAGTGTCTACCATAGGGAGACAGGCTGTGTACCGGAGGGAGACAGAGGGTGTCTACCGGAGGGAGACTGTTTGTCTACAAGAGGGAGACAAGCTGTCTACCAGAAGGAGACAGGCTGTCTACCGGAGGGAGACAGAGGGTGTCAACCGGAGGGAGACAGGTTGTCTACCATAGGGAGACAGGGTGTCTACTGGATAAAGACAAAGGGTATCTACCGGAGGGAGACAGGGTGTCTACCAGAGGGAGATAGGGTCTCTACCGGAGAGAGGCAGGCTGTCTACTGGAGGGAGACGGAGACTGTCTACCAGAGGGTGACAGAGAATGTCTAACAGAGGGAGACTGGGTGTCTACCACAGAGAGACAGGGTGTCTACCAGAGGAAGACAAGTTGTCTACAAGAGGGAAACAGGCAGTCTACCGGAGGAAGACATGGTTTTATACCAGAGGGAGACAGAGGGTGTCTACCAGAGGGAGTGTCTACCATAGGGAGACAAGGTGTCTACCAGAGGGAGACAGAAGGTGTCTAACAGAGGGAGACTGGGTGTCTACCAGAGGGAGACAGGTAGTCTACCAGAGGGAGAAAGGCAGTCGTCCACAGGACGACATAGGCAGGGGCGGATCTAGCCGGATTTTTGAGCGAGTTCCCATGTCCATGACTAGACCGAAATCGAGCAAAGCAAGCCGAAAAGTTCGGGGGTCCGGGGGTAATCCCTCAGGAAACTTATTGCAACTAATGCCCTTTAGATTTGTTTGAAATGATATCCAGTCTTTCTTAACTAACTATCAACTCGCAAAAAATTTTGCAATAAAGAAACCGCAAAACCTGTGCTGCACTCTCACATCAACATACGTTAAGGCCTAACGTTTTCATCAAATGCTTTAGCTTTACAGCCAGCCACAGTTTGCCTCACGGACACATAAGAGGGGCCTGGTTTATAGGTACAGTTAAAAATATTCTAAATCCTTCTATGTATTTGGTGGAGTAGTCAACATTGCTGGTGTATCATATTGCTGTGAATTACTTGAAGATCTTACCTTCATCCTTCGTCTGTTTCCTCGTGAACTTGCCGCCATTCACGCAATTTCTCAGAATTGTCAGCCTCAGTCTCAAGCAGACACTTATGTCTCAGTTCCGAACATCCAACAAACGATAAGGCCTCAGTTCCCGACTAAGGAAACAAAAGATGTCGCAGTTCCGAACATTCTAAACAATGTAAAGGTCTCAGTTCCAAACATTTACGCAAACAAACAAAACATGGAGAGATTCAGGCTCAGGAACGGTCGAAAGGGTCCCGCTGTGGTCCAATTGTATCATGCTGAAACTTACGAAACGACCTGACAACAAATCTTTTATTTCATTCAAATGAAATCACCAGGAAGTGCAACCGGTTGGAAATCGTTTATTATTCTTTTCATCATGAATCTCATTTTCATGATTATCATGATAATTTTATTCTCAGAGACAAATCTATGAAATTTTGACAAAGTTCTCGAACTCGTGGAACTTATGCTAAATCCGCCCCTGATAGGCAGTCTACATGAGGGAGACTGACTGTCTACCAGTGGGAGACAGGCAGTCTACCAAGAGGAGACATAGGCAGTCTATCGGAGGGAGACATGCATTCTACAAGAGGGAGAGAAGCAGAAAATCAGAGGGAGAAAGGCAGTCTACCAGAAGGAGAGAGGCAGTCTACCAGAGGGAGACAGGCAGAAAACAAGAAAGATACATGAAGTCTACCAGAGGGAGACATAGGCGGTCTACCGGAGGGAGACAGTCAGTTTACCGGAGGGAGATAAGCAATCTACCGGAGGGAAACAGGCAGTCTACCAAAGGAAGACTGGCAGTTTACCGGAGAGAGACATGCAGTCTACCAGGGGGAGACAGGCAGTCTACCAGACGGAGAGAGGCAGTGTACCAGAAGGAGACAAGCAAACTACGGAAGGAAGACATAGGCAGTCTACCGGAGGGAGACAGGCAGTCTACCAGGGGAGACAGGCTTTCTACCGGAGGGAGACACGCTGCATGCCAGAGGATGAACAAGCAGTCTACAATAGGGAAGCAGACTGTCTACAAGATCGAGACAGGCAGTGTACCGGAGGTAGACAGGCAGTCTACCAGGGGGAGACAGGCGGTTTACCAGATTGACTCAGGCAGTCTACCAGAGGAAGACTGGCTGTCCACCAGAAGGAGACAGGCATTCCCACAGAGGATGAACGAGCTGTCTACTAGAGGGAGACAGGCTCTCTACCAGAGGATGAACGAGCATTCTACCACAGGGAGACAGGCAATCTACCAGAGGATGAACGAGCAGTCTACCAGAGGGAGACAAGCTGTTTACTGGAGCGAGACAGGCAGTCCACCAGAGGGAGACAGGCATACTAACAGAGGATGAACGATTTGTATACGAGAGGGGGACAGGCTGTTTACCAGAGGGATACAGGCTTTCTGCAAGAATAATGCAAGGAGTCTCCCAGAGGGTAAACGAGCAGTCTACCAGAGGAAGACAAGGTATTTACTGGAGCGAGACAGGCAGTCTACCAGAGGGAGACAGGCTGTCTAGCTTACGAAGATTCAATAACCAATCATTAACCAATGATTGGTTAATTAACCAATTCATTCGCCATCTGCTGCTCCATGATGAGCCCCTAAAACTATTAAATTGATATCTTTTTTATTTATCTGCTATTCCATCAACTTAATTGTTCTTTGCAATAGATGTTTTCTGGCATCCCAGATTCTGAGATGAATTCTCACATCTTTTGAGTGCATGTTTTCCTGAATTAGCTAGTCTCCGTTGGATTCTCAGCTCAATGCGACGGGTTTTTTTGACATTTCCTGCTCTTTAATTTGCTTCTACAACTAATAAATTGATATTTTTCGATTAATTTGCTATTCCATCAACTTAATTGTTCTTTTCGATAGATCTTTTCTGGCATTCCAGATTGTGGGATGAATTATCACATCCTTTCAATGGATGTTGTCTTGAATTAGCTAGTCTCCGTTGAGTTCTCAGCTAAATGCAATGCATTCAATTCGACATCTGCCGCTCTTGAATGAGCTCCTACAACTATTAATTTCATATTTATAGATTAATCTGTTCTTCCATCAACTGAACTTTTCTTTGTAATAGACGTTTTATGGCATCCCAGATTCTGGGAAGAATTCTCACATCTTTTGAATGGGTGTGTTCTTGAATTAGCTAGCCCCCGTTGAGTTCTCAGCTCAATACATTGAATTGTTTTGACATTTTCTGCTCTTTAATGAGCTCCTACAACTATTAAATTGATATTTTTCGATTAATTTGCTATACCATCAACTTAATTGTTCTTTTCAATAGATGTTTTCTGGCATCCCAGATTCTGGGATGAATTCTCACATCTTCTGAATCCATGTCTTCTTGCATTAGCAAGTCTCCGTTTAGTTCTCAGCTCAAAGCAATGAATTTTCTTTGACATCTGCTGCTCTTTAATTGATATTTTTCGATCATATTGCTATTTTATCAACGTAATTGTTCTTTTCAATAGATTTTTTCAGGCATCCCAGATTCTGGGATGATTTCTCACATCTTTTGAGTGCATGTTTTCCTGAATTAGCTAGTCTCAGCTCAATGCAACGGGTTTTTGACATTTGCTGCGCCTTAATGAGCTTCTACGACCATCAAAATGATATTTTTCGATTAATTAGCTATTCCATCATCTTAATTGTTCTTTTCAATAGATGTTTCCTGGCACCCAAGATTCTGGGATGAATTCTCGCATCTTTTGTATGGATGTTTTAATGCATGAGAAAGTCTCCGCTGAGTTCTCAGCTCAATGCAATGGAAATTTTTTACTTTTGCTGCTCTTTAATGAGCATCTGCAACCATTAAATTGATATTTTTTTATCAATTTGATATTCCATCAACTTAATTGTTCTTGGCAATAGATGTTTTCTGGCATCCAAGATTCTGGGATGAATTCTCACATCTTTGGTATGGATGTTTACTTGCATTAGCAAGTCTTCGCTGAGTTTTCAGCTCAATGCAATGAATCGATTTCGACATCTGCTGCTCTTGAATGGGCTCCTACAAGAATTAGATTCATATTTTTCGATAAATCTGCTTTTCCATCAACTTAACTGTTCTTTGCAATAGATGTTTTCTGGCATCCCAGATTCTGGGATAAATTCTCACATCTTTGGTATGGATGTTTTCTTGCATTAGCAAGTCTTCGCTGAGTTCTCACCTCAATGCAATGAATTTTCTTCGACATCTGCTGCTCTTGAATGAGCTCCTACAAGAATTAGATTCATATTTTTCGATAAATCAGCTTTTCCATCAACTTAACTGTTCTTTGCAGTAGATGATTTCTGGCATCCCAGATTCTGAGATGAATTCTCACATCTTTTGAATGGATGTTTTCTTGAATTAGCTAGTCTCCAATTAGTTCTCAGCTCAATGCAATGAATTTTCTTTGACATCTGCTGCTCTTGAATGAGCTCCTACAACTATTAAATTTATATTTTTCGATTTATCTGCCATTCCATCAACTTAACAATTCTTTGTAATAGATGTTTTCTGGCATCTCAGATTCTTGGATGAATTCTGACATCCTTTGAATTGATTTTTCTTGAAGTAGCGAGTCTCCGTTGAGTTTTCAGCTCAATGTAATGGATTTTTTCGACACCTGCTGCTCTTTGATGCCCTCGTACAACTATTAATTTTATATTTTTCGATTAATCTGCTATTCCATCAACTGAACTGTTCTTTGTAATAGATGTTTTCTGGGACCCGAGATTCTGGGATGAATTCTCACATCTTACGAATGGATGTTTTCTAGCATTAGCAAGTCTCCGTCGAGTTTTCAGCTCAATGCAGTGGACGTTTTTCCACATCAGCTGCAATTTAGTGAGGTCCTAAAACTATTAAATTTATAGTTTTCGATTAATGTGCTTTTCCATCAACTGTAGTGTTCTTTGTAATAGATGTTTTTCGGCATCCCAAATTCTGGGATTAATTCTCACATCTTTCGAATGGATGTTATCTTGCATCCGCATCTTTGTTGAATTGTCACATCAATGCAATTAATTTATTCGACATCTGTTGTTTTTTGATGACCTCCTACAACTTTTCTACCAGAGGTAAGTCTTCCTCTAGAAGACTGGACTGTCTTCTAGCGGTAGACTGGAATGTCTTCCTCTGGTAGACTGGAAAGTATTCCTCTGGTATGCTAGAATGTGTTCCTCTGGTAGACTGTAATGTCTTCTTACTATAATTTTCTAAATGATCTTGGTCTATTCTACAAAAGGATGACAAAAAGTTTACCGGAGGAAGACATTCTGGTCTACCAGAGAAGGACATTCCAGTCTACGAGAGGAAGACAAGCGTTCTTCTAGAGGATGACAAACAGGTTGCCAGAGGAAGAGATTCCTGTCTGCCAGAGGAAGGCACTCGGATCTGCCAGAGGAAGACATTCTTGTCTACTAGAGGAAGGCATTCTAGTCTACCAGAGAAAGTCTACTTCTGGTAGAATGCTGGTCTTCCTCTGGTGAACTAGAATGTCCTTCTCTGGTAGGCTAGTATGTATTCATCCGGTAGACTTTTAGTCATCCTTTGGTAGACTTTACCGACTTCCTCTGGTAGACAGGCATGTCTTTGTCTGGTAGAGTGTCTTCCCATGATAGACTAGAATGTCTTCCTTTAGTAAACAGTAATGTCTTTCTTGAGCTATCGGCCGTTAATACTGTCCCTGATAATCCGTCACACTTTAATTCCTTTCATCTATGTCGATGGATTAATTTTCTTATAAAGTAGTGAAAACACTCTTTGGCAGTGACAACTTTGAAGTAGATCAAAACTTTACTGGTATAGGTAAACTTGGTCTTAACGCTGACTTCTACTCAGTAGAATTTTCTGAGTGGACTAAATTCTATAGAGTAATATGTTTGTTAGGCACAACATTCGATTCAAATTCAATGCGACAATTTGTGACGTGACAAGAGATTTTTCCAGTCAACTGGGAAATTTGACAGAGTGGACATCAGGCTTTAGAATTCAACAAAGAAAACCAACAAAGCCTTTAGAGTTCAACAAAGAGAAACATGAGATATTTTTTCCGTATTTTTATATTTTTCATAAATTTATTACATTTTGATATGCAACGTCTTGGTTGTTACAATACTATGCATTTCTAGTAACTGACCATACACGGATAACATTGTCAGTATAGCCTGCAAACAATGTTTGGCCATTGGCAGACCAAGCAAGTGAAATACAGCTGGCACCTTTGTCTTTGCTGGAACTCATGCTGATTACTTCTGGTTTCAGTTCATCAACGATCGATTTGGATTCCAAGTCCTAAAATACAAACAGAAGAATGGGAATGAAAATGGATCATTATCAGTTCTGAATCAATCTAAACTTAGGGAAGACTCACAAATCGATTTTGGTATGCCAAACGTCAATCTGACATTTGAAATCCAACCCCCTTCGCCCTCTTCTACAGGTAAGGTCAATTTTCCCACAATTTTTGATAAATAATAGTGCTTTTACGGTTTTCAGTTCCATCGGTTTCTTCTTCAGAATAAGGACATAGCCTAGGCCTATTTGAATGCTAGGTTCACATCGTGATTCATGACTTAGTTTTTCAGTTTTCAAGCAGCAATGGCTGTCGCTTTATGATTAGAATGTGGGAAAAGAGAACAGGCAGTAGTTTTTGGCTTAGGCCTACTCAATTTTAATGAAATTTTCAATCTTTTTCTAAACGTCATGGGTTGAAACCCCCTCTCCCCATGCGTCAGATTGACGTTTGGCATACCAGAATCGACTTGTGAGTCTTCCTTTATAAGGACGAGAAACCTGCTTTACAATTTGCCATTTGAAAAATCTATTTACCATTAGGACTTCATATACCAGGTGAGTCAAAAGTAAAGTTTACCCATTTTGCAGGCAATGAAATAAAGCGAATGAGACCGATATTCGTAAGTGAAATGTTAATCTATCACTCAAAGGCCAACGTAGATGAGGAAATTTTGTCTGGTAAAATCACTTATCACTTAGAGCCTGAACTTACTCTCGGGTGCCTAATACAAGGGGGGTCTTAATACACGGGGGTGGGAACCCCTCAAAGAAACTAATAAACGGGGGGGGGTCTTAATAAATGGGGGTCAGAAATTCGCAAAAAAACGGGTTTTTACGTTATCTCCTGGAGACAAGTGCATTTTACGAGTACACTGCAATGACTTCTTTTTCTAAAAGAAGACATTCGAATCAGCTTACGAAGTGCACTGCAATAACTTCTTTTCTAAAAGAAAACATTTGAATTAGTTTACAAGTACGTACACTGCAATGGTTTATCTTTCGAACAAAATTTCGTATAAAGATCATATTGAGCTTTGGACATTGTTTTGCTACAATTAATAAACGGGTCTTAATAAGGGCCGGGGATGGAAAAAATTTTTGAAAATTAATAAGCGTCCCCCCTTGTATTAGGCACCCGAGAGTAGGGAAGTGCTGGTAAAGGGCATGTTTTGGAACGGGGATTTCACATTTCATTCCGGTCTATGGGGTGCAAATGCTGGTAAAGGGCATGTCTGGGAACGAGGAAGAAGATTCAAGTATGTTAATCTAACAACTGAAAAACAATCACTTACATCACGTGTTGAGGGCTGGCCCGTTCATGAGCAAACGGGAACATTTGGGTTGTTACTTGGAGAATGGTGTGGTCATACGTTGAGGTTTTTAAAGATTTAATTAGCCATGCTTTTCACAGTGGCTTCTGTAATTTAACAGCAACTTGATGGTTAACAGACAGACGCTAAACTGAGCATCAACTAAACCAGATGGAAGAATTGGTATGAAATCAAGAGCCTGAAAACAATAAATGCTGCTGTTTTTGCCAGCGCACCCTTGCTCCTTCAGCTTGAGGTAGGTAGGTAGGTAGGTAGGTAGGTAGGTAGGTAGGTAGGTATTTATATTTAACGTGGCTAGCCCGCGAAAGTCTGAGAGACTTATTTCCAGCAGGGGCCACGGATGTTTTACCATCACTCCGCCGCAGCTACCCGCCACAGCTACCAGATTTCCCTCACATGGCTCTGGTTGACGCGGGCTAGTGAAACGGACAGCGACCAAACTGCCCAGCGTGGGATTTGAACCTACGGCCGTTCTGACCTTTGGCTTACGAGTCAGACGCCTTAACCACACGGCCACATGCTCACTAAGCATTCCATTGAAGCATTCCATTGCAAGTTAACAAAATGAAGGACAATGAGCCTGAGCTGTCCTAATTGTGATGCCACGGTGTGGATGCGTGGATGGGACCAGTGTTCTCAAGTTCTGGAATTTCAAAGGGAGTGGGAGAAAATTTCTTTGAGGATGTGTTTTCACTAGTGTCTGCTGGGTCAACCCTCAAACAGCTACTTCTGTTTACGCAGGAGGTCGCAAGCCAAGAAAAAAGCAGCAAAATTCTTTTGTTTGTGAATGTCAATTACAAAACAGGATCAAGTTCAAAATTTGTAGGAGTCTCAAGAAACTAGTTGCGTACGTTCTCTTTGTGAAAATAACAACCTGAAAGGTGGTAATATCCGCATCTCAGTAAATCTCTAAAACTGCAACCAATGACCACAGCATTCTCCAAGTAGCAACCCAGATGTTTCCTTTCGCTCATGGTCCGTTTGGACATTTATAGCATATTCTTCATGATTCATGGTGGATGCATGATCAGATTGTGGAAATGGTTCTCAGAAAGCCTGGTTCACATCTGCAAATGCCGGTTCGCATTTGGATTGAATAACTTATAAGAACCACATGAAAGAATGTGATCAGACAAAATAACAGTTGGTCCCTTGAGTCATTTGTTTGGAGACTGGTCCAAAGCCAACTTCAAGAGCAAAAAATTCATAACAAGAAACTTTAAAAACTCTGTTGGGGGGGGACGTAGCGAAGGCTGATTACAACAACAAAACGAGTCATATCAACAAGGAGCTTAACTGCTTCTCTCAGAGTATCCATTTTTCAAAGACAGATTTATATCAGTCTCAAAGTGAGCTGGTTAGGTTTCATCATCAAAGCAGTATTGATTCAGAGTCTTGCCAACAACAGCTCTCTGAAAATTTAGTGATTTGCCAAAATTTGCTGTTTATGGGTCTCAAATAGATACATAATCATCAACTTTCATATCTTACATTCATTTGACACAAAATATTGTAGAAAGCTGTTGAATTTACCACAGAGAATATTCATTCACAAATACATACCCAGATCTTAATGCTTGGTCCAGTTGCAGCACACAACCAATATCTGTTAGGACTGAAACACAAAGCATTGATAACATCTCCGCTATCAAGGGTGTACAAATGTTTGCCATCATTAAGATCCCAAAGCATAGCCAAACCATCTTTTCCACCAGAAGCACAAAGGGAACCATCGGGAGAGACAGTGACGGTGTTCAGATATCCACCGTGACCATAGTGGTTGGTCCTCAGTTTGCAGTTTGTAAGGTTCCAGACTTTGACAGTTTTGTCCCAACCGGCAGATACAATGATTGGGTTGCCAGTGTTTGGTGAGAATCGTACAGCTGATACCCATTCTGAGTGACCATCATCCTACGGAAGTGCAAAGATCAATTTAAAAAGTTGTGCAAGTGATTCTAAGGAATCCTACAATGCAAAAACCAATCATAAATATGGGCGTGTTTGATTGGTAATTAACATATCAAATTCTGAAAACGGTAGACTTCGCAGAGACAGAAAGAAAGAGCCCAATCAAAGGCAAAATTCTTCTAAACAGCAGGTTTCAGATTCATTCTGGCAAAATGAGGTTTCCAGTTGAAAAAATGAAGGCGAGTCAAGTGCTTGGAAACAAAGATTGAATTGACTCAATTACCATAGCCGCACAAGCAAATTTGCCTCATTTTTTAGATTTTCGCAAATGAAAATGAGAGTTTCTCCAAGGCCTGCCAAACCTTCCGCCTGTTGGAGCAGAGGGTTTGGCAGGCCTTACAAACCTGCCAAACCTGCCATTTTTGGCATTTGGTAGTCAATCAAACACAAATTCTGAGTCCTCCAAAGGCTACTGATTTTGGAATTGGCACCAATCAAACACACGCTCAAAGTTGTTGTTTGAGAACATCTTGAGAATACAAACAATACACCTTGTCAACTAAGGAGCATCATTTTGGACTTATCAAAATTTCTTTAGCTTGCATCATATGAAAATTCTGACCCCAGATTCATATTCAGCACCCTAACTTTAGTCCAACTGAGAATTTTTAATAATCTTAGTGCTGGTGAATTTAAGATAACTCTGCTTTCTGCTCCAGTTAGCAGCAAGTTGCTGTTCTACAAAACCAATCTCTTCAGAAAGCAGTTAATTTCTCCAATATATACTATTTGGTCTCGCGAAAAGCAGTAAAAGGACGTTATTCTACACAGTCTTAGCAATTGATAGATTTGCAAATCAAAATGTTTCTGTTAAGGTTGGCTTTGCACATTATTTTTCAAAACTTCTTGTTGATTTCAGAAAAGTGGGTTTATCTCGAAAAGTACTTGAAAAATTTTTGGTTTTCTTTTGCTATATCTTTTTAATTTTGCAAATCTCACCTGACATCATATTTGAGATGTAATTTTCAAAATAATTTTCCATTTTGGCATGACACTGAAACTATCACTATATCTTATTGCATGTGTGAAAACCTATCAATTATCTGCTTTGTTTTAGTAGATCAGGCCACTTTTCAGAAATACAAAGTTTCAACGATGGAGTACAACACACCATCTCAAAGTGAGCTGGTTAAGTTTCATCATTAAAGTGACCAGGAGTTTACTTGGAGAACACTACTGATTGAGCAACTAACAGAAAGCATCCCTCCAGAAATGATGCCCTACACAGTTCACAGGAAATGTTGGTCATACGCCATAATTTCTGAATGTGCAAGCCCTGGAGTGGATACGCCCCAAAATCTTCCCAATATCAGTCTCTCAATTTGTCTACAGCTTTGCATCTCAGCCTCACCTCAAGTTTTCCATTTTTCTCCCTTCTCCAAAACTTTAAAGACCATGTCATGAACCTGGTTGGTTCATATTCAACACAGTTCTATCTACTTGTGTATACTACAAAGCACAGGATCAATGCTGAATCTTAATTGCAATGAAAATTCATGAAGCAGAAATAAAAAGTCACGAAACATTGGAAATCCACTCTAGACTTGTTTGTTGTATCAACCAATTGCTAATGTGACAAATGTCCTTTAATATATACAAAATTTCATTAAGATGGTGTCAACATCTACTTGAAAGATGTTAAGATCATGATTGTTGATAACTGAGAGCATTTCTTAGGGAAACGTTATTGCTAAAATGAAGAGATTACTCTTTCCAGAAAGTTTCAGTAGGCAGCACAAATACCCAAAAGTTAACTTTATCAGTAGTTACCGTGATAGTATATTTGCAAACTCCAAGGGTGTTCCAAAGCTTAATTGTCTTATCCCTTGATCCAGACACAATTTGTCTGTTGTCTGCAGAGAATGCAACACTCAACACATCCTTTGTGTGTCCAACAAATCTTCTTGTGGTCTTTCCACTGAAAATTGGCAAAAATTTAAAAGACTAATACAAAATTATCCAAGAATATGATGTACTATGTTTCACTGGCTTTGAACAAGAATCACTGACATTACCTTGCTAGCTGTGTTACACAATTTATAAAATTAACCTGCATCATTATCACGCAAACTAAATTGGCTATATACTTGGATTTTAACAAATGTCACAAATCTTGAAACTATATTTTGCAGAAACTTTATCATAATTTTAACAAAAGAGTGAAATTCAAATTTGAACCTGAGTGATTACGGTAAACTCTTATATGTCTGCCTGACAGGAATGTGGCATTTTCACTTCTTTTTTCTGGTGCCAGCTATCAACAGAAGGTAATTTTTCTATGACAGGTTGTCAAAAACCTGTCAAGGGGATATTCTTTGTTGGCAGTGGGTTCTTGTTCAGTCCAATTTTACATTTTGGAGTGCACAAGCCTTTCACCAATTTCTCATAGAGTCAGCTACTGTTTGGAAGGATGCATTCTCCAGCTGGGTAAAAACAATTCTTTTGGTGGGCACATTCCTGTCCAGAATGAATTTGATTATTCCCCCCTTTGATTTTAACTTAACACAAATTTTTCCAGAGATTACTTCTGCCACATGGATCAGGTTAACAATGCAGCAACTTGTAAATGAAACAACTTAAGTAAAGGAAAATAACTTTTAAAGGCAATCAATACTTACGTGTTCAAGTCCCAAAGACGAAGCGTTGAATCCCACGATCCTGACAAAGCAAACTGTCCATCTGAAGACATGACAACATCAGAGACAAAGTGATTGTGTCCCTTCAGGCATCGCTTTGGGAGACCATAATTGCTTTCATCACGAGTTAGGTCCCAAAGAATCAAAGTCTTATCTAAAATAATAATTTTTGAATAGTGTCAAAAGAGGTGACTGTAATGAAGAAAGTCACTTGAAGGTGACGTGAAGTGAAAGCTTTATTGATGCAAACAAACAATGTCAAATGATAAGAAATCCTGTTCATGACTCTCTGATATCTCATTTTTTCACGCTATCCATTGATTTTAAGCATCAGCTGATGACACTATTTGGTTTGTAGATTATTAGGATAACATATGGAAATGCAGCTGTATGTTCTTTTTGAAAGGTTTCAGTTGTAAGAAAAAATTTCATCTGAGCTAAATAAAACTAATTTATGCATATGATGTTTGGAAAGGCATGTTAATCCAAATAAATTTTTGATTAGGATTTCCTTTGCCAACATAGTCAACCTTGTATACTTTCTTTACTTTCTGCAAACAAAGTGGCACCAATAGCCAATCATACAAAATATATA
Organism: Aurelia sp. 4 Dawson et al 2005; assembly: GCA_964019985.1. Taxonomy (NCBI): domain Eukaryota; kingdom Metazoa; phylum Cnidaria; class Scyphozoa; order Semaeostomeae; family Ulmaridae; genus Aurelia; species Aurelia sp. 4 Dawson et al 2005. The sequence continues at coordinate 8,274,965 of OZ026506.1, forward strand.
GTGGCCAACTTGAAAATGAAACAAGATAGCAGGAAATCTCAAACGGAAGTTTTATCATCTCACAGTGCTATTCATTTGCATGGACAGAAATTTTGCCTCAGATCACCACTAGACTCGGTCTTGTATTATTCAAACTCTTTCAAGTCAAATAAGCCTTTGCTTGAGGGCACTTGACCAATAAATTCTGAATGTCCATTTTTAACAGCAGTGTTGATTTAAAATGAGCTGTCAGAAGTGGGAACTTTTTCAGCTCAATGAAATCACTATCTTGGCCATTTTTCAGAAAACAATAGTTTCATTGATGTGATTTAAAATCAACATCTCAAAGTGAGCTGGTTTGCTTTCATCATAAAAATGGCTCTGTGCTGTCTGACTGCAAAATCAAGATTAAATCTTTAGCAGGGCAGGCTGGAAAGTTTATGGAGTGTGGACCAAAACTTACTATAACTTATTCGTGATCTGAACAGAGCAGTCACTGGTATACAAAAGATCCAGTGTCTGTTGTTTATGATGGTAGAAGCAATGAAATCTCAACCTAACATCACGCTGAGATCATTTCAAATTGCAGGCTCAAAAATATACTTGCCACTTTGAACCATGAAAAATTGGTCAGACCCATACAAGAAATTTTGTTATGTACACACAATAACTTGTATACATGAAAGGAATAGAAAGGCTGTCAAAAAAGGATTATGCTATTTTCCATTGCATCCAATTGCCAATTTCACAGCAACGCTTTACTTTGACCAGTTTAAACTTGCATGGACAAAAAGTAAACTTTCCAGTCCAGCTGGGGTCCATTGAAATGAAGGTTTGTTTTGTGTGAGGCAAAGATGTTATGCCATGCCAATAGTCAAATGTTTTTATGCTGTGACTATAGATCACATGGAAGCAAAGAAATATTCATTTAAACAGAATAAATCACACAATCTTATTCCTATTTTCTGTCAGCTTATGGCTAATTCTTCACCTCTCAAGGCTGATTTCCACTCACTCAAATGTTCCAAGCAGCCTGGAAACCTTTGTTTATGTGAGAAAATGTCACTTTGAATTTGAATAGAATGCTATGCATGGCAATATTGTCTAAAATCTAGACCACTCAGAAAATCCTACTGAGTGGAAATTAGCCTCACAGTCCTCCCACACACCAGGTTTATTTGTTGTTGCAGAAGTTGGCAAAAATTTTCAAAGAAAATGACTAGAAATGAGTTGCATATACCTTTAAACTGGAAATTATGTCAGAACCCCTCAAATTTCTTTCAAACTTTTTGGAGCTGGTGCCCCCAATGTTTAAGTGCATGGTAGGGTCAGACTGCCCACAAACACCAAGTAAGTTCAAAGGGGGTCATACAAATCAATTCTTTCACGCAAATCAACCAACAGAAGTTTGGGGGTTGGGGTAAAAGGACTGGACATTTCAAAATTTTTGTTTTATTGAGACTTCTTCCAAGAATATTCTGCAACAAACTTTATTCTACAGGTTTCATTTAGCTGTATTTTGATAGTGTAAAAGACTTTTGACAGCAGTGAAAGCATGTTGTTGCTTTTGGTCGTTGGACAGCGTGTCGCTTTCATAATCACTTAGGTCCATTTGATATGAAACAAAACAACAGTATGAAATTTTCTCGTCACTGAAAATATTACAATAATTTGCAATTAGACGTTTTGGGGGAGGGTAATGCTGGGGGCATTTTGAAAATGTCCCATAGACATTTGGTGTTAAAGAATTGATCTGCGTGCTGTCAAAGTACATTTACATGTTTTTTATAAGAAACTGGTTTATAAGAAACTTAGCACTAAGATGGCCAAAATTTGAAAAGCTCTAGTACTATGTCCGATAAGTACTAAAAAACTTTTCAAAGTTAAAAGCATGGATATTATAGCAAATAGATCGTTGAACCTTTATTCTTGAGCAATCTTTCTAACCGTTTGCGTTTTCAACATAACAGAACATTGCTTGTTTATTCCTTAATTAAATTGTGTTTTAAATGTCAAGAAACATATCTGGCACAGTGTTAGCGACCACAATGATAATTCTGCATTCAAAAATTAAGAAACCAATTAAAGAACTTTTAGCACTACAATGGACAAAATTTCATGTGAAATTAAGAAACTTTAGTACCATGGCCAGCTCCAAGTTTCTTATGAAAAAAACGTGTATCTGAAGATGCCCTGCTACTGTTGAAGAATAGCCCATCAATGTCATAGATAATACACAATATTGAAGAAGATTTTTTCAACATAAAACGAGAATAATCAAAGTGGATCCTTGAATCTGTGACCCATTTTGTCCCTCTTTGCCCCTCTCTGACCAGTGCCCCCCCCCCAGCTTCATGCGACCTATATAAGCATAAAAATGCGAAAATTAAGATCGATCTTTTAAGAGATACAGTCCTTCTGATATACCCGATGCCAAATACTCTCTTTCATAATTATTATAACACTCCACAATGGATCAGTAACAAATTTTTCGCGGTGGCCTACCTCTAGAACATGACAGAATTTGGTCTGGCGTTTGAGGTGTAGTAGCAATCTGAGTTACCCATCCAGTATGACCTTTAAGGGTTCCTTTCAGTGTCATTTGTTCGCCCATGTTGGCAGTTTTATCTTGTGGATTCACTAAGATTCAAATCGGTAGTGATTTGGGTGGCTAGGCCCGTTCATCCACGATTCCAAGAGAAGGCCGGGGACGCGCACGGCAAGGGTATGGGGAGAGCTAAACTCCTTCCGTGCGTCTGTGTGAAGCAGTGTTTGCAATTTATTTCATACCAGGTTTTTTGCATTTTGAATTTTTTTTTACTTGTTGTACAGCCAACTGTCATTACTTATTAATGTTGAAAAAACACAAAAACCAACAAGTTTAAGTGGCTCACTACTGATATGAATTTCGAGCTACTGATACAGTCAGTATCCTATCGCCATGGAACCACATCCTTTTCGAATTTGTCATCTAATTCTGCATGACTCTGGAATCACGTTCACGAACTGAAAAAAGACTTTTAGAGAGAAAACAAGTGGAAAGAGATTGACCTCATGGCTTTGAGTTGGGAAAAGTAAGATATCTCTGTTACTATAATACTTGCAGCATACTGGGTTACTATTTTGAACTCAGCATTCATTTTTGCTTCAAAACATTGCGACGAGAAATCAGTTCGTTGAATATCTGAGGGATTAAGCTCACATGAGGACTTTTCTATCTCTGAGGCAGCAATCCACACCACAGGGAAGACAGGTAAAGATTAGGGTTCAGGGATGAAGCCAAAGGAAAATTTCAGGGTCAAGCTCTTCTTGTTCTTGAGAAGCACCTATTTTTCCTAAGATTTAAGATGAATGTAATTACAAATGCTCCCATTCGACAACTTCACTACGGATTTGGATGAATAGGAAAATGGCCTTTGGGGACAAGTGGGATGACTCAGCCCCAGCAGTCCCCACGTGACTACAACAAAAAGATTTAAGAGTGCTTTCAGAAACTATAAGATGCTCTCCTTTTCTGAAAATTTTTGACCAAGTTGCAATGTACATTTTACAATATGTTTTGTAATTTCTTTGTGGATGACTTTCAAAAGACATTCATTCTTTGCAGGAATGAAATTTCACCAAATGTTAACTTTTTATCCATTTAAGGAGTACTTTTCTCAGCTTTGCCTCATCAAACACCAATGCCGATGAAATTTCTTTCCAAGAAATTTTCATTCATTTCCAAAATCATAATTTTTGCAATGCAAAATTCTTATTTCTTTACTTCAAAATCTAAATTTCTAATTTTCAAAAGTTCAAAAATTGCTCCAAGTTTTAAGGACGAAAACGAGGCTGCAAATTTGACTCTTTAGCGCGATATCCCATCATGCATTAGTGCATTGTTTACGATGGCCTAGGCGACAAGTGGAGAGAAGTTGCAAAGAATCTGATAAAACTTTTCATCTGCTGCCAAATTACTTCGTGCTTTCGCCTCCATCCCGTCCTGAAGTTTATAAATTGGATGTTGAAGCATTCTTAGCATTATGTAGAAGAAAGGCACGGTGGAGATTTGATGCAAAACAATCATGCGAGAAAAAGGCAAAAAGATGAGATCTTTACGCTGAGAGTCAGAGAGGCACACACAAAAGACCGAGGAAGGGAAGCTATTTTCGGCCCTGCAGCCAGCCATCATGGCTCCATTGGACTGGGGCAGTGTTCTGTCAGTGGATAGTGCTTTGCTGAAAGATGACGAAGAAGCTGCCGAAAAAGCATTTCAAATTTTGGCAGGGGTAACTTTACAAGAACTGCCGCATGCAATATCCTGCTAATAAGCAGACTTCTTAATTATTCATGTATTATTGCCTCCCAAGAAGGATGAATTTGGCTACATATTTTCAGCAGATCCTTGCTACAGAAAATGGTTTCTACCTTAATAAGCCCTCTCATTTTGGCAGAAGTTTTGATTTTAACAAAGAACCCAGATTCACCCCTTGAATGTTCCTTACTTAAAGGCCAGTCTACATTCCGTAAATTTTGTCCACCACATACTGCCACCAGCAAGTAGATAGCATAAAAATTTACGCAAAAAGTTCTAATTTATTAACTGACTGGAGCTCCCAGCGGATGAAACAGTGTAAATGTCACACCAAAAACCACTGACGGACCATGCTGGAAAACATGTATGTTACGCCAAATATCTTTGGCGTGGAGAAACGTCAAGAACAATAGGAGAACAATAGGTCTATTATCTTTAGACAATTGGTGTGGCGTAAAGCTTTGGCGTAACAACAATGAACTTTCCACACTGGCTGACGGATGATTTTCCTTCATGCTGCTCAGCCACATAAATGTGGGGGGAGGGCATTGGAATGCACACTGTCTTAAAGGCCTGACTGGAAAATTTCCATTTACCTTGAAATTGAACTGGCCTTGCCTGATTAACCATAATTTGCACAGAAATCTTGCGATGTCAGCAGCTGAAAACAATGATTAAAAGCAATAGATCCCTTGTTTATTGTTGAATGGCAATCAACATAAAAACCATATGAGTTTCTGCATGCAGAAAATCTTGTGTGCCCTGCACAAACATTCCAGTTGAATTATCTCATTTGATATCTGCAGTTTAGTATGATCATGTCTTTCAGTTTTGTAAACAAATGGCCAGGATCGTGGGAACCAGCTGCTGATTAAAACAATATAGAACAATAAATCCAATAGACCTTTCAGCCATTCTACAAAAGAGTCTGGATCCAGTGACATTCTCATACATTTTTATACGCAAAGTTTGATGGAGTAGCAATGGGGCTTCAATCACTATTATGCACATAAAAATTCTTCAAAATGTAAACAAACGTTTGATTGCAATTGTTTTCAGCACCGCTAGAAGGTCTATTATTGCTTGTGCTGTAGCACCATTGTTTTCAAATTTTTTTGGGGGGGCTTGAGCCCTACCTGGCCCCCTCACTTCCTACAGGCCTGCAATGGCTCTGCAAATAGACATGATCATTTTATAGCTTCCTTCAAAGAAATTTTTTAGAATGTTCATTGGTTCCATTCTTACATTGGTTCCATTGGTCCATTGGTTCCATTCTATGGAAGTTTTGCCTCAACCCCCCCAATTTTTAGGGACAAATGGACCTAAATATTTTGCTTGCATTCAGGTAGTTCTTTTGGGAAGAAACTCTGCATCAAATGATTAGTCATAAATGATAAATAAATACAGTACTGTCTTTGACAAAGAGTAAAATGATGGGTATTTATGAAATCTAAACATTATTAATTTAGGCTGATGTAGAAGCAGACAGCCCAGAGGCATCTAATCCACAAGACATGGTGAAGTTATTCCAAGTGGCACAAGCTGTGATGATGGTGAGACAAGAAGGCTATTGAATTTGTTTTATGGAGGAATCTGCTTTATTTTCTATAGAACCAGATAAAAGGGCCTGTTACTGCTGCATTTACTATACAGGCCTTGTACGCATTTATTTTCTGTTCTAAAAATTCTTGTTTCAAAAATATAAATGTCTTAGATGGCTTGAGAATTATTATGAAAAGGAAGGAATTCATGTGATGTTAATGTGCGCAAGACCTGTGCTGTAATTCTTTAACATTCCAAACACAGGTGAGGATTGAATTCAAGATTGACAATATCCATTTATGCTTGCTTGCTTAACTGATGAACTTATTTACAACAGGTGAAGAATGTACAATACGAAACTGCACTTGATGAGTTGGAAAATGCCATGAGGGATGATAAAGGTAACTTGAAATTTCGGAAATAGCTGTATAATCCTTGTTAAAAGGTGTGTATTCCTACTTAAAAGGAAAAAGAAGATAAAGATATTCTGCAGATCAGTTCAAATTTCAGAAATAGAATTGGAAATAGATTACAAGAAGTTTAATAGTACCCAAAGTTGTTGTCTGCATCTTAGATTTTGCCCAATGTGAAAATCTAAAAAGCGGACAAGAAAACTGCAGACTATTGTTTGCAATTGGTCTGCGTGTCCGCATTGTCTGCATCACACACGTTTTAGACCTGGCCCTAGTGTCAATCAGACTTTGCCCAGACTTGAGGGTAAATTCTGTCCATAAGCCTTCTGAAGAAGGTAGACCTCACAGAGAAAAATGCCTGTTGCCAAAAAGATGATCGCTGTGCAAAATTGTAGAGGTTGTAGAAAAAATAATGCCAAAAGAATACACAGTCCCAAAAGGGTTTGCACAGAAAGTCCCAAAAGAGAGAAAATTCAAATGTTGTTGCTTGGCAGATCCTGAGCCAATTGAAGCCATGGCAAAGCATTGTATTTTTGTCATACAAATCACAAGTGAAAAGAATCAACAATACTTCAATGTATTTTTGTGACATTTTTAGAATTATCACAACCCTGACTTGGCACCTAATGTAAGACAGAATCTAGTACAGTATCCCTTAGTGTTTAATCGTTCATAGTTTGTTGTGTGTAGGTAGATTAACTTTCTTGTCTTTATATATTGGCCATAGGGTAATCATTGTTCATAGTTTGTTGTGTGTAGGTAGATTAACTTTCTTGTCTTTATATATTGGCCATAGGGTAATCATTGTCTTTCACTCCCCTTGTAAAGTAATTAAGAAAGTTCTGTAGAGTGTAATGTATGTTGTAAAATTTTTATATGAATATAAAAGAAATGTTGTCGAATAAAGTCTACCAGCTTCATGAGCAGAAGGCGTGTAAGGTCTCGGATTTCTACCGTTTTCTGTAAAGCCGAAAAGGATATGTCAATAATCTCCTTGAAAGCTACCAAAAACAGAGGCACCAAAGGGAATGGGCTTCCATGAAAAAGTGTTCTGAAGCCTGCAAAGTCTACTGGTTTTGGTATATTTGTGGTAACAGAATCAACAATGCCTACAGTCTACTGTTTTGAGAAGATACTCAAAAGAATATGCTAAGCCCCAAAAAATCTGCTCCAACGACCCAATGACCTTGTAGCCATGCATGACCAGAGTCAACTGAGAAATTCACAAACTTCCGTATTAATCTGGAATCACTCTTGATCAAACAAACAACTACTCGTCGTTCTTTAAGATTTATTGCAGAAATCTCTTACTGAGCTATTAGGAAAAGCAGTTTTATGAGATTACAGTATTACTGATTCTCTTTTGTCTATGTGTGATATTACACTGAATAATGAATGATAAGTTAATCACAGTATTCAAGATTGTGTGCAGGTGTATCAATTGTACTGTGAAATGAAACTGGAAGGTAGAAAAATTCAATGATATTGATCAAATGCTGTTTATATTCAGTAGCATTACATCTATCTTTTCCTGGACGTGTAGCACAAAACATATGAAGGTAAAATTAGTCCTTACAGTTACAGTTTTCATATTCTTTTTATATGGTATTAACACTACCTACAAACGGCCTTACGATACTACAAGGCCAGTAACCAGTAAATAGGAAACTACGAGTAAGGCGATAGGAATAGGAAACGCAATAAAGTTCATTTTGCCAGTGTCAGGTCATGTGACCCTACTCTTGGGAAGTTTCAGTTTGTACTGCTTTTTGCATTCACAGCACCAGTTTTCGTGGTGCGAAATGTGTTGGAGAATTTAACACATCTCTATCTTGAGACTGATCACCCGACTTGACCTCAGCTGATTTTGTCTATTATGCTAGTTCTGGTTAATGAGACAAGCTTCGACACTTGTGAATGAATTCAGTAAACAGACTATACCTTGAGATTCTGAACACACGTTCTTGGTACCGTTCATTCCGACAGTGGTACGCATATTTCATAGCCATAGGAACCGAGGCATGGTGATAGGGGCACCTGCCCAGGAAATGTCCCTTTATCTTACGGAAAAAAGAACCTGGGACTGCAGTGCCCCCAAATTTGAGATACTTTTTACAGCCTGGCATTTTTTTCGGTAAACCTCATGAATTTGTGGAGAGGTTATTTTAATTTTTTCAATAGAAGCTGTTAACGAAATCTGCATGTCACCTTTTTTCAAATTTTAGACAGTGACCTGAAAGCCGAAATAGAAGCGTTACAAAAGGAACTGGCTCATTATCAGGTTTGTTTGAGTGGTTCATTTTCTTAGTAATATTTTGACTGACAAGACGACTCCTTATATTCATTCATCATGTTCAATCTGATATTTTATTTTCTCTATACCACTACGACTTGGGTAATGAGTATATGTAATATTTAGGGGCAGTGCGTGGCCGAGTGGTTAAGGCGACTGACTCGTAAACCAAAAGTCAGGACGGCCGAGCTTTGAATCCGCGCTAGACAGTTTGGTCGCTGTCCGTAACTCTAGCCCGGGTCGACCAGAGCCATGTGAGGGAAATCTGGTAGCTGCTGCGGGTAGCTGCGGCGGACTGATGGTAAGACATTCGTGGCCCCTGCTGGAAATAAGTCTCTCAGACTTTCGCAGGCTAGCCACGTTGAATATGAATACCTACCTGCCTACCTGTGCAAAATTTACCTTATTACATGGCTGGTGCAGAATGCAAGTGGGCCACTATATTTTTGAACCTATGCAGAACGGGCTCAACCATTTTTATTGAGTGAGTAACCACGGGGAAGTAAGTTTTTATGAGTTGGTGGCCAGTTGAGAAGTGCGCAAAAATGGTGCTTTCAAAGTAATATGATATCTGCAGTATATACTGTGTATCTTCAAAATATTTATTTGTTCCAAATTTCTCAGCCATATATTTTGTCCGTACGGCGACGTGCCGAAGACCGGCTACACGTTTATTGCCAGTCATTGGAACATGACGTGTATGAGAATGCTCGATATTTTCGCTTTCGGTATTGTGTTTTTGTTAAGCATTATTTTTGCTTGGTCGCAGGAAGGGAATCATTTTTTCACGCTCTGCCTAGCCTTACCCATTTTACCTTAGTAGACCCTGAAGAACTTAGCTGTGGAATTTTACAATTGTAAGATAATACAAGAACACAAGAGAAGGTATTCCCCTATCATTCTCTCTTATATTTTGTAGAAATTTGCCGGTGCTGGTGATCGGTATCTCAAATCCGAAATGACGCAACTTGAAGACAGAAATAAGGTAACATTGTAACATTTTGTTGATTCTTCGAGAACAGAAGATCATTTTATGGCTTTCATAAAATCTTTTAAAGTTGACGTATTTTCAGTCTTTTTAGATAAACCATCGTGATGACCCCAACAAAAGCATACTACTTCTAACTTCTAACTTTCAATTTTATCCACCAAAGTGGTCGACTTGATTAGAAATTCCAAACTTAACCCTAAGTTTCTCAACCACCATAGCCCAATTAGCAAATGCTTGTTGTTGCAGTCACGTGTATTGTTGGTTTTTTCTTTTTTCTCGTTTTAACATTAGTAGATTTTACCTTTAGTCATAATTTTCGAGATACCATTGACCCAATGTGCCCAACGAACGATGGCATTGAGGATACGGAGCACTTCTTGTTGCTCTGCCCTTCATTTGACATTCAACGACGAGATCTTCTCGCTGGAGTTTCGGAATTATTGCGACCTTATGTTCGAATAAACAGCCTTCCAAATAACGCGCTGGTCGAAATTTTGTTGTATGGTGATAAAGACCTTTCTATTGATGTTAATAAAAACGTACTCAAATTAACCCTCAATTTCATTCACAACACAGGCCGGTTCAATTGAAATTGTTTGAAGCAGCTGCTACACCCCCCCCCCGATCGCAAAGTCTCTTTTTCTCCTTTATTTGTTTTTCCCGTTCTTTAAGTCTGTTTCACATTGGATGTAAGGCCATCTACACAAAATTTCAAACATTTAATATCTTCACTATTGCATTCCATAAACCCTGATCAACTTAAGGCGCAATGTCCTGGGCAGTGGGGACTCTGGAGGGAGTCAGGAACAGCAGCAACTGTTGCTGTTGTTGATTGTTCTCTCAACCGGGGTTTCTATTGTTTGGCATCAGGCGCCTCCGTCGCTGGCCTGGCAACCAATGTGAAACAGATTCCAGTATTTATCAGTATCGTATCGTATGTACCATTTTTTATGTGTATTTTTATATCTCTATGTGTTGGCCATGGGGTAGACATTGTCTTTTGCTCCTCATGGTATCGTCCTTGTAGTGTTGCACAGTAGTTAGAGTATAGTAGAATGTAGCATATATTGTAATTTTTTAAATTGATGTAAAAAAAAAAAGATTTTACCTTTTATGTTATAGCTGCAGAGAAGACAAAACGCTTTTGCTCCTTGCAGTATCGTTCTAGTAGTATAGTAGAGTAATTTTGTATGTAGAGTATTCAGTAAAATGTCTTTGTAATTTTTTTGTTGGAATAAAAGAAAGTAAAAAAGTTTACCCGTTTTGCGGGTTGTGGAATAAAGAGTATGAAACTGACATTCAAAACTAACTTGTTAATCTATCAGTCAAAGGCTAACTTAGCTGAGTATGTTTTGTTTGGTACGATCACTTATCTCTAAGACCCATAGATTAGAAAAATGGCCGTAAGGGGTTTGTATGGGAACCAAGAATTCTGCGTTCCATTCTGGTCCATGATTTATCTGATAGTGAAATCTAAATTCAATGCCATTATCAGTTTAGAAATAGAGCTCTAATTTCAATAGCAAGTAAACGATTGACCAGAATGGAACGTGGAATTCGTGGAATCCACCTCGTATCTTGAAGAGGTGGATTGTATGTTGAATCCACAAAATATTGGGTAAAGGAATTAAAAAGTTACCAGATATCTCCTTGCCATCTGACTTTCTGAATAAGCCCCCTCTCTCTTTTATACTGGATTCACACTGACACAATTTAACCAGCTTTATCTTGTCCAGTTTAAATTTCAACCAATCAAATGGTTGGATTCCTTGGATTGACCAATAGAAAGCCTTATTCAAAAACCTGGTTTAGTTTAAGCTGGTTTAACTTGCAGTGTGAATTGGGCATAACATTATAGTTTTGAATATCAGTCATATCAGTCAGAGTTTGTGATCTGATGATATCACGAGAGGTGTGTACAGGAGGCGTTTAATTTATTTTGAAAATTCTAGTTAAAGATGACACTGAAACTCTCACTAAAATTTACACTTCTAACAGTGCGTTTTGATCGACACAGAACGTTTTTCGTCAGGCATCACTTTGACTCAGCTGAGCTGAAACTTGCCTAATGTGGTGGGCTCTTGCCCTGAACTGTAACTCAGAACATCAAATAACTTGTTTTGACTTTTCTTCATTCAACAGCTTCTTGAAAAAGAGCTCGAAGAAATGGAAAGAAATCTCGTCAAAGAACAACAACAAAGTGACAAAGTAGGTACCGTTTATGAAATGAGTGTGAAAATATTACTTGAGTTTGCGATAGTTTGTGTATTTGGTAGTTTGGTACTTGCAAGGAATATGCAAACCGTGCAGTGGCATTGTTACTGCAGATGTGTCAGAACGCGGGAGGTGGGGGTTCTTCCACAGTTACGGTACCTCGGGATGTGCCGACCGCAAGGGTGTACTTTTTGGACTTCTAGTGTGGCCATTTTGGCCATCTTGGTCAAATAAAGGTAGAATTTATTTTGGTAATTTCTGTATAGAGACCCATAATTTTCTTGATTTTGGTCTAGAGAAGGCAAAAAATTTGGCAATCGTTGTCTAGAAGACCAACTCATGGTACTTTTGATATGGAATTTAGTCTAGCCATGGTTATCATTTTCAAAAAATTGTTCAAGCCAACGATACTATTTTGAAACTGTGGGCGGCACACTCTTACCCGAAATTTAGCCAAGAATCCCCCCGTGTGTCAAACCAAGGCAGCAAAATATTCTTACCCTTTTTACTGCCTCCTGCCCCCTGGAACAATGTTGGTCCGGAAGTATGGGTAAAAAAAATACGAAGCACAGTTCGGCTGCGTTGTCGCCCTAGAGTCTGTCGTGCAGTAAAGCACGGAGTTATCGCACAAGGAACCAACATTGTAAGGTGGAAGGGAGAAAGAAGAGCAAAAATGTGACCTTTTCAAGAGTTTTAGCATGGGTTGTAGATCGGCTGTAAATTTGTCCGGCCATGTGCCTAGGTAATGGAACAAGAACATTCTTTTCAGTTGTAGTTGTCTAGTAGATGTTGCAAATGGGGCCCGCCATTTGGGCATAGTTGGGTACTTAACCCGAGGCTATGAACTGAAGAAAATCATTGCTTGTGAATTTAGCTTGTTATATTTATATATTGGGTTTCTCTTCGCGTTTCATGTCATTCTGTTTTTTCTTCTTGAACATAGTGAAATGTATTTCATGGGATTTTCTTCCCACAGATATCGAAACAATGCGAAGATCTTGAACTTAAGAATACGGAGCTGAAAAGAGAGGTAAGCCGAATCACTGCTCTCTTTAGATGGTATTAGCACAGGTTCCAAATCTTTAAATCAACGAAAAAAGGTGGGTGTAAAATTAATTGAACTATTTCTTTGAACTGAATGACTTAAAGAAACTTTAGCCGCTTGTCTATGATTCTACCGTTGGACTTTTAAGAAATCTTGAATATTTGTCGAAATTACAGCCTATTTCATATTTTCAGCTCATTTTATGTTGTGACGTTACAAATTTCTAAATCACAAACTTTGAAGAGGGAAAGAGTTTTGCTTGATACCATATTGTAGGCATCCATAAACTATGTTTTTCTTGAAAATTATTTGATCTTTCGTCAACATGTTTAGAAATTACGATAGTTTAAAGTTTTTTTCGAAAATTTTCTTGAATTCTTAAAACAGAAGAACAACACGGTAATTCTGAAAATATTGAAGATTTTAGAAAAGTCCAATAGCAGATTTACTGTAAAATAGTTCAAGTTTCATTGAAGCCAATTAGTTCAAAGAAATAGGTTAGAGAATTTTACACCCAGCTTTTTAAAGAGTTGGAAGTTATTTGATGGTGTTGATGTTGCTTTCATATTTAAAGACTGAAGCCTTTGGTCGAAGTTTCAGTGGCTGAGGAGGAAACTTATTAATGTGATTAATAAGCCAAATTTGGTCATATTTATAAGGTTTACTTTTTGTTGTCTTACTTGTTGTCGAATCTTGGCATTTGTTGTGATACTGATGCAAATTTTTGTTTCCTATTTAAGAGTGAGCGTTTGAGGACCAACATAAAGGATTATCAGAGGCAGATTGAATCACAGGTAATTGCTTCTTTTAATTACTCGAAGCAGCTACTTGGTGAGTCAAAAAAAACGCCCGGTGTTTGAAAGGCTACTGCTCCCTGGGTATATAAGCAGTGATATTTTGTAATACTTGATTGAACAGCTAACATGTTCAATTATTTTTAGAAATTTTGGAATGGTCGGGTCGATTATATCAGGATAAATTACTGAACCTAATTTGACATATTGGGGATAAAATAAGACAGTCTTCAATTTTATTGCTTTGATATTCAGGGAGCAGGATTATTTCAAACGCGGGGCGTTTTTATTGACTCACCCGGTATATCAAACAGGAACACATTCAGACTGTTGTGGAAACCGTAGCATGGGAGACTTTTTCCTCTTTTCTGTATTACTATTCTGTAAAATAATGCAAACGGCCTTAGGGTGTATATTGGTTGTGTAACCGTAGATTGATGACATGTACGTAGGGATCGCTATTGATAGACTGATCAAGGGTGTTAGGAAACGGATGTTTTGATTGATTATTTATCTACCTTGCCTTTTGATCCCTGTGTCTTGTTTTGTTGTCTTGTTTTCTGTTCTGTTTCGCCTTAAACTGAGCTTGGTTAGGCTCAACCACTCTCAAGTTGTTCGAACAGAGCTCCCTTGTATTTCTGTGTCTTAGTGGGCCTTCGCACAAGAAAGGTTTTTAAAACCGCAAAGCCACAGGAAAATCTTTGTGAGAGTTTTGTGGTGATTACTTTCCCTTAAGATTTTACGTGTTCATCTCCGTCTCAAAATTTTGTATCAAAGTCCATAAGGCCCAGATTGAGCAAATATAGAAAATGTTATTGTTGTTGTTATTATTGTTGTTGCTATTGCGATATCTCGGACTATGTTGTGAGGCTAGTGTAACTGTAGTATGAAAGGTTTTTAACTAGAATAATTTGAATAATTCAAATCTGTGAAGTACTCTTGGTGCTTTGAATTTTCAAAAGTGGGAACTTTTTGCTGCCTCACCCGGTATAGTACAAAAAGCAAGGTGCAACCATGCCATTCTTAGTACAATTCTATGATGACAAGAATTTACAACTGACCAGGTAATGTTTGATAAAAAATGTGAATGTGGTATAGTTTTCAAACGAAGATAATGGAAACATGCAGCAGTATTCTTTTAACTTCGATTGAATTGTTTGAAGTACACCGTATTGGAGTGTTTATAGAAAGTGTGAATTTATGGTTTGTTTTTTTTCAGAGAGAAAACCAAATCCTTCGACGTGGCGAAGACATGACCGTAAAAGACCAGATATCAAAGAAAAATCGTGAAATCTCTAGTTTCATCGATGAAATTAGGGTAAGTAGTAAACATCTTCTGTCAGGAGAGATAAACTTTTGGCAGATAAACAACTGTCATCTGTTTGTAACGTGAAAATTTGTTCGTTGTTATTGTCAACGTAACTCTAATTTCAATTGTGATTGTCTAAACATAATAGTAAAACGCTTACTAAATAATGTTTAAAAGGCTTCTAAGTTTCTGATGAAAATTTTTTCTGTGTGGAATACAATGGTCACTGGGATACCTTCAGGGTGGAAGGTTTGAATGGTTGAATGGTTGAATTTGCCAGATTTCTATTGAGGAATACGATTTCCTTCTACTCGATACTTTCGACCATTTGTTCTTCACAACTGACGAAGAGCGCAACCCATACATTTGGTGTATATTTGTCACGGTGTTTAAATTATCTTTTGAAAAGAAGGTATCAATCAGTATTGCAATTTTGGTCAAATTATGCATCTGCAATTATTGCAACGTAGCCTTAATGCACATCCTTAGTTTAAATTTGCATTTGTGATGTCTGATCCTTTTCCTGATTCTGATCCTGAGATTTGTTATTTGCTACAAAGGTTATTCAGGTTATGTAGTATTTTGTATTAGCTGGTTCAAAGCTACCCTAGAATCCGTTCACATGATGCCGGCACATTTGGAAAACGTTGAAAAATGTGACGGTAGCAAAATTTGGGCTAGCGCTTACACGATACCGTTTTCAAAATGTACCTGTTAGAGTTAAGAGAAATCTACCGTTTTCAAAATCTGCCTCCAAAACTTGTGCCGTTTTCTTGTGGATGGGACGCCTATCCGTCACATTTTTCACCATTTTCAAAATATTCGGTATCGTGCGAATGCAGTCTTAGATGCTGCCTTTCTTTTACCAAAGCATTAAAATTTTAAGTTTCATCCAAAATAGGAACCAGGACCAGATTATGTTGTGCCTTTTCGTGCTTTGCATTGACCTGAAGATTGTAACAAATTTTTGTGTTTTAATTTTTTGATGTTGATAAGAAAAAAATTTTTGTATTGTATGTTTTTAAGGATTTACAAGATGAAAACGACAGGTTACAGAGGGATATAAACATTGCTCAAGATGAACTCAAGGAAGCTACCGTTGCTATGAACAGCATGGCTGATGATTATTCAAAACTGAAGGTAGGCAGCATAGGCTCCAAATCTTTGAGATATTGGGTGTGAAATTCAGTGACCTATTTCTTTGAAGTGAATTGCTTCAAAGAATCTTTAGCTTCCTTACAATAATTCTGCCGTTGGACTTTCCTGAAATCTTCAATATTTTCAGAATTAGAATTTTTTCCTTCTTTTTTGAGAGGTCAAGACAAATTAGAAAAAAACTTAAAACTATCGTTATTTCTAAACTGTTCGACGCAACATGAAATAATTTCCAAGAAGAACATAGTTTATGGATGTCTACAGCATGGTATCAAGCAAAAGTCTGTCACTTTTGTGGTTCATGATTTAGAATTTTGATCACGTCACATCCTCAGATGTGCTGAAATATAAAATGTGCTGTAATTTCAAGAAATATTCAAAATTTCTGAAAAGTCCAACGGTAGAATTATGGATAGGTAGTTAAATTTTCTTTTAAGCTATTCAGTCAGAAGAATTATGTCATAGAATTTTACACCCACCTTTTTACATTGATCTAAAGATTTGGAACCTATGCTAGTGAGAACAAACTACAAACAAAATTTTATCCCAAATTATGGATTAAAGGTATGGGATGAAATTCCGAGAGAACTACGAGATGCAAAGAGTAAGAAATTTTGTTACTAAAAGATATAAAACACGGCTACTAGATAACTGCAATTGAAAATTAACTTCTCCCATGAATCTTCCATATCTGAAACTTACTAAACTCCAATATGACCATGATCATTAGTAGAACGGTTTTTCCCTTCTTTATGTTTTTCGTCCCTTCCTTTTGTGTAGAATTCTTGTTAGTGTTAATGTTAAAAATATCTTTTGATATTCATTAATGTTGTTAAATGTTAGCTTGACAGAGATAACAGAAACCTAGCTCGAAAGCTCATTAGAGTTCTTTCTAGGTATCCTAAGCCACAAACTTGTTATTAATTTGGTAGGAAGTAGCATTATAAGCTTGTATCCTAAGTCTTGTTCACATCTTTAGCTGCCGTAGATATACGTATATTAGTTGATTGCTTGAATTTTTGATGAAATGAAAAATGAAAAATGAAATGCTAAGGCAGACATGCCTTTTATAGAGTTGTCTCTACCGGGTGCGCATAGGCCACTAAATGAGTAAACTTTTTTTACTCATCCGGTGATCAAGCAAAGGTTTCTTTTTGGGTGAAGAATGGCAATGGTAGAATGTCAGCAGGGCTGCCTCATTTTAAAGAGTAAACATTTTTCTTTTTATTGGATCATCTGGTAGCTTTTGGTCTGCAACAGTTACTGCCTTGAGACTGTAAATTGAAGACCTTATGAATTTACTTCATTGTCTTGTTTGTTTACAGAGCGTACTTGAAGACACTGATACTCTGCTCGAAAATATGAGACAGGAAAGAGACTTATTGCGATCACAGGTAACATCGTATTGATTTGATGAGTTGCAAGATGGATTTATCAGACAGCTTGACCAAGGCTGTAAGAAGCAGCCGATTATTGGTGGGGCAATTGTTCTTTAAACAACACAGTACTAATTGATACTTGTGATGTAGCACCTTTGTTTTCAAAATCAGGGGGACTTGGGCCCTACCTGCCCCCCCCCCGCTTCATACGGGCCTGGATGGACGAACAAATGAATCAGTAGCCAGCGAGCAGCCTCAGCTTCTCCTCAAAGGAAAAGTTTGAGGAGAAGGACTTGAGGCTATGTGCAGGCCAGTTCACGAGTGAAGGTTAAAAGAACGGACCCTGTCACTTTTGAAAGAGGGTTCCTAAGGCATAAATGGGGACACCCAGAGGATGAGAGCTTCGTGCTGGAATCAGGATTTATTAAGCTAGACACTGGTAGTACCAGGCAAAAATTGTAGACTAGGATTGGGATTTGATCGTTCCCTCTGTGTGTAACGTGAAAGGATTGGGATTTTCGACAAAATACGAATGGAAAATGTGATATAGGAACCCTGCCTTCAGGAACATCTTCTAGGAACCTAGTCTCCAAGAATATGCTTTACTTGACTTAAAGTTTAACCGTCAAACGTTTGATTTTGCTCGAGCCTTTTCTACCAGTGAATAATATCTTATAGGAGAAATTCGGGTGCAAGAAAGACAAGATATTTAGCATTCCTGTTAAGCACTCCTATTTAAATGTACATAATATTTTCTTTTGCATTTCAAAATCTTCACTGCTAAGAAAGTTCAAGGAAGGTTATTTTTGCTCCCCTTGCATGCAAATCTCTTTTTTTCATTTGAATACAGTATTTAGCACTCCTATTTAGCAGATATTCTACACGAAGACACAAGTCAGAAAGGCCTTTGCATCCGAATGTTTTTTTTACAGTCTATTCGTACAACTGTCTGTCATTATCATCTTATGGGATGCCTCATGACATCATGTCTTATTAACCATAGGCTCTTGTGTTTTATCATATCATTTGATTCATTGCATTTTAGGTTCAAGATCTGCAACAGCAAATGCAATCAAGAACTGATGTAGATGATGAAATTATGATTGCTTTCAATAAAAAAGTCGACGAATGGAAGGTATTTTTGTCATTCAAAGTGATTACAGTCAGCGGCGTAGCGGAAGTGAGTAGGGCCCTTAGTGAATTAAGGGGACGGAGGCCCCTTATGCTATGCCTAATTAAAGTGCCCCCTCCGTGTTTAGACATTTTTCAAATTCCTTCAGAGTAACATGGACCAGTGAAAATAAAACTATGCTCTGGATTTACTTTATTAGAAAATGGTTTCTTGAATCAAATTTTCTCAGAACAGGAGTTTCTTAAGTTTTTTGCTTGGCGATCTGTGAGTTCATTTTGTTTTCAGCAGCTTCTTATAAAATTACATGTATTTCATCATGACTTCATTACGAGACAATTTGGCTGTTGGGGCCCCCTAACCAGTGGGGGCCCTTAGTGGTACGCCCTAAAGGTAAATACCGTCGGCTACGCCACTGATTACAGTAGTGTCCCGCCTCGCATATAAGAAACATTATTTTCAATTTGAGGTCTGATATGTTTCTTATAAAATGAGATATAAACTTCAAATCATGGTAAAGTTTCTTAAGTTTCTTATTGGAAAAATCATGCACTATCAGTGAAGTAATCACATATGAGCTTTATGATTGTCATAAAAAATTCTTTTTTTAATTAAAATTTTAATTAAAAAAACTTTTCTTTTGTATTTCAAAATCTTCACCACCAAGAAAGGTTACATGTATTTACGGAAGGTTATTTTTTGCTCCATTTGCATGCAAATCTCTTTTTGTCATTTGAATAGGTACATACTGATGCAAATGCAAAGCTGAATTTGTTATGTTTTTCAAATTTCTAGTATGTATAGTTTTTGAATAAGAAACAAGCCTTTTTCAAACCTGCACCAGTTTCTTATAAGAGGGAGCATTATTTTGAAAATCAAGGTCTGGTTTTTCTTAAATTCATGTTTCTTATATGCAGGACACTACTGTATTCTTCCTCAATAGAGAAACAATCTTGAAATTCATTTTTTAAATCAAGGTAACCCTATTGTTTGATTGCAACTCTACGTGATTGAATAACTAAGTATCTCGCAAAGAAACTATGGTACTTGGACCGCTGATCTATTCAAAAGTGGAGGAGCTGAGTTGCGAGCGAAGGGAGTAAAATGGGCGCTCGGGGGCTTGCCCCTGGAAGGTTTCTTTGAGATCAAGCCCTTCAGAACGTTGGAAACGCCTCTTCATAACAATTAACGGCCTTCATATTGCCGATTTGCTGTTAAAAAGAAGTCTTTTCTCATTCAAGTAGACTGCATTCGTATACTTGTAGCCGATGATAACATTTACAAGTGGATATCGGCTTACGGTATTTCCTACGGAGAATATGAAGTTCTTTCAGTTCGGACTAAAGCCGAGTTGCCGCTTGAGGAAATTTTACATCAAGAGTTGATTAAAGCCTCACCAAACAACACAACACTTTCTCAATTTGCGAAAATTTACACCCACGTCTTTGAAAAAGTGGGGGTGGGGGCTGCTAGCCCAATGGCTGCGCGGTCCCTGTTACGAAGAAATCTTCATACCATCCCTTGACTTTCTGTAACTACTTATAAAAATGAATTTCATGGTGAAAAGTTTAATGCCATTTGATACGAAATTTTTTCATCGAATATTTATTTGACAAGTTTCTGATGAAGAAAACATCCCTATGTTCTTTAGGAGACTGGGTCATAAGAAAAGAAACTTTCACCAAGAAAGACAAAACTTTAAGAAAGTATGATATCTGAGTAGCAATAAGAAACTTTCAAAGACTTGGATTCGAAGATGTTATGAGCCATAACTTATGGCAATTGTATCGTCGAACCTTTTTATTCTCGATTGAAGTCAAGTAGCCATGTTAGTTTTGAACGCAATAGAGCATTGCCTTCCTATATGATTTTTTAGATGTAAAAAAACATATCTGCAGCACTGTTTGAGGGTAGATGATCATTCATCTGTTACGAAAAAGTAGGAAAAAAGGAAAAATTAGTAAAATTAGGAAAAATTAAGAAACATTTGGTACCAAAATGCGTAAATTTTCGTGTGAAGTTTCTTTATAAGAAACTTGTACTCTTTCTCCTTTCAGATAATTCTTGCTTCAAAAGATGAGGAAAACACACAACTCAACGAAATTATAATTGATCTTCAAAAACAACTTCAAGCTGCAAGGATGGATACTGACAAAAATGCAATGGCTGAACTCATACAGGTACAATTCAGCAGTTCTGAAACTTTTTTCAGAATTCATTTTCTCATCGAATGTTTATTTTCATCACCATAAATTTGCTTGTTTTTCAATAGCTGGATCAATAGGAAAAGTTTTTGCAGACAAAAACCCTGCACATGGAAGAGAAACTTGCGGAGAAAACGTTACCGAAATTTCGCTCGACATTTTCTTCCTGCATTTTGTGCTAACGAAGAATATGTATCGAGAAAATTCTTCGTACAAGCGTGGTCTTCGTGGCGCAATCGGTTAGCGCGTTCGGCTGTTAACCGAAAGGTTGGTGGTTCGAGCCCACCCGGGGACGCAAGTATTTTTCTTGCTCTTACCTTATTTTTCTTCCCCATTTACCACTGAGCCATATGTATCTTCATTTCTATCCTCATTCCAAGAAATTTAATGCAATGTGGTAATTTTAACTCACTGATAATTTTACAATTTATTCGATGTCCCAAAAAAATTCACTTTATACTTTTATTTCATTTTTGGTATTCAAAGCGAAGATCTCGCATATCTAAATAGTCAAACAGAAATATTTTAAGATAATGGATTTTTAATTAAAAATCCAAAGTAAAAAAAGCAACAATATTCTCATGAAATCAGATAAAAAAAATCAATTTTGCTTTAACAAATTTACATTCAGGTACCTAGTTTGGTACCTACCTGAATACAATTTATGTTATTACACACGGGATCTTATCAAATCATTGGCTGAAAACACCAATGACCGAAATAAATTTATATTCATATCGAGGAAACATGAATGGTGTTATGGGTGTCATTGCTTTAACGTATTTATAACAAGAACAAGAATTTAAATTTTCAGGTAGTTTCCTTGTTTCAGAATACACTAAAAGTTTTTGACATATTTTAGGTGGTTCTTAAATTTTGGAGAAAAATTTGTGATGTAATTTTTAAGATCACTACAGTTGTATTTCCTTGAATTATATACAAAAAGGAAATCAAATACAGTAAAGAATTGTTGTTCTGATCCTGAGTGCAATGGAACAACTGCCATGATAAACAAATGAGAACAGTATTTGTTTCAATCTGACTTTGCTGTAATTTTGTATTCATTACGTTTTATGAGATAAAAAGTTTCGTTTGATATCATATCATATAATGCTTTTCAACATTTTTCTTTTCCATTAGACAAATCAAGAAAAAGATGACAAAATCAAGGAACTAAAGAAAAGTCTTGAAGAGGTAAAACATTATCTGTGAAGAAAATTAAAGAGATACAAAATTTCACATAATTTCATTTTATATCCTTTATACAAAACTGTTTTATGATGTGCCTTATTTTGAGTAATTAATAGTTTTTGGATGAAAATAGGAACTGTTTTTAAAGCAATGAAGAACTCTTCATTCAAATTTTTTTTTGAATTATAGATAAATTTACTTCACATTTTTGATAGAAATTTTTATGAAAGAAACCACAGTAAGCAAATTTTTGCGATGCCAAAACAATTATTGAGCCCAACATTTCATTTAGTTTTCTTGCAATTAGTCACCATTTAAAATCTCTCGTCCTTCCTCGTGAGCTTTCCAATTGACATTTAGCCCTTTGCCCATACCAAAATTTGTGACCCCACTAACTAGCTTGAAACAAGAATTGAAATCGAGTATTTTTGATTGACAAGCCAAAGATGGCAGAGCAAGGAAAGACATATTTAAAACTTCTCACAAATCACTTTATGAAGAAAGAAATGGACGGCAAATGTACTTGGTACAAGATGAAGATGTTTGTCAAAACTTGTTTATTTTGTTGAGATTTTTTCTGTTGCATTTTGGTTACTTCTTTGATCGAGTTTTCCGTAGAACTTTTGTGGACCTTGTTCTTCTTTGCGAATTTCACAGGCAGCTGTAGAAATGAAATTGATCACACAGCAGATCGAAGATACCAAATCAAATAGTAAAGAAGGTATGCTGAAACTGTTTTCAACTTTCCTCCTTTTCTTTAATGCTTAACTTCGGTTGTGATTGCTTGAAGGTCATTTCAGTGGTCAAAGTTCGTTAAAGGTAACATGAAACGAAAATTTTATTGATGCAAATTAACGGCACTATCGAGTGATAAGGAATCCTGTTTAAAATTCTTTGATATCTCATTTCGTTTTCAAGTTATCCACTGATATTAAGTTTTAGTTGATGAAGCCATTTTTGCAGATTACTAAGGGATGGTGTATTGAAATATACGGGGTGTGTCAAAAAAATTGTTTGATGTTTGATAAAATATTGAAAAATAAGGTCAACGTGAACAGGCTCATGGAAAGATAACCCTGTTCCTAAGATTATGAAATAATTTCAGAGACTAAAATCGTGCAAATCGGTTGAAAATTCACTGAGTTATGAGCTCTCGAAGATCAAAAATATGCGATAGCTGAAACCAGAGACCTCCCAGATTACTGGCATTGCAAAAAGCTCGAAGACGGAGGTAAGAGAAGCTTATCCAATGTCATACCTCTCGTTGATATCAGAGCAAACCAGATAGGACTTCCAAAGTAAATTATTTCTTGCAATCATTCTCTAAATTTCCTTACATTGCATAAGTCCGAAAACAGTGGCTCAAAACATAATCAATCGGCGAGAGACTGAATCTGTTTCCTCAAAGCATCCGTATGCTTGACAGTCAGGTTATCGAAAACCTGTTTGAATCCAACTTGGTTCGCCCTGAAACAATTGAGAAATAACAGAAACGACGGCCTATGGAGCTTTTACCAAAAATGCCATTTCGAGGCCTCTGGTTTCAGCATTCGCACAAATCTGAACTTCAAATTGCTTGTATCTCCATGAATTTTTAGCGGATTTGCAAGATTCTTGTGTCAAAAATTAATCTAAAATCTCAGGAAAAGGGTGACTTGACCAAGGGTGCATTCAGCGTATCGTTATTTTTTAGTATTCAATCAAACGTCGAACAATTTTTTTGAGATACCCTGTAGCTGTATCTGATCTTTGAAAGGTTACAGTTGTAGGAGACGTTTAAGTTGAGCTGAATAAGTATAAAAGAAATTGTCTCATGAACTGATATGATATTTAGAAAGGTATGTCAAATGAAGAAAACTACTTTGGGGCGATATTTCTTTTGGAAATATAGTCAGCCTCAACACTTTCTTTCTTTTTGGAAACAAAATGACGCTATCAGCCAACCATACCAAATAGTGGTAAACTCGAAAATGAAACAAGGTATCTTAAAATTATACACGACATTTTCAATAACTCAAGAGTGCTATTCATTTACGTCGATAAAGATTTTCGCTTCAGATCACAGGTAAATGCTTAACTTCGGTTGTAATGTAGTGAAAATGTTTAATTGATGCAAATTCACGGCACTATCGAGTGAGAAGGAATCCTGTTTGAATTTCTTTGATATCTGATTTCGTTTTCAAGCAGTCCACTGATATCAAGTTTCGTTTCATGACGTCATCTTTTTCACAAATTACCACGATGTATAGAAATATAGTTGTATCTGATCTTTGAAAGGTTACAGTTGAAGGAGGCATTTCAACTGAGCTGAATAAATGTAATTGAAGTCGTCTCATAGACTGATATGATGTTTATTTAGAATGGTATGTAAACTGAGGAAAGAGAATGTTCTTTGTAAGATTTCTCTTTGAAAACATGGTCAATCTTGTATACTTTATCTACGGTCTGCAAACAAAATGTCGTCATCGGCCAATCTTTCAAAGCAATGGATAACTCGAAGATGAAACAATTTATCAAAAACTATACACGACGTTCTTCGTCATTCAACAGTGCTATTCGTTTGCATTAGTGAAATTAGTTTTTCGTCGATTTAATGCTAACTGGCCTCAAGGCTGGTCATTGTATCTTTGGAGGCACGAAAGAAAGTTTTACTATTCTTAACTTTCTCAGATTCCTAAAGTGGTACAAGAATCGACAAAGGCAAGTTGCTTTGTCTGGTAGAATGTTTGCTGGAAACCTCTAGACATATCTAATTGTTAACAGTTTGCAGCAGAACAGAAATTCTAATTTAAATCTTAGGCTTGAAACTTCATTCTTTGAAGCCGCCCGCTTGTGCTGTTTTCTGGTCATAGCTAATTGGCTATAGGTTAAAGAGAATATGTTAGGATAATTTTGTTGATGCTCGAAGCATAGAAAGATGATTTGCTATGCAGGAATAACGATTCGGGGAAGTCTTGGAATGGTACAGAGCTCAACCATTTGCTGAATATCGTGTTCAACATTATTTTCTTTTTGTAGCTGGACCATCCATACGACAGCAGTTGAAGATAGACACCTTGAATAAGACACTGCAAAAGGAACAAATTTCTACTTTGAAAGAGAGAGATCAAGTGCTAAAGGTAAACGAATTCCTTATGATTTGCACCAGCCTGCTAAGATCGAAGTTTACCTGCTCGAAAAATCAATGCTGGGAAAGTCAAAAGAAAATTGACACATTAATGGCGGGCTATGGATTAATAAATATGCACCTGATACTCAAAACTAATATGTTATCTGCCAGTCAAAGGCTTACTTAGATAGGGAATTCTGTTTGGAAAAAAATGCACTTAGTGCCAGAAGTTTTAGTGCCAGAAGTGAGAAAAATTGCTGGTATTGGTTCACATGTGACACACCTGATGATAACATAGGTTTGAGAGGCCTCAGTGTGCCAAGTTCTATCCACGAAAAGCAAAGCAAACGATCGCAGTGCATGCTAGTTGTGCAAAAACCTTTAATCTCCCTTTTCTTCATTGATAAACAATTAAGGTGGCAGGTGTCAGGGCATCTCGGACCACATTAAAACAATACATAGATCTTAAATGTTTCAATTACCCGCCGTGATCGTATAGTGGTTAGTACATTGCGTTGTGGCCGCAGTAACCCAGGTTCGAATCCTGGTCACGGCATTTTGTTTTGGTCCAATTTTTCCAAGGGTTTTTTTCCAAGAAACTTTATTTTTCGTCCGAAGCTTCTGTTATACAAGAGCAAAACAAAGTCTCAAAAAAAACTCGCGCAACGGCAGTAAAATGCGTCGGATATTTGACGCTGTATTTAGCAGTGAGTCTCTGCTTTCAAGTGCAAAAAAGTGTTTTGATTTTAAAGAATTTTTCTGAATTTTTGGACATTTAAATAGGTGCTGGAAATCTAAAAAAAAATTTTGAAAAATCATGTTGATGCCTTGTTCGTCGCTTTGCAATTGCAGTCTGTAATGAGAACCAACCCCGTCAGGGTGGAATGATAACAACATTTCTGGAAGCTTATTCAAGTTTGTGGAACTTTCTAGCAAACATTATTCATTGATCCAGTTGATCTTTTACTATATAAATCTTTATTTGTTGTTATTCTTTCATTTATTTGCTTATATAGTGTTCTTATTTATGCCATTGCAGCCCTTCAACTCGGGCACAAGCTCAAGATATATTCGTCATAATCTGGCAAACTTTTTCCAGAAAATTCTTGTGTGTAGGCTTAATTCCGAAGTAAGGCATTTTTGTGTTCAGTTGTATACCGCCAATTTTAGCGACAGAAAATGTTAAAATTTATGTCAAAAGTATTTATTTACACACAGTTCAAAACAGAACATTGTCGTAGACATTAGCATGAAGCACGTTCAAATTTTAGATGTCGTTACGTAAAGTCTTGCGGCAGGTTTTAAGTTTTCAATTCTCATGCTTGAAATGTAATAGAAAGTTTAGCGTGTTGGCAGACTTGGACCCTTTCATGTTTCTTTCGTTAGCAGACCAACCTGATCTAACCAGGCTATGGCAGCTCTTGTTTTTGTCCTACTACTTCAAACAAGGATAGATTCTGTAATCTATTCTGTAATACAAATAACTCCTCTTAAAAACCTCCCTTCGCCTGCACCAAGTGCGAGTTTGCGGCACTGGTTTCAGGCAATTTTGCGGCTATGCTTGTTTTTGATTACCGGTTGAGAGAATTTTCTTTGTCTGCAGTCACCAGTCGCTTTGAATTGAGGTGTGAACCAAAACAATTAATGCTATTGTATTACAAAATCTGCCATTGTTTACCACTCCAATAATCCCTGGAACAATTTTCATGCATACGAGAGTCGCTCATCTTTGTAGGAAGATGGAAATTTATAATGGGAAATGCACCTACCATATCATCTCAGTTAAGGTAGTTTTGTTTCACTTTGCAGGCTATGTCATTTTAGTATAATGTGGTGTAAAAAAATAATGTTATTTTTCAGCTTGAAAAAGATATCGTAGAGAAAGATAAAGTGATCAGTGAACTCAGAGCCAGAATGATGCAATACGAACTTGTAAGTAAGACATACCTCTATTACCTCTACGGAATGCTTTTGTGGCATTTTCAGTATCTGGCAACTTGCTCTCCAGGAAACAGATTTGCCTGAGTCGTTAAAAGAGGTGGTTTACTTGACAATTGCATAGGGAGTCGAATCTTTAAACCTTTAAAAACTTTTAAAAAAAACTTTAAACCAAAATGTGTAAAATCTTTCTCCTAATTTTTGTCAACCGAATAGGTGGAAGGGAATTTTAGGTCGTTTGGCATAATTCTAGAAAGAGAATTTTTGATATTATCATTATTTTTGGAATAATAGCATTAAGCATATTTAAGTTTGATGAAAGGTTGTACCAGAGGAGGTGCCTGAATCTTCCAAAAACAGTCAAAGCTCCATAAATTCAAAGCTGATTGAGGAAAACATTGTGGAAGAACTGTCAATAAACGTGCACTTCGTATCCTATTGATTCTTTATGATACTTCATTCGATGAACTGGTCATTAGAAATGAAGAAAACACTGTTCACGTTCAGAACTTGCATAAACTCATGATTGAAGTATATAAATCACTTAATCATGAAAACCCTTCTTTCTTAGGATTTATTCATCATCAATGAATGTAATGACTGTAACAAAAAACACTCTCTCTAGAATCAAAGCGAATGACCTAAAGTTACCTTAGATCTATTCAGTTGAAAGAATCCACCTTTTCAAGATAAGAGTTGTGAAAACGGAAGTCTTTTATTGTTTGAGATTTATTTCGCAGTCTTAAGGATAAATTCTTGTTCTGCCTGCCCAGTTTAGTGCATGAACAAATTTTCACATTCATGTCGGTCTTCATTTGGAAATAACGGTGATACAAAGAATTGGAAATCATAAGGGCTTTGACCATGAAATCAAAGTTTCGACATTAAATTTGTCCAAACATCTGATTTCACGATCAAAGCCCTCATAACTTTATTAAACTTTACGCCCGCTGCAACATTTTCAACGTTATATCTTTGATTTCTTAAAATCGCCGGAATTTCCAAACGAAGACAGATATAAAAGTAAAAATTTGAAACAACAAAGGACTTCCTTTTTCGCACCTCTTATCTTGAAAAGGTGGATTGGGGGATAAAAGTTTGCACATTCAGTTATAAGATTTTGCAAAGAGTCGAATCCTTTACTCTTGACAATAACTGCAAGGTAAAGGTCTAATTTGCTGTATTTGACTATGGTTACTATTACGTATATTTACTATGATTTGACTAAACTCTAAGGAAGATGGCAAGTTGTTTTTAAGTCAAAAGCAGTTTTGAAATGTCTTCGTTACAGACAATGACGTATATATATAGCGTCTAGTTAAAAAATAGAACAAAAGATCGGCGCCTGCCGTCATTTGTCCAGTTGTTTTGATAATCTCTCGAGATCATCAAATACAATAGAATACAATAGAGTATATTTAGATTGCCCAGGCCCCTTGATTTAAGTTGCCTTATATCTCAGTCATTTGTCTTTAATGTTAGCAATGCTAGATACAATGTTTCTTCAGGGTTTTAATAAGAATGTTATCGTTTGTTTCTTGGGACTTTCTTCCAGTTGTGTTGATTTTGAAATCTATGCCATGGTAAAATTCAATGTTCAGTTTTCTGCTTGACTTGATACAAGTCTTCGTTTTCTTTCTCTTTGCATTTTCATGGTCATTTACTACGCTGTGTGAGATATTCTGAGATTAAGGCTGAGACTTGTAGCAAGTCACGATTTCTGTATGTTTTTCATCGTACTGATATGATGTCAAAAGACAGTAGATAGTCTCAGAATGGTCAGACTGGCTTGAATTGTGAAACTGTGAAGGAGCATCTTAGACTTATCTTGGTCTTCCTAAATTTCCAACGGCAAAAAATGCAACAAGCGTCGGTGGTGTAGCGGTTAGCATGGTTGCCTTCCAAGCAATCGATCCGGGTTCGACTCCCGGCTGACGCACTTTCTTGTCGTCCTCAGATCTTGTTTCACCATTATTTCTGTTTTAGTGTGGAATTAAGCACATTTTTTTATAAGAAGCAAAGAATTTAGGCCAGTACTGAAATGTTGGATAGGTCCTAAGTTATACAATACAGAAATCGAGGGATGGCATCTCTTTTTCTATCATGAGCTTGCTTTATTAGTTTTGATATTGTTTTGGATAGAGAACGTGTCGAATTTATGCATTTGACACATTGTTTGTTGAATCTGCAACATATGAGGTAAAAGAACTTAAAATCTATCATTTTCCATTGATTTTGTAAATAATCTCTAATGAGCTCCACTCAGGGCAGGAAATGAAATAAGCCCTAAGGAGCTTAATAGAGCTTTTACGGTATTGAAATATTGAAAGAGATGCTTGATGCTGGAGATGGTTTGCTAAGTTCCTTGAAATGAAACTCCAGGCAGGAGAGTTTAGTGAATATTTAAAATTCTTTTCAGGGTCAATTTGGCCTTCCAGAGGCAGTTCAAGAAATAAAAGAGTTCAGGACGCAAATCAAAATACGAGACAAGTATATATTTATTTTAGCAATTTTCTGCTATAGCTAAGTCTTGAGCTTCATTACCCGATTACTATTTAAGAAATGATAATGATTTTCAAAAATGTAAATTCTTGCCTTTTATTTTCACATCCGTTTCATCAGAACTAGCTGAAATTTTGTTTAGATACTCGCTAGTGACACCGTCCTCTAGCTGCTTTATCAGATACCGGGTGAATCAAAGGAGGCTTGACGTTTGAAGGTCTACTGCTACCTTAGTATACAAGCAATGATATTTTGCAATACCTGATTGAATATCCAACATGTTAGATTATTCTTAAAATTATTCCTGGCTGAAATCTGTTCAGATCTCAGGAATTTTCTGAAAAAGTCCTGCCGAGAAATGGTAAAAATCGAGCTAAAACTTTGAAAAATTCTTCCCATTTCATTCTTTTGCATATATTTTTGCACAAAAAGACCTATAAGCTATGAACAACTTATAAATCCTAATAACAGCAAGATAAAAATACCTTGTACAATAATGCAAAGAATAAAAACACAAGTCCTAATCATGGCCTAGTCAGTAAAATGCTGTTCTTCCTAGGGATCGTACTTTTGGAATCGGCAGCCAGTATTCAAAACTTATTCAGGGGGATTCCATTCTCCCAATAGGGCAAAAAACATGAATGCATCGTAGTGTAATTGTTACTTGGAAAGGAAAAAAGGAAATTTTGTTTGTTGCTTTCAGTCGTTTTGCAAGTTTTTGAAAAATCCCCCATATCGACGGGAAGAATGGCCGGTCGAAGCCGCGTAAATTGCTAGACCTAATTTGACATATTGGGAATGAAACAATACAGTTTTAAATGTCGTCGCTTTGATTTTCAGGTAGCAGTACTCTTTCAATACTGGACCTTATATTGACTCACCCGGTAGATTGTATCTACTGATTGTAGATTGACTGTAGATTGATTGACTGCAGATTGACTGTAGATTGATTGTAAGCGGCAGATTGTAGATTGTAACTCATTTTGATACCTTGGCATTTTAACTGAGAATATAAAATGATTCTATGAGCTTGAAAACTCTCTAAACTGCAAGATTTTCAAAAGTTTATGAAACAAATCGGAATAGATTTTTTGACAAACAGAACTGGTTGATTGGATATGTCTAGATGAGCTTTGTTATTGTTTAAGGTTTTTAAGCAGATGAAATATATTCAGCTGTCCAATATCACATGCTTCGTAAAATTTGATTTCACAGTTTTTCATGATAACAATTCAACTAACACTATTCTTTTTTATACAGCAAACAATAGTTGAAATATTTTCAAACCAGGGTCATAGAAGTTTTGTTTATTTTTTAGGCAGCAAGAATTTGCGAGAACTGAGACTGCGTTCACGCGATGCTGAGACATTTTGAAAACGATGAAAAATGCGACGCATAGCACTCCCGTTCACACGAAAGCGGAATTTTTTCCCAGCAGATTTTGAAAACGGTGCATTTTGAAAATGGAACCCTAACCGACACAATTTGAAAACGATGTCGTGTTAACACTTGAAAATGACGAAAGCAGACGACTTTACAACGCCTTCAAAATGAGGCTATAGTCTTTTATGATGAGGCTAACCTGTTCTAAAGGTGTAGGTGAATTTCTTTGGCATCAAGTTCTTGGAGAGATTACACCGAGTCCTTCCGTCGAATTTTCCATCGTTTTCAAATGTTGTGTTTATCGTGTGAACATTAGTTCAAATTTTGCGACCGTCGTATTTTTCACCGTTTTCAAAATGTGGTGGTATCGTGTGAACGCAGTCTAAGTGTAATTTCTGCTCCTCTCTTTGTAGAAACATAGAAGACCTGACTCAGAACGTAAATCAAGTCCAGATGGAATTGAATGACTTTGCACTTGAAAATGAAGAACTGAGAGAAAGACTTGGAATGGACCCTAAGGAGCAGTTAGATGCTGGAACTATTCGTCATAAAAAGAAAGTGAAGGAGGAACAGGCAATGGCATTAAACAGAGTACTCACCAAGGAGGTACTTTTATTTGACATTATCAATCATTTTAGTCCGCTTGATCATAGGTTCCAAATCTATAAATCGGCGTAAAAAGGCGGGTGTAAAATTCACTGACCTATTTCTTTAAACTGAATGACTTGAGAGAAACTTTAACCACTTTTCTATGATTCTACCTTTGGACTTTTCAGAAATCTTGAATATTTGTCGAAATGACAGCCTGTTTTATATTTCAGCTCATTTTATGACTGGACGTCATCTAATTTCTAAATCACACACTACAAGAGTGAAAGAGTTTTGCTTGATGCAGTATTGCAGGCATCCATGAACTATGGTTTTCTTAAAATTAGATGATCTTTCCTCGGCAGGTTTAGAATCTACGATGGTTTTAAGCTTTTTTATCAAAAATTTTCCTTGGGTTCTTAAAAAGAAGAAAAACGTTACAATTCTGAAAATATTGAAGATTTCATAAAAGTTCTACCGCAGATTTACTGTAAAACTACTGGTATGAAATGTTTTCTCTGATTATCGAAAAACATGCGCCTTTGATTAAAATGCGGGTTTCTGAGAAATATTGCCCCTGGATTGACAAGGATCTTAGGGATTTGATGCGGACAAGAGACAAACTAAAAAAATCAGCAGTCAAAGGCAAATCCCCAATCCTTATGGATTCTTACAGACAGATCCGTAATAAGGTCAATGCACTTAATCTTCAGTTGAAGAAACAGCATTATACCAATAGGATCTCTGCATGCAAAGGTAATATGAAAGAATCTTGGAAAGCAATGAATGAACTTCTCAACAAGAGATCAAAGTCAAGTAGCATTGATTGTCTCAAAGAATCTGGTACTGAAACTCGGAACAAAAAGGATGTTTCTAATGCAATGAACAATTTCTTTTGCACAATAGGTAGGGATCTAGCGGATAAAATACAACTTGCCGCTAACCCCCTTCTTTCTGGTGAATATGTAGTTAACAAAGATAAGACCAAGTTTAACTTCAAGACCATTGAGTTGAAAGATATCAGGGATGCATTTGCCAAGGTTAAAACAACAAAGAGCTTTGGGGTTGACAATATCTCTAGTTACTTTTTGAAGCTTGCTTTGCCCTGCATTGAAAACTCTCTGGCTTTCCTGTTTAACACATCCATTGAAACTAGCCAGTTCCCAGATTCATGGAAAGTAGCTAGAATTACTTCGATTTTCAAAGAGGGAGATAAGACTGAAAAATCCAATTATCGTCCCATATCAGTCTTGCCTGTCATCTCAAAGCTCTTCGAAAAGCTTGTTTTCAACCAGCTGTACCACTATATGAAAGAAAATAGTCTCTTTACATCTGACCAATCGGGGTTTTTGCGGCTACATTCCACACTAACTTGTTTGCTTAAAATGAGTGATGACTGGTACAACGGGCTTGATCTCAGTAAGCTTGTGGGATTGGTATTTATTGACCTAAAAAAGGCATTTGATACGGTCGACCATGATATTCTCTGCAAAAAGCTCGAACTATATGGAGTTCAGCAGCGAGAGTTGTCTTGGTTTAGGTCTTACCTATCCAACCGCAAACAATTCTGTAGGGTTAATGGTGTTGATTCAAATGTTGCGGAAATAGAAGTGGGAGTCCCACAGGGCTCATGCCTGGGCCCTCTTCTATTCCTCATTTATATCAATGACCTTCCCCAGGCCGTCCAAGATTCCTCTGTGACAATGTATGCCGATGACACGAGTCATTGTCATCAGTCTCACGATTTGACTCAGCTGAATGAGGCCATTAATAGCGATCTCAAGAAACTGGAGATGTGGCTGAATGGCAATAACCTTTCATTGAATGTGGCAAAAACTCATTCAATGCTCATATCCACCAAGCAGAAAGGCAGCTCTCTTAGAAGTCGAAATGAAGCTTTGGAACTGAAGATACGCAAAAATGAGCTCGAGGTAGTTCAAAAGACAAAGTACCTTGGAGTGCAGATCGACTGCAACTTAGATTGGAAAGAGCAAATCAAGGCTGTTTCTACCAAGGTCTCCAGGGCGATCGGCTTTTTAAAACATGCTAAATCCTTTTTACCTACGGCAAGTTTGAAAACTCTTTACACAGGTATTGTCGAGCCCCACTTTCGATATTGTTGTTCTGTCTGGGGTTGTGCTGGGTCTACAGACATCAACCAGTTGCAAAAACTTCAAAATCGTGCTGCTAGGATCATAACAAACAGCAGCTTTGATACCCCAAGCAGACCACTTATTACAGAGTTGGGCTGGAAGACCGTTGAAGAACTCATTGGAAATGAGTCCAAAACAATGGTCTTCAAGTCGCTCAATGATTTGGCTCCTTAATACTTGTGTAATCTCTTTACCAAAAACTCAGCATGCTCCTCCCGCATCCTCCGTAACACTGAGACTGATTTGAGGTTGCCAAAGAAAAGATCAGCAAATGGACAAAAATGCTTTTCTTTCCGGGGAGCTAAACTATGGAATAGCCTTCCCGCTGAGTCTAAGACGGCATCCTCCTTGGGTAGTTTAAAAAATCAATACAGGGTTGATTATTTCCCTTTCTATTGTAAATATCATATAGTTGTAAATAGGTTTTTAATATTATGGGTTCTTATTTTCTGGCATTCTAATTGCATATTGTAATTAGTTTTTAATTGGAGGGCCCCTTGAAAAACAACTTCGGTTGAAGGGCAACCCTCCCTAAACAAATGAAATATGAAATATATGAAATATAATAGTTGAAGTTTCTTTGATGCCGCTCAATTCAAAGAAATAGGTCATTGAATTTTATACCCAGCTTTTTAAAGATTTGGAACCTATGCTGTCCGCTTGTGAAAGACTGGTTTCCTAGATTCCCGTAAAGTTCTAATGTCCAGCTCAAATGACAAGCCTATGAATAATGACTTTTATTATTTCCTCGGAACAAACATGCAATTTTGTGATTCATATACACAAATTCAGTCTTCATGCAGATTTGATTCAAAATCATATGAAAACTACCATGTAGGATAATATTTTGCTAGATGAATTAAAGCATTTGGTAGCCTCTTCCATTTGATTAAGGGAGGTTTGATAGAGAGAGGAGACTTATTGATTGGAAATTTTGTTGAGAAAGGAGGGCCTTGTTAGAGGTGTCTTGATTCAGAGTGGCCATATGGAGCTTTAACGGTATATTTCCTGGATACTAGTTTAATCAGAAACTTCTTCCCTTTCTAACAGTTCATAGAACATATTTTTCTTTGTTCAAATTTTGTCTCCTAATCGTAGAGATAAGCAAAGTAAGTTTTCGCACAATTTTGTATTTATGTACCGGGTGTCTCAAAAAAAAGTACCCCCTTTTGACTGGAAATAGGAACGAAACGATAAGATATCATTACTCTCCGAGTGGACAGCTAAATTTATCAATCTTCAACTTAGATCCACATACCTTGCATTTAAAAATTGGCCTCCAAACACTGGAGGTACAAGCTTGCAAAGTCAAAATTTACAGTGCAGCCGAAACCAGAGGTTTTGTAAAAGGGCCTAGCCATGATTTGCTATCACAGGCATGTTGCACAGGAATTTCGACTTTGACCTTTACCTTTCTCCATTGAAAAGAATTATACCTTGAAATGCTTCAATCGTTCTACAAATAGTTATTCCTTTGAGGAATCAATCCGTGCATTGCATTCCACTCCAAGTGTCAAAGAAAGAGAAAAGGAACACATGCATGCTCATTAGGGAGATGTTGCACGACTTCATCATTCTTACCACATTTTTGTTATATTTGTTTAATCAGGACGATTTCCACGAGTCTTTTTTATTCTTTTCGAAAGCGAAAAAATAAAAGTTAAAGTTTACAGGTGGTTTGGAAAAGATCCATAATACAAATCATGGCTAGGCCCTTTTACAAAACCTCTGGTTTTGGGTGCACTGTAAATTTTGTCTTTGCAAGCTTGTATCTTTGGTGTTTCGTGGACGATTCTTAAATACAAGGTATGTGAATCTAAGTTGAAGATTGATAAATTTAGCTAACTGCTCGGAGAGTAATGGTATCTATAGCTTTGTTCCTATTTCCGGTCAAAAGGGGGTACTTTTTTTTGAGACACCCGGTAGTACTTTGCAGTTTTTAATGTGGTTGTTTCTGATTTCTGTGAAGGTTGAAAGGCTTGAGGAAGAGAGACAGCAGCTCAAGAAAATGCTACGTAAGCAAGCAATGCATCGAGGCGAAAGGTATGAATCATCCATCTAATCGACTACCGGGTGAGCCAGAAAAAAGTTCCCACTTACGGAAATTGATAGCACCAAGAGTACTTCACAGATTTGATTGATTCAAATTGTAGTTAAAAGCCGAAAGATCAAAGTAATTTTGTGATTTTCTTTCCGTCTTGCCAGCACTAGAGGTGTTGGTAATTTCAACTTTTTAAAAATTTCATGGTTACAAAATGACTGAAAAGGGGCCTAAAACATCGATCAAATTCTACGTTACACAGATTAATAAGCAATGGACGTTTCATACTTCTCAAACGTTATGAGGCGTACGTTTTTCAAACAATTACCCAAGATTTTCGATCCCATGGTAATAAGAACCCAGTGGATATCTCTCACCCATGAAAAATTGCATTTTCTTTATTGGTCGGTGCGAGGAGTCCTTTATGATTTGATCAATGTTTTGGGCCGTTTTCAGTCATTTTGCAGCCATGGAATTTTTATGGAGTTGAATTTACCTGTATTTCTAGTCCTCGTGAGACAGCGAGAAAAATCACACAAATACTTTGATTTTTGACTTTTAACTAGAAATTGAATCATTCAAATATGATAAGTACTCTTGCGGCTTTGAATTTTCGAAAATGGGAACTGTATTCTGGCTCAGCCGGCAATTTGATTGAGTGATTGAAAATGAATCAATGAATCAATCAATTAATCAATTAATCACTTTTTATCAATTTTTGCGATATATTGACCATGTTAGATTTTTGCTAGAATATCAAATTATCGAGGAGGAGAAACAAATTATGGATGCATTCCATTTTATGGAACTGTGAAATCTCTTTATATGGGTGTTTCCGTTATGTCCATTGATGCAACTTGTGCTGAGTCTATCAAAAGTCTTGACTTCGTTTATGAACTTGAGTCACTTTGTTAAAAACTCATCATTTTGCGTGTAGTGCATAATACAGAGATAGCTAAATAAAGTGAAATATTTGCATTTTTTATATGAATTGAACTAGGCACGAAGTCTTGAGAAAAGCCCTTATAAATGTCCTTTCAGGGCCGTTGAACTTGGTTTGACAACAGAGGATCTGAAAGCAACGGAGGAATTAGCCTCCAGTCAGGAGCCTGCAATTAGGTCAGTCCATGTAAAGGAAGTCCGCGCAGATGCGAGTGGGGTAAGTTGTAGTAAAGTCGTTTATGACCTGACAGTGTCAATCTAGGTATTTTGGCGTTGTATCTCGAAGAATATTTATCAATGTAAATCTATTGGAAATAATCCAGCAATAGTTATTACCTAGCCTAGAATGAGATTATTTTCTTTGTTCGTTGGAAAATATTGCATAAATTCTTTTGCATACAAGTTGCCTGGCAAATGAAAGTCGCACGGAGTAATAGAATGGCAGTAAGATACTGCGCTACTCAAATTTTTTCTTGGTGGTTCTGTACCACACGAAAACGTTTGAATTATTGGCAGTATAAACAAATGACCCAATAACCTCCTTGTAATGTCATGGAGATCAATGCAGTCTGCTGCATGCTGAGTAGGCTCACGACAAAAAACCCGCGTATAAGAACCTACAATTTTGCAAGTCAGCCTGATTAGGTTCTTGCATATTGAGTATTTAGTGAGAAATCAGGCTGTTCAGGTTCTTAAATTGGTTCTTATTTCATTCAGGGCTTTTATGTATTTCTTTTGTTCAGATATAAGCTTCAGGCTCATTATTTACTGTCAGTTCAGAGGCACCTGTGTTCATGAGGCTTTATTCACAACAGAAGTTCGTGGAAGAATCAGAAATTTTACAGAATTCATTGAAAAGCTCTCAAATCATCTTTATAGTACTTTACAAGATGCACATTTGGCAGTATCAGTTGGAGTTTCGATCTAATTTGATGATTTCTACAAATAAGAACCTATTTCAAATTTCTGACTGAATGGGCTCTTATATATTGTGGGGTCTAATCTCATAATTTGCAGCCTGTAGGTTGTTAATCACTAGGTTCTTATACGCCTGTTTTTACTGTATTTTGCTAGAACTGTAGCTAGAGCATCATTCAGCCTGTCAATAGCGATAACTACGAATATGTAGTCAGTCTACAAGCAGGGCTCCAAACGTATTTTTCACAAAGCTGCAACCCAACGAATATCTGTTTTCTGCAATCAGGAAGCAAAGTTTAAAGAGATGTATTAATGTAAAAACAAGCACTGACTAGCGCCATTTTTTTAATGAATATCTTCTCTTTTGAGCTGATGACAACAATTATAGCCTCCAGATTTTCATCATGATATTTCTTCTCACTTTAGCTGTACGAAAGTTATAGAGAAAAATCGGATCCAGAAGCAAGTATGCGGATGGAGAGAATGACAACGAAAACGAAGTCTCAAGTTGACAAGCTAGAATCTGATAACAAGGTAGGTAGACGATTTTTGTCGTACCTGGATATGGCCCCAAAAATTACTTGTCTTCCCCTAAATAGTTGACTCATATAGCAAAATTGTATTTGATCTTCATCTGACTTTTTCAATGGAAAAAAGGATAATCTTCATCATCTTCATCATCCTTTTTTCCACCAAATCCCAAAAAGACCAAATTCGTTTCATCCAACCAAGGGTGAATCTTGTTAAGGCCGACCTCCACTGCAATAGTTTTGGTGGGTTACCTGTGTGCTTGCCAGCATGCTGTCCTGCAACAGAGCATGTGCACTAGGCAAGCGTGCTGGTCACCGATAGAAACTACTGCAAGTGAAGGACTGCCTTAAGAAAAAGCGATACTTGTTTGGTTAGGAATGATTTCACACCCTCATTGCAGCCAACTATAATAATTTGTCTTCTCTTTTTATTTCGATTTAATTGAGTGCAGTCCTAGGAATAAAGTCCGTTCATCTGAAGAGCAAATCCCATTGTTGGCTTAGAAACCCAAAGGATTTATTTTTCAAATTCGCCATTGCTAGTGCTATAAATATCGTAAGTCGTAACAATTCTGTTCATTTGATTGGACGGTTATGAAATTGTTTATTTGGGTTATTGCTTTTTAAGCTTAAGTCAACTCATCGAGATTTAAAGGAAAGAACGTTATTTTTGCTGGAAGAATTAATTCTTTGTTTATCATCAAAACTATCTCTCTGGCTTGCAAAAAGGAGGTAAAAGGAACTAAGACAATGATATTTGAATCATTGTTCGCGACCAAATTTTCTCAATGTATTCAATGCTAGGAAGCACACAAAACATACGATTTTAGCTGGTCAAATGGGATTTTTCGACCATTTTTTGTAGGAGCTCAGAGATGAGAACAAGCAGTTAGAGATTGGTCTGAGAGAGATTCTATCTATGATAAAGGATAACAGATTCAAAGAAGGTATTCATTTTAGTGATTTGACTCGGCATAACTTAAAACGGTTGAGAAGAATCAAGATGGGAATCAGAAAAGGCTCTGATGCTGCATTTTGTAGATTTACTTCGTTACGACTTCTGCGTTGACTCGAGAGGCTTCCTAAATTCAGAAAGATTAGTTAATTAAATACTGAAGACTCTTTTTAGCTTAGGGAAATGACATTCGCTTAGGTTTTGATCCATTGAATTGAATTGTCATTTACTGTTAAGCCTTAGGCACTGATTACATGGAACGGGCTGGCCCGGTTATCCGGGGTGGCTCAGCTACGAAGGCTGAAATGGTCTGAACGAATACATGGGGATTTCTATCGCTGGCTGTAAATATTTGGCGCCCTAATCGTATGATCTGCTAATAAAGCGCATGCGTTGCAGATATCTTAGCTCGCTTTTCTCGATACCCAGCCCAGTCTTGAATCAATTACAGGAGAAGAAAATGTAACTCCCAGCCCGTTTTTCTAGGCTAGTCCCTAAGGCAGCAGACGGGATCCCGGCTAACAGGGCCAGCCCGCTTGCCATGTAATCAAAAGTATACAAAACATTGCAACTTCTATTGACCGCGTGAATACCTTCATCGCTGTTATAATAGGGCTAGTCTCCTGCATGTAAGAGCTTTCCTGCTCCATGTAATCAGCCCATTAGATAACGTTCAACAGTTTCGGGTATAGAAATGAGCTTCATTAACTGTGGTAAAGGCTTCAAGTGGTTTTAAAAGAATTGCAGATCCTTAATTTAAATTTCAGCAACTTAAATTTTTCATTTTAGTTGCTGATTTGTTGCTGGTGAAACCTGTTTTTTTACTCCATTGGTCCCTACAACAATCTGTTTAAACTCCCACTCTTAGTAGATATGTTTTTAGTGATGTTTTATGTATGAGAAGTGAAATAAACAAAGAAGGCCAGATTGCATCCCTTTCCTTCCATTAGTATCCTGAACACACAGGACTTTTCAGAGTGGCTGCTGTCCGGATTTCTGAAGCTATATAAGGCAATGGCTCATATACTGACCTTCTCGAGATATCTCTTACTTCGCTATTACAGAGAAAGATGGTGCTATTGAGTTGAATATCCCTGCTTTGGAAAAGCTTATTGCGGTAAGTGAAATAGTGCTTTTTATGAACAAGTCGAGCCCTCTATTCACATGCTTTCCCATTCACGGTTCAAGGAAATTCATGTTGATGATTTTTTGCAATTTTAGAATTGATAAGAAACTTGATATTTGTCATCTAATTTGCATTTACAAACCCAGGAAACATCCATATTACATACACTAGAGTGAAGACTAGCAGGACTGGTTACATAATCATTTTCATCGCTTTTGAAAGACACTGATCTACGCTCAAACTGCGACTCGTGGACTTTAACCTTGAAAATTTGGACGAGATTGTTTCCCTCAGTTTCATGTCCGGGTATGGAAACCATAGCAACAATATGCAAAAAACTGAGTGCCATGCAAATGAACCCAAGAATGAACCCAAGTTGCCGGCTCCAGGCTAAGATACTGCAGCACCTCAAACT
The DNA here is from genome assembly GCA_964019985.1 of Aurelia sp. 4 Dawson et al 2005. Classification (NCBI taxonomy): domain Eukaryota; kingdom Metazoa; phylum Cnidaria; class Scyphozoa; order Semaeostomeae; family Ulmaridae; genus Aurelia; species Aurelia sp. 4 Dawson et al 2005. The sequence continues at coordinate 8,315,500 of OZ026506.1, forward strand.
TCAAGTTTTCAATGGTATTAGCCATGAACAAAAGCCAATAGTATCCAGATGAACTTTGCGTCAGTACAAAAATCAACAACAAATCTTTCACCTTGAACCAAGAGTCCCTCATCTTGAAAGCTAGTTAGGTTCCACGAGCTTCACCGCAGCAATGAGAATTTGCAACTATTTAAACCGATTTGTTGAGTTCACGAGCACTATTTTATCAAGGCCATTTTCAAAAATTGGGTCCGCTTTTTCGATGTAATATTATGAGTCCCTTTTGATCAAGTGATATCAGCAAATCAAAGAAGTCAAGGAGACAAGGGACAAAAGGGCATGAGTCCATTGCCCATCCCCTTTAACATAATGAATTAAGTTTTAACGTTTTTCCAGATGATAGAATCAAGAAATGCCGTTGGCCAGTATGATGTTACTTTGAAACTAAAGGGCGAGGTTTGTACTATACTCTATGAAATTCAAGGATTGAGACAACTCTGGTAGCATTGATGAACGAGGATATGCCGTTTCTCTGCCTCATCACAGAAATGTGCGTCGTCAGTGAGACGACCATCGCAGGTAAAGCCGTTTGGACTTCAGTGAGAAGTCATTTTTTGAACAACAAGATGAACCAAGCTCTTAGATATTTCCTAGAGATTTACAGGAATGCTGTAAAAATGAGGTCCGAAAAATTCCTTGCCAAAAGAGCCAGATTTTGACTTAGCAAAGGAACTTTCTAGCCTTTGACAGCATTTTCCTGTTTATTGTTGATTAATCTAAATTGTATCTCGAGTTGATCAAGATCTTTGTTTGAAATCGCTTTCTGTGGGAGGCACTGCTAAACTGCCGGGAATCTGTCTCTTGTTATATCTTTATAAAGATCGACAGTTTTAAGCATTTTTATTTTGTATCTTTGGTATTTTTTAGTTTCTGTGTACAACTTCATGTACCCCTATGAGCATGACCACATTGTCGTAAACAGTAGAAAACCGCGCATAAGAGCCTGGTTAAGAACTTGATTAGGAACCTACAAGTTGAAAATTTTGAAATTAGACCCCCATTCAAGAAGATCCCATTCAGCCCGAAATTTGAAATAAGTTCTTATTCATAGGGATCGTCAGATTGAAGTAAAACTCCACTTGCTTAATTATCGAACCTATTCAAATTGATAACTCTAAACATGCTTGCAAGCTTTTCATGGGATTCTTTAAAATTGCTGATTTTTCCACAAATTTCTGTTGTGAATGAGACCTCATGAACTCAAGAACTGTGAATTGACACTATGTAACAGGCTTGAAGTTTGAATCTGAACTAAAGAAATACTTGAAAGCCCTGAAAAATAAGAGCTAGTCTAACAACCTGAACAGTCTCATTTCCCAATAAATTCCCAATATATAAGAACCTTGTCCGGCTGACTTGAACATCGTAAGTTCTTATACATGGGTTTTTCTGTATATGCTCAGCTGTAAAATAGAGCGAACTTTTTAACAAGGAACAAAGGATCGCAAGAAAAGTCAATTTAAGGACTTGACAGAGATCTCCGCTACAAAGGTCCATTGCAAGATAAGTTTAAAATTCAGGAGGTTTCCAGTAATTCTGGCAGTATCCCAAGGTCCCACCCAGCCCTGCAATGTAACAAGAGAGACCTGTGCTGTGCCTAAGGGTACTGAAGATACCACTGATCGTGGCTATGGGCTGAGGCAGAATTTTAGACGTATCATTTGTTTATCATGATTTCTTAAAGGGAATGGTCATGGGTAAACGCTGGCCCTGGCCAGGTCAAAAATAAAATCTATTGTTCTCCACGATTTTGACTTATCCGGCATTATTGTGTCGCTAAAGAAACAATGGGTTTATGGGCGTTTCTTTAGCTTGTTTATAACGGCTATGAGATATAGCTATGTCTATTCCTTTGAAGTGATGTCGACTTGATTTAATCGTAGATAGAACAATTGAACGGTAGAAACGAAGAATTGAGGTTACAACTTATGAACTCTCGAAATGATGTCAAAGATTTGATTTCACAATTGGAACGTAAAACACAAAAGGTAAAAATGTTTTGAGTGTTAGAATGTTTTATTTTCGTGTGTTTTCTGTTTCGTGCAAAATTCTTATTTATTAGAGTTTACCCAGGGGGAAGCTTTCTGAATTTTTGAAATTAATGCTGGTATTAACCATGAGTCTCGTGTCCATGACATGCAGAAGATGTAGATAAATTCTCAGAATGGCAGAATTAGGGAAAGAGAAAGTCAATAGCGATTTTATGATAATTAAGAACGAGGAAGGGGCACCTAACACAATGACCACATAGTGGAATGGTTGGGCAGTCAGTTTCTCAGAACGCGTTCTTGAACTGGAAGGAGGTTTTTAAGATTTCATAAGATTTACTTCATGTTCCCTTTCTCTTAGCTAAATGAATTGGAAAAGGAAATAGATCTGGTAAAGGAAGTAGGTGAGTTGTGAAGTCAGTTCTAAATTTCTGAAATTTTTTAGTTTTATTGATTTTTATTGATTTATTGATTCCATTCATTGATTTACCTTTTGAATATATTTGCATTTCATCGGTGCTATTTTCTTATTTTCATCGTAGGCAAGGATAACTGGCTGTTTATTTTTAAAAAAAGGATAGTTTTCTTCATCTGACCTTATTAATTTATCTAAATGGTGGCCTATGTGCAGACTTTACAGATGCAGAGATAGGTTAAGTATGCGCAATGATGCCTGATTCACAGTTTTTCCTTTGAAACAATGCTCTTGTGTGCCACTGACTCTTATTGTCCAACAGCCAATGAAAACATGTTTTGCGTTTCTCAATATCATTGCTCAGCAGAACGCATTGTTCCTGATGGTGCATCTGTATAGCTCGTTGTCCCTGCATTATCAAAAGCATTATTCCATTACCCGCAGACACGTGCGGCACTGGATCTGCCAACTCTTCAAAACGGCAGATTGTGCGTCACTACACAGACTTTACTTATATCCATAAGGTCTGCACGGGGGCTATTTTAATAGTTGACTGCAGTTGCAGCTTTACATGATTCTCTTGACATTGCTTCCTCTCTAGGACAAGGAGTGATCAAGTTGAATCCTTTCCAGTTACCCGAAGGAATGACGCCCTCGTCAATTGATATCATAGCAAGCCTAAATGAATTCCTGATCCAAATTCTCCAAGTGAGTTTGCTTTTTGCTCTAGTAGCATCGGACAATAACGTTTCAAAAGCCTCTAGAAATTACATGTTGAATTGATGCAATCGAGTCAAGCGTCATCGAAGTTGCTGAAATCGACATGAATTTTCAGAATCTCAGACATTTTCTTTCTCATAGCGTAACACCGAAATACATTCGTATGATTGAATACAGCTATTTCAAGATTAGGGAAAAACAGAAACTAATACCAGTATACAAATAGCAAAACAATGTAGAGTCAAATAAAGCTGCTTTGGATGTTACGGGTCTCTTGGTTCACGTCATGTAGGCATTATGTTGAATCAGCTGTTTATCGTTTGTTTGCATTAAAACTTCTAATCGTTGTTTTGTCATCGATGAATCTAAAAGATAGTTTTCACTGAAATGCCACAATGACAGCAGCGATGAACTGCAGCAGTGACTGAACTGAAGTGCTCTGCCCTATCTTCTTTGCTTATTGGGCATGTCATAAAACGATGAATTTCTCTTTCAACTTCGTCACATAAAGAGCAAAGATGATCATTATGTTCTTTTAGGCCAATGATACCTGCCAGTTTTCTATCCTTAGAGGATGATCAGAGTGTCTTCATTTGCTGACAGCACTCCGTGTTCATATCCTTTCCATTAAACATATAGTTTTCCATCATGACTTGTGTCTTTAGGTTAAAATATGTTTTGATTATAGAAATCAGAACATGAAATGAAATTGAATGTGATGAAATGTGATTGTGTTTCTACATGGTCAAGTTGAACTTTGATAACCTTCTCACCAACGCTTACATGGCTTGAAGGTTGAAATATTTCATTGTGAACCTGCAATGTTGCTCGTAGTGGGAAATTGTAACTTAGAGTTGAAAACTTGTTATCGTTTGCTGTTCTTTTTTCGCAGCTAAATTTAGTTCATCAATAGCGATAGCCTAAACTCATGTTTTGGATACTTTTAAATTTTAGGGTATTATATTACATATCTTTATCAATAATTCCTTAGGAGTTATCGAACAGAGAGGAAACAGTTAAATCGATGGAAGAGAATCTCGAAGCATATAAAAGAAAATTTTCAGTTGCTATGCACCAGCAGGTTCGTTTAGACTGTGATAGTGATATTTGTTAATTGCCGCTTTGCGTTATCTTTCACTCTGATACGTGTTCGAAAATTTGTCTAATTTCTTCCCCTTGAGCGTGAGAAAATGCACACCGAGTGTGGTACCACTGTCAGAGCAACAGCTCTTTGTAATACTTAATTGAATAACCAACGTGTTAATTATTATTAGGATTCTTCCAGGCTGAAAGCGGTCACTCTATTCAGAGGGGGATTTTCTTGAGTTAGTTGCTACAAGAATCTTCCAACATGTCCAAAAATTACGACCAACTTTACCTTGTATTTCTACCTGACAGCAATGACTTGAACATGCTTTGGTACCTGCTATCCTCTTAAGTAGATGAAAGGTCCCTCTCCCCATCTAGCTTGAGAAACTTATATTCAAGAGGACTTTATCCCCCCAAGAGGCAAGGTATATGCTGATGAATGTAAGTGACACTGTTGTTAGAAAAAGGAAAGCCGATGAAATTGAAGGTTGTCCTCAGATCACCACATTGAGCTAAAGATCAGTTCTGTTGTAATCAAGTTTCTGCGATCTGTGTTTTTAGAGCATTCTCTATACACAATATTTGGACGAAAAAGAGGAAAGAGAAGCTGAACTAAAGAAACTTAGAGATGAAAATATTGACTTAGCCGTTATTCGGGATCAAGATCAAATCAGGATACAAGAGTATGATGTAAGTTGCTCGTTTGATTTCTAAGAGCGTGTTTGATTGATAATTCCAAACCTTCCAAATTCTGAAAACGGTAGTTTTGGCAGAGACGGAAAACAGTGCCCAATCAAACACCAGATTCTTCAAAACAGCAGGTTTCAGATAATTTGCCTCGTTTTCACAGCTCTGCAAATGAAAACAAGAATCTTTCCAAAGTCTGCCAAACCTTCCGCCTGCTGGAGCAGAAGGTTCAGCAGACCTTCTTAACCACCCAAACCTACCGTTTTCTGCATTTGGAAGTCAATCAAACACAAATTTCGAGTCTGCTGTTTTCAGAATTTTTGAAACTTTTGATCAGAAAATTCTTGCAGCCCAACTAACTTCATTTCTAACTCACTGCTGCGACCCTCAGCCTCGTGGCTCTTTGATCTTACAACGCTCAGTTCGACATCCTGTTGTATTTTGCTATCTTGCAACATTCTCAATGCTTGAGCAAACTTTTCTTGTTTGATAAGGGGTAGTGCACCACTGAATTGTCTTCGCAAGTCCTGAAATTAAGGAAACGTAATCTTAGAATATCAAATAACCTCGTGGACGCAGGTGATTTCCAACGTTCAGGGAGGCTTAGTATGTACTGCTTGAATATGATAGCTTCATGGAGACAAACCCGCTCAATGGAACCTAAAATGCAACAAAGTTTGCCTGACTGGAAGAACTGCAGCCCTCTTAGGTCGTGCGCCTCCAACGTCAAAGGATAGCCTTCAGGATGTTCTGATTGCAGTCTTGAAATGAAGTCTGAGTGTGTTTCGTTTGGTTTGTTAGAAGAAGGCACCTTGCATGGAAGTTCATCGCCACTTATACCGTAAAAGCTCTACATAGCCCCCCTCTCTAAAGAAACCCCCTAGAAGGCTGTGCTATATTGTGTTGGCAAATCGTTCGCGGCTTATACTGTTCACTTATAGTGTAACCTTTCCTTATCCTATTTTGATGTTTCGTTACAGAGATTATTAGAAACTTTGAGGCGGGATCCAGACAAGCAGAAAGCAAGGCTATCAGAATATTCCAGGAAAATCACAGTTCTACGAGTCAACGAAAAGTCGCTATCAAGAAGATATACCATCTTACAAGAGTCAGAGACACATTTGAGAAAAGAATGCAATAAAATCAAAATTGATATAACTTCAGTTGAAAATGCTGTTACAGAAAGAATTGGCTACTTGACACGATATAAGGTGAGTTATGTTACTTTGCCAGATGCTGCATTGTATATTTGGCTTGCCTTGAGAATTCATATATATGTGGGCAATTGAAAATGTCTTAAAGGACAAGTCCGGGATTGATAAAGTTATTATTAAAAAGCAACCTTACCAACTGCTGAACATCAGTCGTGAGTTCTTCCCAAATTTTGATGCCTCCAACTTTCATAAATTGGTTAATGTATCGTCGTAAATTAGGCCAACTATCGTCGCCATTTTGTATTTTGTACAAGTGAGTAAAGGTGCGATAAGGAGGCTAGCAATGTGAATCGTTTAATATATCAACACATTTGGCAGCCTCGTTCAGGTCAACGTGAAGTGACGTCATAGAAAATAACGCCATTTCGCACTTCTTAGAATATGTAGAATATGTACCGGGTGAGTCAGAAAAAGTTTCGGCGTTTGGAGGGCTGTGCAATAAAAAGTATGTGACTGATATTCAAAACTAAAGTGTTAATCTATCACTCAAAGGCTAACTTAGATGACAAAATTTTGTTTGGTAAGATCAAACATCTTTGAGACCCAACAATAATCAAAATGCTTGTAAGGGGTTTGTATGGGAATCGAGATTTCCCCATTCCATTCTGGTCCATGATTTATGTGGCATTGAAGTTTGCATTGCCAGTTTTGAGATGCTGAATGCTAATTTCAAAGACGGTAGATTATAGATCAGAATGGAATGGGGAACTGTTGTTCCCAAACATGCCCTTTACCAGCATTTTCCTAATTTCTGGGTCTATAGGAGGAGGGATACTACCAAACAAAATTTTCTCATCTAAGTTGGCCTTTGACTGATAGATGAACATTTCAGTTTTGAATATCGGTCACATGCTTTTTTATTTCACAGCTGTTCAAACGCCTAAACTTTATTTTGACTCACCCGGTAGAATTCTTAGTTTCGCAGATTAAAAGAGAAAAAAATCGAAAAAGTACTACATGCCATTCACAACAGTGTAATCTCTTCAACAATTCAACAAATAATCAACAATTATACTAACCCCGAACGTGTCCTTGAAAGAATCATTGTTATTTAGGGTCCTTTGTCGGCACGCTGAAATTTCAGAGTGTCTGAAAATTGAACTTGGCACAGCACACTGCAGTATCGACTCATTACATGTTGTAGTTTCACTTTTTGCCTGAATTGATAACGCTGCAACCGCAACTCATATCCGTACGCTTGTGGAAGCGGATTAGTTCCGTCCTGAAACCTTTTCAGCAAGCGGTTCGATTAAGTGGCGTTTGAACTTATATCTTTATTGGCTGCATTCAAAAAGTTTACGGAATGTATCAATTTGTAGCTCGATTAAGATTCTTTTCTAGAATCTAGAAAAGAGATATCATGGGCCTAAATCGCCTACTACTTTTTCTCTTGACCTCCGGGTCTAAAATGCCTTGATTGAAAAATGTTTTCCAGAGCTGCTGTACCATAAGACTTGCTATCAGCTATCATTACTTCGGTAAAGGCTCATTCTTGTCATGATAGCAGAAACTGCCTTCCTCTAAGCCACATTATGGCCAGTAGACGACGGGGCCAACTGCCTTTTTTCCCAGTTTTGCACCCCTTGGGAAATAAGGCTGTTAGTGGAGTGACAACCACAACAACAATTCAAATCAATGAGGTGAGCACAACGTAACGTGAGGGCTATTTTAGAATAAGGCTAACTGCACTTGTTGACGTGATGGAATCGTTTTACTTTAGATGTTCAACTACTGCATTGTGAATTTTTGTCTCTGTATAGACTACCCGGCAAGTCAAAAAAGTTGTCTCGTTTGGCAGGCTTTGGAATACACAGTATGTGACCGACACTCAAAAGAAAATTGTTAATCTATCAGTCAAGGGCTATCATAGATGAGAATATTTTATTTGGTAAAATCACACATCTTTGAGACCCAACAATAAGAAAAATGTCTGTAGTTTGATTTGATGAATAAGTTCCCTTCTCTAAAAAGTCCCCTCTGGAGTGACTGAAATTAAATAAGCCTCTCGGGAAGCTTCATAGAACTTTTACGGTAATGGAATTCTCATTATGTGTACTTAGTGATTCCGTCTTTGCAAACCTCATTCTTCATTTAAATTAGGCACATTGCAAAACGGAACGGGCAAATCATTTCTTATGTCGTAGAGCTGAAAAATGTGAAAGGATTCATAACATATATTTACCTTTTAGCCCATTGACATTCGTTTCTTCTAGGAAATGGCTACTTACAGAATAGCAGCCCTGCAGAAAGCCCTAGATAACAGTGTTCCTGAGTTGGAATTGCAGCTTGCTAATAAGCAGTACAATGAACTAACGGCGAAATATAGAGACCTTCTACAAAAAGAAAATACACTCATTTCGAGATCTTCTGCAGTTGAAAATCTAGAGGTATGTCTTTCTATCTGTTCTATACGCGATTCATTTATCTTAACATAGCGCGGTTAAGTACCGACTACCATAATTGGCTGTTATTAGCTAGATATTCATCAGTCGGAAAAAGATTGCTCCATCTTCTTTTGTAGCCATCACCCATGCTGTCTCAAGATCTCCTTCAATCATTTTCATCCATGTTAGCTTTTGTCCACCCCTTAGTTTCTTGATATAGAGGTATTGGTAATTTAGGATCTAAGTATTCAGCCAGATACTTGTGCCCATCAGTGGCAATTCTCATTCTGTTTACATAGTGATATCGTCATTGCAAAGTCCACTTTTCATCTAAATCCGGCGTTTAACATATTGGCTCATGAAAGTTGCTGAAATCTTCGAAGCTGTAATGTCGTACAGTTTTTCTTTCGGGGTTTCATAAAATGCAATACTCAGCAACATCGGTTTGTCCAATTCATAGTAGGTCATTAGATAAATTTCGTTATGGTGGAGTGAATCTAAGATGAGACAGGGCGAAAGATGTCCTCTTTAAAGTCTGGGTGAAATTTGTAAATACAGAGATTCTCTCAGGCAGATTTGCCTTTTTGAAGAATAGATTTTGCACCTCTTGGTGCACTCAATCAAATGAAAATAAACAGAGAAAGCGAAACTTCATGGTCGGCTGTGCTGAAATTATGAAACCCTTTCTTTGGGACGGTAAATTGCTTGTAATGCCGGGGAGCCAGATTCACCGTTTCCCCCTTATGTAATCTTTCCTTAAAGTTAGAATTTCCTCATATCTGCATGCAGTCTCATATGAAGACACCCTTCTTCGAAAAGCGTTTGTCTTTTGTTTCCTTCTCAAACCATTTGTAACTAGCTACGACCCTGAGCGACAGCCTTTCATGAGATTCTGAAAAGGAGGATGTACAATGGTAAATAGGCTTGTTAATAAATCAAAGCGAAGAAGATGCACAAACACAGCATTGTTCTTTGGCGATCTATTGTTGACAAGGCGTCTGTAACTTTGACTTGTATGGGATATTTTCAGATATTTTTGCTCTTCGTAAATGCAAGGTTTTAACCGCGGACAAACCTTTTATACTTTAATTTTGTTTACATTTTAATGTTAAATCAATTAATTAATTAATTAATTAATTAATTAATTAATCAATGTGTAAGTAATTAATGTTTACATTTCGTTTGTATCATAGTTTGATCTGAAGCGACTGCAAGAAGTTGAAGCTAACCTCAAAAAACAGTTACAAGCTGAAAAAGAGAAGTCTTATGTTCTAGAACAATCGATGAATGATTTACTGAGGAAAGGTATAAACTTTTTTTATCACCCTAAAATAGTAAAATTTATAACGAAAGGCAATAGTCAAACTAGAGTAGAAATACGTAGTCAGTAGCGAGAAAGGACACAAGGTCATCGAGTTCCACTACGAATGACACTTTCGATAATTTGATACAACAAAACGAAACCAGGACGGCAACGCCAGCCAGGACTTCATCTGATATCCCGCAAAGCAATTATTGTCTCCGTATGCTACCTTTATTAATAGATCGTCCAAAAGGCCAACATGAGGCCTCCCATAACTCAGAGATGCTTGAAAACCATATTTTTCTTTGAACATAAAGGCTTAGAAAGATTGAGTTTTTCCGTGGAGGCCTAGATCAGCAGTACGGAGCCCCAGAAGTTGGATTTCCAAGTTGCGAAATTGAAAAGGACACTTTCAGAGACTCTTAAGGGAAGCAAATTCGAACGGAAACTTTTGATTCTAAAGAATCCTTCGACTCCAAGACTGCATTTATACGATGCCGGCACATTTTGGAAGGGGTGGAAAACGTGACAGTAGCAAATTTGAGCTAGCGTTCACATGATGCCATTTTCAAAATCAATTTTCAAAATCTACCGTTTTCAAAATCTCCCGGCAAAACATTGCCGTCTTCCTGTAAATGGGAGGCCTATCCGTCACATCTTTCACCGTTGTCAAAATGTGAAATCTTTCACCGGCATCGTCTAACGTTCTGAAACAAAAGCAACCTTGCGTTGCGGTTTCCGTTGCCGTCGTGGTTTCGTAAGCTAGTGTCCTAAGAACCGCCATTGGATGCAAGCTAGAAATATATAAGAGAAAAATAAGAATAATAGGAGCTGAAACCCGTTTTATATCCGTCATGTAACTTTAAAGCTTGTTTTCGAATGAATAATAGAATAATCTTTAAACCTAATACAACAAAGTTAGGTCTAAAGATTATTCGAAAAACTTCGTTCATTTTGATTTGCCACAGAAAATGATGTTTTTCATGATTTGACAAAATCCTTTCGCTTTTCTTTTCTGCAGTTGGGGATGACTCACGAGAAAGTAGTATACGCCATGATGAAATAACTTCTATTGCTCGTCAATTGGCTACCTTAGAGATGAAGGTATGTTACGATTCAGTGACTCATTAGAAGTTCCTTCTTTTTCATTGCACTGGCTCTTCTTTTAGATAGCAGGCCTCTTGTCAGCTAGTTTCTGCACACTATCCGTGTATGCATATAGCTTGTCAAAGATGCAGTGTTCTAGTGTTTTGAATTTTCTTTAGTAATTTATTTTTAGTGAGCTGTAAGGATTTCTAGCTACTGAAAGCTAATTTAGGCCCATTATATTAGCTTAATGTCCCATCTGGAGCCTGATCTCACTCTGCCGAGCTTAACTTCAGGCACCTGACGAGAACTGTATAAGCCGCTCGGCCAATCACCCTGTATTGAGTTTCAAAGGTAGTTCTTGTAAATTCCTTGAAATGTCTCAAGGTCAAATTTTGTGAAAATATAACAGGTGAGTCAATAAAGTTAAAATGTTTAGGGCCAAGTTTATTTTATTCAAGAGCCCACCAAACCGTTTGATGTGCAGTGAGATAAGTGGACTTAGCCAATTTTCGAAACTGAAACGTTGATCTATCAGTCAACGGCTGACCTAGACATAAAAATTTGGTTTGGTAACATCACTCATCGTTTAGACCCAGAAAGTAGAAAAATGCTGGGAAGGGGTTTGTGTGGGAATGAGAATCCACATTCGATTCTGGTCCATGACTTTTCATATAGACACAGTATCTTATGATACTTGGTCACCTAAACCACAAACTACACTACTCAAAGAAAAAGCAAAACAGTAATACATAGTATGGTGCTAGTATCAATGATCATTTGCTTTAATTTTTAATAATCTTAGTAATTTGTTTTTGGCTGAATCAGAATTTGCTCTATTTCTTGGATTGGTTATTACTTGCCATTTAAACTCAAAATTTATTTCTGAAACAGACAAGGGTATTGAATTCATATTTAAAAACGAGAGGATCCTTTGACACAAATTGATTCAGTGCAAAGGAACAGTTCAATGAAGTGTCTTTTGATTTTTTAACAGATCTCAGTTTCATGATGTCATTTTGTCTTCCTTAGGAATTAAATGAAAGGCAACGAGCTGAGCATGCGGTCAGAAAATACGAGCAGCTCAGATCGATTGTTGCTGAATTGGAGAACAGAAACAATGAACTTGAACAAAGATTTGCCGAGGTCTGTCCTGCAGTCTTATGCCCAATTAACACTGCAAGTTAAACCAGCTTCAACTAAACCAGGTTTACGAATAAGGCCTTCTGATTGGTCAATCTAACAAATCCAGTCATTTGATTGGTTGAAATTTAAACTGGTTTAGATAAAGCTGGTTTAACTGTGTCAGTGTGAATGCAGTATTAATCTTGGTTATGTGTTCTTTGCTCTTAGCAGAAAAAGTTTCAATTGGAATAGCTGTACAAGCAGCATCAAGGTCAAATTAGTTAATTTATAGTTCCTTTGATATGTATATGATTTCAATGAAGACATATTTTACAAAGAGCGAAGCAAAAATCCAGTCATTGCATTTCCAGTTGACATAGATTTTAGATATTTCATAATTACTAAACACCCTCGGAAATAACCTGGTGGATCAAGAACCAGCTGACGGAAATTGTCAAATTAGACCCCCATTTTATAAGAACCAATCTATTGTCTTCATTGTGTAAGAACCCACACTAACTTCTTAAATTATAGGTTCTTATACGTAGGTGTTTCCTGTATCTCTTGTTGTTACAAAATATAAGATAAAGTTTTTTGTAATGTAAGATCTTGATGACTTTACCTTTTCTTGCTCTTCATGAATTCTTTGCGTTCGCCCAACAAGGACAGATTTTGTAATACAACGGCAACAGTTGCTTTAGTTAACATTTCAGCTCAAAATGATTGGTGACTGAAGACAAAGAAAATTATCTCAACAAGTGAATCAAAACAAACACGACCGCAAAAAGTTGCCTCCAAACCAGTAGCACAAACTCTTGCTTTGTGCAAGTGAAAGGTTGTTTTTAAGAGAGGTTATGTGCTCATGACGAAGGAAATAGAGCAATTCTAAAGTTGTGTCTCGCGGATTTTCTTCATTTGACCCAGAAGCTTTGTTGTAATCGTTTCATTTAAGCCCAAGGTACCCGAGAATCATGATGATCTCTGCTCGGTTTCTGAATCAAATCAACCAAATCCCCGAGACAGAACTTTAGATTATCCCTTCTTTCGTTATGAGCACCCAACTTCCTTTAAAAATTATTTGTCGCTCGCTTGCACAAGGTGAGGGCTTGCCCTACTGGTTTCGGGGCAACTTTTGCGGCTTCGTCTTTTTTGATTTACTGGTTAAGAGAATTTTCTGTGTCTTCTTTCACTGATAATTCTGAAATGAGATGTCAACTAAAGTAACTGTTGCTATTGTATTACAAAGTCTGTCCTTGTTCGTTGACTTTTTTAAGGGCAGCAAAAGAACCTCACTCAGTATGGTGACCGTGACATGTGTAACAGATAGTCATCCTTTTCTGCAGCTTACAAAGATAAATCTTGAATCACAAAGAGTCGAAAGAGAGTTAAGGGAAGAGTTGACGAGTAAGTATTTTATTTCTCAATATTTTGTGCTAAAGTGACAATGGAAAACTCTTTTTTGCAGAAAATAAATGAGGTTTAACTGTTTTACGTGCTGTTCCTATTCTCAAATAGCCGGTGTAATGTTTATGTTTGCTTTTAAAGTGTCTGACTTTATGTTGTTATTTTCAGCTTTTTATTTCATTTCAATGTTTTTTATTGAACAGAATCAGATGTAAGACTGAGTAAGATTAACAGATCGTACCTTTGTGACCCTGTAGACATGTTTTTTATGGGAAACTAAGAATTTCAGCCAGTAATGAGGGTTTCTTTTGTAAGATTTGTGTACGCAGAGTTTCATACCAGTTTCTTAAAGGTTCGGTAACGATCTTCCTATTCACTAAGCATAAGATCTACCGAACATGTACTTATGTTCTCGCATAGATGCTGTACCCGCTGAAATTAATCGAGCAGATAAAAAGCGCATCGCAGATCTCGAGGAATCTGAGGCAAAGCTGAAATTAGAAATGTCTCGCCTGAAAGAAGTTGCAGAGATTGCCACACACCAAGCCGAGACTGTTACGTCACGACAGCAAGTGCAAGAAAAGGAATTGACTTCATTGAGAAAGCAGCTTCATGATATTCAAATGGAGAGTGACGAAAAGACAATCATAGGTAAGTAGATGCTCTCTTTAGTATCGGGTATGCAGTAAATCCCCGCATATAAGAACCTTTCAAAATAAGAACCTAGAGGCTTAGAGGCTATTTTGCGTAAATGATACATCTTTTAATTGAGAACCTATTTCAGTTCGATGAAACATGGGTTCTTGTTGCAGGGGTAGCAAAGTTGAATTTTTATTGTTGTTATTAAGCTCATTTTGGTCACAGTTGGCTGTTAAAGTTTGATCCTCCTTCTCAACAAGCTATTAGGTCCATAAGAACCTTTCAAACACAAATAATAGGACTGAACATCTTTTGTAAGACTCTCAAGGGGACTACATGAGGCACCCTTCAACTAAGAACCACTATACCTTGAAATTAGTCTTAGAGTCTTTTAAATAGGAACCTATTGCAGTCTGGCTCTCAAAAAGTAGGTTGTTATATGCGGGGATTTACTGCAGAAAAAAATGACTTGAGTTTTTAGGACATTTGTGCAGAAAGAAAGGCTTGGAGCATCGGCTATTGAGTGCAAAAGTTGAAGGTAAATAAACGAGACAGGGGTAGGCAAAGAAAAACGTACATATGGATAGTTTTAAGCATCAACCGTTGATTAAAAGCTATGAACCATTTGATTCTGGTTAATTAACTCTTTATACTTTTGCATGAAATGGTCTTTTTCTTTGGTGGTCTTGTCGGTGTTGTGGCGCCGTGGTGTAATCGTATGACATTACAGCCATAACAGCCAAGCTGAGTGGGTTCGAATTCAGGTAGGGCCCCACCACATGAGCGTCATCACAAGGGTTCGCAATTACGTCTGCTCTGTTTCTGCGATCCCAGCGCTTGGCGCTGAAAAACGCAACTTTACCTTCACCTTCGCCTTTGGTTTTAATCAAACTGGAATCTACAATAGGGTTTTTGTGTTTGCAGCCAAACTGCATCAACATATCGTTGCACAACAAGTCAGTGAAGCTACTGCCGTAAGAAAACTTGAAGAAACAAATGCCAAGGTACGTTAGACCAACTGATAGCAAGTTTTACTCTCTTGATTATTTCATACTTTCCTGAAATTCTTACCATAACACTGACTCAAACCCTGTATATTATGGAATTAATCATCTAGAGCTATGTGGAGGAATCCCTGTTTGCTTTCAGATTCGAGAAAGAAGATCAATTGAACAGGGAAGATAGAATTTTTTACTTTAGGATGTGTGGAAATATTTCAAAGCGATAGGCAGTAGTGTTTGTCGATTCATCTTCTAGTTTGCTTGGTTTGAGTTTATATCCATGGCACATAAGTAGACATTTGTCCTTTTTTGTTCACAGGTGAAAAGGCTGGAAGTTGGTATCCTTCGTGTCGAGCAACGACTAGATGAGAAAGATCAGATTCTGTATCGAACTCGAATGGAGGCCAGAGCGAAATCAAGATTCCTGCAAAAGACCATTCAAGTTAGTTACTGTATAATTCTTCCACTGACAGATAAAAGTTTTGAAAGTAAATTCTCGCTTATTATAAAAAAAACGAATTGCAAACTACATGAAACGAGACTTTGGGTTGATGTTAGTAAAATGAAGTAACCTGTTGATGTAAATGAAGCACAGTTGAGTCATCGTTTATCACGAGGGAGAAGAACTGTATTTTGGGTCTCTCCCCTTTTTCGATACACCTTGCCACTAAAATCTTCTTGCTGCATGTAGTTCCATCATACAATTATAAGCAAGTAAATAACATATAATATATAAGCACTTTGATGCGAATTGAAAGAAGCGAAGTTTCGAGCATAGCAGCATGGAGCTTAAATCTTTAAAAAGGTGGGTGTAAAATTCTATTACATTTTTCTTTGAATTAAAGTGCTTGATAGGAACTTCAGGTAATTTGCAATAAATTTGCCGTGGCAATTTCTTGATACCTTGATTACTTTCAAAATGGTGCCATTTATTAATTTTGAGGCTGTGACGTCATCAAATTTCTAGATCCTTAACCAGAAGAGCAACAGATTTCTGCTTGCAACCATGTTGTAGACCCTCATCAACTATGGTTATCTTGAAGATTATATCAATTTCTCTCAATTGATTTAAGATTTACGATGATTTAATTTCTTCAAGATTTTCAATGAATTTTTGCAAAATAAGTCAAAAAGCCGCCATTTTGAAAATAATCAATATATCAAAAAATAGCCACGGTAGATTTACAGCAAATTACCCAAAGTTTCTCTCAAGCACATGAATTCAAAGAAAAATGTGATACAATACACACCCACCTTTCTAAAGATTTGAAAGATTTGAGCCGTATGCTGAGCATAGCCCGTTATCAAGCTTGATAAGGGGCTATGCTCGAAACGTCGCTTCTTTCAATTCGCATCAAAGTGCTTATATATTTTATGTTCTTTACTTGTTTAACCTTGCCACTAAGCTGCGAGAAATTTGGTTTATACCTTGACTTACTGTTTTACCTTTGCTGTATAAGGTAATAGCTAGTAGCCCTGAAATCCACCAGAACATCCTGAAGGCTATCCTTTGACGTTGGAGACACAGGACCTAAGAGGGCTGTAGCTCTTCTAATCAGGCAAACTTTGTTGCATTTTAGAATCCATTGAGCAACGTTGTCTCAATGAGGCTATCAAATTCAAGCAAGATACATACTAAGCCTCCCTAAATATTGGAAATCACCCGCCTCCTTGAGGTAATTTATACTCTAAGATTACGTTTCCTTGATTTCAGGACTTACGAAGACAATTCAGTGGTGCACTACCTCTTATCAAACAAGAAAAGTTTGCTCAAGCATTGAGAATGTTGCAAGATAGCAAAATACAACAAGATGTCGAACTGAACGTTGTAAGATCGAAGAGCCACGAGGCTGAGGGTCGCAGCAGTGAGTTAGAAATGAAGTTAGTTGGACTGCAAGAATTGATTGTTACTTTGAAAGATGGGAAAGGTGCCGAGAAGGTAAGTTACAAATACTGTTTCCCGGTCTCGGATCTTTGTACACTCTTGTTTCAGGCACTTGTCTATTGTCTTTTGCAATTTATTTGGTAGTTTGACTCAGATGAAGAAGTGAATGTTAAAAATAGCCTATATCTCAGCAATCGCAAAAGATGTAGACTTGCCACTTGGGGCAAGTCTATAAAAGATGCTAATGTTTGGTTTGTTGCTCTTTGAAGTATAAGGATTTATCTTCAAACTAAAGCTTTCGTTTTGAAAAAAATATAAAGTATGTATGACATGGGCTATGCTAAAAAGCAAGATCACCATTTCGACCGAAATTTGGAGATGGAGTTTCTAGCTGTACAAGCAATGCTGCCAAAAATCTTAAACTTATCCCACCCACTCCCTAATCAGATTTTTTATGCCATCAATGATTATAGCAATACGAATGGATTTTGAGCCACAAGTTTTAGATGTGTTTAGCCTAAATGCACGCAAGTCAACTGGCAGCGTATAGAAGTTGTACGCCACCGGCCAAATAGAGAGGCATTTCGCATTGAATTTGATGATATTGGTCGGCTGACCTTTTTCTTTGTTCATCAAAAACCTTTTGAAGTGATAACAGAACAAATCACCAACAGCTGCCAGCATCAACACAGTTTTACAGGCATACTCTATGTTAAGGGTCCGTTCAAAACTCATTACTTAAGGGTCCCTAGGCGTCATTGGGGTCTCAGGGTCCCTAGGGGTCTGGTTTTTTCGGCATACCGTTTTTACATTATGATTTCATTATGCTTTACTGATTTTATTGTATCTCGTAATTATTTTGATTACTGAAGGGCCCTATGTAAGCAAATTCGTCTAGAGGGTAACCCAAATGTAACATTTTGATATGTCTTTAATTAGGTTGCAGAATGGCATCAGAGAATGGGGGAAATTCGTCTGCAAGATATGAAGCTCAGAAGACAGTTAGAGAAGCATGAACACAGGGTATGTACCGTATTTCAAGAGAACAAATTTTGTAGATTATGAACCAACTTTGTTTGCAGGCCATCCACTACTGTGCTTGTACATCTAAGTCTAACGTACCCATGGTGACCATTTTAAAGGTTTGTTTCTCCAAGAGAACCTTTGGAGGATATTACGAGGCACAAAAATTATCAACCCTTAAATGCGACAAGGCATGCACTTTCTCCTGCCATGAAAATAGATGCTTTCGGGAAAGGTTTTTATGCCGATGAACCCGAGAATTCTGAATGGCAATTGCTCCACCTGCAGTGGGAGCTAGGTGACTGTATGTCTTTTCCCGCTGCGGATGAGACCAGTACAATATTTGATATCTAGTTGTAGGTTTTGCTGGATAAAAATGGTGTTGTTTTGTGGTGGTTTACCAAATGCTAAGCACATTATCGTTTTATTTTTCATGGCTAGATTAAATCTTTGGAATATGAGAACAAGAAGCTTGAAGACTCCATTTCTTTGCTTGAAGAGGAAAATTTCAAGCAATCCAAAGTACGTATCTCTTAATTTTTCATGATTTTCTCATCTCCCTCGGTTTTCAATCAGTGAATTATTATTATGAAATTTTAGGCTAACCCTCTTTACTTTTTGATGATTATTTACTTAATCTTAGAAGAAATCTTTAACTCTGTCACTTTTAATTTTTCTGACAATTCAACTTTTAAAACGGTTCAAATTTTCTCGTGGAAGTGTGAAACCGGTACTAAATCTTGATTAAACAATCAATTGTCACATGTGGTTCAATTCTTATATAAACTTATTTATTGAGAAATCTCATTAAGTAGCTGCTAAAATATACATGGGAGAGGAGCAAACTGGATAATACATCGGTCGCTGTTAAGTACTGGGTGAATCCAAAGACAGCCGCTCCTTTGAAAGACAGCCGCTCCTTTGAAAGGCAGCCGCTCCTTTGAAGGGCAGCCGCTCCTTTGAAAGGCAGCCGCTCCTTTGAAAGGCAGCCGCTCCTTGAGAAGATCGGCAATGATATTTTGGTAGTATCACCGCTGTTCTTTGTTGCTCAATTTAGGAATACGAAGATCGACAGCTCGTGTGGGAACAGTATGAAGTTGAACTGGAAAGAAAGATTGCGAGGCTGGAGAAAAATCAGGATGAGTTATTTGAAGCCGCTCAGAAGGTAAAAGCTTTGATGTATTCTGTATATTTTCTGGCATCAGACCATGAATATAGTTTGGCCACTTCTATCATTCAAGTTATCGAACGATTCGCGAAAGTTTCTGCTCACCTTTTTCTGATCAATTTCTTTGGAGTTTTGTTAGATTATCAAACTATGCTAAAAGATTTTTGAAACTGACACGAATGTAGAATTTTAGCAAACAGTTACAGAAATGGTCATTTTTAGCTTCTTCAGTGTCTGTTTATTCTTAGAAATGTATTTATAGTTCTCTGGCTCTATACATCCATCTGATACTGTATAAATGAATATTCTTAGAGCTTAGAGCAAAGAAACGATATTGTCTGTGCAGTAATTCTAGATTGGCCAATAACATAGCCAGTTTTATCTTTACAATTTTGCCGAATATCCCCAAAGAGCAAGTTTTTAGTTTTTCTTCAAATGTAGAGTTTTAAATATTTGTAAAGACAAGTAGTCTTACCACATTCAGTGATATTTGTAGAGATTATTTTCTTTGATTTAGTTTGAAGAAGCCTCTGGCTCATTTTTTGACCCAACACTTCCTGTTGCAAATCAGCTAGAAATGGCAATTGTGAAATTGAAGGAGCACATCAAAACTATTATCATCACAAGAGCCCAAACTAAAAGAATGAAATCTGTGAGTAGTCTTTACAATTCCTTTTCCTTGTTTTTTTGGTTGGCACGTAGAATTTCAATTCGATGAAAAGGCTAAATGTTCCTTTTATGTTATGATAAACAAAAAGTTTTTATATTTTATACAAAAACTTCAATAATCGATGAATTTCTAGCTTAGATATCCAGACTTCACTTTGCCTATTCTTTCGCAAGATTAAAGCTAAAAAATGTATGGCTGTCCTGTCGCCTGTTTCCTAGATACTGTTTTATGGATAGTGTTGGGGTATGCTGAACATATCAAATGCTATTGCCGCAGGCTTCTCTGCAGTCAGCTAATTTTCCTGAATGGAATTTTCGACTTCAAGACCTAGGAAATTTACAATACATCTTTGTTATCGTTTTCAAAAAGACAGGACTAAAATCGAGGTAAGCGTTTGATATTTTGACTCATGCTTCTGCAGGACGTCGAAGATAGTGAAAAGAAGTTACAAGAAGCTGAAAGAAAAATTGTCAGTAAAGATAAAGTAAGTAAATTGCTTGCTCCTTGTTTTAAAGAGCTTTTATGTGGAGCTTTTCGCTTAAAGTCCTGGGCCAATCAGCAACATTGCTTGGTCTGATTGGTCTTATTTTTTTACCGCAAGTGAAAAATGTTTATGAACTATTCTTTAGTGTAAAGCAATGAAAGTTTGCTCCTTTTGCTTAGTCTTCAAGTGTCATAGGTAGAGCTTTCAATGTGTTTTTGCTGTACAGCAAATTTCACGGGACTGAAATAGTCAAAAACTATAACCTTTGTTTTGTACCCTTCAGCGACGATATTTATGTTCAAAACCTTTTGCTATTAAACATCAAAATGTGAACTCTGAATAGGGCAAGTATGATAACAAAATTAGGCTTTACTTCATGCAAATTGAACTGTCTACCTAGATTGTAACAACTATTTTAGCAGATGTAAGAGGGCCCATTGGAAGCGGGAGGGGCAGGTAGGGCTCAAGCCTCCCAATGATTTTGAAAGCAATGGTGCTATGTCCCAAGCATTGATTGGATTTATTGTTGTCTATTTTTTAAGAACAATTCCCCCCCCCCCAATCAGCAGCTGCATTCTGTGGCCCTGGATGTAGGTCTAAAGGAAATGTTCGCCAGTAATGATTTATCAAATATTTTGTTATTTTTTCAGCTTATCAATGAGCTTCGACTCCGAATACCAATATCAGAAAGAAGTGCTGTCATCAAGGAAGCTGAAAATGTTGCCAGCGAGAATACACATGAAGAGCACCATGCACAAAATGCACTGAAGGTTGCGCAATCAACTGTTGAAAGCCTGAAGGTTTTAATAACCTCTTATTTGGTTAGCGAAATTAAGGGACTGCATTAACGGGGTGGGTGGCCGAGTGGCTTATACAGTCTTCGTCAGGTGACTGAAGTTAAGCTCGGTCGAGTGAGGTCAAACTCCGGATGGGTGACCTCGGAGGCCTGACCTCACAACTCACCTCGCCGTCCTTTGGAAGGGAAGTTAAACTAGGGGTCCCATACCTGGGTGTGGCATTTACAGTGGGCCTAAATTAGCTTTCAGTAGCTAAATATCCTGACAAGCCCACTCAAAAACAAATTGAAAACCAAAACAAAAACATGAATATTACGAGGCCGGGGCATCTATCCACGAGCTAATTTTTTAATGTGTCATCGTATCTAGATTCTTGAATTTGAATTCAGAAATATTTTTCATTTGCTAGCTGATGATCAGGAAGAAAGAAGATACTATTTCGAAATATCAAGAGATGTTGAAGGACCTTCGAGAGGTAAAGTTTTAAATTTATTAGTGATTTCTTAAAAATGCAAAGTTTCGGTGTCCATGTTTTGGTGTAATTTCGTTACTACTTACGATCAAGGAAGCAATGAGGCTAGAAAATTACTATGGTTTACCCTAAGCTTCATTGTCATCGTCATAAATGATGTTGTTCTTCGCAAGACAGTAACTTTTGAAAGAGATATCGTAATTTTTACTTCTCTTGACAGCGACATAGGATTCTTGATTAGTGCAGTTTCTTACCTCATTCTTTGAAAGTATGAAACTAGGCGTTCCATATGTATGTTCAGGTTATTTAGATGGAAAATGTTGCAGCGGGCGTAGAGTTTGATTAGAAAAAGAATAACGAGAAGTTTCATGTTTCAACATCCATTGATAAAAAGATTTAGCAATATTTCCCTGTACATGAACACAGCATCATCAGGTGAATAAATGAAAGCGTAAACAACTAAGATTCATATTACAAACAAATTGAGAAATATAACTCCCTAAGGGTTTGCAAAGATCAGTTACAATTATTTTTCAATCTTTTTATCAATGGATGTTGAAACATGAAACTTTTCGTTATTCTTTTTCGAATAAATCATCTAGGTTGCTAGCCTTGAGAGCATTCTTTATCATAAATTCAGCTTTCGACAGAATTCTGTTTATCAGTTTCTTTGAGCGACGTCTCAAATTCTTGGTTACTGTTAGAAATTCTTAGTTTGACTACGAAAGGTTCTTTATTTACACATGAAAAAATGTTTGCGCAGACATTTAGCTGTCGTTATTTCTGTTAGGATATGAAGGCGTTAGAGGAGTCACACAAGAACGAGATGAAAGTAATGCAAGATCGTCTACACTTAGAAATGGAAGAAAAAGTAAAGAAGCTGAGAAAGATGCATTTGGTAATTTGTGGTTTTCTGTGACCTTTTTAACTGGTTTGTGAAATTAAATTGAAACATGTATTTTTGAATGCTCAGATGCAAGGAAAACTCAGATCACCCTTTCTTTTCTAACTGAAAATGCATGTCATCGTTTCTTAGCCAAAGATCGCAACGATCTTTTGTTTATTCAATATATGCATTTTACAAGAGTATCTAGTTACAAAAAGATACTATGTACGAATTTAATCTTAACAGTACAAGGACGATGGGGAGCTAAAGATCATAATTACCGTGTAGACTTTTGTAAAGAACATACCACAGATTACATCTAAATGAACAACAACAAAAGATACACAAAGGCATGTTGATAAACATAATATGATAATAAAGAAATTTTTATTGCGACGTATCTCCTCAGGGCTCATAGGCGCATTACATACTTAACAACTGAAACAAAAATTAGATATTGCATTTTACATTGTCTATACTAGAATGTCCTTGAAATAAAAATGTCTTCAAAAGTGTTTTAAATGTTTCTATCGAGTTTGCTACCTTTGGTGAAATTTTTAGTATTTGTGCACAACACATTCAGGCCAGTTGAGTGTCAATTGAAGAATTGTGTTGTTGGTAAGATCTAAGAAAAATCGGAGGCTTTTTGTCGATTGCTATTCATTCTGTTAAAAATTCAAATCATTGTTAAAGAAATATTTTATTTTGTGAGTTTATCCTCTCCCTCGGAGTTTCTCATCAGGGAGCATTTGTAATATTGGAATATTTGATCCATTTTTTCTAGCGATGCGCTGGATCCTACGAAACAGTATACACCTTCATTTAATACTCATTCACCCTTAACTTTCCATAGGATTACATCAATGCCCCACAGCCACCAACTGCTTCAGAGAAACAGGTTTGATGTGTAATATGCATCGTTACTTTTCAATGCTTTGTTTGCTTCCACATTTCATGCTTAGTTGCATGACTCGCCTCATAGTTTCTACCTACGCCTCTGTTAGATCGTTTTTAATATTTATTTTATCACTGTAGCTTAAAAAGCGTGCTCCTTAAGCCCCTTAACGCGAGGCGAAATTACTGCAGAAGAACAGAAAATTTCGATCAGCTAGAGTGCACTCTTGTTTGCAGGACATCTCCAAGAACCTTTAATGGATTACAGATGGGAAACTTGAATTAAAGTACAGCTATTTACATGGTGATTCCTTTGAAGTGTTTTTCCATCGCTTTCTTTAGTTGAAGAGGCTAGGAGATCTAGAAGAAACTGTTGCTGAGCAAGACAATAACTTGGCTGTTGCGAATGAAAAGTATAAGAAGGCCAGAGAAGAAATTGACAAAATGAAGGAGAAGGCAGAAGTTGACCATAGGATGTACAAAAAGAAAATGAAAATGTGAGCATTTTTAGAATGAAAGTCTTAGCTTTCTTCGCGTCCTGTGTAAGCGCTGTCCTGAGCTAAAAAAAACCCGACACAATTTTGAGTGATGTTAGCATTTAGTCATCCTGTTAATTGAATTGAACGCTGAAGGCTCAGTGCGGACTTTGTTGTGTTTGTCAAGGCAACTGCTTTTGTTTTCATTTGAATTGGTCCACACTTGCTGCCTAGTAACGAAAGCACTGTCGAAGTTACTCGAAAAGCACATCATGTTTACAGTGTGAAATATCTAATGGCAACCGTTTACAGTATTGTAATACTGAAATATGTTCTGATGTTTGCTTTTACATAGGCGTGAAGAAGAGCACAAGGCTCAGGTTGAAAAATTAAACAAAGAGATCGAAAATGAACAAGAGAGGATTGCAGAGCTTAACAGAGAGGTAAGCGAATCTTGCAGGTCAGCCTTTAAACTCACCTTTTCTCCCAGTTTCTTCCAACAAATCAGGGAATTTTCGAGGAGATTTAGACTTAAAATGATCGCAATGGAAGAGTGCTGACTATGTAGGGATTCTTCTAACCAATATGTAGACTAATTTTAGCAAATATGTTTTAAGAGATGTGTGGGAAGTTTTTTGTACCACTAAGTATTCTTATGACATTTCTGCCTTTGCAGCTTGAGATCGTGAATGATGACCTGAAAGCAGCTAAAGAAGCAAATGAAAGAGCCCCAACCAAGACAATGAAATCCTTGGTTGAACGGTTGAGAAATCAATTAGCTCTCAAAGACAAGCAACAAAAGGTAATAGATTTTTATACGAACGAATCCAATCTTATCCATAAAATTTTCGTTTGAAATGTCTTAGATTCACACAAAGCACCAATTGTTGCCTTCTTTTAGTTTGTATCTACAGGAAAAAATAGGAAAAGTAGGCGATCAGAGACGTTCGGTCTCATCCGTTTTAGCTTGATTCTGGATTTCCTCACGACTTCAAAACTTTACCGGGTGAGTCAGGAAATTTTTACTTGTTTGGCGGGCTGTGGAATAAATTTGTTTCAGTTAGAAGTATGTGGCAGATATTCAAAATTGACATGTTGATCTATCAGTCAAAAGCTAACTTAGGTGGTAAAATTTTTTTTGGTGAGATAACTCATCTTTCGAGATCCAGCCTTAGAAAATCCCTGTATGGGGTTTGTATGGGAATCGAGAAAAGTCCACATTCCATTCTGGTCCATGATTTATCTGGCATTCATATTCCGATTTATTCAGCATTGTCAATTTCAGAAATAGAATGTTGATCTCTGTAGCAAGTAAATTGTGGACCATAGTGGAATGTGAAGTCTTCGTTCCCATACACGCTACTTACAGACATTTTGCTAATTTTGGGTTTTAACGATGAGTGATTTTACAAATCAAAATTTTCTTATTACATCAAACTTTGATTTTAGTTTTGAATATCAGTCACAGTTTGTTTCATTGCCTTCCAAACGCGTAAAATTTTATTGACTTACTGATATTTCAAATTATTTCAAAGCATTTATTGTTTACTTTAGGCACTGAGTCAAGCGTTGTTACAGCTCAGAAGAGACATGGTCAACCAGGCAGAGGAGAATGTCCAGGTCAGGCATCTTTAAAACTTGTAATGAAACCTCAAATCTTTACTGTAAAACAACAGTCTTGTAAAACAAACTTGCAGTCAATCAAGGATCTTATTTTGTTACTTCCCTTACTACTGCATTGTAGCACAGAATATATTGTTATTGAAAGAAAACTTCTGCTTTTTGTAAAACATATCTAATGATAAAGGTTGTTGATGAACTCCTGTGTATCTTTTATGAGAAGCTAACAAATTGAGTCAATACTTAAATTTGCTAAGAATCGTCAGGATATGAGTACTCAGAGCTTCTTGCTAGTTTCATATGAGATCGATGGTAATGTCCAATTTTACTTGCTGTACCCTCGTGAACATTTCAGTCGAAAGTTTGAAGCCTTTGCAGTCATTGTGGTAATGTTCCAGTGTGTGGGCAATACCAAAGTACCTTCGGAGAGATGTCTCATGTGATAAAAAAGGACTGAAAATGAATTAAGAATCTGCGAAGGGTTTCTTAAGTAGCCTTTTTCCAGTATTGGAGTTTCTTAGTTTTTTAACAACCTGTAAGTCGAACTTCTTGTAAGCAGTTTCTGACAAAAAATGTGCTCATGATTAGAGGCAACTTTTACTTCACAAGCACATAAGTAGCGACTGTTAATGCATTTGTGTATCGATGGTTATGTAAATGTGTGACTTTTCTTCTTAGACTCACACAAGGAAAGCTGGAGATGAATTAAATGTCCAGAAAATCGTTGATAAACAGACTTCCGCATTAGAGGTATGATACTTTCGACTAGCTGAAAGTAACATGCGAGGTAATCAATTACTGCATTCTAATTGGTTAAGTCAGATAAGCTGAGTTGATTTGATTGGATGAAACTTAACGTGGTTTCGGTTTAGGTAAGCCGGTTTAGCTGTATCTAAGGTAAAAGTTGCTGTTTTTATGCTGTTTTTCTTGCAGAGGTGGAAATCGTGCGTTAAGCCGTGAAGCAGCTTCGCACGGAGGGTCGTTTGTTTGGAAGGAAGGGAAAGGAAAGGGGAAAAGATGGAGTGGCTGGAAGAGAAATAAAAAAAGCGACGAAAGGAGGCAAATACGTTTCCACCACTGCTTTCTTGTTTACGAACATCTTTACTCTTGCAAGTAGCTGTAGTTTGGCAGGTGCAGGTCAACTAAAAACAAGAGAAGTTGTAGTAAAAATTCTTTTCGGTGCCAACGTGGATTGATGTCACAACCAAACATTACAATTAGACTGTAAAAATTTGCAGCCTTTTTGCAAACATTGAGTATATTGTGAACTACTGCAGGAGAGTGATACATTGTTTATTTCCGAATCTTCTCTTGCTAGGCCAAAATCGAGGAACTACAAGGAAGACAAGAGAAACTGAAAACTGAGGTGCGACAGAAGCGAGAGTCAGAAGCTGAACTCAAGACGGAATTAGAGAGGATAAAACGGGTAAATGTGAAAAGATTATTTTGCTATTCTATTTACGAAGTTGTTTCTTTTCGGCATATCGTAATGTGTTTGGCCTCTCTTTTCTTGGTTTAATTATGTAAATCATGAAAATTTGTTCCTGATTGGTTTGATAATCGAAAAACCGGATTAATATTCCGGTTATCTCAACAAAGTAATTTGTTTCACATTTTGATCGAATCCATTCGCAGCCTCTGTATTTTACGATTTGATTAAATGCATAAATAAAGATAGTATGCCAGTAATCAAAGGATGCCCGGAAGATGCCTCTAAACGTTCATAGTGTCCCTCATCTATATTGCCCACATCAGCAGATGCTGCCTTTTACTATCCTGCATTATCAAAGTAAGAAAACATTGTCAACCTTTATACAAATGTGGAGAAAATTAGAATGTAAGATTAGAACCATTTCTTTAAAAATTCACTTGATTTTGACGTAGCTTGAGAAAAAAGGAAGTGCTTTATCTGAAGCAACCACTGATTTTGTAATTTCTGTGCCATAGATCAGCACTATTTGTTAGACTAACTTATACAAGGTCTCAAACTCTGTGTTGAAGCGTGACCTATGCAATTCTGTAAAAACCGAGATAATTGAATTTGCAGCTCCTTAACAACAGCCACACAAATGGAGCACAATGTTTGGGACACACTGTACAGTAAATCGCCGCATATAAGAACCTACCAAAATAAGAACCTGGAGGCTGTTTTCTTCTAAATTATGCACCTTGCAATTAAGAACCAGTTCAGTTTGATGAAACATAGTCTCATATTGAAAGGATAGCAAAGTTGATGTTTGATTGCTGTTATTGAGTTCATTTTGGTCCCACTTGGCGTTTAAAGTTTGATTCTCCTCCCCAATTAGTTAGTCATCATCATCATCATCATCATCATCATCATCATCATCATCATCATCATCATCATCATCATCATCATCATCATTATCATCATCATTATCATCATCATCATCATCGACAATTTATTTACAGTAGGAAAAGAATTTTCAGATAGCAAAAGCACTGCTAATTAAGGCCTAGTATCTTGAAAATTAATTAAGGGAAAATATATTACAGCCGTTTAAAGATAAGGATTGATACATATCATGTTATGTCCATTAGGACACTGCCAAAACAAATAATGGGGCTGAACATCTTTGTGAGACTCTCAAGGGGACTACATGAGGCACCCTTTAAATAAGAACCTATATACCTTGAAATTAGTCTTAGTACCTTTGAAATAAGAACCTACTACAACCTGGCTCTCAAAAAGGTAGGTTCTTATACGCGGGGATTTACTGTAAGTAAATGGAACTCATTTCGTATCAATTCTATCTTTTATGTTTGTTTTTATTTCATTTTGTTCAGGATAACGAAAGAAAAGAAGCTGGTCTTAAGAAGGTAGCTGCTGAATTGAAGGAACGTGAGGAATTAGATGACCAAATTGAAGACTTGCGTGCTGAAATAAAATCGGTATGGAATGATAAATTTTCATAGGGAAGCAGCATTGATGTTCTAAATTTAATTGATTTTTTTCGTGGTGTCTTCTCAGGTTTATCTTGAATTTTAAGTGGCGATAAAGAGAAGGCTATTCGAAGGAACATGGTCTATTCCTGCTTCAAGTCATAACTCAGAGCAGTGATATTGAGAATGCAAATGTCTTCGACGAAGACCTCTCGATACATCTACAGAGGGATTATGAAGGCCTGTTTTGATGCATTAAAACTCAAAAAGTATCCAGCGCTAAGATTAAAATATCATCTATCGCTGGATCTCTCCCTTGCCGGATACCTTGTGCTCTTAGCGTAGGAAGGCTGCCGTGTGAGCCAAGAAATTACCTTCATCTTCCACACAATTTAGTTGGGTTTGAATTCCACTCTACCTACAATGCCTGCCAAAGATCGTAGAGCACATCTGCTAATTTTGCCTTGTTTTGCGATTCCTCCTCCGTCAGAACAATGTTGTTTTGTGGTAAAAAAATTGGGATGACAGGACGATCCGTGGCTCTGCTGGAAAGCTAGGACAATAACCTTCAAAGTCAATGTTGTGTTAGGGATGAGAGGGTGTTTAAACCCAATCGCTTTGGTTACAAATGCAGATTATGAAGAAATGGCCAAAGTGTTCCAACGACTTTTGGCATGCATTGTATATTCACTGCATCTGTTAACGGATGTATTCCCTTTTTCAGCTAGAAAAATACAAAGCCGAGGCAGAGAAATTACGAAAGAGGATCCAAGTTTTGGAAGAAGAACAACAAGTTGGGATACAACAAATCGACTCTATTCAAACGGGTTCCAATGTTGAATTAGGATTCGACAAAGAAGAACCACCAACGAAAGATAAGAAGGTAACAAGGACAGATTTTGTAAATAATGGCAGCATTTACTTTAATTAACATCTCATTTCAAAGCGATTAGTTACTGCAGACAAAGAAAATTTTCTCAACCGGTAAATCAAACAAACACGACCGCAGAAGTTATCTCGAAACCAGTAGGGCAAACCCTCGCCTTGTGCAAGCGAATGATGACTTTTAAGAGAAATTATATGCTTACAGCGAAAGATGAAGGGTAAATCTAAAGTTCTGTCTCGCGGAGTTTGTTTATATGATTCAGGAGCTGTGTGGTAAT
Organism: Aurelia sp. 4 Dawson et al 2005; assembly: GCA_964019985.1. Taxonomy (NCBI): domain Eukaryota; kingdom Metazoa; phylum Cnidaria; class Scyphozoa; order Semaeostomeae; family Ulmaridae; genus Aurelia; species Aurelia sp. 4 Dawson et al 2005. Next base: position 8,345,033 of record OZ026506.1, read on the forward strand.
TGTTTCATTCAAGTCAAAAATACTCGAGAATTATAATGCCTGCTTCTCGGCCTCTGAATCAAATAAACAAAAATTTTCAACAACTTTTCTTTCACTTGACAGTCACGTGAAGAAGTGATAAGATGGGAGGAGAATAAGAAATGGCAAAAGAGAATTGAAACACTGAGAAACAAGTTAAAAGAAAAGACAGAGGAATGTGAAAAGGCAGAAAAGAATATTCAGATGTTAAAAGATATCATTGCAAGAAATGACAAAGAAAAGGCTTCATTGCAGGCAAAGATTAGAAGGTACAGTATGCATAAAAAATATTCTTGCAATATTTTTATTCATATTTAAGGCCTTATGAAGCAGATGACGTGAGTCTGTGGAGCCCTGATCTGACAGCATATGTGCAGTGTGTTGAGCAATGGGGACTATGTAGGGGGATCAGTGGCGGTTAAGATTGCTGTCGTTGGTGCTCTCTCGACCGAGATTTATATTGTTCACTTTCCTATGCTGGTCTGACATGCTATGTGAAGTTGATTCCAGTATTTATCAGTAATGAATCGTGTGCGTAGCATTTTGCAGTTGTTTATTTATTTGCAATTATCTGCATGTCTTTATGTTAATGGTCATTGGATAGTCACTGCCTTTTGCTCCTAGTGGTCCCCTTTTTGTAGTTTTTCTACAAATTTTCTACATATGAACTGTTAAAAGTGTTGTGGCGCAGTGGTGTAATTCTCTGACTTTGTAGCCAGAACAGTCAGGCGGAGTGAGTTCGAGATGCGGTAGGGCCTCACCACTTGAGCGTCATGATAGGGGGTCATGGACTTGATTAGCGCTTAGCTACTTCTGCGATCCCAGTGCTTGGCGCTAAAAATCGCAACTTCACCTTCACCTTATGCAGGAAAGCCATGTTATTGTGTGTAAGGCCTATACTGTAATATCCACTGGTATTTCTATTCAGCACATTGTCTGCTAATCAATGAAATTTTGTATTTACGTAGCACGTTGTCCGCTGTTCAATGGAATTACCTGTTTTTTTTAAACTTCGTGTGATATCCTGTCCTTATTTCATTTGACAGTTCAGCAAGACCAGTTGACGAAATTCAGTTGTTTGCGTCTACAAGTAAGGAAGAAATCGTGCAGAGCTTGAAGGGAAGAATATTTCAACTTGAAGACGAGGTATACTTTTAGAACAGCTTGAATTTAAAGATTCATTTTTTTTTCATTGTAATTGCAACCAACGTTGCATTGTCCATTGTTGTCATCGTCAGTCGTGAACTGTGGCAACATCTTTTCTCCACCAACTACCATTCCTGAATAACTCCGTAAGATAATCTTTGCTGTCAGTCCTAAGATTCTTGGATGTTTATATTTCTAATAGTAATTTTTTGTTTCAGGAGGTGCACTTGCTTTAGACTGACGATGTGATTCCTTGTATTCGTTCATTATTTTTAATCTGATATTTTATCTAAATGAAAAAAAATAAAAAAAATAGTGATACTATTGAGACTTATGTAATGAGTATACACTTGCCTTGAGTGGTCGCTTTAGTGAGAGAGATCCTCCTTAACAAATTCCTCTCCATTTTGTTGCACACTGGTCCAAAATCCTGGAATAGTATCCCACAGCTCATCAAAGAGACCGAATCCATTGTACGATTCAAAAAAAGATCTGATATCTCATCTTTTCAGCTAGTAGACCATAGGTTTTTGCATGAATAGGGACGGGGGAAACATATTTCAGCTTATATTGTAAACTTTTATTGTAATATATTTTTTCTTTTGGTATTGTATTTAGTTGAATAGATGGTGTGCTCGAATAAGATTGAATGAAATGAAACTGAAAAATTGAAATTCAGAATTTTATGTAATCCTGTTGTAAAATTTGTCATTTATGTTTTATTTCCTGTTGCAATTGTAACTTTAGTTGGTTGTATGTTATGTTTGAAAAGATTTTTATATATTGTGGAATTTAAGAATTAATCTGAACTCAACTGGACTTGCTATTTCTGATATTTTACTTCTTTTTCTCAGAACAATGAACTTCAACGGAGGTTAACCTTAGATAAGGACAATGAACTACACGTGAGTAGCTTGCATTTTCATGTATTGAAAGTCTTACTGTCGCTATAAATATGATCATAGCCTCGCTTTTATCAGTTGCTTTTAATCACTACAGGAGACGGTCATGAAACCCCATTGTTTTCGCAGTGATATTTTCGTACATATTTGTATGGAAGGCTTCGGTTGAATGATGCTGAAGCCTAAATCACTATTCTGCTGAAAATTCTATTGGAAAGAGTCAAAGGGAACGAACCTTTTCTGATGACCTTCCTCTGCACAGAAACCAATCGAATGAATTATTGGCAGCCAATAATTCGTGCTTTCTTTATATAACGACAGTAAGACTTTAAGACTAGAAATAGTAGAAACTGAGTGTCCCACAACCTGTTATCATTTTATACTTTTTCTTCTTGAAACAATCAGTTTCTGCTGAGTTTAACGTGTAGATGCATTTGCCATTTTCAATGTGTAAAAAGACAGCAAAGCAGAAATGGCAAGCGATGAAAAGTCATTATCATCATCATCATCATTAATTTATTTAAAGTAGGCTAAAAAGGTGAAAAACAAATAGCTAAATTACAGCTAATTAAGGCCTACTGTACATAATTTTTACAATATCTAAAATAGCTAAATTAGGAAAAAAATTTTTCCAATGTATATATATATATATAAATATGTTACAAGATAAAAACGACTATCCTGTTAGGAACCCAACTTGCGGAATATATCTTTTGCAAAGTCTGCAGTTGCATTCACCACCTTTCCAACATTTAATTCGTTTTTTGAAAATAGGAAGGGTATTTGATTGTTTTATTTCTTGCGGCAATAGTTGCCACAATCTGTTCCCAAGATAGGCTATGGTCTCAATCCCAAAGGACGTGGTTCGCACCTTTGGAAGTTGAGCATCATTGCCATGTCTTAGATTATAGTTCATACTTCGTTCCTGAAAAATGTCCTTCATGAAAGGTGGATTTAGATGGGATTTTGTTTTGAAGTCAGGCCTAACTTCCCCGAATCAGTTGTGTTTAGACACGGGTTTTGTTTTCCTTTGCAAAGTGCCTATGATGATATATATCATGGCTAGGCCCTTGATTCTTGGTTAGCTAGAATAGCTTCTTGATTGAATGGCTGTTATTCTAAATTCCAGCATACAAGGCTCTTAAAATGACCCTTGCATGCAATATACGCCCTGCACACATTACTACTATTTTTAAGGAGAAGAATTCTGAAGAGCATTCCAGAATTCTAAAGAATTCTTGAGAGTTCTTGACAGTATTTTTAGGTTTGGCTTCTTGTTTAAAAATCTTATAGCATTTTGTACCACTGAAGAATTCTGAAAAGAATATTAAGAATTCTTGAAAATTCTGAGGAGTTCTGAAGACATGAAACTTATTATAAGATAACCTCTCCCAGTTTCAATCTCTTGGGGGCTCTTGTTTAGGGGGTAAAAGATTAAATCTCAACCTCAAGGTTGTAGTAAAAACAGGTTCTTTTATCCGGATTTCTATGGTATACGGTACGTAGATACTGAAGCTCATGAATGAGGTAACAAACTGCTCTTTTTTTACTTGTGAAATGCTTTCCATTTCGTAGGAACTACGAATACAAAATAGTCAGCTTGTAGAAAGTGTCAAAGCTTTGGAAGCTGAACTCGTGAATAGACAGGTAAGTGCATTAGTGATTCATCGCACTTTACAGTAAGGCGAAGTGATTGTTCATGCTACTATGGATTGTCGTGTGAATCTTGATTCATGAATCGTAATGATACTGGTTTTCGGAGATGGAAGAAAGGGAACCAGGTAAGATAGTTTGTGAAATGGGTGGTAGGTTGCTACTGTCAGTGATAAGATTTATTTATTGTTGATCATGAACAGTAGTAAGTATTCTTTAAGTTTATCTTAGTGTCTTTTGAACCTTGAGATCTTGCATGCCATCTCGAAGCCAGCCAAACATGGAGTAGATGGAAAGTTTACTATTTTTCATCTCTGATGCTATTTTGTCAACCTTTTAGGCCTCTGATGACCCAGATGGTTATGACTGGTCAATGGCGAGGGAGCGCTCATTCCAGAAAGAAATATTGGAAGTCAGAAAGGTCAGTGTATGCTGTGTTTTCCTTACCGTACTTTTTGTTTCTTTACTATATTCACTGTTTGAGATTTACCCAGTCAAAAAGTCTTTTTTTTATCCATATGAAAATTTTGACAACATATCTTACTTTCTACAATACTTCCCTAATTACTTTACAACACTACAGGGACGACACCATGGGGAGCGAAAGACCATGACTACCCCATGGCCAATATATAAAAACAAACAACTTAATGTACCTATACAGAACAGAACAAAGTACGAATGATTAGAAACTAATGGATACTGTACTAGATTCTGCCTACATTAGGTGTCAGGTTGTGATGATTTTTAAGTGTCACGAGCGCAATTCGTGTGATGCAAAAAGTCTCATGCGACTTTAGCTATTCGCATTCGACATTAAGAGTTTGCAGACTAAGAAGACATTCAAAACGTGTCCGCAATGGATTTCGTAAGTATTCTGCTTGCTGGGCGAAAGAAAGTTCGTGCAAATGCTCGAAGTATGATCATATTGTAACAACACTTTAGAATATTTCAACAAATATTAAGATTGGCTTACAAGAAGATAAGAGAATCTGACTTTTGTTGAATTTGCCATCTTTACAAAGGCAAATTTTAAAGACTTTCTTTGCTTTCAAAGTCAGTGTCATTTTCGGATGCTATTTACATGTTTTGGTATGACAGCCAGAGTTGATTTAGTCTTTGGTTTTGTATGATGTTTTGTTTCTCAATTGATTTGCAGCAAAATATGGAACTGAAATTCGAAAATGATCGTGCACAAACGAATATTCCTCGTTTAGCGGTACGTGTTTTGAATTGACAGTTTCTCTCTCCTGAATGCATCTTAAAGATACAACGTGTTTGTTTACTAGTAAGATTTGAATGCTTTAGTTTATTTCCATTATCTTGACATGCATTGGCTGGAAAAAGAAACGATCGCAACGGGAAAAATCACTTAAAAATTTACACACAGGCGTTTCTCCCATTTCTAGGCAGCTGGCGGGTGTGGCCTTACGATGTTTGCTCCTATTTCCTCTACTGGTAGCCTTCTGATTTTAAAACTCCTAGGCACGTACAACACTAAATCCCTGCATATAAGAACCTACTTTTTTGAGAGACAGGCTCAAGTAGGTTCTTATTTCAAAGGTACTAAGACTAATTTCAAGGTATGAGGGTTCTTATCTGAAGGGTCCCTCATGTAGGTCCTTTCAGAGTTTTTCAAAGATGTTCAGCCCTATTATTTGTTTTAGGAGCCTCAATATGGAGACAATAACTAATTGGGGAGGAGAATGAAACTTTAAAAGCCAAGTGGGACCAACATGAACTTAAAAACAGCAATCAAAAATCAATCTTGCTACCCCTGCAATAAGAACCCATGTTTCATCAAACTGAACAGGTCCTTAATTGCAAGGTGCATAGTTTAGGCAAAACAGTCTCCAGGTTCTTATTTTGGTAGGTTCTTATATGCGGGGATGTACTGTACTGCAACCCAGCTCCTATCATTTAGGAAGCTCTCCATTTATGCAGCTTTTAGAATTGGTTTTCACCACTTTCTAATTGCTTGATTCTTCTGCAGGCTCGTGTGAAAGATCTTGAAGAATATTGTGAGATTTTGAAGTCAGAATTAGAGACAATCAAGAAAAAAGAGAAACAAAGAAAGGTTTGTTCCAGCCTTTGCATCCTTGATTTCCGTTGACTCTGCCAAAGTAACAGCTTGACTAGAAATCAAAGATCGCAACCTTTCATTGCCAATCGAAAGCAAATGCAATTTTGCTCCACTGTTACCGGGGTAATCATAAAAGAGAGATATCACTAGTTTCTCTTTGAAATTGCTCAATCCATCAATTGCCCACTGTTTGCAATACTTTCGATTATCGTTTCCAGCCTTGCCCCAACTACTCGCAAGGAATATCATAGAATGCAACATAGCTTAGAATACGCTTCCATGAGAAACAGCTAAATTTACAGAAATCCTTTCATCACGACTGTGTATTTTACCTTGCTGGTATGATTTGAAGAGAAGCTGTGTTTCTTATTCATCATTTTAAATACTTTTAGAACGCTTTCCCCTAGTAATCCTCATTCTACAGCATTATGATAGCTAGATCATCTTCTCCAATGCTCCAGTTCACTTATATTTTCTTAGGGTGCAATGGGTACTGGTATGGGCGGCCAATCAGTAGAAGATATGGAAAGAGTAATAGCTGCAATGAGGAGAGTGATTGAACGTCTTCAAAGTGAGAATGATAACCTAAAGAAAGTCAAGTCAAAGGCACCTCCGCATTCTGATGTTGCACGGGAGAACAGACAGCTCAAGGCAAGAGACTTTGTCGAGATAATCGTGCTAAAATTCTTTCTATTTTCGTGGATTTGAATTCTTTATTTGATTAGTGCTTTTACAGCTGCGCAATTTGATTGCGGAGGCGACTACTTCTTCCTACAATATAAGTACAGTAAGGTCCTGTATTTAAGAAATCACTTTTTCACACGTTAGCCTAAAATGTTTCTTATATCTTTGATGCTTCTCATGTTTTTAGGCTCAAGTTTCTTAAGTTTCTAATCTCGTTTCTGGAAATTCCTTGAAAAAGAGGTTACAACAAAATGGGGTTGTCTATGTACATTTTGGTCATGCTTAGCCATACGAGTATGTCATAAATGATTTTCAAGAGCATCAATTGAAATTTAAGGAGAAATCTGTTAAATCCAAGATATCTTGTTAGCGATTTCTATGCTCCCAGACCATCAGACCAATACTTGGTGTCACTTAAGATATAAGAAACTTAATTTTCGGTGTGAGCCTCAAGAGTTTCTTATAGGTGGGGGGTTAATTATTTTTCAGGAGGCTAAAACTTTTTCCTAGGTGGTTTCTTAAATGCGTGGCCTTTTGTAGTTCTTTTCAGCAAATGTTGTTAGTAACAACAGGAGTATAATTTGAAAACAGTTCGTTTTTGAAAACTACTTTATTTGAATAGAATCAAAATACTTCTGTTTCAGCAAGAACTTCAGAAACTCAAGTCCAAAGAAAGTGGATCGTTCTCTGCAAGAGGTGCAAATACGACAAAGCTTGTGCAAGAGAATGATAAAATAAGACGAGAGCTTAAAAAGGTATTTTTACTAATTGGTACGTTCCGTGTGGTCACTGTTGCAGTATTGTTTGCGCCATTGTTTACGCCTCCTGAATTCAATTTTCTACCGTAAATCAAAGCACCTGGAGAAACATTTACATCTTCACAAATATTCGGATACGTCCGAACGGGGCCTTAGGGTGTGGTAGGGTGTGCTATTCTTTTCCTCTTCGTGCTAGGATAGGCTGCGCACAATTGTTAGGGGCTTTCTGGTGGATTTTTGCATTAATTGTGGGGTATGCTTTCCAGAAGAAATAGCATCCCACAGATTCAGCTGAATGGGAAAGCAGTACATCCGAAAGGATGTCTAAAAGAATCTTTGTAAACAGTCATCGAGGTCCAGCTGCTTTTGAATGAGCTTAATAACGTTTATGGCAGCTCTTGATGATTTCTGTGATCTGTCCTCAGCAAGTTATTGATAGATTTATTGTCTTGTTTCAGAGCAATGATGAGACTGAAAAACTACGAAATGCAAATTCAAGTCTTGCATTGGAGAAGGAAAAGTTGGAAAAAGAACTTGCTAAGGTATTTGCCTATAATAATGCAGAAATGAAGCTAAACCGGTTTTTTGCAGATCTTACGTTAGCGTTCTTAGAACTTTGGATATGATTTTTGTTTTCGTTGAAAGATAAAAATACATCTTTTTACATATAACCAAAATAGAATTTAGCATATTAGTACCTTCATTGAACAGCTGAATGATTGAAGAAGTGAGTGCAAAGACCAGTATGCTTTGCACGAAGTCGGCGACTTGCTCTACACAGATTCCAGAATAACAGACTGTACGAAATTTACAAAAACAAACTATTGCAAAAGCTGCAGGTCTTCGTATTCCCTTTGAATAGTTTTGTGAAGTCTTAGGTATGCCACTCCAGGATGATATGCCCTTGCTGTAACCTAATAAATTTCCTTATCTAAGGTAAATTTATGATGGGCATTTTTGTCAAAGGCATTTTGTTTTTGTTTGACAGACGAAAGATGAGCTTGCTTCTGCTAATGCTCGAGCTCCCAAATTAGAAGGAGCTGACAGCACACAATGGAAATCCGTTGTTATGACGAAAATGAGTGAGGAAAAGGTGGCGAAAATTGAAACTGAGCTGGAGAAGAAGGTATGGCAAACATTTAATTTCCTTTTCAAGTATGAATTTTGTTTCCATACATATGCAAGAGACAGCAAAGACTGAATGAGGAAAGGAAAGTAGGGAATATGAAAGAAGTGTTTGGAATAATTTACGGTTCTATGATCCAAGAAAGCTGTCAAGATTAATTCCAGTTTCTAGTGGATCCTGATGTACACTGTACACAGTATTGCAATTCATATCAACAAATTGATTTATAGAACAATGGAAGGATGAATAGACCTTTTAGCTATTCTGAAAAAGAATCTCAATGGAGTGATACTTTGCAACGTTTTGTAGCTTTTTCGAATGTGCACAATAGTGGTAGAAGCTTTAATGCCACTCGATCGTACCTCGTGTATAAAATGTGTAAAAATAATGCTCGATCCAGGCTCTTTTTCTGAATAGCTGAACGGTCTATTGTAGAATGGGACTGCTTCGCAGGGAGGCAGATATCTTTTCCTCCACAGCAGAGATACGACTAACCCGCAACCCTTACTGTTGTTACTGTGGAGGCGAGCATTTACTGAGTTTCCTACTTATTTCCAAGGGTGGCAGAATTGCTTATTAATTGAATTGAATAGAATAGCCAAGGCTCAGCGGATGACCTTTCTCTGCACAAAAACCAAACAAGTGAATTATTGGCAGCCAATAATTCGTGCTTTCTTTATATAGCGACAGTAAGACTTTAATAAGGCTGGCAGAAGTTTCTTGCACACTCCTCAGTCCCTTTCCCTCAATTCCAAATCGGTCTATTCCTCTCAGTTGAAAATTAGAATCGTGAAATTTTTTTCCAGAATAAGTTGTTGCAAGATTTAAAGAATCACTTAAGATCTGCCGCAGAACGTGAAGCTGAACTGCTTAGAAACGAAGAAGAATACAAAGAAAAGGTAATATTTTCCTTAGCTAGTCATTTTCTACTCAATGTGATAGTCGATTGACATCAAAGAATATTCTATCTTACAAATTTTGTTTGCTTCTGACACTAATATTTTCTGCTATTAAAAGACAGAATTAGATGTTTTTATGTTGGCTCGAGACGCATTTTAGAAAGGGCATACTCCCTGTTAACAATATTTTTAGTTCTTTTGAAATGCTTCATTCGCCTCAATGTGATGCAGAGTGTATTGCTCTCAGCGAACCATGAAATTGTTTTGTACGTGTATTTGTATCAAATAGGCATGATGTCGATTTCTTGTTGAGCTGGGACTTGCATCATTCGCCTCAGACTGAAATTGATTTTGTGACTAAGGTCTATATGGAGTAAAGCTCTTAAAACTTTGGAGATTTCTCATTTGTTATCGTGTTGTAGGACGATTGCACTATTTTACTTCACTAATTTTCGACTTGTCTTCCCTTCTTAGATATCGTTATTGGAAAGATTCCCGTCTGATATCAAAGTAGATAGTGACGTAGTGCAGCATTTGCAGAGAGCAAGGTAAATCGTTTGAACTATCAGGTTCTCCTTAAAGTACTGGATGGCCTAGACTGATTACACGAGTCTCAGTTTTTTGCTTTGAATGGATGATGCTTATGGCTTCAAACTGAGACTCATGACCAGAGAGCTTCAAAACAGGGACTAATCTAGGCCCAAGTCCGCCGCGTTTACGGCACGACGAATCAGATTGCTACTTTCTTAATATGGTCAACCGACGTGGGTATTTTTAGTGTTTAATTGGCTCATTAGCTCAAAGTTCGAATTTTCGAAGTGAAGCGACGTTCGAAGTGAGGCTCGTAGCGACGTTCGACTTTTCTTCGACGTTCGAAGGATAGCAGATGTTCCATGTTTCTTCACATTTTTCGTAAGATTTTAGATTATTTCAGTCCCTGTTTAGAATGGGTTTGGCTGTGAGTTCTTGTATGAGTGAAGCTAAAAAATAAGATTAAAAAAGTTGAAGGAATATGTGTACATGGAATTACGTCGTCAGTCTATGGATGACTCAAGAAACACTTCACGAGCTAAATCATAACTGGCTTTATGAATTCAAAAGGTGTAGAACTTTTCGCTTCTTAAAAAAGAGGTTTGGATCGAGCGTCTAAATTTGATAGATTTGTGAAGGAAAACAAACACACACAGGCCAAAGCATAAGTGCGGTGTCTAACCACCCTTTACATTTTCCTTCATTTTTGCAGGTTACGCATCAAGACCCTCGAGGCTGAAAAGAATGAGTTATTGGACGATGTATCAAGAATACGAGAACTAACCAATGATGGTCAACATCCTGTCAGAATGGTAAATGTTATGTGAAGATTCTTCAAGTACTTGTTGTGTCCTGTGCTAGAATTTATGCTGTAATTTTCAAAAAGAATTCCTTTGTCGTCTCCTTTTTAAGGTGGTACACTTCAAAGAATAAGTATGAAGTATGAATAACATGCTATTACCTGAGGTTCTATGACCTGAGGAATGATGTCCTCAAATGGCTTCCTTGTTTAAGAGCGAATAACGTAGTCACGTTAATGGCAAAGTCTCAAAAGTTTCAACGAATGGAATTCAGAACTCAGTTTTAGGATCCACTTCGAGTTTTGGAGATTAATCAACATAATTTGAAGAAATGGAGGGGTTTTTATCAAGGGGGTTTAAAAGATTAAGTTGCAGCCTCAATGCTCTTATAAATACTCACTCTTTAATGCGGGTTTCTACTGTATGGGCTATCATTTTATCAACTGTATCAGCTGTTAACAAAGAGAAGCACGATGCAATTTATCATGGAATGCTATGGATTGATGATGATGAGTCCCTTGTATCCCTCCGGTAAACCTTGCTCAAGAGGGACTCATAATGAAACTGTGAAAAACTTGGCCCTATTTTCTTCAATCATCAATGGAATTATGAAAGAATCATGGCTTCGAATCTCCATTCCTTTGGAGTGTTTTCAGTTTTTCAATCGAATGAAAAATTCTATCATATTTACACCTTAACAATAGTAAATTCACAAATCTCGCAATCTGATTTGTACTGGAGGAATTGCGAAGTTTGGGCCTAAATAGGGCCAAGTTTTTCAGAGTAATACTATGAGTCTCTATTGCCCAAAGCGCCATCATCAAGTCAAAGAGCACAGGGCAACAAGAGACTCATCGTCATCAGTCTAGGAATGCTATCCTTGCATTGCATGTTTTAGGATGAAGATGAAGCTTTGGACAAGATGAAGAAGTATGATCGTTTACTGGCAGTTGAAGTGGAACTACGGTAAGTCCCAAACTTCTTTTAGTTACATTCAACATCCCTGCTAAACCGGTTACGCGTCTATGCACACTGTGTTGTGTAGGACTGAAAGATAAGATTTCAATATAACCATTCCTTATGACTAGGGAACACCAAGGCTCAAGCCTTTTTCCAGAGTTAGTAAAAACTTGAGTTGGTACACAAGACAAATGAATCATGTTGCTGAATGTTTAGAAAATAAAGTCTTTGAATCCACCTGTGAATCAAAATTATGGCCATTCTAAAGGCTGATTTCCAGTCAGTGGAATTTTCCGAGCGGGCGGAAACCCTATTGTTCGCGGGAGAAAATGTCGCTCTGAAGTTGAATAGATAGTTACGGCTGAGCAACGTTTTATTGTCAAAAATTCCGCCCGCTCGGAATATTCCGCTTACTGGAAATTGGGCTTAAGAGTTTAAAGTTGTGAGGGTTTTCGACCGTGAAATCAAAGTTTGGACAAATTTTTGTCGGAACTTTGAATTCACGGTCAAAGCCCTCAAGAACTCAAATTCTCTTTGTCTCCTTAATTTCCAATGAAGATAAAAAAGAATGTGAATATTGGGCACGTCACTAAACTTTGTACGCAGAACAAGATTTTAGCCTCAAAAATGCCAAATTTCAAACAACAAAAGACTTGCTTTCGCACCTCTTATCTGGAAAAGGTGGATTGGCCCGTTACATTTGTGTTATATATGTCTAATGATGCTTACAAGTGTATCTCTATTTCTGTAGGACAAAACTGAGAGCTATGATTGCAGACAAAGAAAGCATGATGGCAGAGAACTCAAAGGTTTGAGCAATCTCTCTTTCTCTGCTGTCACTGACAGGGGAAAATAATTCTGTACGGTGTGTGCTTGGGTACCTTTATGGCCCTTATTTCACCGGTCCTAATTTAATGCCAGTCATTCTTACGCCGCTAAACAAAGCTCTGTTCGTAGCACAATTAGTTCTACTTTATTTGTTTATCTCCAATGAAACATTGTGCCACACGTTTACAAGAAGATTGTTTATGCTTTCTTACGCTGCTGTCTAATTGTCATAATAAGGATTTTTTCAAACGCCGGGCGTTTTTATTGACTCACCCGGTATATTTAGATTTAACTTTAGTTACATGTCTCTATGTTATGGCCATGGGGTAGTCATGGTCTTCTGCTCCTTATGGCATCGTTCTTGTAGTGTATTAAAATAGTTTGTAAGTGCTGTTCTAGGTAATTTCATTATTGTAAATTTTATATTGGATAAAAAAGTTGTCATGATCTTTTATTTTCAAAGGTCAAACTCTCAAAGGCATTTTCCTAGCACTGGACCTTTTTATCATGGAGTACCAAAAACATTGCTTGTTAAATAAGGGTCAACAAAGCAGTAACAAGCCAAAAAAGGACGGACGAAACTTTGAGAATTTTTTGCGCAATGCTTAGGTGTATATCACTATTTCAGCAACGTGTTTGCTCTCTGATTAAAGAGACATTTAAAGTAGTGTCTCACATATTAGAAACAACCTTTTCATTTTCAGTTTCTTATGGAATGAGATAAACACACAAGTCAGGGTAAAGTTTCTTTTTAAAAAAGTCATTTACTGTGGATCAACTATCAACACATAAACTCTATGAATATAATACAAAATACATTCTTTTGAATTGTATCCGTAAATTTTCATTTCCAGGAAGGTGACTTTTACTTAGTTTGGATACAAAATTCTTGTTTTCATTTGAATAGGTAAAGTTCGATTCAACTGGAAAGCTGAAAAATTTAAAACTTCAAAACATATTTTGTAACCTAGAAACAAGCTTTTTCAGACTTGAACTAATTTCTTATAAAGTGGGGTAATGTTTTAAAAATTAGGGTCACTGTTTCTTAAACTTGTGCTTCTTATGTGCGGGTCACTACTGTACTTCATGGCCTTTCTCAGTGGCCTTTTACCTAAAAGTCGTTTGGAAAAAACAAGGTTCTATCATAACTTCCCTGTATGGGTGATTCCTGCATTGTCCTTCAATGGTCTCTGCTATTCAAGACATTGAGGTTTAGCTAAGAACTAGCCACAAATTTGATTTTTGTCATTTTTACTTTGCAGTTAAAGCGCGAGTTAGAATCATTCGATCCTGCATTCTTTGAAGAAATCGAGGACTTGAAATACAATTATAAAAAGTCAGTTGAAAGAAATGTTTTATATGAAAGAAAATTAAAGCAATTATCGAGACAATTTGGCGTGGATGTAAATATTCCTGACGACGATGATTACTAACTGGTTTGTAAATTTGTAAATTCTTAATCTTGTTAGAATACGACGAAAGTCTATGAGTAGAATTGGAAAACATCGCAACAGTGCTTGAAATTGGTTTCCTATGTTGAAAAATGATCCTTGCTTTTTATGGCCAACCTAAAATTTTAGGTTTATTTTTACGCTATCAAGACACTTGAAATACCACAAAGTTGAGCATAACTTGAGCCATATAGCAGCAGGAAAGGCAGCCTGTTATTTTGTTCGCACTGCATATAGCTCTCACGACAAATTTCAACTGTTACCATTTTAGCTGTTTACAAATATAGAGGAGGCTATCTGCAAAATGACTAACCAATCTCCCATCCTAAATGTAGCTTTTTCAGAGCAAAATTCAGCTTGGTCACCCGATTTTTTGTAGAGGACATAGCAAGTTCGTCGGAGATCAGAAATGTATGCAGGCCATTGTTTGGTCTGAAACTTGTGACATAATCATCAAATTCTTTTTTTTGGAATGTTTTATTGATTCTAGTCTGCTGAGAGGCATTTTAGATATTTTTGAAAGGGACTTTAGGGAGCGATATCTCTCTGGTAAAAAAGGGTGGACTAAAACAAATATTGCTTCCACGTGCTTTTGCAGATGATAAATTGAGCTATGTAAGTATGTTGTTGTTAATTTCACGGTGAAAGTTAGGAGATATCTGCCCCCGATTGTATCTAAAAAGGTTTCTTATAGCCCATAAACCTCGTTACAAAAGGGAGACTTCCTATCTTGCCCTGACCCCAATCAAAACTGCTCTGGCGGGAAGCTGTTTGCCATTTATTTCTAATCATCTGGATAACATTTTGATGCTGCAAAAGTTCCCTTGTTTTATGTTGAAACACTTCGCCTACTTTGTTGTTGCGAATCTGTTATCTTTCAGTGTGTGTAGAAGATATCCCAGGAGTATGTTTGTTCCTAGTAGGTCTTCTGAAAACCATTCTGAAATCAGGTTTGTATGTTGCTTTGTTTTTTGATTCTGCCAATGGTGTATTTATTAAGTTATTCATTGGTGTTATGAAATAGTATCACTCACATAGAATCTTTATCTTCACCATGCTTGATCGTTTGAAATTGACAACATAGTGACCAACAAGAACAGACCTTGTAATACAGTAGCAACAGTTGCTTTAATTGATACGTCAGTTGAAAGCAATTATCGACTGCAGACCAGGGAAATTCTCTCAACTACTGAATCAAAACAAACACGGCCCCGAAAGTTGCCCTGAAACCAGTAGAGCAAGCTCTCGCCTTATGCAAGCGGAATGTGACTTCAAGAGAAGTTATGTGTTTATAACGAAGAAGAAGGGTAGATCTGAAGTTCTGTCTCGCAGATTTTGTTCATTCGATTCAGAAGATGATTGGAAGACATGTTGGTGCTCGAATATGTAGGGCCTTAGTGAGACAATGACCACACAGTCCCTGAAGCTCCTGAATCAGATAAAGAAAATCCGCCAGACAGAACTTTAAATGGGCCCTTCTTCCTTCATTATAAGAACATAACTTAGAAATCACCTGCCGCTTGCACAAGGCGAGATTTTGCCCTACTGGTTTAGGGGCAACTTTTGATGCCGTGTTTGTTTTGATTCAATGGTTGAGGGAAGTTCCTTTGTCTGCAGTGGCTGATCGCTTTGAATTGAGGTATGACCACATGGACACTGTGCCATTACAGTTTTGATCCATGACAGAGTTGGAAGGGTTCAGAAAAGTTTACTCTTGTCAAAACAAATTATTCTTTCAGTAGAAAGAATGGTGTGCACTGGAGGCTCGTTCGTTAGACTCATGTTAACGGATCTAAGGCTTTACCGGTACAATGTGCCAAGTGACCTGAACCAAAAAAGCTTTATTGATGCAAGTAAATAGCACTGTCAAATTGAATGATAAGAAGTCCCGTTTAGATTCTTCAATGTCTCATTTCGTATTCAAATTATCCACTGATTTAAGGTTTCGGCTGATCACGTCATTTTGTTTGCAAATCAGTAGGATAATGTATGAGAACATAGTTGTATCTTATCTTTGAAAGGTGAAATTTGCAAAGAACTTTGCAGGAAAGCTACAGCAGCTATGAAGTATAAATTTTCTCGTGTTTCAATATCATGTTGGGTAAGGTATGTTAATTACAAAATGTTTTGACTGAATTTCTCTTCAGGAGTATAGTCAACCTCGTTTGCTTTCTTTTCTATAAAAAAAGTTGGATTTGATTGTAGTACGTCGTAGTATATTGTAGATCACTTGACGTCAGATCCTGTTGGCGTTCTCTTAAACCTTCTTATATTATTCGAATTTACTATTCTAATCTATCGTTCTACGATTGCTCCTCTAACTACTTTCACACCTGATGAAGAGTAATACGCGAAACGTTGTGAATATTTCTCATGAATATTTCTCATATACAAAGTCGTATTTTCTAAAGAATTAATTGCTTTCTTTTCTGTTTGCAAAAAAGTGACGTCATCCGCTGTTCTTACAAAATAGTGGATGATTCGAAAAGTGAAACAAAGTATCACAAAATTTAGCAACATTCTTTATGATTCAACTATGCTATTCATTTGCATCAATAAAATTTTCGCTTCAGATCACCTTTAAAAAGGTGACAGGAAGCGGGACAGCTCGAGATGTTTACAAAGTTAAAATCTTTGTTTTCATAGTAGCCATCACAGATATTGACCATTGCTGGTTCACTATTGGTGAACCTATAGTGCCTCTTTCCAACCACTGCAAAGGAATTTTTTCAGACAGGTTCAAAAAAGTTAAAATGGCACTCTCTGTGATGCTGTTGAAGGAATAAGCTGTAGAGAGGGCATCCACCTATCCTGTTCAATAACAGCCGACATTTTTTTCCTTGTTAATTTCTCATAGTTACGCCCTTCGTTTTACAGTGTGCCCACCTGTAAAATGAACTCATCTGGTTTCCCTGGGTCAGTGTCTTTTTGTGCTGGCTACTATGAAAACATTGTGCCAAAATAGCGTCATTGTGCCGGTTTCTTTAAATGGAATAAGCATTGTTATATCTTTTAAGGGCCATAAATAGGCCAAAGAAAACGCATTCACTGTTTCTTTAGCTCCACAATAAGTCCCACGTGTCGAAGATGTCAAATTCAATAGGTAATATTTTCAACTTGGCCTGGGCCACTTTTTCACCCTGTCGATTCCCTTTAAAAACAAATTCTGTGTCCTTTAGCACAATGGAACATCACCAAAAACTTCCTGAAACACACCATCTTTGCCTGCCAGAACATGTACTTTTCCCGGAATTTTCGTTAAACAATAGTAAGAAATATTAAGAAAGGAAGCATTTTTTAACAGCATGTATGAATGTAAATCGAACCATCGTGATGGCAAACGTGCCAAAACGCTTAATTAACAAATAAAAACGATATATCTAAATTGTTACCATATTCTAAATTACTTACATATCATACATATATAAATATATATATATATAAATACATTCTCTTAGCTAAAGGTTATGCTCCCAACCACCTCTTTCAGGCAGCATTGAGCTTTGCCTTTTTTGGTGCAGTAAAGCAGAAAGCATCAAGCACTCCGGCAAGAGCATTTGAACAATTTTTGCTATCATTACTCTCATGATCTTCGCTTAGTTTTCTCTTTCTTTTCTTAGCATTCTCACTCAGTGGGCATATTTTCTTTTCATTCTCAAGCCTCTTTCTAGCAAAATACTCAGCTACCGTGATTTTCTTTTTTTCAATTTTAACTTTTTTCTCACAGTTTAACTCAGTGCTATGCGTGTCCCCTTCAGCTGGCTGGTTAGTTTCGTCAATTCGTTTCCTTTTGTTTGAAAATTTTTGAACGATTTCACAATCTTTAACCAACTTGGAAATCTCAGCTTTATGGCTCAAAGTAGCACTTGTCTCACTGGGTTTATCTGATACTGTTGTTTTACCAGCATTTGCTCTTTTCACGGTACTGACGCTTTGCTTTTGGCAGTTTTTAGCCTCTTTGAGTAATGCTTTTTTGTGCATAGATACATGAGGTTTTTTCAGTATGCTTCTATGTTTAACGAAGCAATGAGATTGTTTACTACTAGAAGGGATGAAGCCCTTCCGACCAACAGTTGAAGCTGTATTTAAGCGTTCTAATCTCCTTCCATATCTTAGTTTACTAATGTCAAATAAGTTCTTACATTCGTTTACGAGTTTTTCAACTTCAGTCGATGTTCTCTGTGCACATTCTGGCAAGGCAGATTTGAGCCTCTTTTTTACATCCTTGAGGAACTTGAGACTTCTTCTCGAATCTTCCTTAAGGGATATGTGGAACTCTACCATCTTTGTCATTGTGTATGACATGTTGATTGGCTTCTAGGATAGAAAGTAGATTGCAATTAGATTTAATGGTCACAAGTTAATGCAACCGTAATACACATATGCAACTTTGAGAAGTTAAAGTGGATCTTGGCTCATTGTGTGGGATTTCGGGATTATTGCAAAAGGTGGTCAAAACCAGCAATGATATGCCTAAATTTATGTGTTGTGGTTTTTCCTTAATGTTATTGGTCCCCTTCATGCAGAGATGTATGCACTGGGGATACGAGCTCCCCAGGATTTCGCAATTATAACGAAGAAGGTGCCCGTTTTGCTCCGGAAAGTACCCTTTTACGACCCTTCGCGAAATGAATAAAATGTCCTTAAGTGTCGTGCCCCCCAAGGTTTAGGATGCTTCCTACATGACCCTGCTTTCATGAAAGTGCACTTAATTTGCAAATAACGCCATATTTTATACCCATGTTGTGTCATAGACCCTTGATGATAAACATGTTGCTTTAAAAGCCCCATACACATAATAAGTCTTGCTCTGTCCAGGTGTTTGAGCATCAAACATGAACATTTTGAGTAACATATGATTTTGATTAGTTCCAGACACACCAGCATAGCGACGATAAATCTTTTACAAGAAGAATGATAATTTTATCTTAAATGCAAGGTAATTTGACATATTAACTTACCAGAGAAGACATTCCCAGGTAGAGCTTATCGACAGATTCCATTATTTCATGTACACATTTGCCGACAAGGCGTACGTCCATGCTCACCCAGAAATCGTCGATCTGTTGATAAAGAATAAGATATTTGATAACGGTTTGCTTAAAAGTATTACCATTTTTTAAGTGACACTGGGGATTCCTATTCACTGCATTAAGAATCTCGGGCATAAGAACTTGTGATGACTGTCTCCTTGAAGCTTATCGAAAGCAGAAAGTCAATCGTTTAAGTTGCCAAATGAGATAACAAGGCCCAAATTCAGCCTTTGATTTTTGCTGAATAATGTTGATCTCTAAAAAGTGACTCGACTAACCGCTATAACTATGTTTTCATTTTATCTCTTCTCTTTAAAGGGGCAGGGTCATGTAATGTAAACAAACTTCTTTCTAAACGACGATTTTGCGGTATATTTGTTCGGCCATATCACAGTGATTTCCGCTCCTTTTCTCAAAATGAAAGTGTTACTTTGAAGTTGGGCTCTTGTACTTCGTTGAGACACAAACGAAACAATCATATGTTGTGCGATTGCAGAGATATTGGATTTTCATAAACAACTTTATTGTAGATTCACCCCATCCACCAAAATCTGTGCAGAACACAATGGGCACGTGTGGGCAACAATATAGATTCTAGAGACAACAGGTTTGTTTACGGTTACGTGACCCTGCCCCTTTAAATTCACTACTGAAAGCCGTAATTTATGTGCTTACTAACCTTCGAGAACAGCTTTAGTAATTTTGACATTATTGATGTTGCAAACTGTTTGATCTGAAAGAGATAGATGTGTGATATCAAAGATGTTAGGTGCGAACTTGGAAAGCACACTCAACAGTGTTCATGCATCAAATGAAGCAATATTTCATGTAACTTCTACTAAATTCCATTTGTCAGTTGCCCTGAACAAATTCGATTCATTGCTTTGATAAACTATTTCTTTCAAGAGCAACAAACTACCAATGCCTTGTGTTGAATCGACAAATTCAAGTACATTTATGTAGTATTAGTGAGGTTACTTACTCCAGTATTAGCAGCTTTTCTGCATTGTATTCTCTAGTAAAAGGAAAGTTTATTCCAGCTAACTGTACTCTACAAGTAACAACAGAAAAGAGGATATTTTATCTTCACAAATTTGTCCCTCTTACCTTTTGATAGGAGAAGTTTCTTTCGAAATTGTTCATGAGATTTTGTGCAATCTCTTTGTTTGAAACGTCCGTAAAACGTTTGATCAAATCCAATAGTTTGCCTGGAAAAGGGATATTAAAGTTAAGCCTATGCATGAATATACTAGAAGTTTAAGTCTTACAGTTAATTCATATTTTGATTGCATGTAAACAGACATCGATCTTATCTGCAGATCGATCTTAGGTGCAACAGAATAAAAGTAAGGTAACAGGGCTTTAACAGTTCAAGACATCCCTATTCCTACAAACAGTAACAATGATTAAGAAAGTGTTTAGTTAAAGATTGTTTGCTGATGGAGACTACGTTGATCAAAGGTAGAGAGTGTAAAGATCATCTGTAAGAGGATGAAGAGACATTTGTAAAAAAATATACTTTTTCTTACCGATTTCTTTTGAAACTTCTTTGTAATCGTTTAGTAACAGTGGCTTGATTGCCTGTTGTGTTTCGTAGGTAGATTGCATTTCCTAAGAAAGAATTGTTTGAGGGGTAAAGAAGTTGTTTCAACTTAAGAATGAGAGTCAAGTTGGAACCATCATTCTGACATCAACATTCCTGTCCTGTCTCCATAGCCTCGAATTCAATAGTCACCATGGCAACACTGCTTAGCAACAGTAACTTCTTTTGCGAAATTTCTCTTGAACTTAGGCCGTTTTTCAGTAGATTTCGCAGGCACAGACAAGATTTAGGAGTTTCCTAACGAATTAATGGTGTATATGCAGTGCTAAACGTTCAAAAATGGGAGTATATTGTCATGCAAAAAGGCCCAAGCTTCAATGGATGAATTCTCTCTTAACTTTGCTTTGAAAGTGCCACCCTAAAACTGCAGTTATTTGCAAATTGGCGCGATGTTTCTGATCTGTAAGAATTGTTAGCAAAGTGTGAAAGTAAAGAGAAGTAACTCCTTCCAAGTATTCCACGATGAATATCAATGTCAAAACTGATTCTGTCTCAACAACCGTAAAGGAAACTTAGTAAGTAAGCTGTGGATGGTGAAGCAGTTGAAACAACGTGCAAGTTTGTGACTCGAAAGAGTGATCGAAACGAACTTACCATCTTGCGAAACTCGAATTCGACAACACCAACGAACTTTCTTTCGAATAAAGTGTTTGGCAACTGAGTTGTCGTTCCTTTCTTTCGATTTTGTGGTTCAACTTTCTTTGATAGCAGAGTATTCAACGTCCAAGAGCAGCGATGAAATTTGCGTACGTTCACAACTTGAGTAAATCGCAACAGAATCGTAAACAATCTTTCGAACCCTCTTGTTGGTAACGTCGAATGAGGCAGTACGTCGAATCCGATTGCATCAATGGAACGTCTGTTGTCGTATCCAGGGAACCCCGTCAATGATCCATTGCGCTTGCGCCTGTTTATCATATGGCTTTCAGATAGACTCATGACGTAGTCCCTCTAACTTTCGCTTGTTGTTGTATGTGGAGAAACGAGAACAAATTGAGAATTTTCGACGTAAAGCTGAAATTCTAAGTTAGGAAGTGGCTGGTACTAATCTCTACGAGACAGGTGAATTCAAAACAAGATATCTGAAGAAGAGAAATAGCTAACACAGGTCACAGCTGTGTGTACTCCAACATCAATGAATGGGAGCCATGTGAAAAAAGTCTGATAAAACCGGCTGTCCCTTGTTTTGACAATGAAAACATCATCAGCACCCTACTTTTTGTTGTTTTTTAGTTAAAAACCCAGTTTATAAGAAGTTTCGAAAGTGTGTAGCTCTGGAGCAGAAGAAACTTGCGTAAATTCGAAGTTAATCAGAAAGAAGTTGATTCCACTGCAATCTTTTAATGCTATGTGTAACATTCACTGCAATAATTGTATGTTTCTTGCAAAAAATGATATTACTTTGTATATATAAAACTTTGGAGACAACACAAAACCCGAATGAAACTTTGTTCTAAAACTCACAAATTTTCTTGAGAACTCGAGAAATCGTTCAGCAATTGATCCAACTAAGACTGATCCAAAAAGGGCTGTGTTTAAGAGTTGCCCGTTCCAAGCAGATTTCTTGGTATCTTCATCTTTTGGCGAAAAATTTTTGCAGCATAATCTGAACTTTCAAAGAATTTCAATCGATCGGATCAAGAACATCTGTCTGAAAGGTTTTTCCAGCCAAGGCCAGGAAATATTAATGATAACCTGACTGGATGCAATGCAGTTGCAGCTCATCAAAGCGATTCTCTGAAATTTTTAGAATTTCGCGAACATTTTTCGTCGAAACAAATTTTTGCTCATTTCTGAACTTCAAGAAAATAATGGACTGCGAAGGAGCCTAATTACAAGTGGACTTGGGTGACGTGTGTTGTTGGACAGTTCGCATGTAGGGGACAAAATGGCGGAACCAAAAGTGCCAGCCAAAGATCTTCAAATGGCCTTTAAGAGGCTTAAATCAGCAGCTGCTGAAAACAAAGTAAGTTACAAACATTAACTGACTTAAGAAGTTTAATTTGAAGCCTAATTGTAGAACGAACTAATGTTATTTGGCACTTTTCCTACCCAAAACAAATGTGCTGTTGAATTTTGAATTTTAGGCCTATCTTTTTTAAGTGACGGGACTTTACTCGTTTGAAGGTCAACATAGTCGATAAGAGAGAAGTTTTAGCTTCGTTGGACTTCTGCCAAGACTCTTCGGAGCCCTACTCGTTTTGGTAGATTTTCAAGGAAATATTTCAATTTTCTTCAGTTGTGTTATTCAACCAAAACACGAAACAATTTTCTTTAGAAATTCTTCAACACTAACAGGTACCCTGTCCTAGCCAATGTTGCCTAAACGTGCGTGGCCTGAAGCCTTAAGGCCAACTGCGTTAACAGAAAACCATTCATCAGCATAATTTTGCTCAGTCACATCTTTGTTACTCAAAGTTGAAAACCCTTCCTTGTTAATGTCCTGTTTTATAAATTTAAATTAAAAAATTTGGACTCATATTTCCAGCACCCAACTGTTCACAGCAGCGCACATATGGCCTTACCCCAATAAGGTCTGTCTAGCCTTGTTTATCATCTTTTTGTTTTTAATACAATGTTTTAGTTTCTTTGTGTTTTTTGGGGGCCTGTCTCTTGATCAGTTTATCTGCTTGAAAGCGCCCCCTTAAATCAATCAATCAATTTTAAATACAATCATGTAAATTACCTTCTATATTGATTTTACTTTTTTTATTCAGTTGTGAATTTTTTTATGTATTTTAGTCATAGACTATTAATGTTGAATTATATTTAGGATGGATTGATTGATAATGAATGAAACTGCAACTGTTTTGCTGGCCAGCAAATCATTATTTCTTACAATATTTTAAGTTGCAAGTTTTTAAGAACTATTAAAAGTCTGTCTTAAATTTGGTTTCACTTGAATGTGTGTGTGTGTGTGTGTGTGTGTAATTTTATTTCAATTCGATTATTTACAATAGCTAACAATATATACATTTTGAATAAATATATACAAGTCAACTGATCCAAATCAAATTTACAAAACAAAAGCAATAAACAAAATAAATAAATACAAAATAAATGAATATTGAAATGTTATTGTTGTCCGCCTTTCCAAGCTCCCTTGTTTAACTTCAGTAAAACTGGCATCAATCAACAGCTGAATGAGTGTGCTATTTTATTTGAAATCATTTCAAAAGGACCTGTGAATTTGATTTCTACAATATTTAAGCTTTTGTCAAAGCCAGATGATAGCTATTTCAGACAGTGATGGTGCCACAGGGGTAGGGGCTGGGGGGGACTTTGCCCCCCAAATCCCAAAAGTCAGCAAAAATTGTCAAAGAAAATGACATAAAATTAGTTGGGTACACTTTGAGATTGAAAACTTATGTCAAAATCCCCCCCCCCCCCTGCTCACCTCCTTCAGATTTTTTTTAAGCTGGCACCATCACTGATCTCAGAGACCATTAGGAGGAGTAAATTCCCTGACTTTGTTTATTGTGTATAAATTCCTCCATTTGTCAAAAATTTAGTATCAATATTTCATTTGTTGGTAGTGTGACAGTGAGATATACAAATCTTCTCATGTTGCATATCAACAATCATTGCTTCTTTGTGCCCTAATCAATTCTACAACTTTTCTGTGGAAGAAGTTGACACAACTTCAAAAATTGTAGAATATCCAATTGATTCTTCATGTTTTAAGTCATTTTCAGAATACACATTGTTTTTATAAGAAATTTGTTTATAAGAAAATGGTTCTAAGATGGCCAAAATTTAAGAAACTCTAGTACTCTATCTGAGAAGTACTGAAACTTTTAAAATTTAAAAGCATGGATATCAAGCAAATATATCATTGAATCTTTATTCTTGAGTAATATTAACCAACCTTTTGTGTTTTCAAGGTAACAGAATACTGTTAATTCCTATATGATGTTTTAAATGTCAGTTTGTTGAAATTAAACTTGGGAGATTGGAGAGGGTCACAATCAAACACCAAGTTAAGCCCTTTAAAGTTCCTTAACATTTCAGAATTTATCTCAGTGTGTTTCTTAAAATGTGTTTATTCAAGAGCAAGCTTCTTCATTACTTGTTTTCTTTCCAGATGTGTTTTGACTGCCATGCATCCAACCCAACTTGGGCTTCAGTCACATATGGAGTTTTCCTGTGCATAGATTGTTCCGCTGTTCATCGTTCACTTGGAGTCCATCTTACATTTATCAGGTAAGGCTATTTGAGTCATGATTAAGGACCTGTTTACATGGGAGTTTTCAGCCTGGGCTGAAATTTCAGCCTGTTTACCCGAGGTGAAACTTCATCCCTCCTTTACAGTCAAATGCTTGTAAATTTCAGTTTGCCATTACATGGTAAATTTTCCCCCTAGGCTGAGTTTCACCCCGGGCTGAGAATTCAGCTCGCCTTGAGCTAGCTGAGATGAAACGTTAATCCCTTAGTTAATATGCTAATCCCCATTGTTTTACTTGACACATGCCCATGTAATGGCAAATATTTTTTCAGCCTGGGCTGAAAAGTTAATGACGCATGTGCTTTTGTCTACTTTTGGCGCCAGACAGATTTTCAGCCCGGGCTGAAACTCTCCATGTAATGGCAAAGTATTTTCACCTCGGCTAGCAGGGCTGAAGTTTCCGCCTGGGCTGAAAACTCCCATGTAAACAGGCCCATGCCCCATTTCACTGGCCATTCATTATTTAGAAAGATATGATATATACTTTTAATTTAATGATGAACAATGTAGTAACAATTGAAAGAAGCTACTTTTCAGCCACCATATAACCATATGTAACCATAAATGATTTTTATTTTAGGTCAATCCAGCTTGACACAAATTGGACCTGGTTACAACTGCGGTCAATGCAAGTGGGAGGAAATGCCAAGGCAGTAAGTTAACTGTTTCTGTTTCTTCTCTATTTTGAAGTCAGAATTACTGTAACTGCTGATTTTTATTTCAACCCCTAAACACCTGCCCCTAAGAATCAACACCACCAAGATGTGTACCACTTCCCTAGTCAACAGCAAAATTTACGCCTCCACACATACCTGAAATGTCTAAGGGGTGCGATAAAACACACTCCCAACAATGTTTTTTACCATGGCACTTTTGTACGTTTCTGCGGGGTTCTTAATGAATGATGTGATTTTTCCTTTTGTTTGATATCCTTCAAGGGCCCTCTGTCAGCAGTGTTTCCAGAAAGCTTCTGAAAGTTGGTAGCATTTTCAGTTGTCCATGTTGGGCCATTGAACTGCCAAACTTAAGAGCGTACAGACCAAAGAGGGTAAAAGAAGTTGGGTAAAAGAAGGCTTTCAAGATCTTTCAGCATTTGGATCTTGTCCTGTCTAGACTGACCATTTCTTTTAATTTAGATGGCTATCAAGTGTCTTAAACATGGATAGAAAGCATTTTTCTGGATCGCACACCATCACATGCCAAAAATGTTCAGGGTGTGTAAAGGGCAGCATGCCATCAAATTTTATTTTTTCAAGACTGAAAGGAATGAAATTTTTAGTAAGAAATTCACCAAAATAAGCTGAAAATGCAAATGTAGATTTTGGTCATCCAAGATTTCTGTAAAAGCATGTGAAATTTCATGAAAATCACCATAAAATTTTTTGTCTGAAAACGTTTTCTCTAGAATTCGTTCTTCTGAAATTTTGGCGTTTGATTTAAGCGTGAGTATTGATTTGTTCCCTTTCAAAGGGAGATGGTTACTACTCTAGAGGTGAGCTGCTGAGAGATACTGCAATGAAACATTCATATGGAGATCATAGCTGCTGGCACTAGTAAATATAGAATTTATTTTGTGTCAAAAGACAACCATCCTGATTATTTGAAAAGTTCTGATCTGCCATACACCTGTAGTTGGACATGATGTAAACTGTTTAATCTATTGCCATTTCATTTCTTCTAGAATGCATTTTTTAGACAACACAATTTGACTACTTCTGATGCATGTGCAAAATACAAAAGGTAAAGTGGCATTCTTATGGCACTCTACTTACTTAGTCATAGGTAACTGTCAGAATTTTCAACTGTCCAGAAGGCTTTATACAGATTGGGTCTGTCTGGTCCCCTGAGTAGAACTTTTAACTATTCTGAAAAGGAATCTGCCTCAAACGATATGCTCTGCAGATTTGGAAGCAGTTTTGAATGAGCACAACAGTAATAGAAGCTCTTTGCCACCAAATTGACTCTCTGATCATGGGCAAGAGGAAACTACTGATGTTTATTTGTCAATAAAATGTATAAACAAATCATAAATGTCTCTTTATCATTGCTTCTGTCTGCTTTTTCTTCTTGCAGTGTCAGATCAATTCAAATCATGGCTAAAAAGATTGCCTAATTCTTGTATTTTGGACAAGTGAGGCTGTCCTCGTTCATTCCACAGAATTGCAAACAAAGGACAGCTTTGCTTTCACAAAAAACAAAAATTAAGCTATCTTTGGCCATGATTTGAATTGAGCTGACATTGCAGAAAGGAACAGCAGACAGAAGCAATGATAAAGATACAGGTATGACTTGTAATACATTTTACCAAAGAATAAACAGCTTGTTTCCTCGCACCAATGCTCTGATATAAAATGTGCAAGAAAATCACTTGATCCAGGCCTTAGTAGAATAGCTAAATATCTATTGTCTGAGGACATTTTTTTGCAAAATGTTCCCCAATAGTTAATAGCAATCTTGAAAAGTCAAATTTATACCCACCCTCATATTCACGGATCAAAAAACACACCAAAATTAAAGACTTAAATTAACAGAGAATAAAATTCACACCTCTACCCATTACTACTTTTCATGAGAGGTACTAGCAGTTCAGTTTCAGCATTTTATAGGTTGATAGTATTGTCATCAGAATTTTGCTAAACAAGTGTGAGAGATATTCTGGTGTGAGGTTATTAACAGACCTGAATACAGTTGTTGCAGTCTCACATCTGATCATCTTCTCACAGTTGGCCATTGTAACTCTTAAATCAAGG
This sequence comes from Aurelia sp. 4 Dawson et al 2005, assembly GCA_964019985.1. Taxonomy (NCBI): domain Eukaryota; kingdom Metazoa; phylum Cnidaria; class Scyphozoa; order Semaeostomeae; family Ulmaridae; genus Aurelia; species Aurelia sp. 4 Dawson et al 2005. Next base: position 8,372,483 of record OZ026506.1, read on the forward strand.
CTTCAGCAGGAGCATCATAGCTGCTATTTGTGATAATTCTAGCTGCCTGATTGTGCAGTTTTTGAAGCTTAACCATTCAGGACTCAGCACAGTTCCCCCACATAAATTAGCAGTATTAATTTTTCTGCTGTCAAGGCTCTTATTCCACCAACTGAGCTACTTATATTCAAGTTAAAGTAAATCAACTGGGTTAAAAGCAAACTTAGCTAGGGGTACCAGGTAACCTAAATATAACCTATTACATTTGATGTTTTCGATCTATGAAACAAAAGGAAGATAAGTAGCGCCTTCAGTTCTCTTGTGCTATGTTTAGATTATGTCGCTATATCTCCGTTCATGTACTTTAACTGTTGGGCAACACTTTGAGAGAGTTTAGCCATTGATTGCAACTATATTTTTGAGACACCTGGTATATATGAAAGATATTTCAGCAATTTAGGTCTTCTGAGAAATGTAACTTACTTCATTTGTGACAATATATTAGCTGCAATTTTTATTTTGCTTTTGTGAGTGATGGAACTCTCTTTCTTAGCCGTGTTGCTGCAATGTATAGAGAAAAACTGCAATCTCTGGCACAAAAGGCCTGTCAGCAGTATGGTACTGATGTGGTAAGTATGCTATGGAGTGTTAAAATCCACTTGATAATTATTCCTACTTAAGTTACTTTTTGCAAAACTTTTGTTTAAATTCAATCCTGTTCATCATTTGGCTCATCAGCAATCTGTTTTATATATTTGATCAAAAGCCTTGAGGTTTGCAGTTAATTTATGGGTAATGAATAATGTATATATCATCAAAAATGTACAGCATCAACTGTTTTCTTTTAACCATTGCCTTTCCTTAATGTGCAGATTCTAAGCAGAGTGATATCATATATACCAAAAAATCTTATTGTAAGCGTGTTGCACGATATAGATCAATAAACAATCACAGACTTGACAAACAATTTAATTACTTAATCTAACTTTTTCATGGCATTACACTTCTTTCTAAACTAGCCCGTGTTTTATTATTTTCATTTTATAGTGTGAGCTTGTGCTACAATTCATATCCCTGCTGCGTCACCACTTTTCTTTTGCATTCAAATTCTATCTTTTGTATCTCCGCTTCCTTTACCACAAATCTTACTTCACTTGATAACGGGCTCAGCTTGAAACGTCGTAATTCCAACAACTCTGCTCAAGGTATGATTTATTTTATTCTTGAATGTTAATATGGTATGATATATAGCCTTTCCTGTTAGCAAATTTGAGGCAACTAAATCAACACTGGATTAAAACTATATACTGTAGCACTGCACAAATTTGATATGAGCAAGATATGGAACATTTTTTGATTTTATGAGTTTACTGGTACACAATCAAAGCCAAATATATAATTTTCACCATATTTACAATCTAAATCTCTTCTCATTCACAGCTACACATTGATACGCATCACCATGCACCAGCAAGCCCTGAAGATAAAGAAGTTGATTTCTTTAGTGAATCACATTCTACAAATAACAGTACCCCTGTACAGACAGTTCCAAGTCCAAGAAATGGAACTCCTATAAACAATGGTAGCTCAGGTATGTCTCTTCTGTCTCTGAGCAATTGTCAGTAGAATGGCATAACTGGACCATTTGTAATAACAATAGGATAATAATAATGACAATAAGAATTGATGATAAGCAATAACAGCAATGGACCAATGAGCTCCATTAAAGGGAAGCTTGAAATAAATGAGCCATTGATAAAACAATTATGACGTGTGCCAAACTATATTTGAGCATTTTATCTCAGAGTTTAATTGCAAGTGGCTAAGCCAATTTTTTATTAAGTTTTGGGGGCTCCAAAAGGGGCATACTGTATTAGAAAGGGGGACTTATTGATTATTCAGATGACAATGCTGCTATGTAAATGATTGCTTTGTAAGCTTTCCGTGCCACATTTTTCTGGATCAACTTAGAATTTAGCAAGTCAAACGCACAGATTCAATAGATTTGGAATCCGAAACCAATGCAGTTTGAGTCAGTCTTTGTGCATTGGTCTGTTGCCAGAGTCTATATTTAGCAAGTGCACCATTTCTTTTTCTCAACATTTCTTAATGAATACCGCATTTCTTTTTGAATGACAACATTTGTTTTGCATGATTCTTTAAAAATACTGTTTGACAATTTACAAGAATTGTGATGATTACATCTCATTATTAAAGCCTTATCAAAAAAGTACAGATAATTTCAGTCTAATAGTAACATTCTCTCAGACTTTAACTCACATTTTCTTTCTTTAACAGATAAAGATGCTGATAAATTAGCTGATCTTGGACCACTTAGTGTCTCACCACCAAAATCATCCGCAAAAGGTTAGCTTTCTATGTTTAGTCTCAAACTTAGATAAACTTCACTGAAAACTATAAACAAGTGTCTCAAGATAGATTACTGATGAATAATCAGGTCAAAAAGCAATACCTGAGCTACCATTTTCTGGTTTTAACAAACACACATGGAAAGTTTTTTCTGAAGATTGTATTAGACTCACGACAGAGTCCCAGTTATCGTGACAACAACAACAACATTAATGGCAACAACAAACCATGTTTCTTATTTTTGCTCAAACTTGGACCTATCGACTTTCATACAAAAATTTGAGACGGAGATGAACAGATCTCGGTGCGTGCTGTTAAGCGAAGCTTTGGTATACTCTCAGAAGCGAGGCAAGCCACCTTGACAGTTGGAAATTCTCATTGCTACTTTGAAGTTCGTGGAAGCTGAATTGTTAGAAATTTATTGTTCACCTTTTTAGGGCCAGAGGCAAGAGTACCAACCATTGGTGGAAGGAAGCCAAAATCATCTGCTGGAAAAAAGAAAGGCGGGGTAAGGAATGAGTTTGAGTGATCGAAATGTTTTGATCAACTTTGCAAGAATTAGTAAAATATAGAAAAAATTAAATATTTGATTGAAGGAGATGGCGAATAAATTATGCCTAACTGCAAGCATTACAAGTAACCCTTCAACAGCTCCTCCGATTTAGTCATTCAATATGTTTTTTACATTTTCACAGCTTTGCGAGACCGTAGAACATTAGAACGAATGACACTCTCTCTGCCTTCTCGTAGTAAATTAGTTGAAATACCTGCTGCAAATAGACCTTAAAGATGTACACAGATATATTTATCTAGTATGTAATTATTATTCGTCAGTCTTTGTTTCATTCTTAGATTGGAGCTAAGAAAACTGGTCTTGGTGCAACTAAGGTAATTTGCTTTATCCTCTGGGTGCATAAAACGTTACTCCATTGTTTAGCTAATGTGGAAAGAAAATTATTAAAAACCTCAGGTTGATGAAATGATTTTGGGGATTCTTTCTAAAGCCATTGCTTTGACTCGTATTGCCACAATTGTTTTTTTAGAACTTTTTTGGCAACATAACGAATGCACTATTTTTCTGTCTTATATCAAATGTCGGTAAAGGTTGATTGGGTTCTTGTTTTAAATTAGTTTATCTTTGCTTCTGAATTACTTGCTCAGTGATATGACTTTACTCCTTAAGACCACCAAAAATTTAGAGTAAAGTTTTTCTTAGATATAAAGAGCAAGGGACTTTATTATAAAAATTTGCCGACAACCCAAGTCAGAAAACTTTAAGTCATGCGTTATTTACTTGTCAAAAATGTCTGGCAAGCACTTTCGCAAAACTTAACTCAGTCATTTTTCATCAATAATGTATTTTTAGCCAACCCTTTAAAAGTAAAGAGGTTACAGTATTGGACAGTTTAGAACACTAGTGTTCAGTGAAATTTTTTTGTTTTAGGTGAAATCAAATTTTGCTGAAATTGAAAGTGAAGCCCAAGAAATAGAAAAACTGAAAGAGGCTACTGCCGTGGAGCATTCTACAGGCACATCAGCTGCCTTGCAATACAAAACGCAAGACAGACTGAAACAAGTTGACCCTAAAAAAACAGAACAGATGCAGAGATTGGGAATGGGAATGACAGGACATAGAGGGTACGTTTCTCATAAAACTGCTTCGTCTCCAGATTTCAGTCGAAATGATGATTTTGCCGCCTTCTGATAGGCAATACTACACAGACTTTAAAATCGTTTTTCATGCTGAAAGCATTCTATTAAAGATATATTTTCTTTTACCATTGTTTTAATATAAGTTTATTTTTAAATTGTCACTTTTTGATGGCTCAGATGAAGCCACCAAACAAGCTGCAGATAGTAGTGAGCACATGGCCAAAGCGATGGTGTTGAAAGAATTGTTTACAGTTTGGTGACGGAGGCCTTTAAGCATTGTGTACAGTAAATCCCCGCATATGAGAACCTACCAAAATAAGAACCTAGAGGCTGTCTTTCCTAAATTCTGTACCTTGCAATTATGAACCTTTTCAGTTTGATGAAACATAGGTTCTTATTGCAGGGGTTGCAAAGTTGATCTTTGATTGCTGTTATTAAGCTCATTGTGGTCCCAGTTGGCTTTGAAAGTTTTATTCTCCTCCCCAATTTCTTATTAGGTCCATTAGTATGCTTCCAAAACAAATAGTAGGGCAGAACATCTTTGTGAGACTCTGAAGGGGACCACAAGAGACACCCTTCAAATAAGAACCTCTATATCTTGAAATTTGTCTTAGTACCTTTGAAATAAGAACCAATTTCAGCCTGGCTCTCGAAAAAGTAGGTTCTTATATGCGGGGATTTACTTTATTTGTTTCATAGGTTCAGCCTATTCTTTCTCATATTACGAAAACTACGGTTTGTCATCTTTTTCAGCCTGGATGAAAATTGATACTTTTGCAAAATCTCATATCTTGAAGCCCGAGATCTCAACGTAATAAATAATTACCTCACTGGAGGTTTGAAATGGAATAAGTTCTTAATAACTGGAGGGTAGGGAAAAATCATAAACATGATTAGCAAGGGGGGTCAATATTTCGAATAGATATTAATTTCAGCATCTTTTAATGGGCTGAAAGGGTCTGTTTTATCCAGTATGTATTCCTTGCACGTGTCGTCTCTTGGTTGATCTTCGTTGTCGTCATTTTCATGGCCCATGAAGGTGGCAACAGCAAAGGCACACCAAGAGACGGCACGTGCAAGGAATATATACTGGATAAAACAGACCCTTTAACCTAAGGAAAGAAATTTTTGCTCCTACTGTCAATGAAATCAATTAGCTGAGGTCTAAGATTAGGCTTGTATCTGAGATGATTCAGAAATATCATAGACAAGGGGACGACTACAGTAAAAACCCGCGTATAAGAACCTACAATTTTGCAAGTCAGCCTGATTAGGTTCTTAAATATTGAGTATTTAGTGGGAAATTTGGCTGTTCAGATTCTTAAATTGGTTCTTATTTTCATTCAGGGTTTTCAGGTATTTCTTTTGTTCAGATTGAAACTTCAAGACCATTATTTACTGTCAGTTCTGAGGCATCTGGGTTCATGAGGCCTCATTCATAACGGCAGTCCATGGAAGTATCAGAAATTTTACAGAATGCAATAAAAAGCTTTCAAACCTTTCAAAGTTCTTTGCAATTTGCACATATCACAGTATCAGTCCATATAGCCTCGATGACAAAGCAGCTGGAGTTTTTGTATCTTATTTGGTGATACCTACAAATAAGAACCTATTTCAATTTTCAGGCTGAATTGGTTCTTATGTATTGGGGGTCTAAATTTCAGAATTTCAGCCTGTAGGTTCTTAATCACTAGGTTCTTATACGCGGGTTTTTACTGTATTTGACACTTGAGCATGAACGTTTCAATGCTTAGCTGTAACGGGATCAGTTTTATTTGATTTAGTGAGTTTCTATCCCGTTGCTGATCTGTAGATTTTGTCCCTAATCACAACTGTGGGCTCACGGAAATCTCAAAATAGTTCCTTTAAAATTAGTCCCTGCTTTATGCTCTTTTTTCTTTGTTTTAGTGGCATTGGTCATTCGGCCTCTGATAGCATGAACACAGTTGAACAAGTTGGTGCAGATCAAAATGTGCCATCTTATAAAGATCGTTATGCGTCATCAACTACAACTTCATCGTCAGGTTTCTTTGACACGTGAGTTTGTATCTATTATTTTGACGTCTTATTCCGCTTTCAGACTGACACAGTTCAGCCAACTTTATGTCAACCAAGCTAGATTTAAACCAATAAAATGCCTTTGATTCGTTGGATTGACAGATTAGAAGGTTCCATTTCATTTCATTTTCATTTTCGATTTTTTAGGCATGGTAGCCCCCTCAGTTAAAGAGAAACTGTTTTACAGGGGGCCATGCATTTAAATACTCTAAAAACTTAATAAATAATTTACAATTAATGAATACAATTTGAAAAAAAATTGAAATAAAAAGAAAAGAGTTCATGGTTCATGTAAAAGCATAGCATCCATAATCTGGTTTAGTTTAAAGGGAATCGACATAGTTAAAGGCTGGCCCTAGCCAAGCTAAAAGTATAATTTATTGAATTTGATAACTTCGACACGTGTGGCTTCATTGAGGAGCCAAAGAAACAATGGAAGTGTTGGCATTTTCTTTAGCCTATTTATATTGGCGACGAGATATTGCTGTCGATTCCCTTGACCAAGCTTAAATTGCAACTGTCATGTCAAAGGTAATATACTGGGTGAGTGGCCGAGTGGCTTTTACCGCCTTCGTCAGGTAACTGAAGTTAAGCTCGGTCGAGTGAGGTCAAACTCCGGATGGGTGACCTCGGAGGCCTAACGTCACAACTCACCTCATCGTCCTTCGAAAGGGACGTTTCCCATACCCGGATGCGGCATGCACAGTGGGTGTAAATTAGCTTTCAGTAGCTAGAAATCCTGATAGGCCCACTCAAAACAAATTGAAAGCACATTGACACAGTTCAACTAGCTTTGTTTAAACCATGTTGAATTTCAGCCAGTCAATTGAGTTCATATTCTTGGATTGACCAATTAGAATATAACATTTGATAGCCTAGTTTAGTTTGAACTGGTTTAACTTTCACGTTTAACTCTCCTTTTATTAAGCAGTCATTTTGGACTTCCGAGGTTCGATTATGATGCATATGGTGAAAGATTTCCTTCTTGCACTTTCTTTCAAATCATCTTCATCTAATAATCAAGAACGCAAATGATACTTCAAGATGTTCAGATAATGATGAGAGAAGTTTTTGTTGTGTGGAGTTGTTAATCGCTTCTCGAACTATGTAATCAAAAAACGGTTGTGGCATAACATGACATCATTTGTACAATACTTGTTTGTGACAGTTGACTGCCTTCAAGTAATCTGTAGATCAAATATTTTGCATCGCCAAGACGAAAAACTTCATAGTAGATTTATTTGGTGATTTATTGCCAGTTTGTAGTAATTTCTTGTCTTCATTTTAAATCATCCTGATTTCGTTGTAACTTTGTAGGTATGGCATGGATGATTCTTCACCTCCTTATCAAGAGGAACCACCAATGTAAGTTCCTGTGTTAATAATACTTGGCAACGACAGTACAGCTTTCTGACTGCATAGAGTTGAAAGCTATAATTAAAGGCCACAATTAAAGGGTCGAGCTTTACTTTGAATTTACTGCCCTACTTCCTTGCAGCATTCCGTTGGACAAGGTTATAATGAAATAGAAAATTGCAAAGTTGTAGTTGAAGAAGAGTCACAGCAAAATTCCTTTTGTGTTTTCGTGAAAGATTTGGTGAATCCTATACTTTTTGGAAATCAACAATTTGGCCTTTTTGATTTGACTATTACACCCACCATGAAACTTCTCACAAAGCAATTTAGTGTTTAATAAAAAAATTGACTTTTAGCCAAATTCTTGCTTAGCCAGTGACATCAATAAGGCTTTTTTTCTTTTCATGAAAAATTAAACTAAAATTAACTAGAATACATTAATACTGTACCGCTCTTGGTGTAAGAAGACACAAGGTCATCTGGCCTACACCAAGAACGGCACTTACAATTTTCAAATACACCTTCAAAGTAAGGGAAAAAAAACGGCAAAAATTAAAGAAGGAAAGAAAAAAGAAAAAGAAAGAAAGAAAGATTGAAAGAAAGAAAGGGACTGGCAGTTCCACACCAAACTCTAACCATGCTATTGGTCTAACCTTATATCACAGGTCTAATATTAGTTTTGTACCATCACATCGAAACTGATGGTACAATTACGATATGATGTCAATAAGGCTGCGTTTGGTTAGATTATTATTGTGATCGGGCGTGTCAATTTTATTCTGTAGGTATGAAAGTAGCTATGCAGGAAGGGGTGCTAGCTCAAGAGATGATAAAGATTACAGGTGAATTTTTGATTATCTTTCTTTTTGTGTATTTTGAAACTGCATCAAAATATTCATTGCAACGTCGGAAGGGTGATCTCAAGACAGCGTTCATGCGATGCTGGCACATTTGCAAAACGGTGAAAAATGTTACGGACAGGCTTCCCGTTCGCACGAAAACGAGACATTTTCGCTGGCAGATTTCGAAAATGGTAGATTTTGAAAATGGAACTCTAACCGGCACATTTAGAAAACGGCATTGTGGGAACAATCGAAAATGATGAAAGCAGATATTTTTCGACGCTTTTAGAACGGGATTGATCGATTCTTAGAGCCTAGGTTTCTTTGGCCTCAAAGTCGTACAACGAATGTTTACCATCAAAGTTCCTACCGTTTTCAAATCGTTCCGACATCGCGTGAACGCCAGTTCAAATTATGCTGCCGTCACATTTTCGCCGTTTTCAAAATGTGCCGGCATTGTGTGAGCGCAATTGGCATCGTTTGAACTCAACGTAGTTGTGAATGCTATGTGCCTGGTTTCGTTGGCCACAGTATTCAACGATTGTTAAAAAAGCGCCCTAAGTTAAAGTGATCTCAATCAAAGTGCCCTAAGTTAAAGTGATCTCTTAAAGTGGCCTGGAAAATCTTGTGCCGTTTAGCCGAGTTCGAAAGATGAGGTGTTGGCATAAAGGGCTCTCATAAGCTGCCGGATTGCTTACTGTTTTATTTGACGTTTGCAATTTGCATATTGTAGAGAATGTTAAATCAATGATTGGAACTTTTAAGAAGAAAGGACATGTTATGTTTTAGAGATAATAGCATTGCAGACCTAGTTGTGAAACTTGATGTGAAACGTAGTTTATTCTATATGAACTGCTGCTTATTTTTGTGTCACAAACATATGCTAGCTCTCGAGAGAGCGTTCATGCAAATCCTTGCTGGACATCACCTCACCTGATTAGGCCAGCCAGCTGTAGCAACGGTGCTGGCTAGCTCCCATATAAATAGGGCCTAATCCTTGAATTTATTTACTGCCAGCTGAAAGATAGAAGTGAACTGACACTTGCTTTCTTTCATAGATCCTACAATAGATCATATGAAGATTCTAGGTAGGTAGAGCACCTAATCTCATTGTATTTTTTCAATTCATCGTCACCCGGACAGCCAAAGCGGATGAAGCGTACCATGTAAATTCGAAGATTATTTGAAAATAGTTTTTCATAATTGGGTGGCTGTTCGAGTATTGCTTTATTATTTACTTCTGTTATATTCAAATATTGCATCTGATGGGGGAACGCATGCAGGATTACAATAGGAGTTTCTTTCCTTTGGAAACCACTATGAATGAAGATGTTCAATGAATTCTTCATGCAGGGAAAACAAAATCCGATGAAGATACGATTCGATGTTGAATGTTGAGAACATAGGTGGTACGCTTCCTCCGTTTTGACTGTAAAAAGTTCCAGAGAAGGGTAACCATCAGGTTCGCAAATAAACATAAATTTCCGTGATGAATGAATCATAATGCCTGGATTGAAATGCACTACATGTGATGGGCAAAAACTTTACTAGGAGTGATGAGAAAGCGCGCAGCTATATTCGCAAATTCAGGAATGGACGTTTTCTTAGACGTAAGTTTATATCTGTTCAAGATATTTTTACCTATAGGAAGCTGCTGAGGAGATGTACAGTGGATATTTTCTAAAATTTAAGAATAAATAAATGCACAACTCTCTTCACTGCCTTACTTTGATTTGTGATGTAATCATGTAATCATTGATGTAATCATTTTTCTTCGAATTTGATTAGTTTCTTTTTGTATATCATATATGATTAGAAGCTATTTATTTCATTCGAAGTAAAATAAGTCGACAACAACAACAACAACAACAACAACAACAACATGTAAACCCAAGCAAATTTCAAATACGCCTTCCTTTTTGATAAATCTCTCGCACTTATGTCAGATGGGAACAGTTATCAAAGACTTTCCATTGATTTCAATAAAGCAAGCTGAGATATTAATTTTAGAGCCCCAGAGTTAAACTTAGATAGGCTTGCTGACAAAAGAACACGTTTTTGTACATGTGGGTTTGTACCATAATTGATGTAATAGAATTCATTTAGTCAGTTCTAATTTCCTTCGCATTCTCAGTGGTGGCTGGTGATAAGCTTGCTATTAAACTTATTTTTATAGAGCTAAAAGTCCTTAAGTTTGACAATCATTTCTTATGATATCCTATCGACAGGTCAAGGACACATAAAAAAGAAACCATAGAGCCTCCAAGTGGTAAGCCAAACTGACTTTGTTTTTATTAACATTTGCACCTAGTTTGTCAAATCTATTCATTCATGAAGAATGAGCAGTAGTTCCTGACATGTATAAGGTCATGCCAGACTACCTGATTTACTTGAGAATTCGTTGCAAATCATAATGTGTAATAAATTAAACACGGCAAGCTAGTCTTCATCTTTGCGAGAGGATCCTGAGTAAGTCATCTTTGCAATGTACGGGAATCAACGTGGATAAAAATCCCACGCGGATCAAGTCTGAATATTCTACTATTAGCCACTTTGTTTGATTATTTCGACATGTTCGTTATTATTGTTTAGCTAGAGGATTAATAACGTGCGAAGGAGTTTTCATTATCCTTTTTGTAGAGTACCCCCACTTAGTTCCGTCCACTTAGTTGCTCCACATGAGTTCTAAACCACTGCATTTTGGGACACATAAGTTTCTTCGGACAAAGCCTATCTTGTCTCCCCAATGATATTAAGAGAATTTTTCAACGTTTTCTCAGTTGATTCCATCGCGAAATTTGCAGTACTTTGCCTTATAACAATTTGTATGTAACCCCCCCCCCAAGATTTTGCAATAGACAAAGAAGTACCTCTTTTGTTTTCAGAAAATCCTGTTTTGTTGCCCAATACAGTCTTGTGTAGGCTTTATTTGTAAACAATCAAAATTGAAGCAGATTGTTTGGTGAAGAATCGTCGTTAAAGCTTTAAGCTGATCAATTTTTAATATATTTGCAGATGAAATTCAAAAGAAATAACGTGCGAAGGAGTTTTCATTGTCCTGTTTGTAGAGTACCTCCACTTAGTTCCGTCCACTTAGTTGCTCCACATTAGCTCTGACCCACTGCATGGGTGCCATATAAGTTTCTTCGGACAAAACCTATCTTGTCTCCCCAATAATATCAAGAGAACTTTTCAATGTTTTTCTCAGTTGATTCCATCGCGAAATTTGCAGCACTTTGCCGTATAAAAATTTGTATGTTCCCATCCAAGATTTTGTAACAGACACAGAAGTACCCCTTTTGTTTTCAGAAAATCCCCTGTTGTTGCCCAATACAGTCTTGTATAGGCTTTAGTTGTAAACAATCAAAATTGAAGAAGATTGTTTGGTGAAGAATCGTCGCAGAAGCTTTAAGCTGATCAGTTGTTGATATATTTACAGATGAAATTCAAAAGAAATTTGGAAATGCCAAAGCTATCTCTTCAAAGGATATTTTTATTGATAAAAGAGAGGTTGGTTGAACTTGTTTGACTTTTGTTTTGAGTTATAGTTGATTGTGAATGATTGCATGTTACAGTAAAATTCCGCAAATAAGAACATATTTTCTGAAAAACAGACTGACAAAGCTCTTATGAATGAGGTACTTATGACATTTTCAGGGTTTGGTTCTTATTGCAAGGACACTTATGACTATGATGAATATATAGCTACACAGTGTGTGTTTGATAAACTTGAGGGTGGGATCACTGCATTTCAAGTTTGGAGGGTATGGTGTTTTGTTGTTGACAAAGCATTTCATATCATACAGCTTCATAAAACAATTTGCATATCCCTGACAACTGTTAGAGGTGTTCAGTTATCAATAGGTGGATGTTTGTTTACACAATGTGATGAAATGTCTTAATTAAAGTGTATCATCTCACAAGAACGTGGAAATGAATCAGTGTTTCTTTTTGTTCTTGTTTTTGGGTGTCTTTTTCCACAAAATCAGTCTGCAGGCTTCTTATTTTGCTATGTTCTTGTTTGCGGGTTTTATTGTATTTCAGCTCATTTCGGGATGTGACATCATCAAATCTCTATGTCGTAAACCACAAAAGTGACAGTCTTTTACTTGATGCCATGTTGTAGACATCCATAAACTATGGTTTTCTTGGAAATTATTTCATGATGCCACAAACAGTTTGGAAATTACGATCGTTGCAAGTATTTTTGGAAGTTTCTCATCAGTTGTCGAGAAAGAAGAAAACACTCTAATTCTGAATGCATTGAAGCTTTCACAAAAGTCCAACGGCAGAATAGCCAAAGTTTCTTTGAAGACATTCACTTCAAAGAAATAGGCCATTGAATTTTACACCTACTATTTTAAAGATTTGGAATCTGTGCAGTTCTTGTTTACGGGGTTTTACTGTACTCGAAAGGAGCAAATTTGTGACGAAATCGTCCTGAAATTCTATCCTTGACCTTTCAGGAGGACGCAACTCGTGATCGATTAGATCGATACCAAGGATCAAATGCAATTTCTAGTGCTGATCTCTTTGGTGAAGAGAAAAAAGGTAAAATATACCTGATCTACTATTTGCGTTTGTTGATCCAAATATTTGTGTATGTGTTATATCATATTTGTATTTGTGCATTTGTATGTATATGTGTTATGTTATATTTGTGTTATATTTAATGGCTCAAAAGAATGGAAGATTTGCAGTCTTTGACCCCGTAGCTCTCTTCACGCTGCATACTTTCTCGAAAGTGCAACATTGCAAGTTTGATTTCCTAGATCGGAAGTATTAGTCAATACCTTTTAAGGCTGCTATATCCATGCACTTCCTGAACACGGAGATACTACTAGATGTTGGCATATTTCGCAGTTTCTGCTTTGTTGCATACCTTTGGCAGGGCTCAAAAAACGAAGTAGCGTTGTAGCGGGCTACCAGGGAGGTAGCTGAAATCCTTCCAGGAAGGGAAAACGGAAAAAGAAACGGAAAGGAAAGGAAGGGTAAAACAGAAGGAGAGGAAGGAAAAGAGATGGAATGGAGCAGTACATTGGGAAAGAAGAAGGAAGCTCGTAAGAAGAGATAAAGGTGCTGCTACCAGGAAGGACAAAAATTATTTTGAGCCCTGACTTCTGGACAGAAGGAAGTTTTGTAGATTTCCTTCTCAGGTTTTTTAAATGGGCCTAATTTTTGGAATTTGCCATCAATGTGCATTTTGCAAAATGTGATACTCGAAAGTGTAAGAGAGGAAGAGAATCCTCTTCAAAGCCTTCCAATTTCTGCTTTCTGGTTTGCTTATTATTCTTTCCATCTTATTGTAGAAAGAGGCTCTGTGCGTTCAGTGGATTATTCTCAATTAAAAGCAGGCGTTTCACAAGTTACAGGAAAAGTACGTGTTTTATTTCTTTATATTCTTGGTCCTCTTACGAAAAGCTATTCCAGCCAATCCCTCACTTGTAAATCTTTTTATTAGGTAGCCTACTTCCAGCAGCAACTCCTAATTTCGGTGTATTTTTCAGATGGTCAGTCTCTCTTGGCATAATTGTAATTGGCTTAAAGATGTGTAAGAATTTAGCTCTTTTTAGCGCTGCCTGGTTTTCAATCATAATGCAAAGAAACACTTTTGACTCCCAGATTAATTTCTTTGTACATCTTAAGCTTCTTGTTTGATCATGAATGACAGAAAAAAAAAGATGCACTTTCATTGGAGACTTCAATGATTATAAAGAAACTAAAATATTTGGGCTCCTGTTAGGCACCATTGACAACGTGTAATTTGTTCTCCTTGTAGCATCAAGGGTAAAAAATCTATCATCTCTAAATCTTTTTGGGTCATTGGCAAAACAAGTAAAAAAGAAAATTTTATCAAAGGTCTCATAATTGATTTTTGATGAGAAAATCGACAATGTTTCGATTTTTATTGATTTTTCATGATTTTTCAAACAGAGGTGATTTTTTTGGAAAACCGGCAGTTTGTTTTGTAAATCATGATTGCTAAAATGAAACTGGCCAATAGTATATAAATTATAAGAATCAAACCCCCGTATTCGTAAAGATTTTAAATTTTTTATTCCAAAGGAACACACAGATTTGATTAAGGCTCTGCAGGCGCATGAAAGTCTTATCTTTTTTCATTTCAGTTGTCAAATATGGCATCAGGGGTACTTGGTAGTCTTCAAAGCAGGTACAGCGGATCAAACTGACGAATGAGAACTTCTAGTGTAAGAATTTCTTTGTTCAATCAATTGGTACTACCTAAATTAAGTTTAGAATTTATCTTATGGTAGTAGAGGGTGTGTTTCATCTACCAGACCCGACCCTTTGGACCATTGGACCATTGGACCTTTGAACCATGCTGCAGACCCCTGCCTGCTACTTCATATGGTGCTGTGACTCTTTGAACTATTGTTTCCTGAAACTTTATCCTCTTCAAAGGTTCTGTTGTATCATTAATTGCTGTTTTCTGACAATCTGAACAAGTTCAGCATTCAACCTATTTTTTAGCGTAGGTTATTGAAAGAAGTGTTTATGATACATGTCTGAAAGTAGTGAATCCAGCAGACAACATAAAATCAGAACATTCATTGTATCAGGAAAAGTGCAATTGATAATACAAAAGGAGCTTCAAAAGGGTCATCCGGACAATGATTGGAAAAACGGCAAGAGAAACAGTGTGATGCAAAAGTGTGGCCAATGGTTTGCGGCATGGCCCGATGGTCCCATGGTCCAATAGTCCAGAGGGTCCTTAAGATAGAACATACCGTAGTAAAGTTAATCTTTCTACTTAAATTTTACTATATGAGACCCTGGAGGTAGCTCCCTATTTAATTGAATTGGTAATTGTATGGGGGCAGTGCAAGACTTTTGAAGCAATAGCAGATCAGTCTATGAGGATGACAGGATTTGAACTCGTGAACTCGTAAGTTTATCTGGAGCACAAACGTGGCACAAGCAGTTGGTGATAAAGCAAGGACTCAGCGTCTTTGTCACCCTACATTAGGATTCATGCAATCCACGTACTCAACTTTTTGATGCCTCAGTCCCCAGTTTATTACACTTGTTTACAATAGACCTTTTAGCTATTCTACAAAAGAGCCTGGATCGAGCGATATTTTTATACAATTTTATGCGCGAGGCTCGACAGAATGGCATTAGAGCTTCGATCGCAATTGTGCACATTCGAAAATTCTACAAATCGTAATGAAAAATCGTTCGATGCACATTCGTGTTTAGAATAGCTAAAAGGTCTATTCACAATGTAATTAAAGTAAGAATCCGCAACTACGAAACCAGAATTCGAGTACTGTACAGGCTGTTGACTTTAGCATTTCCTCAAGAAAGTCATTGGTATATTTCAATTGCTTTGTAAAGTCTAAGACAATGATTGACCACCCTGAAGTCTATTTTCGCAGGAATGCTCCTCAGTTTTTGAAAAGGGTGAGTCCAGAACGTTGAAATGTTTGGCGGGCTGCAGAGTCAAAAGTATGTGGCCGATTTTGTAAAGTGTCAATTTGTCACTCAAAGGCCAACTTAGATGCTTAAATTTTTGTTCGGAAAAAGCATTCCCTTAAGGAGTTTGTATCGGACTGAGGATGCCTTGGTCGATTCTTGTCCATGTTAACAAGGGCAGCTTTTGTAACCCAATAGCACCAGTTGCTTTGGCTCACACCTCAATTCAAAGCGATGAGCGAATGCAGACAAAAGAAATCCTCTCAACCGGTAATTCAAAAACAAATATAGCCGCAAATTTGCCCTGAAACCAGTACGGCTAACTCTCACTTGTTGCGGGCGCAGGGAGGTCTTTAAGATAGGTTAGGTGCTTATAACGAAAGAAGAAAGGTAAATCTAAAGTTCTATGTGGCGGATTTTGTTTACGTGATCAGCTGAGGAGTAGCTGCTAACATTTGAGTGCTACATATGCAAGAATTGTAATGCCTTCTGCTTCTGAATCACGTAAACGAAATCCGCCAGACAGAACTTTAGATTTACCCTTCTTTTTTCGTCTTAAGCACATAACGGATGTATTTACATTCCAATATTGAATATTGGCTGCTTACTTTTTCCACAGGTCACCAAATGTTTTAACTTCTCGACTCACACATCAAAACATGGGTGGGTCTTAGGTTTGGCATAGGTTTTCCATTACTTTTGGAAACATTTCTTGCAGTCAGTGACCGTATGATTGTATTGTTTCCCGAACTTCTGTATCTTAGTTGCGTGTTCTTTCTAGTAATTAAGTAGTTTCTATTAGATCTTAAAAGTCAAGGATATCTTATTACAGATATCACATTTTAAGGGAAGCAGGATAACTTAGAATATGATAAACAGCTTAATTATAATTTTGAACAGATTTTGCTATTTCACCGCCTTTTCTCCATATAGAAGCTTCATTATTAGTTGCCTTTTTTATATTTCACATTCGATAGAGCAACGCCGAAAAGTTTATCAGCGCGTTCCAAAAAGTACGGTCGTGATTAAAGGTCCAAGTTCAGTGAATTGTAAATCATTTTGTGGCACAGGATGTTCCAAAAGAACAAGTACTCCGTGTGAAATATCACCAAATTTGATTACACCGCCGATCTACGAACTACCTTTGTGTCAAGTACATCAAGAAGCAAATTGTTTTCCCAGACATAGCTGATCTTGTAATCGGTTTGAACATTAGCCAGCTTGGCTTTTTTAGGGCTACCTTATTTTTAATCATACTGGAAAGAAACAATGATCAGGTATGGCGCGACTGGGAGAGCTTGGGGAAAATGAGCCCCCCATCGGCACTTGAATTTTTTTAAGTTTGCTATGCACTATCGGCACTTACGTAACTTGCTTGTCATGTTTTTAGCGAGTTTTGTCGAATTTTGAGCCAATCAGAAAGGTGTGTTCCGTAAAAATTTTCCTTGCTTCGCTCGCTCTCGGCACTTTGACAATTTCTGCCCCCCCCCCAGCATTTCTTCACTGGCCCCATCTCTGACACTGATGATTGCCAGATAGATTTCTTTTTGCATGTAAAGCTTCAGGTTCGTATATTTTAAAATTATTGCAAGTGGCTGTTGTAGTTGGAACTCGATGACATGATGCCCTTCCAAACTATGTCAGCCATAGAGAACTTTCATAATCTAGTTGTAGGTTGGTTATTTCATTTGTGGCAGAAAAAAGCCTCTAGTATGGTCATAGATAACAGAAAGAAACTTGCAGTATTATTCGAGACTTCAAGGATAGTGAAAGATCTGAAAATTTTAACTCTTGGGTAAGATTGAGTATTTTGCTTATAAAGTTGACTCTAAATAACCCTTTTCAAAGCGCAATGTTTGTACCTTTTATGTCAAAGCAAAGATGTAATCACTGATCAAAATTTTTGGGTCCTTGACAAATCAAGTCCAAAAGAAAATTTTTCAAAGGTTCGATTATCGATTTTAGCGATTTTTCAAACAGCAGCAGTCGTTTAGGATCCAAGGTATAAAGACTAACAAAGATGTGAATATTTCTTTGACTGTCTTCTTTTGACTGCCTTTGCTTGGAAACCTTTTACAACATTGATAAAAAAAAGAATAAACGTTTTGATGCAAATTTACAAACAAGCAGGATGAAATTGTAACGATCCAGATGTTACAATGTGGCTACAAACTCATGGCTCAAAGGAGTTCGTTATTCATTATTTTATCGGGTAACCCAAGAAAACCTCACGAGCTAGATCACGCTTAGCTTCCAAGGAGCTAAACGTTAAGAATACGAACAAGGTTTCAGCATGCAGCTGAAAGACTTGGCAATCATCTAAGATGTTCCCTGCTCAGTTAAACCCATATCTACCCGCTTATAAATCAGTTTCTAAACTGTGGTTAATCTCAAAGATTTGAAACGATAGCCGAGCTTTCTGACTGGTGAAACAGAAGCATTGTCAATAGCTCCTCGATTTCATAGAGCTAGTTTTGATCTAGCTGGTGAAGTTATTTTGGGTCACTCGATGCTGCAAGTAATTTGATATATTTTTAGTCATCTTCTGCATTATTGAAATTAAATTGATTAAAAAGAGCAGTCGTGAATTTCTCTCTGATGACTTTCATGCACTTCTTGGACGACAACGTTCAGCCATCAAATCTTTGTAAGCAAGTACTTCTTCAAAAATACGACAGTGTACAAGGAAATTTATAGAAAAATCATTGCCTTAAGTTAAACAGGTCGACCCCCATGGATCGATGTGGAAAGTTCCACAATTTGAATGCAAATATGGATTGTGCATGCGCATTTTTGCGCCTCAAGAGATTCAATAAGCAATAAGGATGCTGGAATATTGTGCCGTTTATGAACGTAGAAGAATATGAAGTTGGGTCCGTTTTTACGTTTTTTTGCCTGTGACAGCAGTGACGGGGAGCCTTGAATTGCTATGAAGCATTCGCTGTTTACGAATAAAAATTACTTAGGACTAAGAGCAAATTTCTGTGCACGCTGGAAAGATAAAGACGTCGTAAAAGATGAGACACAATCATAGTCATCTAAGAATTCGGACCATTCTTTGGTTGCCGGATCCAGTCTGCACCCACGATGTAAAAATGAGATGCAAATGTTCGAATTTTGACTGATTTACGATAGAGCCATTCTGGTATAGAGATTTAGCTCGATAAAGATGCTATCTTGGCGATTGCGAGACACCGTTTTGTTCTTTCATTTTGTAAGAATCCATATGCTCCAGGCATTGGCTGGCATGGCCATACAAGGCTCAAAATATTTAGGGAGGCAAGGAAGGAAAATTTCTTCAAATTTGTAAAATCACTTAAAGTCTACAAATTTTATTGTTTTCTTGGGATTATCAGGAGCAACTGCCTGGTAGGGTTCCTGATCTTAGGGGAATAGACCTCTTGGCTACTCTACAAAAGAGCTCGCAAAAGAGCCTGGAGCGAGCGTTATTTTTACACATTTTTATCGAGGCTCGATCGAGTGGCGTTAGAGCTTCTATCACTATTGTGCACATTCGAAAATTCTATAGAACGTAGCAAAATATCGTTCGATTTCTGATTCTTTTCAAAATTGCTAAAGGTCTATTAGGATTTCACCTTTTATCCCTGTGTTACAAACGAAGGTTGTACAAGATGGAGGCCAAAAAGGGTTGGCATTACAGTTTTTTCAAGTTGGTCGCATTGGTCTGGCTGTCACAGTGCGTATTTGCTGAAGACCTTCATTGTAACATTGACGCTAACCAATATCTAAAGAAATTTTGTAAGATATGCATGATTCGAGGCAAAGACGAGACAGCTGAGCGAAGAAGTTGCGTGATAGACGGAAGCGGCCTAAATGATGCTGAATCTCGTGACCGTGGAAGTCAGGCGTTTCAATATGGCAGATGCTGCGTTCAGCCTGACTGCACTGTTGAGTAAGTATATATTATGGTTGAAGTAGCAAAATATAGTGTTGTCAAAGGTGTTTAACCGCAAGTGTTATCAAAAAATCCATTTTTATAACGTCCAATTTTTTCATACGCAAGACAAGAACACTCAGCAAGCAAAAGGGACTGGGACCTAGCCACCACAAAATGCCCGCGAAGATATTTTGCTGACGCCATTCATTGTTTTGATTGTTCTTGTTTTTGTTTGCAATATCTTTATTCCTTTCAAGCAATCTTTTTACAAGTCAATGGTGAGTGATTTCTACTGGTAGTTTGATTTTGATAATTGAAGAAGAGGAAGTCTGTGCATTTATTTTTATTATCAGCATGCATCCATCATGCAATTGCGCAAGGAGCAGTGGTAGAATTACTGTGCCCTTCTTGGTCTAGTTAATGCCATATTTTGCTGGAATGGTAGAACACTTTCACCTTAAACAGGTCTGATCACTAATAAAATTGATATTCTGATTAAAGTGCATGCCTCTCAAAAATACTTTCTTCATGGATTTGGACTTTATTTCCTCCATGCCAACTGTATAGCCCTAAGCCAATAAAATTTTTACTTGTGGCATTTCTTTCTTGAAACTGTTGCTAGCATCAGCAGCTTCCAAAAAGACTGTCTTTCCAAGTTTTCACCCTGAATTTTTTCTAGCAGGAAAGCCAGACATCTCTCTAGTTACCACAACACTCAATTGACTTTAAACAAAGGTTATGGTAGGTATTTGGATTTTGGCATTCTTGAAAATACAAAAGTCTGAAACAAATCTCCCTTTTCCTGTGCCAATGAAGCTCAGATTGATGTAAAACTCAACTGTTTGTTTCAATTCTAAAAGTTGATGAGAAAATTAAGTTGACCAAGCCCTCAAAATTTATTATGAGTATTATGTAAACTTGAGCTTCATTGGTGCAGGAAGAGTTAGATTTGTCTGTTGAAGTTTTGTGTTTTAAAGAAGGCCTAGAGCCAAATACCATAAATTTACCTAAAGTCCATTCAGTCTAGTGATTATAGAGAGTTGACTAGCTTCCCTGATACTGAAGTTTCCCAGTTGGCCGTAACAATATTTAGAGCCATTCAGGGCAAAAATTGGTGAGAGCCATTGTTTTGATTACTGCCAGTGTAAGTGACGGTTTTGAGAGGAAAACGTTTTTGAGTAAAACGTTTTTGGCTTAGAAAGATGATTGGAAGGAAATGAAGTCTATATCTATGAAGACAAAATTGCTGAGAAGAATGCACTTTAACACCTTAATAAGATTATCAGTTCTGTTTGTGGTTAGACCAATTTTGGGTGACAATGCTCTAATATGATACAGGAAGCAATAGAAATAAAGTAAAAATATTTTGCAGATTTTCGTCTTCAAAAATGAATAATTTCTTTAATTGTATTTTCCCAATATTGGATTTTCCTGATTTTTTTGGTGATCTGAGAGTTTAGTTCCTTATAAGCAGTCTCATTTTTAATTTCTTATGAAAAATATGTGCAATTAAGTCAGATAGATCTTGAATTATTCAAAGACTGCTTGTAGTTGAGTATCTTCAAAGATGAATAAACAAATAAAAGTATTTCTTATTACAGTATCAGAAGAGCTTTGTTTTATACAAGGCTCTTGAAAGATGCTTGATGATTTGCTAATTATATTCTGAGAAATTTCTTCTTTTTGCAGTTTTGATGCCAGAAATTGCTCTCTACCAATTGATGAAATGTATGAGGCACAGAAGGATACAAATTTACATTACTTGTAAGTATGATACTGTTGGCTGCATTTTTACTTGAGAGTTGTAAGGGCTAATGGAACTAATTTTCTGAACATCGTCACTTTTATGTGACATATCTAATAAAAAAGTTTATCAAAAAAGGACTTCATCGTACTTCATCATAAACCCACCATGAAAGAAGAGAACAAGACAAGTTTTTGCACTTCAAAAAGTTTCATCCATCTAAAAATTCCATTTAGAAATGTCACTCATAAAAAATATTGTTGAAGTTTCAGAAAGAAAATTGATTAGCGATTCTTTGCACCATTTTGTAACAAAAGGAATCGTTCTTTTTTGTGAGATATTGTTCCTTAATCTTTAAGTTGATCCTATGTCTTGTACAACAATATGTAATTTTGCAATTTTGCTTTAGAGACCATTGTTTTGAAGACACATGCAGTGATTTTTTAGAACTAAGCACTGTCAACTCAAATGTTTCACTGCCCAACAGCAGTCTTATATGAGTCAAAATAGTTTGCCAATTGTTGAATAAGTTCAATCAAACTTTATCAACAACTAGCAAGCTATCAATTCATCTCATTAACTCATTATTAGCCTGCTGGTTGGCTGCAAAGCTTGAGGTGACAGTGTTTAGTGTTACAGTTAAATAGTTGCACATGTCTTGAAAACAATGGTCACTAAAGCAAAATTACCAAATTACCAATTGTTTCTTCATTTTCTTATTAGCACTATGGCAATTATTCGCAGTCAAGCGATTTCTTTGTTTCATCACTGGAATTTTGACCTCAACTTGAAAATGTTTTTTCCCACTAAGAAAAATGTTTCTCTCAAACACACTAAATGCACAGGCAGGAAATTAAAAACTCACATATACGAACCTAGTGATTAAGAACCTACATGCTGAAATCCTGAAATTAGACCTCCAATATATAAGAACCCATTCAGTCTGAAATTTGAAATAGGTTCTTATTTGTAGAAATGATCAAATTAGTTCAAAACTCAAGTTGTTTTGTCATTGAGCCTATACGGACTGATACTGCCATATGTGCACATTGCAAAGAACTCTAAAGATGCTTTGAAGCTTTTCTTTGCATCTTGTAAAATTTCTGATTCTGCCATGAACTGCTGTTTGGAATAAGGCCTCATGAACTCAGGTGCCTCAAAACTGACTTTAAATAATTGGCTTGAAGTTTCAATCTGAACAAAATAAATACCTGAAAGCCCAGAATGAAATTTGAACCAACTTAAGATCCTGAACAGCCTAATTTCCCAATAAAATACTCAACATGGAAGAACATATTCAGGCTGACTTGCAAAATTGTAAGGTCTTATAGGCGGCTTTTTATGTTTCATGAAGTGCCAATTTGGTTTGATTTCAAGATTGCTAAGGATTGCCTATGATAGGATAGTATCAGATCTAGGGCATACCTGGTTGTCAGTGTATTTTTTCAAATATGCATCTTTGGTCGAGGGCTCTATGCTGCAATTTTCAGTTACGCCATTTTGATGTGATAAACTTTCATGACTAATAGCATTACTTTCATTTGTATGGTCAGGACAGGGTAGGATGGGTAAAATGCCCCAGACTTTCAAACATTTGGCTAAAATTGTATATTACACCACTTTAATTTAGCAGCCTCGTTTTGGAAATTTGTCAAAATCTCTTCCTAGATTTTGTGACAATGTAAAGTTCAAAGATTTATAAGGGATTTGACCGTGAAAAGTCATTGAGGGTGTAACTTTACACCCCTAGTCAGTTTCACGGTCAAATCCCTTATAGATTTTTAAACTTTACATCACCATAAAATTAACACTACAACTGCTAGCAACATGAAAACTTGCGGTTAGACTAAAGTTTGGGTGCTAAATGCGAATTTGGCATCTAAAGTTTCATATGGAAGAATTTTGAATAATTTTGATAACGATGCTGTTCATTAAAGTGGTGTATTGAAAAATGTTATGGAAATGTCTCGGTATAGCTTCAAACCTCCAGTTTGTAAATTTTTTACTTTTACCCCCTAACTTTTTTGTCTGGTACCACCACTGATTACTTTCACACTGTCTAAGTTAATAATTTATTTCTTTTCAGAAAAATAGAGAAAGATAAGAAGTGTCCTGGACAAGATGACACCTGGTCAGTTAGATATGTTAATGATGTGAAGATTTGTACCAATAAACTTCATGCATGTAATGGTATGTTCTGTCATATTTTCTGTTATCTCCCAATGCAGTTATCTCCTCCTGGGAATGCAGACTTCACCTCAAATAGAACTTACTTTGTGTAATAAACTAAAAACTTTGAAAAATGATCCAACATTCTGTTATACCCCTAGTGGTGGAGTCAGGAGGTTTTAAGGGTGAATACTCCCCTGCTTTCAAAGATCAGGCTAAAATTGTATATAATTGAAAAATATGATTAAAATTTATGCATATCACTTTTTACTCCCTCCCAGTTGGAAATTTAGGACTATTTCCCACTCACGGTGTTTTTGGTATGGCTCTGCCACTTTATGCCTCCTATCACATTACTGCATACCTACAGGTTGAAAAATCTTTGGTGCAAAATTCTTCTTTGTTATTGTGACGAATGCTGAATTTTTTTCAGTGACCTGTCCTGATAATTCACATTGTGTAGCGGTAAATGGTACAGGTATGTATTGCATAGCTGCCGTAGATTTGCGGAATTTTGATTCATTTATGTTTAAAGCAGTCAAATTTTGGGAGTAATGGATGCTAAAGTTAACATCACCCTACTTTCTAGTTTTCACTGGTTGTAACATAAAAGTAAGGGGACCACATCAGCCATTCAAGGGACACCACATAATTTAAGGACTTCTCTATGTTAGACAGAGCCAACAAGATGACTTGCTCATTCATGAAAGCCTCTTAATTGAATCAACCTGAACAAAGTCAAGCTGGACATAATCCCCAGCAGTTGTCTATTCCCATGGTCCTCCTTTTATTTGTTTCCAATATATCCACTTGAGACTTAAGGCCCCACATCCCCTCATGCAAAAGAAACATATCTTACACCCCTTTACCTCATTTTTGTCACATATCATCATTCTAATTTGCTGAAGGTGAACCATGTTTGATTCAAAATGTTCAAACATAAGTTTATGTCTCATCAATCAATTTTTTACTGTTTACATCCACTACTTTGTATTGACTGTTTGCTTCTTCTGGAATTGCCAGTTAACAATATGTTTGCTTCATGGGATTTGAATGAGATGAAATTTGAAATTATTGTTGTTGCTTGTCTCATTTTCCACTATATAATCCAACTGCTCTTTCTGCCAAATGGTCCTGTTTGGTTTCATTCTTCAAATTTGAATGTGATCCCATTTGTAGTACTGATATGTAAGTTTCAAAAAGATAAGATTTACTCAGTTCATGTCTGAGAATTTATGCTATAGTACAGGTCTTGCACACATAAGAATTCTTAAGAACGCTTTTAGTTTTTCAAGAATTTTCCTCTGAAAAATATGCCGTACTGTAAGTATTTCATTTGTCTCTCAAGATTTCTTATTGTAATTTTCAGATTTCTTGAAATTTCTGATGAATTCTTGAGAATTCTTGTCATATTAATGTGTGCAAGAGCATACTGTACAACCCATTTTTATGAAATGAAAGTAGCGTTATTAAAGGTTTTGTAAATTTTGTAAATTTCTTGTCAAGTTAAATCAAATTTGTAAAAAAGCAAATTTTGTAAATTTCATGCTGTGTTTGCTAACATAGTTTGGCAAAACTGGGGTTTGGACAACTGTTTGCCATTTGATCTGCACACAGAACACTCTTTCTGAACCATCATCCAACTGTCCTTATATTCACACTTTATCTTTACAGCTGAGTGTCTCTGTGATGAAGGTTGGCATGGTTATAAATGTCTTCGATATGTAAGTTCATCTCTATTTCTAATGTTTTCTGTGAATGCATGAGAGAAATGTCATTTTTGAATCAACCAGTAGACCATTTAACTATTCTAAAACAGAAATTAGATCGAACGATATTTGCATATATTTGTAGAATTTTTGAATTTGCACAAAAATACCATATTGAACCTGTGAACCTGTCTATTGTCACCATATTGAACCTGTCATATCGAAAATGCAAAGATATTACTCATTCCAGACTCTCTTGTAGAATGGCTAGATGGTCTATTGCGATCGCCACAGAAGCCGGCAAAAGTAAATATTAAGTTCATTGATGAAATCTGAACAGAAGATATTCAAGCATAAACAGTGTAATGTAAAGATAAAAGCTTTTTCCGATTTATGGATGCAATTCACTTTGCAAGTTCGTTACTTCGAAGTCGCGATACATAGGGTAAAACCGAGCCTAGATAGTAACATTTGTTTGGTCAAAATCAGTCTTTTTTCATAATCACAAGTGATTTTGGTCTGCAGCTGCTTCGCAAGATTCCCTAAAACAGAATCATATTCATTCACTTGCAAAGCATGACAAACTTCTCTACCAAAATATTGAAACAATGCGTGCATTTCGTTGGAGCCCTTAAGGAAAGCTATTTCTGATCATTTGTGTCCCTAACGGGCCATTCATTAATTTTCATTGTTGTGAAGTAGAAAGTTCTATAGAAATTACTCATTTGCACCAAAATAGCCACATCACATAATCGCAATTCCATGTGAAAGAAAGTGACCGATTGCTTCACCTTTCCTTCGGTATTATAGTTCTTAGAAAAACAGAGTATAAGTTGCTTTTTTCGAAGTATTGCATATCAAATGTCCATCGTTTTTCTAACTCACCTCGCAGAATTTCTTTCGAAAATATGATGTCAGCATAAAAGCTTTCACTCTTATAATTATGGCAGACAGCTGCAAGGTAATCTGTATGATTGTATAGTGTTATCTGCCTTTTTTCAGGGTAAATTTCCAGCTGTGAAATGGCTTGTAAGCATTGGTGCTGGAACATTCGGCTTGATTGTCGTATTATGGTCTTTCCAAAAGTATAGGTAAGTTATGCTACAGTTGATACACCTATCCTAAATCCGAAGAGAAGTAATGTGCTTGTATCAAAAGAAGAGGGTAAGTCTAAATTTCCATCTCGCGGACTTTGTTTATTTGATTTAGAAACCAGCCAAGCAGAAGGAATAA
The DNA here is from genome assembly GCA_964019985.1 of Aurelia sp. 4 Dawson et al 2005. Classification (NCBI taxonomy): domain Eukaryota; kingdom Metazoa; phylum Cnidaria; class Scyphozoa; order Semaeostomeae; family Ulmaridae; genus Aurelia; species Aurelia sp. 4 Dawson et al 2005. The sequence goes on from OZ026506.1 coordinate 8,398,931, forward strand.
TAATCCTCGGGTATTTAGGGCTTAAAAGAAACAATTGCCGCAAGGCTCATGAATCAACTAAACAAAATCCGCAAGATAGAATCTTAGGTTTACACCTCCTCTTTCATCAAAAGCACAGAACTTCTCTTAAAAAGCACCTTTCGTATGTGCATTTTGGCCATAAACTTAAATTGCAATGTGAGTTTATAAAAGGAAAGTGTTCTAATTACAGGAATGTGGTAATTGCCGAAAAAAAAGTTTAAAATGAAATTTAGAAACATCCCAGGTTAAAAATGGCACGGATAGCATTAAAAAGGTCAATTGGTAAGAGCATCTCAGACAGGTAGGATGGGGCTGAACTATCAAAAAATTTGAAATCCTTTGCAGTTTTGTAAAACCTATTACGAAATCTGTCCTTTTTGGCTTCCCCTGCTCACGAAGCAGTAGTGATCGATACTCAATCTTTGTTGGCTAGTTTAATTTTTCTCATGCGCCAATGAAATTAGGTACATTTATCCTCCTTTCATTGTAGTGCAATAAAGATAAGAGAACAATTCGAGCACTGTGGCACTGAGAAGCGACGATCAAGTACTTCATGATAGGCGATGAGAGTTGTAGATGAATCAAAGAACTACTGTGAGTTTAGTCTTTTTGATGATAATTTTTGTGATGCAGTCCTTTGATAAAAAGAATTTCGAACATGGTTGAACGGGTAGGATGGATTGAGCCTTGACTTTGTATAGTGATGAAGAAGACCTATGACCTAGAGTCTCTTGTTTCCCTGTGCTCTTTGATTTGATGGTGGCGCTTCGGTCAACAGAGACTCATAATGTTACTTTAAAAAGCTGATTCTATTTAGCACCAAACTCTGCTATTCCTAGAGTACCAATCAGATTGCGAGGTTTGGCGAAGAACAATGTTGAGCAAGGTTTACCACAGTGATACAAGGAACTCATTGTCATAAGTCTAGCGATGAACTGCATGTAAATAATGTTAACTATCGGATGAGTTATACCAGGTGAGCTAAAACAATCTTGAATGCCTCCTGCTTTCTAGAAATCATGATGATGGCTTATATGAATATGTTATTTAATTTGATAGTGGACATGTTCCAATTTAGTTACCTGATTGAAATCGGCCACTCCGTTCTATTATTATGTTGGATTTCGTCTAGAGAGCCTTCTCAACAAACCGTAAAAGAAGTCTTGAAAGTCACGACCGAAGTTTACAAATATTTCTTTCTTACAACAATGACAAATAATTGATGACATATACTCCCTCTACTAAGATCCTTCATCATGTCCCCCAGCCATTTGTGGTCTCATATATCGTCTTTTGTACTGAAAAAACTACAGTACCTCCCTGTTTTCTTTTCTTGCATTTCTTTAGTATCAGCACTCCCAAAGGGACCATTATGGGAATGTGTTCAGCTTGACCCTTTAATGTTATTCCTGCCACTGTAATTAGGGGTGTCTTCCATTTACATTTTTTAGCCTTAAAGTTTATATTGTATGGTATGGTATCTATATATCTATAGTGAATTTAAAATATATTTGAAGTTGACCATTAATTAATGACATACTTGCCAAGACGTCCAGAAAGCCTTTCAAACAGAAATGTTTCCCCTTTCTCCTGGTTTTTTAGATGCGAATAATTGAACACTTAAGTAACTTTTAAATCATCTAACGTGATATTTACTGGAGGTTTTTTAGCTATTGATTCAATTAAAAATTGACCGCTGATAGATGAAGGTAATTGAAATAGTACAGAAAAGTGAATTTGTTCGTATATTTAGGCTAAAGCTTGCAAAATTTAGCTAACATTAAGACAGTTCGACGAATCTCGACTGAAATGATAACTTTTTTCCTTTTTTATGAAATCATGCACTTAGTGTGTTTGCACATGCTTAGTACTCGGTCTGAAATATGGTGGTGTCCCAAATAGAGATATAGAAGAATAGATTTGATCAGGCTTATCCATGAGAATGTAGCTTGAAGCAATCCAAAAATACTTTTGAAATTTTCTTCGAAAATTAACTTGAGCACTTGTTTGTTGGTATTGGTGCTTCGAGAGTTGAAATGTGATTGAACCCCAGTTCTTTCTGTAGAAAAAATACTGCTCAAGTCAAAATGTCGAAACGAAAAATGGACAGTATCGAACATGAAATTCTCATTTCTATAGAATCCCCTTACCAGTATTTTTCTTACTATCAAGTCTGAAAGGTGAATGCTTTTACGAAACATAATATTCGCAATGAGAGCCTAGACGTGAGCTAGACTGATGACGATGAATCTCTTGTTGCCCTGTGCTCTTTGACTTGATGATGGCGCTTCAGGCAATAGAGGCTCATAGCATTACTCTGAAAAACTTGGCCCTATTTAGGCCCAAACTTCGCAATTCCTCCAGTACCAATCAGATTGCGAGATTTGTGAATTACTATTGTGTAAGGTGTAAATGTGATAGAATGTTCGATTCTATTGAAGAATTGAAGACACTCCCACGGGATGGAGATTCAAAGCCGTGATTCTTTTAAAAGTCCATTGATGATTGAAGAAACTAGGGTCAAGTTTTTCACTCTTCATTATGAGTCCCTCTTGAACAAGGTTTACCGCAGGGATACAAGGGACTCATCGTCATCAGTCTAGACGTGAGCTTCTCAATGGTCTCAACGCAATTCTGTCTCCTAGTGACATTTCTAACCTCTCAAATGAATTTTTTGTTGAACTCATTCTGTATGGCAATGAAAGGTTACAACCTGACGTTAATATACGACTCATTGAGGCTTCTCTAAAATTCATCCACACAACTAAGAGCTTTAAATTTCTGCTGCAAATCCCCAATGCATGGACACATCTTTCCCTTGTAAATGTAACATTGGATGCATATTAATTAATATCTTTATTTTTAGATTTATAATTATATGTTTAATGGCCACAGGGTTGAGATGTATATCTATTCTCCTTGTGGCATCGTTTTTTGCAATTGTTTTTGTAATAGATTTTTGTAATCGTTTTTTGTAGTTTTTGTTTGTTGTATTTTTATGAGATTATATAAAAATATATTCACATTGAAGTCAGCCTTTCGGCCACGTACTTTTTATTCTACTGTCCACCAAGCGTTAGCTTTACTTTACTTTAACTTTACGATCAGTGATACAGTGATGAAATTCATTCGCTGTCAATTCTCCTTGCCATTGGTATTCCAATCCCCAGTCCATCGAATTCTTGTCTTAGGACAAAATCCCATTCCCCGATTGTTTTTAGGCAATTCGCAGAGATCCCATTTTACTCCATCAGGACCGTCCTTGAAAGACAAAACTTCCCTACTTGCTAGCTATTTAACTGTAAAACTTTTTCAGTTGATTTATCCATTTTCATGTATTACCAATACCAGTTCACAGAAGCCCAGTTCCCTCCGGGCGCCGGGGGGGTACTTCACAATGGGGTAAGAGAGGGAGATGTGCGCCAGTTTTGGGTTGTTTTTGGTCTGAGAATTCTGGGATAGGGATATTCTTTTACTGGAGAATTTCCATGATTGGGGTTTACTGTTATACTCAAAATTCTAGCAATGGACATTGAATGAAAGTACAACTATAATTTTCGAGCAACACGAGCTCAGTTTCAGGTGAAAAGATTTCAAGTACTTTTTGTGTGTTGAAAGACGTACGTGCTCAGATCAGAGCCTCGTTCCAATGACCACTTAAGAGCAAAATTTTCGTTCTCAGCCGTCGAAAATTCAAATCTTGGTGGCAAAAGACGGTTGAATTCTGGGATTAGGTATCAATATCGGATCAAATTTCTGGGATTGGGTCGTAACAGAAATCCTTGCAAAGCACACCCCCGTATGGATTTATAGTGAAGTGAACCGTCCCGGCCCAGTTCCAGTTCATCCAACCCCAATATCGGCGAAACTTCCCACAGCATCGTTTTAAGCATATCTCATGTCCTATTTCATCCCCTCAGTTCAGGGTTTTCTCAAAGTCCTTTAAAGTCGAATTTATCTTGCGCCATGATTTCAACAAAGAAGTAGATAGGAGTGTAAAAATATGCTCCAGCACTACACTTTTTAGCAGCACCAGATTCTGGACTCTAAACATGCGAGATTTCAAACAAAAGATGTTTTCATCTCTCTCTATGATAAGGTGAATCATTGTGTTCCTGACCAGAGTTGTTTGCGAATTTAGGCAAATTTATTGTGATGAGATCGGTGATCGTACGGGTGAACTACCTGTTAAGCATTCGAGAAAGGGCGTTATCATTGAATCCAGCTGACAGTTTCGTTTGTAAACTTGTTTCTAACAGTTTGGAAGGGCATCAAAACATCAGAAGTGTGCGAGCACGAATTTTTTTACCCGGCTCCAGGATTTTTGCCGTTCCAATGATGGTCGATTCTAGAAAGAATCTGTCAAAGGATACTCCAAAATACAAAAATTTAACTAAATAACAACCCGATCTAGAAAGATTCCCCCAAGTAACGTTTTTGATAACCGTCTGCAGAAAAATTGGCTTCTTTTGCTGTCCCGCTCTAGAAAAAACGGGTGAAAACGATACCCCGGCAAGTGGTAGTGTGGCCGAGTGGTTCAAGTGCAGTGTTTCAAATCTTGTGGGATCTACCCGCGTGGATTCGAATTTCGCAGCTGAAACTACAAATGACAAACCTACAGCCACGTCAGCTGTCCATCCTTCCGAGGTTGCTAAATGAGTACTCAGAGGCAACTCTGAGGGCACAAGCCGTAATGCCGCAGGCCCACATCAGCAGTCCATATACCCAGCCAGCGTTAACAAATAAAAATTGCTTGCTTGCTTGCTTGCTTGCTTGCTTGCTTGCTTGCTTGCTTGCTTGCTTGCTTGCTTGCTTGCTTGCTTGCTTGCTTGCTTTCTTGCATACTCTGAAAACTTGGCATCCCCGTCGGACAAATATACTAAGTACTCCTGCAGGGATGGGACTGCCTGCCCAAGAGGAACTGGTTGGATACACTATGCCGGGGACCCGATGGGTCAACTCTATGGGCCAACTGTAACCATGCTTGTCTAACAACTTTCTAAGTTGACCCTTATCTCTGATTTTTCTTGCAAAAATCAACCCCCTTTGAAGGCTTTTCTCTGAAAAATTTGGAGAATAACGGCCCCTTTTCAAGGCTCCCTCTTGCAAGTATATAAGATACAGCTTATTAAGGAATTAAGAAGTAGAGCGAGAAATACCTTGATTAACACAACAAGACCTAGATATTGTTATTAACTTGCAATCCTGCGACTTCGGAGGTGAGAAAAAATTTTCCGGTTTTGAAGCAGGAAAAGTACCCTTTTTCTTGATTTTTCTGTCCTAGATTTGCTAGCAATTCTACCCCCTTTCTCAGAGATTTCATAGACACGCAAAGTTACACTTGGACCCCTTGGTTTTTTTTTGTTTTTCATATATATTTCACCTAGAAAACTTACAAGAAATGTTACCTAATAACACTACTTAGAAAGTACTATACCCTGCTACAAGAACAATGCCATTTGGAGCGAAAAAGTACGTCTACCAGATGGCAACATAAAACTGAAAAAACACGAACATAGCACTACACGTAACGACTTGAAAGACAAAGATTACATGTAACTGCATAACACGTAACTAATGCTACAAAAAAGGAAAGAAAGTTTACTTACAAGGGACCTGGGACTTGGGACTTAATGGTAGTATGGCTTATAACTGAGATTTAATTCTAATCAAAGCGACCAGTTTCATGAATAAAGCGGAGTGGGGGTCGGGGGTATCCAGTAATAGTTGCGGCTTTAATCACATTTTGTTATGCGATAAATCAATGATCACACCAGCTAGCTACAAGTCAAGATTTCGTCAAAAGAGGTCACGAGTGAACCAGTTTTCGTTTGTAAACACTTTCAAAGCAGCTTTTTTCATACTAAATAGGGAAATTTCATGGTCTCTAAGAACGATGAAAGTAAAGAAACTGTATTTACTTGTCATTGTTATCATGGCTAAACTATCAACGATGCCAGCTTCGAAAAGGCCAGAGTCTAAAAGAGAAACTGCTTCGATTATTTTTGCGGGGGATATCACATTCGATGGACCATTAAAGTATTTTGTGGAGACTGAAAAATCATGTAATTACGAAGCCCCATTTTCAAGGATCAAAAGAGCGATGGCTGATGCTGATTTGCGAGTTGGGAATTTAGAATGTTCTTTATTTCAAGATGATTCGAACTTATCGCAAACTTTTATCAACAAACCGATTCACCATTTTGGAGTTGCAAGAGCTGTTAAAGGCCTAAAATACGCAGGTTTTGATATTATCCAGTTAGCAAATAATCATATAAGTGATTATGGAACAGAGGGTGTTCGAAATACTGTGAATGTCTTAGACGATGCTGGTATTGACTTCTTTGGCCTTCGTAATTTCTCTCGCGGCTCAAAGCAAGCTAATGTTGCATTGGGAAGACGACGCAAGAAGGAAATCCTGGGATCAAAGATTGTGCGAGGAGATGCCGCGCGAAGAATGGCCATGCAGTTAAAACTTGAGGATATGACAAAACCAAGCCCTATGCTATTACGCAAGCATGTGAGAAGATCCGCTGAAGGAAAATCTGCGCGAAGAAAGACCGCACGAGGCAAAACCGCGCGAAGGAAAGCTGTGCGTCTCAGTATCAATAACAATATTCCAGATGCCAGCAAGCAACAACCCATTGTGAAAGTAATAAATGGAATCAAGATTGGTTTTCTCGCTTATTGCCAAAATGCAGAAGGCTGTGATATCCATGAATGCAATGCCGGCGAATGCAAGGATAAACAGAACATGTTTGACGTAGGCCCAGCCGTCTATGACAAACATTTAGCAAACGAAGAAGTGAAAGCCCTGAAGAAGTTCGCTGATATAGTTGTTGTGCTGATGCATTGGAGTAGAGAATTGGCAACAGTGCCGCCTCAAGGTATGACATTATGATAATAATGATTTGATCATTTAAAGGAGCAAGGTCACGTAATGTAAACAAACTTCCTGCGAAACGACGATTTTGCTGTATTTTTATATGCCATATGACAGAGATTTTCCACTGCTTTGCTTTTCCCAAAATGATGGTATTATTCTGAAGATGGACTCTTGTACTTCGTAGAGAAACAAACGAAACACTCATATGTTGTGCGAATGCAGAGATATTGGTGGATTTTTAGCAGTAACTTTTTGTGGATTCACCCATCCACCAAAATCTGTGCAAAACACAATGGCCACGTGTCGGCAACAATGTATATTATAGAGATAGCAGGTGTGTTTACGGTTACGTGAGCCAGCCCCTTTAAAGTTGGGACAAGCAAAGCTACGTTTTGCATACTACATCAAAGAGCAAAATAATCTGAAACTATCTCATGTGAATTGAAGTTGGACGTGTTCCTTTAACAATTGATTGCCAAAAAAAACATTTATGTGCTTTTTGTGTTTCCTTTTTCCATCTACAGGCAGGCCTATTTACCATTGGACCTTCTCTTTTGTCCTATATTGAAGCAGCTTAGCTATGGGTGACGGGAGTTACTACGTCATTGTAAACTATTGTATTGGGTGTCCCGAAAAAAGTACCCCGTTTCAACAGTTCCTGAGAAACAACCGTTGTTTCGTTTCCAACAATGTAAACTGCAATCTTTTGCTTAAAGGCTAACGTTGATCCGCAGAGTTTTTCCCAATTTTGTTGCACATCAAACGGCTCCCGAAATTATGAATTTTCTAAAAATCTTATGCTCCAAAAACCTTTCAACAGGTGAATGGCCTAACGCTGGAGATATGTTCCATTCCTTCCATGTTTTACGTCACAGTTATGAAGGCATGCAACTGCTCGTCAATTTCACAGATTGATGTTCAAACTCGGCAGTAAGCTAAAGTGCCGACCACAGGACCGTACGTTCTGTAGTATACCTTTTCTGGGAACATCAAGCAGAATCGTGCTTTTTAAGTACAAAACAGACAGGTACAATTTTCTTGGGTCGCTTTATGGAGTTGAGGCTCCATTTCGTTGGAATCCAGTTAAATAGTAGAATTTCCGCGGATTTTGATGTGTAGGTTTAAAAATCTAAGTGATAAACTCTGTTTGGCTCTTTCTTGAACATCTACGTTTTCCAGCATGAAACAAATACTAATATCCAAGTTGGGAATTGTATGATAATATCTTAAGAAATTTTTATCAAATAATACGCACTTTTACTAAAATAGCAGCTCAAATAGAGAAACTTTTTGGACTCCCTGTATTTCATGTTCCCGATACTTTAAAAGAATAATATTATAAGTGGCAAATGACGTTCATTTACTTTCTTCTGCGACTAGATTGGAGGGACAAATCACTGCTTAAAAGCTCGTATGCTCTCAAAAATAACCACACTTTAATCACAAATTAATCACACAAAAATCATACTAATCGTGAAAAATCACCAGTCATATTAATCACAATTTTTGAATGTTTTACCATGTTTATTTGTTTAATTTTATAAGAAATGAAATGAATTAGATTGTGCCTGTCACTTTTTTCTAAATTTATGTGAACAAATTGCCAGATATGCGAACACAAGCTCGAAAACTTGAACAGCACAAAAGAGCAACATTCTTAGTTCCCTGCGATGGGGCAAAAAGTAAAGCGTAGTTCTTGTGTTAGAAACAACTTTGGTATCGTCTATGACTTGATCTATGAAACAGCTTACCGTAAAATTTCATCATTTGATTTATCAATCTTGCTCTGTCTTGCCCTATTCGTACAATCATTATAGTACAGGAGCTTATTTGAGAACATTTTTGAATATGTGATTTATTCTGGAATAATCACAAATTAATCACTTAATCACCAAAAAATCAAATTAATCACAAAATGATCACTTGTGATTATTAATCTCGTACGCCATTTTCTGGAGTGATTTGCCTCTCGACTAGATTGCTATATCTGTTCATGTAACTTCACGAAAAGTGAACTTGATCGAATAAAAGTTTTATCACGAAAAGTTTTATGGCAACTTCTAATTGCTGAGATTACTGACAGTTTCTGATCTTTATGGAAAATTTCATCGTTTGTATGTGCTAGAAATTTCTTCAGTTGTCTTCTTTTTTTGTTATATTCAATATAGACATTTACAAAAAGAGGTTTGTAGTTTTTTACTCTCCCACAGTGGGGCATTTCAATGGGGGATTATGACATTCGCTATACATAGATCTAAAGTGGACGGTATGCCTCAAGACGGGAAGTTATGGTGGTTTGTAGCCCCTTGCATGCCTAAAAATTCATGAAATGGCATGAAATGGAATAAAATGACTTAAAAGCATGGGTTTTAGGACACAAAAATTTTGATAGCATTGTGTACACAAACTTACAAATGGGTATTAATGCAATCCTGCTCAGATTTGGTTAGATATGTCATCATTTGTTCACATGTTGCACAATCAAATCTCAAATACTTTCATTATGTGGACAAAATGTTGTTAGAGGCTTATCACTTTCGTATGTGAGTTGCACAGTTAACGTGTCAAAGGGGATGTATTTTGAAAAGTTTGTCTAAGATGCAATATGTCTAAATAATTTTTTTTTCAAATATCATAGCTTCTTTGAAGATTGTCAGTATGTCCAAATGATGCTTGATACTTTGAAACATGAATCAACATTTGCCTACCTCAAACCTGCTTTCATATACAGGGCAAAAAAGTAAAACAAGGACACAAATTTCACTAACGTCTTACAATCTTGCTGAAGAATTGACCATCTTTCTATGTTGTTTGACTTTGGTCATTATATCCATCTACTGTATATATGTTTTTGCAATTATTTCTTAAGCTCTATGATTCTATACTTTCCACTAATAACGACATAAACAATTTAATTTTCAAACGCATCCACAAATGAAAAGATAGCAACAGTCTTTATTATCACAATGTCCATGCTTCATTCTGTATTAATTTTCGAATTTCTTGTATGTAAAACTAAAATTCTAGATGGTAACCCCCCCCCCCGACAGGTCTGCTTGGACCTGTTGAACCAAACTGCTTGCAAATACGAAACTCAATTTTATGACGAAAGTTACCGCAATGAGAAAAAGGTTCACAAGGCAGTGTATTAGCATCTAGATGTGTTTGCGAAACCCATGAAAGCAACAAAAAGATGTCAACTGCTTATTATAATAATAGTTTATGTAATACATAAAAAGGACATCTGTAGCTGAATATGGAAGAAACACAAACTAGCTTTGTCATTCAGTTTTTCGAAAGTCAGCTACCATTTCCGTTGAAAAAGGCCCTTCCTGAAACTCCAACCCCCCCCCCCATCCCCAAGACACCACTCTAGGAATTTCTTTCCCAACGTGATCTATTGTCTCGGAAGAGAATTATTTCCATTTACTTTCCATATCTTTTTACTTTGGCGAAATTCTGCGATCCTGTGCTTTGAAGGTTCATTCGGTAGACAAATATTGCAATAATGTGTGCAGAGTCCCCTTCACAAAAAATTAGATATAAAAAATTCCGCAAATTTCAACAAATACAGATTTCTCTCACTTAACCAGTAGCATCTGCTGGTCGCTTTACGCTGTAAACCTAATGTCTGGCGCTGTCTGATAGCTACTTATTCAACTATTTGTAAAGCAAATCATACTTTATTTCAAAATTTTTGTCAAAATCTACTGCACTGCATTGAAAATTAGTTTCACGGAGATCGAAGTGGAGTAGAAAATGGAAACCTTGAATAGTAATCAAAGGAAGGTGTTGGAATCTTCGTTTCATATTTCATCGAAATTGGTCTGAAGGCTTTGGCTTCATAGGCGATTAAAGATGGCTGTTTTTGATACGTATATACAACAAAAATTTGCCTTCTCCCAAGCTTTTTCGGAGCATGTTAAACAAATAATTGCCAAAAATATTTCTGTAAAGATATGCCGCTAAGTCATATGTTTTCTTGGTCAGCAACTATTGCTCTTTCAAGTTAGGGGGATTTGAAATCAATTGGAGAAGGTTGATTTTTTGGCCTATGTCATAATCTTGCCCCACTGTGTCTCCCTTCATCTCTAAATCTGGTCTTGTTTTTGTTCATCTTGTTTCAATCATCCAACTCAGGATACAGATTTTTTATCAGAAATTCGTTCATATGAATCCTGTGTGGGTATCTGCAAAGATTTGAGATATGATCTAGGCACGTAAAAAATAGTTGATGTCTGAAACTTGAAAGGGCTGCAACTAGACATTTACGGGTAGTCTATTAAGCATTCATAAAGCTTGATAAAGTAGTGATGCATAGACAATGTACAGTGACAGTGTTGCACGATATTTGGTTGATTTGGCTAACTGACTTGCGTCAATCGAAAATATAGTTATCTTATCTGTACGTGGCTGGATTCATTTATATATCACATACGTGAATCCAACCACGTGCAGAGAAGATAGCTGTATTTTTGGTTGACGCAGGTCAGTTAGCCAAATCAACCAAATATCGTGCAGCACTGTCCCTGTTCATTGTCTATGCATCGCTATTCTATCAAATTTTGTGAATGCTAGAATTCATGAACAAGATGTAGCCATGCGATCACTGCAATCACTGCGATCACTGCAATCACTGCAATTACTGCACACTATTTTGGAGAAAGAAGTGTAAATAGATTTGGTAGGGCCTAGTGAAATAATTTCACATCTAGTCACTGGCCAATCATTTTTCAAATGGCTAATTATCTTCCAACCGTTCCTCGATAGATCACCTGAACCTAAAATTTGCGATGGCAGATTTGCAGCAAATTACCCAAAGTTCCTTTCAAGCACTTTAATTCAAAGATAAATTATTATAGAATTTTACAACCACCCTTTTTAAAGATTTTGCCTGTATTAAATTACACCTTGATAGCTAAAGATTACACCTTGATAACTAAATGCCTTTCGGGCGATTTCTGTTCTTATGCAAGGCACTGCGAGATTTGATTTGCTGCCTCGAGCGTCCTTTTGATGTTCCAATCTTTTAAAATGTTTCTCTAACATCTTTGATGCAAGACCGTTTAAACACTTAAAAACTTCAATGGCATATCGGTTATTTCTTACACGATTAATGGACGGAAGACTAATTTTGCCATTGTGTCCGTTGTCACATTTTTCAAACGGGACCGAATTTTAAACCCAATAAAATAACACAAGAGTCCTCTCCAACGTTTTATGGATGTTACCCCTGGATACGCGTATATATGAGTTCCCAACTGCATTCTCTTTAATAAGCTCTGGACTCTGTTATTTCCAGGTGTGAGAGATATTGCCAAATCTTTGAGCACGTTTGGTGCTACTATTATCATTGGATCGCATCCCCATGTTATCCAGGTATGTCGTCTTAAACCATTTCGCTTCCTGACTATATTTCAGGCAACTGATCCGTTTTGCAGGTTATTGGTGCATAGATCATAAAAATCAAAGGACTTGATAGTTAGGTCTGGAACACAGGCTACTAATAGTAGCCCCCGTTGTTGGTCTCTTCTTGCTTAACTTTTTTGTATTCCTCTAAGTTCTGATAGCTAGTTCTAGAAAATTGCTATCTGTGGTGTTTTAGGCTCGGTGGTTTTAAATCTCGTCCCCAGAGTGAGTTCGTTGCTCTACCTCTACTCTAGGACACAAGAGGCCGTTCGGCAATCTGATCGGCTGTTCAACATTTTACGCCATAACTCCGTTTTGCGCGTTGTAAACGACCTCGGCATGTCAACATTCGACGCAAACCACATTCTTTACCAATTCTGCCCATTATTTGCAACTTATTTCCGAAGTTCGAAGAATTACGAGCCATTTTATTTTGAAGCTTCGGTGAAAGTTTCCCGAATTTGCAACTTAGGCCCATTTTCGCTCCAAAGAAACCGAGCTTATTTTCACATTAAACACACTTATTTAAACACATTAAACACACTCCGGCACTACCCCAGATTATTGTTTAAATACCTGCACAAAGGTTCAAATAAGGTCCTCAAAGTGTTTTTGTTTTACTTCCTCCATTCATCTTCTGCAGGGGTAGTGCCGGAGCAACGGCCATTTTCCGTCGCTTGGCGTTGCCTTTGTCTAGCCAACGGTGAAATCCATAATTGCTTCCAAATTTGCCCATTTTCTGGGCAAATGTGATAGAAGTGTACTAGGGTGTTCATTCGCCTTCGTTGTCAGCATATGACGTAAGAACACCCTGGGAACGAAGTTGGGTGGTTTGTGAAAAGTAGCAGGTGATTTAGGCCCAATTTGTAGGCCACATATAATCAGAATGAGGCTGGTCCGTTTCTTCGAGCACAGTGAAATGATTCATTGCGGTATTAGTGCAGTCAAAAACCAGACTAGACATCTATTGAGTCTGTATTGAATAAAATGTTGTGCTTTTTCTTTCTAGGGACATGAATGCCTACGATTTCAATCACTAGTGGTGTACAGTCTTGGTAACATTTTATTTCCAAAGACAGGGGTAAATGTTGGCGACTTCTTAGCAGGAAGAAAACCCTCAAAATCACAAGTGAAGAAGTATTTGGAAGGGTTGGATGATGTTTTCAACCTTTCACAGCTAGGATATCTCTTCAAAGTTACCGTATCAAGGTTCGTTTGTTTGTTTTTGTTTGTTTATGTTGTTATTTGTCCTTACCCAACGATTATCCTAAGACTGCACGCCTGTTTGAAAGTTACCAAACTTTGATCGCAAGGCTGATCCTTAAATTTCTCTTTTTATCAAATTATCCCCCAGGCATAGCTGATCTTGTGATTGGTTTAATTATTTGCAAATTTAGCCCTTTTATGGTTGCCTGGTTTTGAAGCATTCGGTGAAAAGCGCTAAGGAGTTTCAGATTAATTGCAAAGAGACTGGAAAGGAGAGGGGGTGCAGCGTTGCAGCGCTCAAACTTCATCCTTGGTGTCTGAAATTAATACTGGTTGAGTCAAGAAATGCCCAACGTTTGCAAGGCTACTGCTCCCTGAGTATATAAGCAATGATTTTTTGCAATACTGATTGAATAGTTAACATGTTCAATTATTTCTAGAACTTTTTTTGACTAAAATCGGTCACTCCGTTCAGATTCTGTAAGCGATTTTCTAAAATGAACCCCTTTGAGAAACCTTAAAAAACATGCTAAAATTACAAACAAGAATCACTAACGTGTTTGACTCACAGCGATAACTTTCAGCACGCTTTAGCACGTGCTTTCCTTTCGACGGGTTGAAAAGTCTTCTCCCTAGTGTGAATAAGTTGTTCAGAGGGATTCCATTTTCCAATGAGGACAAAATACATGATCACATCCAAGAGTTATTATTGCTAGAAAGGAGAATAAACGGAAATCTTGCTTGGTGTTTTTACTCGATTTGGCAGGTTCTCAAAAGGGGCTTTCTGCAGAAAATCTCCTTTTTTGGCGGGAAGGAATGGCCGATTACAGCCGGGTAAATTACTAAACCTAATTAGATATATCGGGAATAAAATAAGACAGTTTTCAATATCATTGCTTTGATATTCAGGGAGCAGGAGTTTTTCAAACGTCGGGCGTTTTTATTGACTCACCCGGTATAAGATCAGGTATGAGATGTTCTTGACATTGGTTACCTTATCATGGAGCTCGTTAGTTTTCACTATTTAATCAAACTCCAAGCAATCTTTTAAGACACCCTATAGATTACAGCAAGCCTGTTTGCGATGAGTCTATCATAATTATTTCTGCAACTTTTCAAAAGGTTTTATTTTCCTTGTTTACCCAACCTGTTGTAACAAAGAATTGTTTTTTGCAGAGATGGAATTGTTAACGCTGAGTATCTTCCTTTCGAAGTTAAGAATGAACCAAAAACAAACTGTCTACAACCAACACCGCTGAGTAAGAAGTGGCAGAAAGTATGCGTAGAGGATGACATTTATTGCTTTGATTTTAGAAACATTTATGCAACAGCTCCGATTATGTTAGACGAACAGCTTTACATTGAGGGCACCAAGTCGAGGTTATGTTTAAAAGGAGACTCATAGGCCGGTAAGAGTTTATTTTACCAAATGAATCAAATTGTTTGAAGGATGATTTCTAAGTCGTAATGCAGACGTACCAGACCAGTCTCTTTTTCTCCTTCGGTTATTGAATTGAATTCTCCAGTCTTCAACGATAGGTTTAGGGGCAAACGTGTAAAAATAAAAGGATTTTTGCTAGAGACTTCAACTTTTGTAGAGTGGAATTTGCTCAATGGTTCATAAGTTGCTTTATTCGCTTTTGTTTGCCAAGTTGGTTCACAGGTTGCATTGTTCTCTTTTTTTATTGTTGTTCATGTTTTTCATATTTCATGTTTTTTCATGTTTATCATGTTTATATTTATGTTTATATTATTAACTTTATGATTTTATAACTTTATGATTCAATTTACCTTTTAAATTGCCCGATGGTTATTATCAATTCTGAGAAAACAGCAAGGACTATCACTGTTTCATAGTCTCCCCATTGTATTTTGCGGGGGTTGCTTGTTCCATTTTCTGACTTACATGTGTTGCAAGAGTCAAACACCCAATTTGTCTATAATTCCTGCTGTAATTCCTTGACTTAGTCTAAACTGAACAATCAATAGTTTGAAATTTCAAAATAGATAGTCCTTTGTAATGTCCTTGTATCTTATACTGAATTCACACTGACACATTTAATCCAGCTTTATCTAAACCAGGTTAAACTCCAGCCAATCAAATGCACTCGATTCGTTGGATCGTCCAATCAGAAGTCTCCATTCCATAACCTGATTTAGTTTAAAGTGGTTTACTTGCAAGTGTTAATGGAATATTATTCTTTACACCTCTCAACTACGCCTGTGTTGACTCTCCTGTACTTACTTTTTTACGGCGTAATTGTTCGAATTTGAGAGTTCGAAGTGACGTAAATATGACAGTACTATATCATAGTGGCAGATTTTGCATTTTAAGTATGGCAGATGAAGGAACAAAGTATCGGAAGTTGTTTTTTGATGACTGGTCTTCGGATGGCAGATTGCGAGCGAAGATAAACCGGTTTATTTGAATTTTGCTCGAAACTAAGATTCACTCCTTGTACTAACATATGGTAATTTATTATTTTTATTCACTTGAATTCTCGCATTTGAACAATGATGTAGCGAGAAGTCAACGAGACACAGCTTATATGTCGGTATGCTTGCATTAACAGAGCAGACAAATTTGAGAGCAGACCCATAAGAGATTGAGAAAACGATACCTCTTCCACAGAAGTAAATCTTGATCCTCCGTAGTGGCTTATATGCTGAAACATAACTGAGGTGTATAACAACCCATGCACTCTTCAAATATGAAATCAGCTTGAGACCTCTTGATCTGCAACGCGTTTGTTATGTTACGGATCCCTGGTTAGAAGAACTTACTACCAGTCAATTCTTATCTTTTTATCCCCGTATCTCAAGCCTTTCTGGCAGAAATCTGAAAGCCTTGGCATAGCCACAGCGGTGATAAAAGCCAAAACACCTTGCTGTCGAAAATTTCTACCTTCCATTCAAACCATACTTTGCGGAGGAGCATGGAATCGGGATGCTCCTCGGCAAAAGTAAAGTCTGCACGCAGGCTAAACATTTCGAGTCAAAATTGATCAAAATATAGCTTGATTCAGACTTTTCTCCGCTGTGTTTCTGGTCCTGGTATGTAATTCATGCCGTACTCTGTAAACCCGTGCGGAGGCGAGTAGCTGAAAAATTCATAAGCATCATGATTTATGCGTTGAGACTGAAAGACATGACAACGTAAAACTTGAAGACAGGCTCTGAAGTGTAATGACCATGTTCTGGACGAAGATATTCATCTCCTCGTAGAATGCAAAGCCTATAATCAAGTACTAGCATGATTCTTTAACTTCATTGGATTTCTGCAGCATTTATATCATTTTCAAAATCATTGCGTGTTTCTTCTTATTGAAAGATTCACGAAAAGGTCTGAAAAATTAAGTTGTTGAAATCCTAAAGGGAGTAGCAGTGCAATGTTACAGAGACTATAGTTTATGTTGTGTTTTACAGTAAATCAACGGGGCTAAAAGCAATCTTAGCTAGGGGGGCTGGGCAATCTAATTATAACCTATTGTATTTGATGTTTTCGATCTATGAAATAAAAGGAAGATAAGTGGCGCCTTCCGTTCTTTGGTAGGTTATGTCGCTATATCTCCGTTCCTCTATTTTAGGTTTTCTTTAAAACATTCCAGTATTTTTCAACGTTCTGTCTTATGCAGGTATTTTTATAAGAAAATTTTCACACGTATTATTTTGTAAGAAGATAAGAACTTGAGCAAGTGCTGGAAGTCTCTTAAAATTGTCTGATTTGAGTACACTCTGAATTTCTTACGAGTTTCTTAAAAGGCTCCATAAACGTCTTCATGTTTACTACCTGTCCTCTTGTGAATATCTCAAAACAACGTGAAATGGCTTGAAAGGATCTGCAGGTTCTTTTTTTGTAAGTGTTCAGTCTTCACTGGAATGGAAATTTGTGGTATCTTGATCATTTTCATTATCACTACGTTTCTCTTCTTGTTGAAAGATTTACGAAAATGTTTGAAAAATTAAGTTGTTGATATCCTAATTGGAGGAACGGAACAGTCGTCTGGAGACTGTAATTTATGTTGTGGTTTAAATTGCCTTTAAAACATTCCAATATTTTTTAACGTTCTGTCTTATGCAGGCATATTTTATAAGAAAATTTTGAAGACAGTAAGACAGTAAGACAGTAAGAGCTTGAGCCAGTAAGACAGTAAGACTGTAAGAGCTTGAGCCAGTACTGAAAGTCTCTTAAAATTATCAGATTTTGAGTACACTGGGAATTTCTTACGGGTTTCTTACGGCTCCATAACCGTCTTCATGTTTACTACCTGTCCTCTTGTGAATATCTCAAAACAACGTGAAATGGCTTGAAAGCAGCTGCAGGTCCTTTTTTGTAAGTGTTCAGTCTTCACTGGAATGGAAATTTGTGTTATCTCGATCATTTTCAAAATCACTACGTTTCTCTTCTTGTTGAAAGATTCACGAAAAAGCTTTGAAGTCGTTGAAATCCTAAACGGAGGAACGGTACAGTCGTCTAGAGACTAAAATTCATGTTGTGGTTTAAGTCGCCTTTAAAACATTCCAGTATTTTTGAACGTTCTGCCTTACACAGGTATTTTCTACAAGAAACTATTTACACGTATTCCTCTATAGGAAACTAGCAATTTGAGGGATTACTTAAAGTTTCTTTAAATTATTAGATTTAGAGTTCAGTCCTTGCAGGTTGTGACATTCCCATCATAAACGTACAAGATTTTCTATTTTCAACCAGGGAGCCAACCAGGTATCTTGGTTTCAACCCGTTACCTTTTATACATGATGTTTTACGCATGGAGAAGTAGAATTGGGAGAATACTTTTATTGATCAGTGGTTCTAGTGTAAACAAAATTCCGATCTGTAATTCGAATGGAACCGGACAGTTATCTGTTCTTAATCAGAGCCAAGCAGGTATCCTGGTTTCTACCAGAATCCTTTATTCTCATATCTTGTTCATGGAGGAATAGAAATGAACGAAATCTCTATCGATCAACGGTGCTCGTGTAAACTAATCGCCAATCTGTTGTTAGTTCATGGCATTTTGAATGGAGACGGACAGATTTTCCTATTATTAACCAAGGAGCCAAGCAGGTTTCCAGGTTTCGACCAGAATCCTTTTATTCATATCTTGTTCAAGGAGGAATAGAAAATGACAAATTTTCTATCGATCAACGGTGCTCTTGTAAACAAACGCCGATCTGTTGTTAGTTCATGACATTTTGAATGGAGACGGACAGATTTTCCTATTATTAACCAGGGAGCCAACCAGCTATGCTGGTTGCGACCAGGATCCTTTATTCATATCTTTTTCAAGGAGGAATAGAAAAGGACAAATTTTCTATCGATCAACGGTGCTCGTGTAAACAAAATACCTATCCTTATTACTCTTTGTTGAAAGGCAACGACAGTAAAACCGCTCCCAAGTTTGAATGCCGCTTTACGCCGCGTTTTGACGCTAGTAACTTGTTCCTTGGATTTATAAAGAACAAAGAGAACAAGTCTACGGATCGATGGTGCTAGTGTTAACGAAACACTAAGACGTGATAATCCTTTTGCGGATCCAAAGTAGTACCGGTGCACTAATAACGAGGACCAGTGAGGCGAGCTCTTGGTGACAAAACAATTCGAAAGATGCTTTCCCTTTCAATCTTCTGCATTTTTGTTGCCTCGATTTGCGCCTATAAACTGCATTTAGGCCTGCAGAGGAAAAATAAAAGCGAGACTGCAACGATCGTTTTTACAGGTGACATATACTTTGATGGCCCAGTTAAATACTTCGCTGAAGTTGCAAAGACGTGTGATTATTTGATGCCTTTTAGCAAAGTTCGTGGGATACTTGCAGATGCTGATCTACGCGTTGGTAACTTAGAGAGCCCATTGGTGGATAGAAACCCCGAAGTCAAGCCTGCCTTACCAAGGAAAGGGGTTCATCATCGAGGCTCATTGAAAGGTATCGAAGGCCTTAAATATGCTGGGTTTGATATCATGCAGTTAGCCAACAACCATATGAACGATTATGGAGATGCTGGGGTTCAGAGCACAGTAAGGGCGCTTACAAATGCAGGGATTGATTTTGTAGGCCTTCGTGGTAACTATTATGAGAAGTCATCGGCAGAGAAGCATGCAACAAGGGCACTCTTCTCCACAGAGGATGTCACTGAGGAGTGGGAAGAAGGAACCTCAGCGGAGAAGAGTGAAAAGAAAATCAAAAATCCAGCAGATCACTTTGAGAGCAGACAAAGAAATCCTGACATAGTAAACAGCAAGAAAAGGCGACTATTTCACAGATCACGGAGCCATGCGAATAAGGACCAGGAACGACTGGCCGAGCCTTCGGCGCTCCCTGATAAGAACAGACAAATACCGCTGATAAAAATGGTAAATGGACTGAAAATTGGGTTCCTTGCTTACTGCCAAAACGACGAAGGCTGTGGTAATTTCGAGTGCAAAAGTGGAGAAGGATGTGAAAGAAACGAAAATGTTTTCAATGCTGGTCCAGCTGTTTTCAACAAGATACGCGCAAGTAAAGAGATAATTGCTTTGAAGAAAGTTGTCGATGTTGCAGTAGTTCTGATGCACTGGAGTCGAGAGTACTCACTTGTACCACCAAAGGGAATACGAGAAATTGCAAAATCATTGTCATTATATGGTGCTGATGTCATCATTGGCTCCCATCCTCATGTTATTCAGGTAGTGTGGCATTGCCTTTGGAATCTTTTAGAATAGCATAGGCTCCAAAACTTCAGAAGTGCATTTCTTGAACATAGAAGTATTCAAAGGTTCATCGAAATCGTTTTTCGTTTGTCGATCCCGCTTCTCAAACGCGAGATATGGAAGGGAACATTTAGACTAATTTTGATCTCAATCATTTTTATGAATATCTATAAACTATGGTATTCTTGGAAATCATTTCACGTTTCATCAAAAGTTTAGAAATTGCGATGGTTTTATTGTTTCTCGAAAATTTTCCAGAATTTTCAAAAAAGAAGAAAAACACTCGAATTCTGAAAATACCACCGAATTCAGAAAGTCCATCATTGGTAGTATTATATCGTAGTTCAAAGGAATATGTCAAAGAATTTACACCAACGTGCTGAAAGATTTCGAACTGATGCTGTTAAGAACAGTTACTGCCGAATTTAGAGTAGGAATGGGTCGGTGGAAAATTCAATCGGCAGAAAATGGTAATAATAGTAACTTGCGCGTTAGTTTGTTTTCCAAATAGCCTTTGCTTGTGCCAGAAGCGCAAAAGGGATTTATGTGTAGAATCCTGTTTTTAACTTAGCCCATTCTGTTGCCTTTCTTGTAGGGTCACGAGTGTATCAGGGAAACTCTTGCCGTTTACAGCCTTGGAAATTTCCTTCTTCCAAAAGTTGGTGTGAGAGTACCAATATTAGGAGAACACAACACCTCTACAGCTGATGTCAAGGAATATTTGGATGGAATGATAGATATTTTCAGTCCAACACAACAAGCTTATCTTTTCAAAGTGAAGTTCAACAAGTATGATTTTATGCAATTTTACTCTTGGACGTCACAGGTATAGACTTCTGACATGGATTCTTTGAAACACGCAATGCCAAGGGTGGGGCGGTTCCGCCCCCTGCTTATTTCCGTTGTTATGGGGTATGGCAACCTGATTTGGCACAATGGTTGTTCATCGTGTAAACAATGAAAATTTGAAATTATAATTCAATTAGCCATGTTGTTGTTGTTGTTGCTAGAGCATGTTAATCATCATGATGCTGTATGGCGTCATTAAATTTTTCTATTCATATAAAAATTTTACAATAAATCTTACATTCTACTGTACGTTACTACTATACAAAACTACAGGGACGGTACCATAGGGAGTGGAAGACCATGACTACCCTGTGGCCAACTTGAAAGGACACGTAATGTTCAACTAAATGCAACAACACAAGGAGTGATTCAAATATCTAATGAATACTATAACTAGATTCCGCCCCACATCAGATGTAGGTCAGGGTTGCACACTTTTTGCGAGCGCAACTCACTTCATGTAACGAGTTATTCATTTAGAGAAAACTAACTGGCTGACATATGATGTAAGACAGAATTTACAAAGCAAGCGAAAAATTTACGTGAACGGACATGGTAGTTGCTTTGTGCACAAATGAAGTTTGAAGGATTTCAGTCAAAGCGACCAGTTTCGTGAACCATTAAGTCAGTTCGAGTATAGTTTTGTTCAAGTCATAGGAAAGGTCTTTATCACCATATGACAAAAGCTATATCAAAGCGTCATTTGAAAGATCGGCGATTCGCACAGATGGTCATAATAATTCAACAATGCCAGTGAGAACATTTTGTCGTTGAAAATCAAAAGAAGGGCAGAGCAACAAGTTATACTCCGTATCCTATCCGCCATCGTTTCTTGGGTACATCAGGTTTATGGTATCTCTATAATTGTGCTTGAATCTATTTAAGTTTTAACTTGCTGAGACCATTGAAATGAAAGCATGTTAAAAGTTGATCAAACTTGACTTTTCATGAAGAAATTAAGATTTACACAAAGTATTTCTAATTCCAAACTTTAGTTTTAATTGGACCATGTTAAAAGATTTAGAGTGATGCTAGGTATGTTTTTACACAGTGCGACATGGCAACTTAGGTGTAAATAAAAATATACTAGGGGCGGAATCCGTCCTCTAGGGTAAGGTAGGGCTAAATGGTTATTTCATCTTTCCTTTGAATTGAATTGCTTGAAAGGATATCATGCTACTTTCCTGTGATTGCGGCAAGGCCACAACATCTTTCGGTTGAATAAAAAGTTGCAATGTTCAGATGTTTAACAGCCTTAATTTTGTCTTAGACGGAGTCTTTTCACTGCAAGGCTGATGCAGGGTTTAACAAAATCACTTGCAGGGTTTAGCAAAATCATGCGACCAATTGCGATCGAGCAATCATGAAACGTCGAAGGTAGTGGTAACAAAAGCCTGCATAAATTTGTCTCTTTGCAAAAGGCTGATTTGCCTGATTTCAGTTGTCATCACAAACGTCTTTCATGTGATTGAGGAAGCAGCTGAATGATCCTTGTGATGGGGGGATGAGGGAGAGGGCATAGAACTAGCGATTGCAAGACAGGCATCGACCTTCGGTCGAGGAAGGCCTTTTTTCGACTTTGTTCTACATGTTGGCCCAGTTTGTTTCAAATTCCCAAAACTCCGTACTCCCTGGCTATTGTTGTTTCTAGTTCTACCGTTCTTAGATTATTTTGAAACCTTGATTATTTTTTCGAAATTACAGCGTATGTTGTTTCTAAATTGTAAATCCTTTTTGCATTTTTGATTACATTGAATTGCTATGTTGTTTACAAATCGATATTTTGTGCTCCTGTGCAGCAACGTATTTCCACCGCGGAGATCATTCTTTAAAAAAGAATAGAGTGAAAACAATGGAACAAACGGAGTAATTCTTTTTGCCTATTTTTCAGGAAAGGGATCATCAAGGCAGAATATCTTCCAATAGAAATACGGAGTGAACCAAAGACGAATTGCTTGCAGCCTGTTCCACTTTCAACCAAATGGCGGAGCGTTTGTACAGAGAACGATCTCTACTGTTTTGATATGAGGAATATTTACGCCAGCACCCCTGCCATGCTTGAAGAACAGCTGTTTGCTTCTAAAGAGAAGTCAAGACAATGCGTCATAAACTAGTTTATTGAATTCGTTGCATAGTTTCATGGCATGTCTGTTAAAATTGTTGTCTTTCTTCTATCTTGTCTTTTACCACAATCTTCAATCATTTGTTTATATTCTTTCAACACGGTAACCCTGTCAACTAAGGCTTCTTTTCAGGAGGGTATGATAACAATTCGCTACAAGTTGTCCCAAAAAAATTGTGCCCTGTTTGTATGGCTACTATGGAGGAGCTGTAGATTCAATTATCTCGATTTTACATAGTTGCATAGGTGAGGCTTCAACTTAGAGTTTGAGCCCTTGTTTGAGCCTGTCAAGTGGTTGCTGATTTAAGTCAGAGAACATGCAAACTCAGTGGTTGCTTCGACAACAGCACTGCTATTGTTTTCCACACAATGCCAAAGTAAAGCAAGTTGTCAAAGAAAGGGTTCTAGCATCGTCTTAAAACTTTCACTACATGTTCTAAAAGGAGCATGGAGCTCAAATCTTTTTAAAAGGTGGGTGTAAAATTCTATCAAATTTTTCTTTGAATTAAAGTGCTTGAAAGGAACTTCATTCGCAATAAATTTGCCGTGGCAATTTCTTGATACCTTGACTACTTTCAAAATGGTGGCATTTATTAATTTTGAGGCTGTGACGTCATCAAATTTCTAAATCCTTAACCAGAAGAGCAACAGATTTCTGCTTGCAAGTATGTTGTAGACCTTCATCAACTATGGTTATCTTGAAGATTGTATCAATTTCTCTCGATTAATTTAAGATTTACGATGATTTTAATTTCTTCAAAATTCTCGATGAATTTTTGCAAAATAAGTCAAAATGCCGCCATTTTGAAAATAATCAATATATCAAAAAATTGCCACGGTAGATTTACAGCAAATTACCCAAAGTTTCTTTCAAGCACATGAATTCAAAGAAAAATGTGATACAATTTTACACCCACCTTTTTAAAGATTTGAAAAATTTGAGCCGTATGCTTCTAAAAGGTGGAAACTGCTCTCTTACGAATAGGCAACACTGCTAACTCTTTGAAAGGATTTTGCAAACCTTTTAATACGATGCTAGAACCCTTTCTTTGAAAATTTACTTCAATTTGACATTGCTGGAGAACATTAAACTGTTGTTTTTGAAGCAACCAATAATTTTGCCTTTTCCCTGCCATAAATCAGCAACCGCTTGTCAGAGTGACTCAAACGAGGTCTCAAACTCTAAGTTGATGCTAGACCTACGCAACTGTGAAAAAACCGAGATAATTGAATCTACAGCTCCTTCACAGTAGCCATACAAACGGGGCACAATTTTTGTGAGTCACCCTGTCTTTACAAGTTAAAATCTATAAACTAAAAGGAATAATTTAATCAAAAATTTAAATGTAATGAAAATAAATACACATGATGATATCAAGAGTAGCATTGCACAATCAGACCGAACCAGAACAAATCACACCCCTCGCCTATCCTGAAGTTCCACAGTTCCTTGCAGCACCCTATAGATGAAAACCAAAATATGAGAATAATTTCTGCCAAATAGTCGTTTTAAAAGAGGGTCGCGTAGGTCAGTCAAAGAGTTTCTCCGCTTGACAGTGCCCCATGTTGAGTCTTTGAAAAGAAATCTGAGAGATACGTTGTATGTCGGTACAAGACCATTTAAGGATTTTTTTAAACGATCGTTTCTCGTATCAGCGATCGTTGCTGTTTCTCGTATCAGCAGTTACATTATGTAGTTAGTGCTGCGTTTTGGGTAATGGGAACAACCTGCACCAACGTATGGTATGGAATGAAAGTAGTAGGCCTTTCTCTTTCTGTTGACATTACAAGATGCCTTTGCATCCTCCCTCCTGCAGTCCCTCATTCTTGCAGTCAGTTCAGTTCTGTTGGCATTGCATCACAAAATCACTGCCAGTCTCCCCGTCCACTGTCTCAAGACCATAACGAAGTCAGACAAACACGCATTCATTCCATGGAGTGAGAGACAATTTGAAAAGACAATTGAAAAGAACGCTTTAATGACACCGCCTCTGACTTTTTCGCTTTGTGTGATAAAGAAAATTATTTACAGAAAAGCAAACCGAAAGAAAGACAGACCAAGAGAAAGAAAGAAAGAAACGTAGTTCGTTGATTCTTGTGAAATACTTTGCGGCTTCTGCCGCAATTACCATTTTCGTTTGCAATACACCACTTCGATTAACAGCCTCGTTTTTGAAATTATTCAAAATTCTTTCATATGAAATTTTAGAGGCCAAATTCGAATTTAGCACCCAAACTTTATTCTATCCACAAGTTTTCATGTTGATAGCAGTTGTGGTGTTAACTCTATGGCAACGTAAAGTTTTGAAATCTGTAAGGGATTTGACCGTGAAAATGACTCGGGGTGTAAAGTTTCACCCCGAACGATTTTTGATGGTCAAATCTTTGAACTTTACATTGTCATAAAATCAACATCACAAATGCCAGCAGGTTAAAAACATGTAACTAGACCAATATTTGGGTGCTAAATCCGAACCTGGGCTCGAAATTTTCATAAGAACAATAGAAAGGAATTTTGACAAATTTCCAAAACGAGGCTGCTTAATCGAAGTGGCGTATTAGATAGCCATTGTCACCCAGCCTCCTTTGCGAGCGTCTTGTAATGTCAGATATTCTGAAAATCACATTTTTGCCCAAGCAGAAAGTCTGGATCTGCATTGCAGTAGCTAGTCAGTCATTGGCTCCACTTATCTGAACATGAACAATCACGAAAGCTGATATCATATAATCGGTAAGGACTCATTAACTGGATTTGTTTTAGCAAAGCGTTGGAGTCTGCTTTTACAGGCTCAACACAATAGAGAAGAAAAAAGGAGAACCAAACACAGTTGTCTGCATACTACGATGTGGGTCCGAATCTTGATGCAAATACTCCAAAAGAATCTAAGAAACTTTTTGATGTTTACTCTTGATCTTTACCTTCGTTTTCATTCCCTTTCCAGTGATCCAAAGCAGTTGGTCGCCAACGCTTCTTCCCTCTATCTGCAAGCAAGCAAGCAAGTAAGCAAGTAAGCAAGTAAGCAAGTAAGCTGTGCTGTGTCACGTTACAAGGATCCCGGGTAATTCCGGCTATTTAGCTCCCAACCCTATGAAAATTTAATGGCGATTAGGAGTTAGCAACGTGATCATGGGTGGTTAGACGGCGCTGTTATGTTGCTGCGACTTTGTTCCGTTGCGGAAGAAGTACCTTTTTTCTTACTACGGAGGAGCTAGCGTGCTGTAATGCAGCATTTTGGAGAATGCAGCAGACATACGCAAGAAAGATAACAATTTTAAAAGTCATGCAATTTAATTTCGATGTGAAGAAAGCTTTAAAGATGACAAAGGACTGAATGAATTTAGATAAGTGCGCTTTAAAACAACATTTACGTCTTCATACGACCCATTCTCTGCAGTGAGTCTAATTTCTTGTGCAGGAACACCAGGGACACCAATTTTCTGGTCTCAGCGCGCAGCGTCTGTGGAACTGCTGCGGTGGAATTTCACTTGCTTGGCTAAATGTAAAGGAACAAAGTTTCGAAGGAGGGAATATGTGAAGGAGGAAACATATTCCCTCTTTCGTATCTTTGCTTGTTTGCATTTTGCCATCCAAGTAAAGCTCCACCGCTGCAGAGCCGCAGAAGGTACGCAGCATCTAATGGATAAAAAGCAAAAAAACTGCGTTGTGCTGAAGTGCGCAGTTAACAAAAGACAATTCGGATGTGGAAAATTCGAGAAATGTAGAAGAAAGTTTGAAATATCCCAGAACATTAATACTTGAGGATACTTTTATCAAAATGTATCCTGGCATCTTCGCGTGACATTTCCGTTATTGCTGTTCTGTTTGGGGAGGTTTCGGTGAAACTAGATTGCAAACCTTACGAAGCTGCAAAATTGGGCTGCAAGAATTGTCGCTAACAGCAGCATGATTTCCAAATCTTTAACTTGGCGTAAAAAGATCGTTTAGTTTTAAGATTTGAACAGTTTTCTTGAATTCTTGAAAAAATAGCCCGATAACCGGAAGAAAACACTATATATATATATATATATATATATATATATATATATATATATATATATATATATATATATATATATATATATATATATATATATATATATATATATATATATATATATATATATGTATATATATATATATATATATATATATATATATATATACATATATATATATATACATATATGTATATATGTATATATATATACATATATATATATGTATATGTATATATATAGATTAAAACGAAAACATGCATGCACAAGTAAAGATATATGTTAAAACGAATACACAATGAGTTCAGGCATCACTGATTTATTGCAGACTTAAAATGTTTTGTTTTTTATTGACGTCAGTCTCAACAGGAAAGCCAATGGGCGCTGTGAGCGCTTTTATGACAGGGAACTACCTCTGTCAACCTGTTGCTTGAGACTGACTTTCTAGGCAGCATCTGAGGCTTTTAATACCGAGCTTAGTCTTATTTGACGTCTTATTCATAGAAATATGGCGCTTTGGCCTAGGCCTATTTCGGCCCACTGTTTTAGAGCTATCACCGGAATTTTCTCGGCGTGCTATGCCTTTTTGGCATTAGAAAATGCTGCAATCAGAGTTGCTTGGCCAGGAACAATCATTGTTGTCCATCTTTTGGCTCTACAACATTAATTTCTGCCTCATCTCAAAGTGTCTTAGGTGCAAGAGGGTAAATAGATTAAAACGAAAACATGCATGCACTTTCCTGTTGAGAATGACGTCAATAAAAAGCAAAACATCTTAAGTCTGCAATAAATCAGTGATGCCTGAACTCATTGTGTATTCGTTTTAACATATATATATATATAACAGATATATGTATATATATATTTACATATATATGTATATATATATATATATACGCCTACGACCCGATACGAGTATAACACAAAGCAACGAAGAGTAATTAAGTCCAAAATACAAAACTAAATAGTTCAAGAAGACTACCATGGTTCTTGCCTATCTTCTTTTGTTTCTCTTCTCCCTCATCCGTTCGTTATAAACTCTCCGCTTCTCATCTATTCCATTACTTTTTTTTATTTCGAAGGTATCTAGGCCAAGACGGCCTCTCACCTAATAACAACGAACATAACTACAAGATCAACTAAACACTTCATGGGTCAACTTGCGCCATTCAGGTCGATTGTCCACACTTTCTGTCCAAGAATCAAGAACTTCACCTCTTTTGAGAACATCTTTGATGGTATCTTTGAATCTCTAACCGGAAAAATAACCGGAAGAAAACACTCTCATTATGGAAATATTAACTATTTCATAGAAGTCCAAAAATAGAAAGCATTTCTTTGAAGCCATGCAGTCGAGAGAGAAAGAGAGGAAAAATTCTTCGTGTGACATAAATATAAATTTGCGCCATGCCACTGCCGATGTCCTTCTTCCAAGGATGAAATTTACAGTGGGCAGAAAGCTGTATTCTTCCGGGGTGCAAAGACATGGAATATATTACTTCTGGATGTCAAACAAGTACCCTCCTTTGGTATTTTGTTAAAGTAAGCTGAAGAGTAATTTGCCTTTCTCATCCTGATTTTATTGACTCTTTTATTTTGTATACTAAACATTAGGTTGTTGTTGTCAACTTATTTCATTTCGAACTGATGAATCTAATATAGCTTCTAATTACAGTGTATAAAAAGAAACCAGTCAAATTCGAAGATGAATGAAAACCAATAAATACATTAAATTCGATATGGAAGCACCAAGGAAAGAAATTTTGTTTCATGCTTGGAGAATGAATAATTGCGGCCCCATCAAAAGGCCTTGAAAAGACATTTCGATAATTGAAAAAGAAGACCCTACCCCAATGAAAGTAATCTTTGACACAACTGCAAGAGGGTCGAGCAAGCAAGACACCCAGCACACAGACGAACAGCAACGCCACAAGAGGCAGGCCCGCCACCCCGACAACGACAGGAGCCAGCAGACCCACCCGACAGCACACAAGGTCGCCAAACAGACAGCTACGTCAGATCCCCCCCCCCAAAGCGCCACTGTTGGTGCTACAGGACAGAATTGAGCACCCGGACGAAACCGATGTAACTTTCAAATGATTTCTTTTTAGTAAATGATATTGCAAAGTTTGTTGCAGTCATCTCAACTGATGGGATTACCATAAAAAGCAAATGAAAAGTGAAGTTAAATGAAAAATATGAAAAAGAAGGCCCGTCGGAAGCGGGGGGGCTGGGGCTGCCCCCCAATGATAAGCTGAAGTTTGTTGATTTTGTAAGTGATGAAGGCTGTAAAAGCCAAGGTCGTAGGAATGAAGATTCAAACTCGTATATATACGAGGAAGCTACCAGAATCTATCAAAAATGCAATATCTTTCGATGTCATAGAAGTCTTAAATTTCAAAATTTTTGTGGAAAGACTCCCATTAGTCGTGATCCTTTGCTTCCGTCAATGGCACATTTTTGCAAAAGTGAGGCGTTTTCCAATGATCTAAACGACGTGGTCATGAAAAAATCCCCCGAACCCCGGTTTTACTTGCTACGCTCGCACCTCGCTTCGCCCCCTCCAATATGAATTTCGTTCTGACGGGCCTGAAAAGCTGTGGATTTGTGGACACCAGTGATCATTGCCTTGTTCATAAACAATCCTCGTTGCATGTTTCTAAGTAAGACAAGCGTTTGAGATATCTGAATGCTGTTAAGCTATTCCTATTATACAGTGGACTAATGTTAAGTTACATTCAGGAATAATCGTATTGAAGCAAAGATATAAAAATGGATATCAAACTATTATGTTGCCTGTATTGGAACCTGTATTCTCTCATATTCATCGAAAGATCGATTTTGTCTGCTGCGGTGAATACTGACGATTATTCCAGAAGTAGCAGCCGGACTGCGAACAACAGAAGCCAGAGTGTGACGATGATTTTCGCTGGCGATATTTATTTCGACGGCCCCGTGAAATACTTTGCAGATGTGGTCAAATCATGTGATTATTTAATGCCGTTCAGGATGACCCGCGCGCTACTAGCGGAAGCGGACCTTCGCGTTGGCAATTTAGAGAGCGTATTTTTAGATGATAACGTCAAACTTAAACCAATATTCGTCAATAAAAACGTCCATCATCGTGGATCAGTTAAAGGAGCTGAGGGACTCAAATACGCTGGCTTTGACATCGTGCAGCTAGCTAACAATCACATAAGTGACTATGGAGAAGCCGGGGTTGTGAATACTGTGAAGGTGCTCCAAGACGCTGGTATAGACTATGTTGGCCTTTATGAAACATACCCAAAGCACAGGATACGCAAACATGATAGTCTCCATGATACGGACAGAGTTCAACTTGGTAATAGTAGCTGGCATAATCATGATAAAGCAACAGGCAAAACTTTGAAAAGCTCTAACTTTACAAATAAGAAAGATATCTTGAAAATTAAACGGAGAGGCAAAGGGCCCAAGGAAAGGCAAGAGCCATTTGAGAACATGAGCAGTCGTAATCATCATAAACGCGCAAGGAAGACTTGGAAAAGAACCGACTCAGTTAAAAAGAAAGAGGTCTTAAGAATAACAAGGAAAGGCAACAAGTACCACGATAGGCAGAAACCAGTTATCAAAACTGTAAATGGAGTGAAAATCGGCTTTCTTGCATATTGTCAAAATCAGGAAGGTTGTGGAAGTCAAAGATGCTCCGACGCAGAGGGCTGCCAACCAGGCAGTAAACATTTTAATATTGGTCCAGCGATATTCGATAAATTTATTGCAAGTAAAGATTTGATAGAGTTGAAAGAAAGTGTTGACATTGCGATAGTGCTTATGCATTGGAGCCGGGAGTTAGCCCCAGTACCACCCATGGGTGTGAGAGAAATTGCTAAGTCTTTAGTCTTATATGGAGCTGATCTCATTGTCGGAACGCACCCCCATGTTATACAGGTAAGCTTTTTTATGTGCAAACAAAACCCTAAAGCTAGGCAACATCAACTTCATATAGAGGGAAAAGACGCAAGGTCATTGAAACTTCTGCGAACGAAGCAGACAGTACGGGGTATCATGCTTTATGAGCCCGTCTGACCCCCAAGCCTTGGGTTAAAATGTCCTCTCTGGTCCTCTCTCTCATTAAGAATTCAAACATTGAGACATTAAAATTCACCCCATTTCCAAAATCTTCATTCGAAAACTGTCCCAAAAAATTTTGCACAAATTGGGCATCCCCGTATGACCGGATAGTGAGGTGCCCCGTTCAATGCCCCAACATGAGGCGTTATAGGAGTTAGCGATTGGAATTTCTTTTGTTCTTTCAGGGTGTAGGTGAATTCGCTAGCGAAACGTGAAAGTTGAAAAGAGTTCAACTTCCCAGCGAATTCATCAAGCGAATAACTAATGACAGAGAGGCTGGAATCATCTGTTGTTTCAGTTGTCCAACAAGAGCACACTACATTTTTGGCGCCAAATCAGTTCACCAAATTCGCTACGAATTCCTTCGAGGGAAACACGCTTGGCGAATTCACTGACCAATCGCTGACGAATTCGCTGAAGAACTCGCTCAAGTGGAACCGGCCTAAGCTTATCATAGTTGCTCTGGCCACTTTTCCTTTGACGTAGATCAATTGCCCAAATATGGTGCGGCACGTGTCAAGGCCTACTGTCTTTGCACTTTGCACGGCAATTTTTACCAACGCTTCTATATGCTTAGATTCGCCTTAATCTATTCATTCAACTTTTCAGGGGCACGAGTGCATAAAGAAGTCATTTGCCATTTATAGCCTTGGAAACTTCCTCCTCCCTAAAACTGGCGTGCCAGTAATACAGGAGAAATTCCTGGCTGAGAAGAAAGCTAGCAAAAATGATGCAGTGAAGTATTTGAAAGGCATGAAAGAGGTGTTTAACCCCAGTCAACTTGCACAAATGTTCAAAATTACAGTAACAAAGTGAGCCTGTTTTTTTATTCAGTGGACTGATTACATGAGTCTCTTATTTACTTGTCTCGCGTTAAAAGGATTGTAAGCAAATGATCATCACATACAAGGAAACCCACGGGCTTTTCAAGATTTAAACACTTCTCTGACTAACCTAGTATCTTCCTGAAAGTCTGCAATTTTGCCCGAATTTATGCTCAGTTCTTGAGGTCGTTGGATGGATGCCACACTCTCGCACCCAGAACTCCTACACCCCTCCTTTTTTCTTTATATATTTTTTAACAAAAGATTTGCAGTGCAAAATTTAATGACGGTCATGAATAACGCACCCATCGAAATAAAGCAACAAACGATCTGTGAGAGGTAGACTTTTAACTCGTGCAAAGAATAAAAACAATTGGTGCTATAGTTCAAGTTCAAATTTAAGTTCAAATTTCATTTTTTAAATCAGTAACGTTGTTGATAACTGATTACTTGTTTTTCTTGCAGGTTTAACAGCTTTCTCTCCAGTTACACGTGTATCTTATATTATTGTTGTTCTTTTAGGGACAATGCAAAGTTTATTTCATAACATGGCCGGTGCAAAATGTAACGGGGCAACTACCTTTTTTGAGGTTGTACGCAACTGGGTCAACACTTTTTATAAAGCAAATATGAACGGGCTTGAACGGGACGGTCACTTTTTGTGAGCTTAAGATAGGATGAACTTTTAAATATAAAATGACTTACCTTGCGAACAAAACTGCGAATCATGCCAGTTGAGAAATGCATTCAAAGATGCGTATAAATGACGCCAAACTTCCTTATTAGTTTCTTGCAAGAAGGATTCATCAGTCATTGACAAAGACTCTTATAGATATGAACTGCCTTTCTTATGGTCTTTGGCTAATTCATCGGTGGTACTATTCTACTATACATCTGTTGTTCATGAATATGGGCAGATGCAATTTTTAAGGAAAAGCTGACTGGGCAGTTGCATTTTTTTCCAATGATTTCATACGGGGTGAGCAGATTTTTTTGCAACAATTTATCTTCTCCACTGGCCATATAATATACTAAATTTTGCGTTGTCCCTTACAGGAGCTGATAGTGTTTTTCTTACAGGATACAAATTTATTGGGCGTCCGTGATTTATTTAGATGAGTCCGCTACTTAAGGCCATAACAAAATTGAAATGAAACTTTGACTTTGAAAAGCCTGTTAAATCCTACAATCGAAATAGCAAATTGATGTGAAACCCAGAACAAACTAACGTGAAATGAAAGTGACGAGTTTGCGACAAAACGCGGTTTAGGTAGTATACGGCTCAAATCTTTCAAATCTTTAAAAAGGTGGGTGTAAAATTGTATCACATTTTTCTTTTTCGAATTCATGTGCTTTAAAGAAACTTTGGGTAATTTGCTGTAAATCTACCGTGGCAGTTTTTTGATATGTTGATTATTTTCAAAATGGCGGCATTTTGACTTATTTTGCAAAAATTCATAGAAAATTTTGAAGAAATTAAAATCGTCGCAAATCTTAAATTAATCGAGAGAAATTGATACAATCTTCAAGATAACCATAGTTGATGAAGGTCTACAACATGGTTGCAAGCAGAAATCTGTTGCTCTTCTGGTTAAGGATTTAGAAATTTGATGACGTCACAGCCTCAAAATTAATAAATGCCACCATTTTGAAAGTAGTCAAGGTTTAAAGAAATTGCCACGGCAAATTTATTGCGAATTACCTGAAGTTCCTTTCAAGAACTTTAATTCAAAGAAAAATGTAATAGAATGTTACACCCACCTTTGTAAAAGATTTGAGCTCTATGCTGGTTTAGGTTATTTACTCGTTCTTTATTGCTGTTATTAATTCAGTTTCTTTCTTTCTAGGTTTCAGATTGATTCGTTGTTTCTCTTGCTGGATACATTAAAATTGAAAACTTTCGGATGGAAAACCTTCTGCAAAAACACTTCGGACAAAAAACTTTCGGACGCTTTTTCGGAAATTGACCTTTAAGCTATTCAGCAAAAGAGCCTGGATCGAGCGTTATTCTTATACCTTTTATACACGAGATTCGATCGAGTGGCGTTAGAGCTTCTATCACAATTGTGCACATTCGAAAATTCTTTAAAATGTAGCAAAGTATCGTTCGATTGAGGCTCTTTTTCAGAATAGCTAAAAGGTCTATTTCGGACGAAAAAACTTTCGGACAAATACCACATCAAAAAACAAGCATTATACCAAACTTTATGTTAAAAACAATTGCGATTCCATCATGAATATCAATTTACAGTAGGTACATGATGATCATCACATCAACAAAGACATTTGAATGTAATTTTCATTAGATTAAACAATGATAAAACCAGCTGTAAACCAAATTGTGCTGCCATACGTAAACTTTTTTCTAGAAACGCTTCAAGGAGTCAAACTTTTAGATAAAAAGATTTAAGAAACCGATGTATTACTGGTAAACATTGATTTATTAACGTTTTATGTTACGTTTTTTTGTACTTTTCTATTTTCAATGAATTTAAAACTTTCGGATGATAAGACTTTTGGACTTCACCACATTTCGGACAAAATAAACTTTCGGACAAAATTTTGTTCTAAATTTTGATTGTCCGAAAGTTTTCGATTTTAATGCATAACAGTGTTTTCTCTAGCTTACAGGTTAATTTTAGTTTTTACTCTTTTGCAGTTTTTCCCACAGACTAGCGTTTCGAGCTGCGTTTGTGGCTTTATTATGACGAGTTAGTTTTTTAAAGCTGCCGGGTGAATCAATAAAAAGCCCAAAATTTGAAGACATGCTTCTTCCTGAATAGCAAAACAATGATACAGAAAACTTTTCGTTTTACTCCCGATATGTCCAATTTCATACACCAATTTACCCGGCTTTAATCGACCATTCCTTCCCTTTGAAATCGGAGATTTTCTGCAAAAGCTCCTTTTGAAAGCCTGCAAAAACGAGTGAAAATAACACGCAAAACTCCCAGTTGTTCTTCTTCCTAGCAATGCTAACATTTGGGTGTGTTCATGTATATTGTCCTCTTGGGAGTATGGAATCCCGCCCCACTGAATTAGTTATTCATGCTGGGGGGGGGGACTTTTTCATTCCTCCAAGAGGATAGAACGTACTAAAGCGCGCTCAAGTCATAGCTATTAGGTAAACACACAAGGGAAACTTGCTTGTAATTTTAGCACTTTTTAAAGATTATGCGAAGGGACTTTTTCAGAGAATCCCTTGTAAAATCTAAACGGAGTGATCGATTCAAGCCAAGCAAAATTCTAAAAACAATCGAACATGGTAGCTAATGAATGGAATATTGCAAAATTTCATCACAAAAAAACTTAGGGAGCAGTAGCCTTTCTAACACCAGGCCTTTTTTCTTTAACCCGGTATGTTTTTGCCTCAATTGATATTTTATTCTCACTTTCAGGAAGGGGATTATATATGCTGGTTATATACCACTGGAGATAAAAACTGAACCATTTACGAACTGCCTGCAGCCGATACCACTCACTACAAAATGGCAAACTGTCTGTGTCGAAGATGATCTATATTGTTACGATTTTAGGAATGTTTACGCGTTTGCTCCCGAGATGTTAGAAGAACAGCTAGCTGCAGGCTCAGAAAAGTCAAGATCCTGCATCAATACATAGTAAATATTATCGTATTTTTTACAATTTTTGTCAAATTTTAGCTTTGTCAAGTAATTAGCCTGCTAAAAAGCCTTTGAATTTTTTTTCGATAAAATAAAGAAAAATTATCTACAATCAGGCTATAATCTAAAGAACTAAGCGTAATTCTTGTGTACAAGTAGTTTTTATAAGAAACCAGGATCAGGCCATAGTACTAAAAGTTTCTGGATCTAGAATGAAATTTTGTCCATCTTAGTACTAAAAGTTTCTTGATTGGTTTCTTGTTTTCTAAATGCAGAATTATGGATGTGGTTGCTAACACTGCTGCAGATATGTTTCTTGACATTTAGAGCATCATGTAGGAATAAGCAGTGTTCTATTGTGTTGAAAACGCAAGTGGCTAGTTACTGTTACTCAATAATAAAGGTTCAACAATATATTTGCTATAATGTCCATGCTTTTGACTTTTAAAAGTCTCTTAGTACTTCTCAGACATAGGACTAGAGTTTCTTAAAATTTTGGCCATGTTAGTACTAGATTCTTATAAAGCAGTTTCTTATAACAAAACGTGTAATGCCACTTTGTCGCCGTAATTCATCCGATATTGGTCTCTGCTTTTTTTTCGTTTTTGAAGCTTTCTACTATGTATCGTTTCTCAAATTTTGGCCATCCTATTCTCTTGTGAACCAGTATTCTTTTATAAAAAGCGAATCCAAACAGCCTGTATATCAGAGTCAGAATGAAAAAGCAAGGAAAAGAAATGTGTTACTTTCTGGAGTCAGATGCGCAGGCTACATTTAAAAAGCATGTACGACTCGTTGCAACTCTGCACAAACAAGGTCCCTAAAATGCCCGTGTGTCATGAAATGTGGATTTCCACTTCATAATACACAGTATTTGTGGGGGAGAGGGGATTTTATTTTGCAGTTTCTATTTTCTAATCGATAACCTTATCTTATCTGTCCTTATTCCTACGGCATTCGGAAATCTCTTTTCTATCAACGGTATCAACAGCAGGAATAGGGTTTTTTGATAGCCTGTGTGTGCCTACTTTCCAGAAAAAATTGTGTGGCGGAACACAGGCTTTTGCAACTTCGACCCCATATAGACAGCAGAAACTGCTTCCCTGGGTACGAGAGCCAAGAAAATATAACAATAAAAAAGAAAAAGAATAAAGAAGAAAAGAAAGTTTTTTCTTCCTCTCTTTTCTACTTTCCAATTTTTTTTTCATTTTAGTTTTGAGGTTCTAGTACCCAGAGTAGAAAACTGCGTAAATTGACTTCGTTGTGTATTCTAATTTGAAGTACCTGTCTACACAAGCTCTTTGAAACGATAAATCACGAGTGGACCGAAACTCTTGATTGCTAGGCCGGCCATAATCTGTTTCATACAGTATGAAATTCATTGTCAGACCAGAAAGGATCATGGGTAGCACAGGGTCTTTAAAGGGTTCGTCTGTTTTCCGATGAAGAAAGATCAGTGAGATGAAAGGCAATAAAGTGGAACAATCTCAAACCTTTCCTTTAGAACCGATATTTTTACTGTACAAATCTCTTCAGAGTAAGCGTGGTGCACCTTTGCGCAGCAATATGCATCTGTCGCTCAACCAAGCTGGTCCGCCTTTTATGCTTCATATTGTGCAGGTGTTAGGAGTTCTTTGTGTGATCGCCGTAGCTGCAAGCTAGCAAGAGATACAGTGGTGTTCCAGGGTATGTAAAACCTTTTTCGACATGTCATCTGTTCAGATAAGTGGAAAAACTATTTCTGCAAGTCATTTATAATCTCAGTAACATCCTGTGACAGTAGATTATCCCTAAGTTTTCCTTTGAGCTGTACAAAATTAGGGAATGAGTGGAGAGGGCCTAAGTACCCTGGTGGGCCGCTGATGCAAATCCCAGAGGTTACAATGTCTAGGCTATGTTGCCACAACGTAATCTACCAGATTTTATTAGGGTTTAGTGTTTAGTTTTATAGGGAAAAAGAGTCAAGATTTTGTTAACTCAAAAACTTGGCACCTTCCATCATCACATCGTTCGATCACCACTTCTAGCAACAACAAGTCCAGATTTCTTAAGCCACATAAAATTGTAAATTTTCTATACAAGGACCCTTAGGCAGGAAAACCTTTGATGTTAACTTTGCATGCAAGGCCTGTACTAAATGTATATGTCCTAAAAAAGGTGCCGAAGCCTCCTGGCTAATGGGCTATTCCATTTTTTATTCGTACAGGGGGCATGGAAGGCAAATTCCAGGGGTAAGATTACTCATAATTTCCAGGGTATCTTGACTCAAACCACCCTGGAAATCTAGGGAGGCTGTACAGAGACCCCTGGAAATCCAGGGTCATTGCAAAGAACACCCTGGAATCCAGGGACCTCCAAAACCATACCCTGGATTCCAGAGTGCTCATAGCCATCACCTAATTTTCCAGGGCAAAAGCTCATGCAACCCCCCTGGATTTCTGGGGTGCAAAACGTCAGCAGAAAGTGCCTTCCATAAGCCTGTATGGATTTAAAATGGGATAGCCCAATGGTTGGGGCACAGACCATGGTAAATGTGCAAATTTTGTTAATTTCAGGGCCTTGGCCTGCCCCGGCCATATCATTGATAATGCAGATTTTTTATCTTAATGGGTCATACTGATACTTGACACTGATGTTACACGACGATTAGAATGAAATTCTTATCGGAGTTAAAGCAATGAACATGCTTTGCATTGTTCTTGTTACAGATTTACAAATCTGGCAATTTAGACTACCTTTGTTTTAACTCTCTAGAGATGCAACGTTTTTCATCATCTGCGTGTCCATTGATAGTCGTGCATGCGGCATTGTTCCTTCCATGCAGTATAAAACAGAGTTTGGAATGAGAATTTAGTAAATTTTGCACACTCGTGATGAGTGGTTGCAAATTAAATGCTAAAAGTCTCGACAGCGAGTTGAGCAATGTTGGTTGAAATGGCCTTCGGGCTTTGCTTGTGTTTGTGTGTTACGTGTTTGTGGCCTTCGAGCCATGTTTTTCCTTTTCAGCTTCGTTCGAGCAGGCCATTTTGTTGGCCAGTTGTAGAGCAATTCTACATTGGTTTAGCATGAGGCATGGAGCCTCAGATTTGGTGAGAAATGTCTTTTTCATTTATATCATGTGTACTTTCGCCTCTGGTTAGCGATGCAAGTATTTCGAGGTATCATTTTAGCTATCGCTTACAGGGGCTGCATTTCCTCATCTTATTTTCGCTTCGACCCTATTTTGCTTGGGGTCTTGCGCTGTCTCTCTCCTCTTGGTTTGGGGTTGGGGGGAACACTTTGCTTCGTTTCATTTCATTTCCTCGCTTCGTGTTCTTTGGCGGGAAAAATGCAGGTTTTCCTTCCAACCCCACCTTCGGGAGGGTTATTTGCTTTTCGGGAAATGGGCTAATTCGCTCAAAGCCCAAATTGCCCTAATGATGAGGAAATGCTTAACCTTATGTTTGTCTGATGCTTATGAGGAAAGATTTACGAAAAGGTTGAAAATATCTGAAGGGCAGCCAAGCCCCAGCAGCATTGGGCTAGCCTGCGTGCATCCCCTACTGTTTCCGCAGAGTTGAAATTTCCCGTTGAATTGAAGTCATTTTCTGACACCAGTAGGGTCTGTGAACCAGCGAATGAAAGCCTGTTCTTAGTCACGTGCAGGTTCCCCAAAAACACGGAACAATTTTCATTGAATAATAAACAATCTATTGTCTTGCGAGGCCATTTTGCTCTTCGACAAGGCCATTTTGCAATTAGGATGAAGTAAAAACCACATGAAGTACTTCGCAAGACAATGGATTGTTCATTAATCGATGAAGAAAGTTCCGTGTTTTTGCGGGAACCAGCACGTGACTCAGAACAGGCTTTCATTCGCTGGTTCGTAGACCCTACTGGCGTCAGAAAATGAATTCAATTCAAGTGGAAGTTTCAACTCTAAAGGAACAGTAGGGGATGCACGCAGGCTACATTGGCCAGATTTATGGGAGTGTAGCTTTAATAAACAGATGAAGCCCGGGCTGAAGAAACCCCAGTACTTGGAAAAAATTGTTACCTCTTTTCAAAATTGTAACCCTGTTTTAGGAAATCGCTCCAGCCACCTAGAATTACCGTGGCCAGGTGAATTTTAGATTTATACAAATGTAAATATAAATCAAAGTTAAATATAAATTTTATATTTTGGCCCTGGCATGCCCTAGCCATTGGCCAGGGCTTTGGCACCTTCCTTCCTATATACACGTTTTTTTATAAGAAACTAGGATCAGGCCATAGCACTAAAAGTTTCTTGATTTCGCATGAAATTTTGTCCCTTTTAGTACTAAAAGTTTCTTAATTGGTTTCTAATTTTTTGAATGCAGAATTAGCAATGTGGTCGCTAACACTGCGGCAGATATGTTTCTTGACACTTAAAACATTATAAAGGAATAAACAGTGTTCTGTTATGTTGAAAACACAAATGGTTCTTA
Source organism: Aurelia sp. 4 Dawson et al 2005 (assembly GCA_964019985.1). NCBI lineage: Eukaryota > Metazoa > Cnidaria > Scyphozoa > Semaeostomeae > Ulmaridae > Aurelia > Aurelia sp. 4 Dawson et al 2005. Next base: position 8,439,116 of record OZ026506.1, read on the forward strand.
GATAATATTGCTCAAGAATAAAGGCTCAATGATCTATTTGCTATAATATCCATGCTTTTAATTTTGAAAAGTTTCTTAGTACTTCTCAGATATAGTACTAGAGTTTCTTAAAATTTTGGCCATCTTAGTACTAGTTTCTTATAAAAAGAAACAGTGTATATGTATCATGTAAGCTTGCACAATGCAAAAGTGTTTCCGATGGTGTTATCAGAATTTTACACTTCTCTTCTCCTCCATAGATCTCAGGAAAAGGGTGGTAAAAATCAAAGATTGCTGAGGATGGTTGACAATATCAGTGACTGAATTAAAGATGATGAACAAATAATAAAACAAATTCCTGTATGATGTGCTGGAAATTCTCCACAACCTAGAAGTACCATGAAAATTTTGGTATTGGCACATATTATTTGCCTGGACATAGTCATAAGCAGTTTCCTGAGTTTTTCAAAAGACACGTGTGAATTGGAGCCACCCAGTAGAGGCATCTTAGATTTGAAGCAAGAGCTGAAACCAGCAAAGTTGTTGAATGTCACTACATTGGACCATCTGAAAGACTGTGGGGAATTATGCTGTAACGTTACAAAATGTAATGCCTACATTTGGAGGAATAGTGAACAGTGTTTCTTATTCAACTGCAGAGTTTTGGCTGATTGTAAAGTTGTACCTTATCAAGGAACTATCACTGGATTTATAAAAAAAGATGAAAGAGCTGCAAATTTTACAGGTTTGTTGATAATTATTATTCAATTTTTCTTTTGTAATAGAACAGGTAAGTCAAAAAAGTTAACACCTTTTGGGGGGGCTATGGAGTAGATGGTGTGTAGCCAATAGTTAGAACTGAAATGTTCACATACACACTTTTTTATAAGAAACTGGTGTATAAGAAACTAGTACTAAGATGGCCAAAATTTTAAGAACTCTAGTACTATGTCTGAGAAGTACTAAGGAACTTTTCAAAGTTAAAAGCATGGAAATTATTGCAAATATTTTGTTGAACCTTTATTTTTTGCAATGGTAACCAACCATTTGTGTTTTCATCATAACTTGTTCGGGATACTGCGAATTCCCCCTTTTGTGAATCACAAAGGAAAAGATGTTAACTCTGATTGGTTCACTGATCAATGGGACGAGCGAAGCGTTTTGGGGCATGCGCGAATTAACAAAGGAAGGATGAAGGGCATTGACCCAGAGATCGCTACTGCACAGACTCCGAAGCACTTTGACAGGCGTCTGGCTATTCAGGAGTAAATCCAAAATACTTTCCCTGACAGAACAGTGCTTTTTCCTATATGACGCTTTAAATGTCAAGAAACATATTTGCAGCAGAGTGACCACATTAGTAATTCTTGCATTCAAAAAATAAGAAACCAATTGAGAAACTTTAGTACTAAGATGGACAAAATTTCATGTTAAATGAAGAAACTTTCAGTACTATGGCCTGGTCCTAGTTTCTTATATAAAAAATGTCAATTAGTCAAACACCACCTAAGGTGTAGAAATTTCATGTGGTAAAATACTGTAACTCATCTTCTAGACCAAGAAGGGCAGATTTTGTAATACAATAGCATCAGTTCCATTGGTTCACACCTGAATTCAAAGTGATTAGCAATTGCAGACAAAAGAAATTCTCTCAACCAGTAACTCAAAACAAGCATAGCGCAAAGTTGGAGTGAAACCAGCATGACAAATTCTCACTTAGTGCGGGCAAAGGGAGGGTTTTTTGAGAAGTTATGTGCTTATGACAAAAGAAGAAGGGTAAATCTAAAGCTCTGTCTCACAGATTTAGTTTCATTGATTCAGTAGCTGAGGAATAACTGCTTACATTTGAACAATAGATATACAAGAATTGTAATGCTCTCTACTCAGCTTCTGAATCAACTAAACAAAATTCAACTGTCATGTAGGTCTAAGAACAAGAAAATCACTGTTTTTGTGTGGACATTCAAGTATTGAAACTTGTTTTAGGGACACTCAGTATTGTGCTGTTTTTATTCTCTCTCCTTCCGATCTCTTTTTTCATTGCAGATTTCTTGCCGTAGATTTTTAAGACATTAAAAGTTTTTTTTAACTTCTTTTTAAATGATCCTACAATGTCTAACATTTGCAAGAATTCTAAAAAATTTCGAAGGATTCTTCGGATTTCTTCTAGTTATGTTATCAGCAAACCTAACCAAATATTATCCTTTGATTTCTTAGATAATGCTATGCAAGAAACCAAACATACCGAGTTGTCAGGGGACGTTTCAAATAGAACACCGCTAGAAAGCAAGAAATCCAATGATAATGAGGTATGCATGCACTAAGCAAAATTTGAGACAAGGACTAAGAATTTTGACCCTGCCCTAAAGTCTTTTGAATTTATCAGATTTTGAGTACACAGTGTTCATTTAGGGGTTCTTTTGGAGTTTCATGATATTCTTGCTCTTAATGTCTTGTGGCCCTTGAACATCTGTGCCACAATGTAGGTATTTCTCAGTGAAAATTGATTTCCTTAAGAGCTTTCTTAAGCCCCCTTCTCTAATAGCCCCCCTCCTTCTGAGCCACAATTGTAAATAAGCCCCCCTCTCTATTAAGCCCCCACTTAGATCAGATTCCAGAAGTTACTGAGGATTTTCAATTCAACTAGCTTAAACAATTTTGTACTGTATGTTAATTCTGATATAATTTTGGATAAAACTGTATCAAATGTATTTACAGTATTTGACTCACATATTGAATCCGCAAAATATGGGGTAAAATAGCTGATGATGCTACCAAATAACCCCTCTCGCTTATTGACTTGTGAAAAATTTTCAAACGCCCCACTTTTATTCCAACTTCCCCTTCTATTAATTTTTGGAAAAATGGAATGATAGAATCATAATTTCTGAATAAATGCAAGTAAAAGTCCCAAACAGTGCATGCAACAGAACCAGAGTTCACAAGTAAACGTGTGAGTAACATCACTGTTCACATAAAGAGGTAAAAGATATGTGCTTGGCCAAGAAAACAACTATTTTCAATTTCTCAAAACTCACCCCCTGACTGTTTGAACCCCCCAATTATTGTTATATCAAACCATCTCCCCCCCATTTATTTGATACTCCAGAGTATATATCGTTGCCACTTGACTTTTTGACTGAGCCATTGTCTCTAGTAAGCCCCTGCCCCCCTCTGGAGCGTTCCAAGTTAAATAAGCCTAAAAGGTCAAGTTTCTCAAATCCATGCTCAGATATAAAAATTGTATGATGAAATTTTAATCATCACATCAAAACCATATTTGATTTTACCCTCAATCGTCAATAACACAAAAGGCTTAAGGATATGTAGTGTGCTGTGCATGAAAGACAATTGAAAATGTGATACTGGACTCACACTTCACGCTGATCAAGCTAGGCTGCATTTTTATTCATTGGTCCAGCAGACCAGAGCCTTGTGCAAGCTTTTTGAATTATTGCTCCCCAAGCACAAGCCATTTTGTTATATTGTAAGAAATTAACTCTGCTATGGTAAAGCACTATTTAGCCCCCCTCTTTATTAATAGGCTCCTTCCCTCTGAGCCCAAACTTTTAATGATCCCCCGCTATTAAGCCCCCCATTTATATCAAACGCCAAAGCTTACCAAAGATTTTCCATCTATTTAGCAAAATAAGTTAACAATGATAATTGTGTATGTATGTAAGTATGTGTGTATGTGATATCATTTGGGGTAACACTGTGTCAAGTGAAATCCACCTTTTCAAGATAAGAGTTGCAAAAGTGAAAGTCTTTTTTTGTTTACGATTTTGCATTTTTGAGGCTGAATTCTTGTTCTGCATACAAAGTTTAGTAAAAGGTTAAATTTTTAACATTCATATCGGTCCAACAGAGCAGAATCTGCCTAAAATGATGTCATCAACCAATATGAGATAAGGAATTGTTTGGACAGATAAGCTTTTTGAAATGATAAATCAAGAGTTTTAGGTCCTAGGAAGAAAATATCAAGTGTTGCCTTATTTTAGGATCTGTTGCAGGGAGCTAGGGGGGCTCAAAGTTACAAGTTTTGCACATTTGTGCGCAGTTTCTGCTCTTGTCTATCAGTCTTCCTTTCAAAATTATGGTGATTCTAATTGTTTGAAGTTATGAGGTTTTTGACTGTGAAAGCAAAGTTGGGACAAATTTTTGTCCAAACATAGAATTCTTAGTCAAAGCCCTTATGAACTCAAATTCTTTAAATCTCCATTACTTGCTTGTTCACTAAACTTTGTACGCAGAACAAGATTTTATGACAAATTTCAAACAAAAAAGACATCAGCTTTTGCACCTCGTATCTTGAAGAGGTGGATTGTATGCTGAATCCACAAAATATTGGGTAAAGGAGTTAAAAAGTTACCAGATATCTCCTTGCCATCTGACTTTCTGAATAAGCCCCCCACTCTTTTATACTGGATTCACACTGACACAGTTAAACCAGCTTTATCTAAACCAGTTTAAATTTCAACCAATCAGATGACTGGATTTGTTTGATTGACCAATCAGAAGGCCCTGTTCAAAAGTCTGGTTTAACTTAAGCTGGTTTAACTTGCAGTATTGGGGCATTAAGCCTCCTCTCTGGAGCGTCTGAAATAAAATGTGTTTCCTTGGGGCCTAATAGAGCTTTTACAGTGATCTTTCTCCTGCATTATAAATATTCAACAAACGCAATCTGAGTTGTTATTTACAAAAGATATATAACTAATAGTATATATTTTTAAAATATAGTATATATTTTTAGACTCCCCAAATTTTCTGACTCGTACCCAAGAAGTTTTTTGCTCATTTTAGGTACAAAGATCACCAGATTCTAACATAACCCCAAATTCAGTTAGAATTCAATCCTTGACAATAAAAAAGAAACCAACATCAGGAAAAGCAGCAATTAGTGACAAAATAGCATCATCTAAGTCAAGTGACAATGAAAAAAGGACTGTGAAAGGTATGTAGCATTTGATTATCATTTATATAGCTACGGTAAGAACCTGCATGTAGGAACCCAGTGATTAAGAACCTTACTTTATTTTTACTTTCTTATGTTGAGCTACTTGCTCGAACATATTGCACTTGCCCTATCCACTCCTCTCTGTTTTGCATCATCTCCTTCAAATGATACTTCTCCAAGCTGGTATCATCCCTTAGCTGGTCAACGTAGGTGTATGTTGGTCTGCCTGGTTTCCCCTTTCCTTGCGTCGGTTTCCTCCTTTCCTCTTTTCCTGGTTTGCTCTTTCCTCTTTTCTTGTGTGTAAGAACCTACAAACTGAATTTGAATTGACACTCCTATTGTATGATGACCCATGACCCATTCAGCCTGGAATTTGAAATAGGTTCTTAATTTATAGAGATCACCAGATTCAGATTCATCAAAATCGCTAAGATACTTCAATACTGATCAAGAAGAGCTCAATATATTTAAGTCCACCCAGTTCTCTTTTTGCTATCAATTGACCTTCTTGCGATTTGGGGATAGGGACTGGGGAGAGCACAGCCCATTTTGACAGCCTTGGCAACAGTAGGAATCCGGGAATCCCTTCTGTTTCGATGATAAACGTTTAGCTTGCGTCTCGATCGCAGCTTCCCGCAAACTCGAGTTATTCTCAGTTTATTTGAACCTTTCAAGAGTTGCATGATACTTGCTTGGTATGGTAAGTCTTTTCTCTAGTTTGTTGAGCTGTCTTGCCATCCTTCTATCCATCTGTGAGTTTATTTTAAGGCACTTTATTCCGTCTGCTCACTCAAGCTGTAAGTTAGACCTGTTGATCGTTTAGGCCTAAACTGAGCCCTTCAAAGCCGGGGACACGTTCCTGCAATAAAGTAGCTGAAAATACATTCATCATTGAGTGAAAGGATGACCAGATAGCTAAATAATCTAGAGAAATCACTTACCGGGCCAAGCAACAATCGTTTGGCTCTTGAAAGGTGCAGATAAATCGCAAACAACTCAAGTTTAGAGGAATGGGAACCGAGCCACAAAGAAGCGACTCCTGTTATTTCCAACTGTTGTCAAGGGTGTCAGAATGGGCCGCGCTCTCCACATTGCAAAAAGGTCTCTTTTTAAAAGTGAGAACCTTTCTTGTAGCTCACCCAGAATATTCATAGAAGACACTTTTGCTAGGATTCTGTTGAGGCTACTTCACAATGATGGAAAACATATTACATTCCTGTCAAGCAACCTCAACATAAAATCCTTCCTTTCATTGTTTTAGCAATTTTGTCATGTGCCAAATTTCACAGTATTATTGAACTATTGCACAAGGCAAATGTGCAGTGAATGAACACAACCAGATATTGCCTTTTTCGTACGTTCTGTCTTTTCCTCTTTCCTGCTTTTCTCGTTTCAGTTTTCATCCAAATGTCTCGTTTTCATCCTATAGTCTATCCCTTTTCCATTTTCGTTCTTCCTCATCTTCTCGTTCCTTCCTTTTCCTTTCTTTTCTTCATTCTTCCCTTCCTCGTTTCTGTCCTTGTTTCTTCTTTCAGTCAGCTTGTTCATTACTTCCCGTTTCCTTCCGTCAAGACAAAAGAGCTTCCTGTGAAGCTGCTTGATGGCTTCATTCCCTTTTCCACCTTAGTCACTTCAACAAGATTTTCTGTGCCAACCAGAGCCATATGAAGCAGCTGCTGATTGGTTCAATCGTTCTTAAAAACAGACAACAATACACCTAATCCACCTTTTCAAGGTAAGAGGTGCGAAAACGAAAGTCTTTTGTTGTTTGAGATGTTGCATTTTTGAGGCTACAATCTTGTTCTGCATACAAAGCTTAGTGTGAAAGCAAATTTTTACTTTCATATTTGTCTTCGTTTGGAAATTACGGCGATTTCAAGAATTTAAAGTCATAAGTGCTTTGACCATGAATTCAGATGTTTGGACAACTTCATGTCCAAACTTTGATTTTACGGTCAAAGCCCTTATGATTTCTAATGCTTTATATCACTGTAATTTCCAAATGAACAAAGACATGAATGTGAAAATTTGTTCATATACTAAACTTTGTGCGCAGAACAAGATTTTAGTCTCAAAAATGCGAAATCTCAAACAACAAAAGACTTCCATTTCGCACCTCTTATCTTGGAGGGGTGGATTTGATGCTTGCGACGTTGCGACGTAGACTTATGACGATGAGTCTCTTTTTTCCCTGTGCTCTTTGACTTGGTGATGGCGCTTCAGTCAAGAGAGACTCATAACATTGCTCTTAAAAACCTGGCCCTATTTAGGCCCAAACTTTGCAATTCCTAACGTACCAATCAGATTGCGAGATTTGTGAATTACTATTGTTACGGTGTAAATGTGATAGAATTTTCGATTCGATTGAAGAATTGAAAACACTCTCACGGGATTGAGATTCGAATCCGTGATTCTATCATAATTCCATTGATGATTGAAGAAAACAGGACCAAGTTTTTCGCTGTTTCATTATGAGTCTATCTTGAGCAAGGTTTACCGCAGGGATACAAGGGACTCGTCGTCATACGTCTAGCTTGCGTTGCAGCACCATTGTTTTTAAAATTATCAAGGGCCTTGAGCCTTACCTGCCCTTCGCTTCCTACAGTCTTGATGCCAGCCTTCATCAAGTTGGGGCCAGATACTTGCAAAAGGCATGAGGTGCATATTCATTACCACAATGATGTACATCTGATTTATGTTGTCTTTCCTAACTCTAGGTCGCAATACGACAAGCTCTAAAGTAGCAACATCAAGTCATAGAACCACTAAGGTCTCAAAGACGCTGAGGAAAAGAGGTACTGTTTATATAGAATTTAATTTTTTGAAACATAATACAGGTCTCGAAATTGTTTGAGCATTATTTCGAAGATAAGGACTTAGGAAGATGTTGAAGCTGTTTGAAGTTGTACGCAGTACAGTAAGGCCCCGCATTTAAGGAACCACATGAAAGAAACGTTTGGGGCCACTGAAAAATTATTTGTCCCCCTACCTACAAGAAACTCTTGAGGCTCACATCCAATATACAGTTTCTCGTACCTTAAGTGCCATCAAGTACTGGTCTGATGGTTTTGCGAGCATTACAATTCATAAATTGTTCATAAGAAATTGCTAGCAAGATATCTTGGATTTAGCAGATATTTACCTAAATTTTAATTGATGTTCTTGACAATCATTGATAACATACACATGGCTAAACCTGACTAGTTTATATATGCATATCCTCTCTTTTGTTGTTACTTACTTTTCTATGACTCTCCAGAAAAGAAAGTTAGAAACTTAAGAAACTTGAGCCCTAAAAACATGAGAAGTATCATAGATATAAAGATTAACCTAAGATTAGCCATCATATTTGCTCACATCAGCATTTTCCTTTGTGTGATCAAGAAAGGCGGCAAAATTGGCCAATATCAGGAAAATCGCGATAAAATTAGATTTGGAGCACATTTTCCATCCTCACATGATGATTGTGACAGAATGCATCAAATAACACTGCATTACGAAAGAAATTTGCAAAAATTTGCTTTTTTCGCTATAATTGAGATTTGAAAATTTGCGATTTTCCAGGGTCAGTCCCAGAAAATTATCTCCCGCCCCGATAAGTTGAGAATGACAGTAATGATTACTTAAATGCGGGGCCGTTCAAGAAGGAGCAAAACTACGATATGTAATCAGTCTAAAGTGGATAGTCCTTATATGATGCGATGCCCAGTCTCTTCAGGATGGAACAAAGGATTCACTGTGAAATCTATCGTAACGATTTATATACTCTTTCTGAAGCTATTTTATCATTTTCTGATTATATTAAAGCTATTTTATGAATGAAAAGTAAACGATTATTGATTTTTTTCAGGTAAAATGTCGAAATCGAATAACACAAAGCAGACGATCCCAGTTCTAAACAGCTCGCGAGATGCGCAAAAGGTATCCCACACAACAACAACATCACTTATTGCTGCCCTGACATTTGGTGTTGTGTTCCTTGTTGCTGTTCTTATATTGATTGGGAGACCGTGGTGGGATTCGCTGGCTCTTAACAAGGATGGCTACAACAGAATTACGTTTCTCATGAATGGCAACTGAGGTATGAATTTTTATTTGCTTTATGGCTCTTAAAGTTAAGCAGCTTCTCAAATCAGCAGTAACCGAATCAGATTGGCTCTTGAGCCGTCCCATTGTGTTTAAAGTATCATAAACCCTTCGTTTACAGATTTATCAGCTGTCTTCCTTCCATATGAATTGTAACTGAAGTCCAACCTTAGTTATTGCATGGCATTCAAAGATAGTGCCTGAATTGTATAAGTTACCTACCCACACCATTACTTGCAGACCAACCTCTTGATTTTTCCGTCTGTGTCAAATTAAAGAACATTCATTTGTTCAAATTTACTGCTTAGCATATTTGAGACTTTGGGTAGTGCATCTAAGATAACAGGGCAAGGAAACCTTTTTATTTTCCTTGCAGCGAACGTCGAAGGGGCCTACCTCCTGCTAGTTTAGATTATCGAAAGCCAATGGGGGTTTAAAACTGAATGCATAAAGAGTACAAGTAGAAAGTATGGTGTATTTCAGGATGCATAGCAGGAAGAGATTTGCAGTTTAAACGTTCTCTGAAGCTCCTCTTTCCTGGCTATATATCCGGTCGTGATGCCTTTCCTAGAGCTCTGTCCTTCTGCTTCTCCATTCAGATTTGCCCCCAAAGAATAACCACATTTTAAAGTGTTGGTCTGTGTTTTAGGCAAACTATCATGGAGACATCTAAGGCAGCTAAGGAACAGAAGCTGGACTTTATGAATCATAATAGACATTGATTGGATTTTGATTATTCTTGAAAATATATTTTCAGCCAGGAATACAGATTGTAAATTATTATTTATTGCACAAAAATGCGCGGAATATACTAAATGTACATTTATTTAACTTTTTCGTAGCTTGTGGGTATATTTCAAATTAAATCTATGATTGTAGCAACTTCCCTTTTCACAAGCATAGATGATTGGTCCAGACCACTACTGGTAGATATCCTAGCACTGTGATATGTCGCTTGTGTGACCCTCCAGTGAAAAGTTATGAAGGTTTTCAAAGACCTACGGCCCATTAATATAGCTGCTGAAGTAAATAAGTAAACTGCAATGCTAATAGGAGTCATTAAAGGCTAGTTCCCACTACGTGATGAACGATCATTGCTTCCTCGTTGACAATATTCTAAATGCGATTAAGTTTCATTTTACCATGCATTGGGAACGACCTTCGACTGTAAAGCTCGTGGTAAGCTGGGTGTGGCCGAATGGCTTATACAGTTTTCATCAGGTGACTGAAGTTAAGCTCGGTCAAGTGAGGTCAAACTCTTGATAGGTTACCTGGAAGGCCTGACCTCGTTCCTCATCTCGCCATCCTTCAGAAGGGACGTTAAACTAGGGATCCCATGCCTCACCGTGGCATGCATAATGGGTCTAATTTAGCTTTGAATAGCCAGAAACCCTTGCAAATCCACTCAAAAAATTGCTACTATTACTGCACTCGTCCAGCCTGATTTACACTGGTCGTAAAAGGTCATACTATTCAGTCAAATGTTGTTGCCCGGTGCTAGATGAACTTTAACTGCTTTTGAAAATTGGCCACGAGGAAGCGGTAATAGTTCATGGTGCAGTGGGGAAAAGCTCCATGAGAAGGCACAATTTCATATCAAGAGGTACAGGATAAAACTTGCAATTTCTTCGGCTAATTAGTTAAGAAGCAAATGTAGATAATCTAATTTGCATAAGAACGCTGATACCTGAGCGTCGAACAAGATCTCAAGCTGAGGTGTGCACAAACGAACACACTGATTCATCTACGTATCCATTTCAGCCGTCTGTTGTTAGAAACTCATTTTCTAACTACTTCATTCCTTATTCAAACTGCTGTCTTGCGAGTCTGTGCGACATTGATGGTAAACCTGCGGTTGAAAGTTTGGTAAACTTTTCTCCTTACTTGCACCACGACTGTTGTATTACCAGGTTCAGCATAGCATGGTTTTCAGCGTGAAATACGGAACTTTGTTTGTTTACATTATATCTTGATCAATCGATCGCAATTTTTTCTACGTAAACATCAATTAGCTGTCAAATAGGGCACAGTTACAGGTGCTGTTATTCTGGAATAATCCGTTTGTGACTATGCCAAGTTCAAGCTAGTACTGCTTGTAGATTCGCGCTCACTGCGATAGTGTAGTTTCAAAACAAACGTCACGTAAACAAGTTTGAAATTTGGCCTAAGTGTTTGCTGTTGTTCTGAAATTCGATACAGGTGAGTGGAAAAGACATCTCTTGAAGGGCTAGGGATTGGAGTTATATGATTTATTCAATGAAAGTTCAAATCTATAGCAGATTAGAATATATTGACATGGGCAGTTCCGACACTATTATTGTGACTCCCGAGCTGCCCATGAAAAAGCAAAGTAATGAGATGATTTACTTACCAGTTATCCAGCCAAATGAAGCCAAATATTGTTTGCTTAATGTTTCTTTGCTGTGTCGTTGCAAAATTGTGAGTTTAGGCTTGAAGATCAGATTCTGAATGGCAGAGCAGCAACGACGTTCTTCCTCCGAAGCAACCCTAGGTAGCTGCCACCGCAACGACGAGCCCAGGGAAGAGCAGGTAGTCGTTGTGGGGACAGTTCGTTTGGGTTAGTTTTGGAGGCGAAATGTTGTTGCTGCTCTGCTATTCAGAATCTGATCTTTGGGGCTAAACCCTCGTTTTTTCAACGGCCTTGCACGGAAAATAAATAAGCAAAACAATATTTGGCTTGATTTTGCTTGGTAACTGATAGGTAAATCATCTCATCACTTTGCTATATCATGGGCAGTTTAGGAATCACAACAGCAGTGTCCAGCTGCCCATGATATTGAGAGTTCTCTCCATGATTTACTGATTGATTAAAATAATTGAAATATCGTTTTTAATTGTAAACTTAAAATTGAGTAATTGATTGTTTTAATTAAGCAATTTAATTAGCTAGCTAATTAATTCGTGTTCAGGTAGATAAATGTAATGCAGGTATGTTGTTTCAGTTTCAGGAGAAGGGTGTAGGCAGGCTCTAATCTAGGTTGTAACCAATGAAATAGAATGTCGTCGATCTCCATTTACATCTTTCTACATCTGCATCTACCAAGTGCTGCCTGCCTTCTATGAAAGGGATTAGACTGATGACGATGAGTCTCTTGTTGCCCTGCGCTCTTTGACTTGATGATGACGCTTCAGGTAACAGAGACTCATAGCATTACTCTGAAAAACTTGGCCATATTTAGGCCCAAACTTTGCAATTCCTCTAGTACCAGTCAGATTGCGAGATTTGTGAATTACTATTGTTAAAGTGTGAATGTGATAGAATTTTCGATTCGATTGAAGAATTGAAAACACTCCTACAGGATTGAGATTTCGAAGCCGTGATTCTTTCATATTCCACTGATGATCGATGAAAATAGGGCCAAGTTTTTCACAGTTTCATTATGAGTCCCTCTTGAGCAAGGTTTACCGCAAGGATACAAGGGACTCATCGTCATCAGTCTAGAAAAGGATTATGATAAGGTGACAGGCGAGTGTGGATTGTCAGCTGATACGTTTGAAAATTTGGGAAGTTCTGATCGGTATTTCTGATCTATGACTCACGATCTATAATCCCAGTCATCGCAACACTAGCAACGACAACAACAAGACTTTTTATTTTTGCGCCATCAGTCTATCAACAGCGATAATTACGAATTTGCAATCAGTATAGTCGGTACTTGGGTTAGGGTAAATTAACTTATTGTTTCCTAACTGCTTCTTTCTATCATTATGTTGAAGGAAGTCAACATAGGCTTCAAACTGTGCACTAGAGTTTGCACTTACTGCATATAGTTGCCATCCTGTATATATCACAGCTAAAAAGAAATATGTAAGGCTATTTAGACAGTTCCAGGGACGTAGGAAGCATCTCAAACCTGGGGGGGGCACGACACTTCGAGGGCGCTTTTTCCTTAAGAAAACAGGGGCATTCTTAAAATTGGAAGGGGCACTTCTTTATTTATTGCAAAATCTTGGGGGCACTTGCCCCCAGTGCCCCCGGTTCCTACGTCTATGGACAGTTCTTTTTTAATTTTTTGAAGTGAAATAAATTGGGAAACGTGACACATTACTGCTGTCAACTGTGCTCACCCTATCTCGGAAACAGTCAAGGTAAATACTTTGACCAAGAGCGTCTACCTTTTACTGGATGACCCAGAAAAAAGTGACACAACGCGATCTGGTAAAGAAAAAAGTAAGTGACCGACCGAAATACTTCGAAACATTTTCTTTCGCTAAGAGATCGTCCACGTTATATGAGTATTTTTCGCATTTTTTTACGGTACCGTAAATTTCTTGCTCTAAGGAGTTTGAGGGAAAGGGCATGTCTGAAATCCTCAAAAAATCATCAAAACAAGGGATCGACTTACATCCGTTTCAGATATTCAAAACAGCGAGAAGTGTGTTTCAGTGCAGCCTCGGAATGAGCAACTCAGTCGAACGTTGCCAGAGAATTTTCATAGTCCGAGATACCTAAAAGTATTCCCAGGCTGAAATGAAATACGTTCCGCATTGTATTGAAGATCTGAAATGGCCTGAAATCGATCCATTGTTACCAACGAAGTTTTGAGGAAACCAAGCAGGCCCTTTTCCACGAATCCTTATTTCGGGAAGTTAACTGTACCGAAAAAATTGCAAAAATTGCAAACATTCACAACCAAAGCTAGTCTTTTAGCGACAGGACAACGTTTGAATCGGAATTTCAATCGGCCACTTACTATTCTTTTCTTGGAATAGATATAAGGTTCCCATAAGGTAGGTGCTGTTGCATAATACCATCATATTTCTACCGTACTACGGTAGAAATATGATGGCATTATGCAAGACGGCCTAGTGCTGGTTTGATCGTTCCCACGGTCAAGTCTCGAATATGCGATAATCGACATGTTTATAATTCATGAGAGGTGCAGATTGAAGTTAAGGGAAAACAATGGCATTCCATACGTAAAGCATGTCAACCCGTGGGAATATCTCTAAGACCAAGGTCAAATTTTTGCACAATTTCTCCATATGGTTTACAGTGTCCTCTGCGAAATCTTTTACCCCCTGGGGGGCACTTGACCATGCTTCAAAAGATACCCGTTCTCTAAATAATTTTTTTGCAGAGTAGATACACCTGACTGTTTATCATTCATTCGTTTATTCGTTTGTCCATTCTTTCTTTCATCCACTCATTCACTCATTCATTCATTCAGTCATTTATTCATTCATTCATTCATTCATTCATTCATTCATTCGTATATTTATTTATAGTAATTTTTGAAAATACATACCCGACCTTCTACCAAATGCCATTTTTGGTATCTATGTATGCCAGCCCTTAAACAGCTTTTGTTTCGAAAATGGCTTGTTTTTAATTCTGTCTACCAAGATCGCGATAATCGATACACTTTCTTATCTTAAAATCGTGAAAACGACAGGCACTTCCTCAATGGCCAAAATATACATAACGCTCCAAGGGATTTATTTGACTCTCCTTCCCCCCTAACAAACGAGTTTTTGTTTTCCGCTAATTTTGTTGCGCAACATTGTTCGGTAGACGTTGCGCAGACCTAATTCTCAGTGTCTCGGTGGTAGAAGATGTTTCAACTTATCAAATGAACCACGTTGAAAGTATGAATAGCAAATATTGGCGTGTTGTTTATGTACTGTATTTTCTAATTTTTGCCCCATTAATGCCCGCAATAGGGCCGTCTTATTTAGTAACATGATTCAAATTATTGCCCATTTAGAAGGGATCGGATGACTTGTGTTTTATACCTTCAAGCTACAGTTTTTGCCAGAATCTGTCATCAAAGAAAGACTTCTTTCAATCTTGCTCATTTGAAGTGGTAAGTTCTTTACTACTGCACTCCTACTTTTTCTCCATAGTATCGCTAAGTATACTCGTTTTGCTGTTGCAGATTTCCTCGCATTGACATAAGGGAATTTAAGTCAGTTTATTTTTCATTGTAAACTTAGACAGAGACGTAGGAAGCATCTCAAACTCGGGGGGTACAAGGGCACTTCTTTGTGTATTGCAAAATCTTGGGGTTATGTGCCCCTAGTGCCTCCTAGTTTCAACGTCTGTGAATTTAGATAGCCAAAGATAGTTAGACATCTCAGATAAAACAGGTTCATGCAAGTTTGCACTTAAGACAGTAGCAATTAATTTATGCTACAATGGCTCAATTGTGAGATGCATGAGGTAGATATTTAGGACCTACCCTTGCAGTCACCGGGGAGACTAAGCAGCACAAAGTGTGCATTAATGGTAACCTGCGTGCAGACTCAAACTGCAACGAAGGAGGCAAGTTCAGCTGATCCGTAGGGCTAGTCTGCATTCTTATTTTACGATTTGGTTCTATGCAGTTGATTTAAGATCAAATAGATCTGCATAAGATAGATAACATGAAAGAGTCCTGCTTAAGTTGCTTAAAAGTATATGAAATCTCTCTCTTTGTTATGATTAAATGTTGTCCCTTTGGTAAGTGAAATCATATTTAGAGTGTCTTTTAAGCTCATTTTTTGAAAATTTATCGGCTTTTTACTATCTTTAAATCGTTTGGCAAAAGGTTCCATACAGTTGGTCCCCTGTATCATAGGGACAATCTTCCTACTGCTATGTTTGGCCATATCACTTTCAGCTTTTGCTGGGTTTGTAGTCTGCCGCGGGAAGGTAAGCCTGTATGAGAGATCAGTACGAAAATGCGTCAGCAAAATTTTCCACCACTTTGTATTATGACGTAAAATACAATATCATGGAAACATGCCTTTGAACATAACGGCGCGCACCAGGCAACGAAACCAATCACCCAGCACGCACCGCCCCGCCGAAAGGGCGTACGGTAATATGCATTTCTGCTATCCACTAGTCAAAGGCTAACTTAGCTGAGAAAATTCTGTTTGGTAACATCAGTTAGACCTATGAATTAGGAAAATGCTGGTAAGGTTCATGTTTGGGAAAGAGGATTTCACATTCCATTTTGGTCCATGATTTATTCCCTATTGAAATCAAAATTCTATTTCTGAAAATGACAACGATAACGTAAATGCGACATAAATCATGGACCTGAATGGAACGTGGAATTCTCGCTTCTTGTACATACCTCTTGCAAGCATTTTTCAAATTGTTGGTTCTTAAAGATATGCTATTTTACCAAACAAGGTTTTCTGATCTAAGTTTTCCTCTTATTGATAAATTGACATTTTAGTTTTGGGTATCGGTCACATACTTTTTATTGCACAGCCCGGCCAACGTGTAAACTTTGATTTGACTCAGCCGCCAGCTGGTAGATTTAACTTCTGATTCGAAGTGGTCTAGAACTGTCCCATTTTGTAACAATGCTAGAACTGATGGACCGAAGAACAAAGCTTAAGTTTTATTGGTGTTCATGTTTATACGAATTGTACTTGAAACAAAAATATTTCATTAACAATATAACAGAACACCAGATCGTTTTATTAGGTACATGCTGTCGGTGGCCCATTGACATCAGGAGGGGAACTAAGACAAGACAGGTGTGTTAGTTTCGAAAGTGTAATGAATCACAAATATTAACCTCACGGGTGATGTATTGCGGGAATACTGATGGCTGACACTGACATTTGAATGACAACTGACAGAGATACAAGATTACTTAAGTTTGAGATCTGGGCAATCTAAATATAGCCTATTGTGTTCTATTGTCTTTAACGATCTCAATAAATGATCAAAGCAATTGGAAGTTCAAATATGTTAAAGATGTCCTTTGTTTAGTATAAGTAGTTTCTTGAGTTCTATTTTCTCTCTGCTGGATCATCTCGACTTTTGCGGATCTGAGAGATGAGTTTCTCATATACGGTTCTTATCAAAAATACATGTACCCTCAAAGAGCCAATATCAACAAACAAGTTTCAAAACTAGTGAGTAACGTTTCGAGAGTGACAATTTATTGTAAATAAATGATTAGTGGTACAAAATTTTAAAATGGCGTTAAGTAGTGGATTCATCTAAGTAAAACATGGATGCACAATAAACTTGTATCCTGTGAGAAAACACTATGAACTCCTGTAAAAGAACAACAATAATATAAGATAAACCTGTAACTGGAGAGAACGCTGCTAAACCTGCAAGAACATAGGTAATCAGTTATCAAAACGTAATTACACGAAATACTCGTTTCGTCTCAAGCTCATCAGTTTGGTTCATGCGAAGGACCAAATACGAGCTTGCGACGAGACGCATATTTGATGTAATTACGTTTTGATAACTGATTTCTTATTTTCCTTGCAGGTTTAACAGCTCTCTCTCCTGTAACAGACAAGCTATTGATTAAAGCCGAACTCACATTGCTGGACCACGCAACCAAAGCGGTAGACTTTCAGGGATACAGATGGACTTTAAGTAGTACTGGAGACACAGTTCAACTGGTTATTTAAAGCATATGGGTGTAAATTTCTATTAAATTTTTCTTTTAATGAAAGTACTTGAAAGAGACTTTGGGTAATTTTCCTTAAATTTACCGTAGCAAGTTTTTGATATCGTGATTGATTAGCCTCAAAATGGCGGCAGTTATCAATGTTGAGGCTGTGACGTCAACAAATTTCTAAATCCTTAACCAGAAGAGCAAAAGATATCTGCTTGCTAGCATATCGTAAACCTTCATAAACTATAGTTTTCTTGAAGATTGTATCAATTTTCCTGAAGATACGAGAATTTTAATGTTTTTCGAATTTTCGATGAATTTCTACTAAAATGATAAAATTCCGCTATTTTGAAAATATTAAAAACTTGCCACGGCACCTAAAATTTCTTTCCAGTTATTCAATTCATAAAGAAATGTGATACAATTTTACAATCACCTTTTTAATGATTTTAAAGATTTGTGCCCTTTGCATTAGCGATAGGACACCACGTGTGTAGCAGTTTAAATTTATATCAGTAGCGAGCCACCTTAACTTATTGTCTTTTTGTGTCTTGAACATGTTTTTACTTCGTGCACAAACACCTTTCAATGTTTCGTAATTTTGAAATTTTCAGTAGTGAGCCACCTTAAGTGAAGATCCACCTTAACTCGTAAAGCTCTTTACTACATTATTGCTACACAATAATGGGTGTCCTATCGCTCATGCCCTTTGACGTCGCTTAAGTTTCTTGTTGCGCGAAGGTAATTCATGGAACTGAAGCAGGTTCATGAAAACATGAAGAGGTGTATTGGCACGTAGTAGATGAGAAATGAAATTTTACTCATGGCGGTGGATAAAATAAATGGAATCCTTGCCAAATGTTTTGTAACAACTTTGGAATTCGCTGAATTGCTGATTTAACCAATGTGTCAAAACATCGTAACATACACAACAGGATTTATCAGGTCATTCCGTATTTATGCAAAACCTCCATAAGCTTCTCGGACTATGATAAAACATAGAGCTTGCAGGGATTTCCGCATCACTCTGCATATACAGGGAACTTGGAAAGCATAAGATAATATGACCTCAAATGATTAGAGATAGGTCATTCTTAAAGTTATTGATAGTAGTGTGATATGTATTGCGTATGGTTCATTCAAAGGTGGGCCAATTTAACATGACTTGCATTTTACGAAGGCTGAAATCTGTTCAGTAAGAATGAAGAAGCAATTCAGTGGTACCAGTAGGTTATTAAAGCAATGTGGTTAAGATGGCGCCTCATAATTTTATTGATTCTCACCACAATATAATACAATTTGGTCACATCCAACAAGGCTATTTATGTTTGCTTAATATAGCTGATCGTTTTTTCTAGCAATGAATTCCAGCAGTGTGGTAAATCACTAGTTTACTGTAGAGGATCAACTACAAACAGCATTTGAGGTACACATCATACAATCATTTTCTCCACGATTTTATGCGTTTGTAGCATCTTTGTGAGAAAAATAAAACATAGCTATTTATGTTTACTCTAAAGTTGATTGTGTTTTTCCATTGATGTATCTTGACAGCTTAGTATAGTACTAGTTTACTGGTGAGGATTGGCTTGGAGGACTATTTGAGGTACATACAATGCAGTTATTTCCTCCATGATTTCAAGCATCCCAAGTTCTCTTCAAGAAACTGCAATAAGGCAGTTCCTGTTAATTGATATGGTTGATCGCTTATTTTGTAGTGACAAATCTTGCAGTTTGGTACAGCCAAGACCCGGTTCTAGGAGAATATTTCGAGGTACGTAGCAGGTGTGGCACAGAATCGGATAATTTTTGAACAGCCGATAGAAGCTAATTTAATTTACAACTTAAGTTGTATTTCGGTCATTTTTTAAATCTTGTTTTGAAAATCGTTTTTCTGATTTGAACTTTGAAAGCAAATTAAGTTTTGAATCGAACGTTGTGAGTTGTTATGTACATAATTTGATGGGAATAACTACTGCAAATGGTAGAAGCACCAAGGGTGTTAGGACACGAATGTTTTGATTGATTATTTATTTACCTTGTTTTGATCCCTGTGTCTTGTTTTGTTGTATTGTTTTCTGTTTTGTTCTGTCTTCGACTGAGCGTGATTAGGCCCAACCGCCCTCAAGTTGTTCGAATAGAGCTCCCTTGTATTTCCGTGTCTCAGTGCGCCTTCGCACAAAATAGGTTTTGCGATTTGAAGCCTTTGAGGCCTTCCTTTCACTCGATAGCGACACTTCTTTGCCGGGACAATTTCAAAATGGGACTCTCACCGGCACAAATTGAGAATGGCATTATGTGTGGACTCGAAAAGATGAAAACCTAATATTTTTCGACGCTTTCGGGACGGCATTCATCAATTCTTCAAGAGTAGATACATCTCCGTGGTGCCAAATTCTATTCACGCTGTTTGCTATCAGTTTTCGAACGTTATTGTGTGCCAGTATCATGTGAACACTAAAATTCATTTACCGTGACATTGACAATGGTTATCTGCTGCAACACTACACTTCGACCTGAAGGTTTTTCATCAGAAAATTTGTCTAAGTGAAAACATAATTTTGCTTTGTACAATCAAGGGCTGGATTGTTATCATATGACAAGTCATGTGAGTAGATGACATCAAAGGAATAGAGTTTGCTTTGCCTTCTATGATGTAACAGGCAGTTGGTTCTATTCCAGTTCGATAATCAAATGCAACGCATCTTTGGCATTGCCCAATGCATCTTGGTATTGCGCTTTGCATCACCATCTCAGATCGCTGATTTTCTGTCTCGCCGCTCGTGCATCCTCGAAGCTAGTAAGATCAATCATTGCATGTTTTGAGGTAGTATTCAAAAATGTTTTTCTGGGATGAAGTTGTATTTGTGCATTCGGTTTTTTTCATAAAAAAAGGAGTCTCTTTGTGACTTGGATGGTTATATTTCGACTTTTTAAATCCATTTGTCTGTTAGCTATAATTGCCAGAAAATTCTATTTATACACGCTCTTTCGGAGTAAACGTTTTTGATGATTTAAGACGCAGTAGGTGCGAGCATTCAATCAGTCAATAAAAGTTTATCATAAAGAAGTACGTAATTCGACAAGTTTACCTATTAGTCATCGAGCTACCTTCCAGTTTCAACAATTCACATCGAGCCAATTAGAGTCTTATAATAATGCAACCAGCTTCTTTTCTAGGTAAATTACAAATTCTACGCAAGGCATCGTTGCGTGGGTTGCTTGTGTAAAGAAGAGTCGCAGGTATGAAATTTACTTCTTTTTATTCAAATAACAGTTCATATTTTATATTATGCGCGTACTAACCTGTTTTGTGTTGTACAGGAAAATGTAAAGCCCGATGTCGTAAGAGTACAGACCGAGCTTGCGAGGTCTGTGCATTAAAACCGAGGGCTTTATATTTTCCTGTACAACGAAAAAACCGGTTAGTATGAGTTTTATTGCCTGATAGCTTCTAATTTTAGCTCCTATCAATTAGTCAAACGCGTTTTGGTCCTGTCATGTCGTTTGAGTTTATTGTAAATCTCACAGGCCTAAGGCAATTGCTTTGGCGACGAAAATGCGTCCTTGTATCGTGCCATACAAAGCCACGGGAAACCCGCAGGAAATGTGCGATTAACCAAATGGAGTGGCGGGATTCTGTATTGCTTCGTTTTTTAAACTACATTCAGGTAAATAAATGAGCTGTACAACACTATTAGGACGATAACAGGGGGAGCAAGCGACAATAACAACTCCCTGACCATTGCATAAAGAGCATCATGCACCTTATTGCTATCAAATATACAGTTACAAAGAGCTATGTATAAACCATTAAATACGGATCCATACTAGGATCCGTTTCACATCGGAAGTTGGGCCAGCGCAAGCAATAATGCTGACCAGTGGACATCCCGGCCAAGAGAACAACACCGACAACATTTGCCGCTGCTGCTGCTCCCCCGCCACAGTACGTATGTTTTCATTGTCCTTTTTATATTTTTAGACGGACGTATTTACCACACTCCGTTACCCTTAGGCTTCTGCGACATCAGAATTTGCAATTGCAATACAATGTTTACAAATCATTGCATTGTCAGTGCAATAAAAATATCTTAAAATGTCATTACTGTCGCAAGAAGAAAATAGCTATTGCAGCTTCAGCCGCAGAGGCTTATTTTATGGGTGGAGGAGCGAAAGACAAAGCCTCTCAGTCGATATAAATAGACTTTGGTGGCATTTGTTAGACCTGTAGATCCGTATATTCAACCACCTGCTGCTGTCGTCAAATGCTCACCTTTTTAAAAAAGTCCAGGCAATGTCATTCCATCGAAATAGCTCTATCCAGGCAATGTCAGTCCAATTCAACAATTGTATCAATCTAGTTCGATACTACGGTCAATTCAGTACAACAAGTAAGTCAAATTAAATTCTTCAACATTTCATAGACCAGTAGGTTCAAGTACCGACTGCGGTTTTCAAACGTTTGCCATTTTGTAAACGTCCAGGCAGTGTCATTCCTCCGAAATAGCTCTTCCAGGCAACGTCAAGCCAATTCAATAATTGTATCAATCCAGTTCAATACTGCAGTCAATTTGGTTCAACAAATAAGTCAAATCAAATAGACTTTAGCATTTTATAGACCTGCAGATTTAACCACGTACTGCGGTTTTCACTCGCTCACCTTTTGAAAGGGTCCTGGCATTGTCGTTAAACCTAGATAACTCTTTCCATACAATGTCAGCACAACTCAAAACTGATATCAATGCAATTCAATTCTGCTGTCAGTTCAAGTCAATGAATAATCAAAACTTGTAGAGTTGCTCTAAATTTCACGAGTTGGAAAAAACGCAAAATTTTCGGAATTAACTTTCGCGGATCAGAATGGGGAAATTTCGCGAGAATGAAGTTTCACCAGTTAGGTTTCGTATCAAATTTTGAATATTTTCAACCTGTCGTCAACTCTTAAATTACTCTGTGGAATCTCCCATACCTATGCTTGTTGGCAGCATAGTTCGAAACGGTTGCTGATAAACTAGATCATCGAATTTCCTGGCGCTTTATTCAGACATACCACTAAGTGACAAGAACAGAAATATCAACATTTGATTCTATAAATGTTTGTGGAAATTTTGCCGAAATAAACTTTCGCTAATCTCACATTTTGGGAAATTGCGAGGACTAAACTTTTGCAAATTTTGGCCAAAAACGCGAGAAACGCACAAGTTTCTTTCCGTGAAAGTTTCTGCCCTGCTGTGACTGTTTGGATAATTGCTGGTGTCCTTTGAATCAGATGAAAAACAAGAAAGACGTAGTATTGATTTGATCGTATTCAGAAGTCTTGAGAAATTCCGCGTTAGAAGTAATACATTATTGATCTGAGACCTATGTTTAGCCCTTGCTTAGACAAATTAAAAGTACTTCGTGAGAAAATCTTCATATGTTTGGTCTTCACCAGCAGGATGGCTATTCTTAATTGGTTGGCTATTAAACAAGCGCCAGGATGGCGTTTAAACATTAATTGGTTGGCTATTTTTACCAGACAGACATTGATTTTCAGTTGCGGCCAGGAATCTCTCGGTGGAATCTTGAGCTGTCATCTGACGACCAAAAATTGGTACGGTATTACGGTACCCATTATTCCACAAAGTTTAGGTATGTTGGTGCCTCCTTTTCAGGGGAGGGTAAGCACTGTAAAATATTTGACCTCATGTTTGTCCGCAGGCATTGGAAAAATAACCGGTTCTTGTATGACACAGTATGACTTTCCTCCCCAAAACAACCAGTTTTTGTTTGGAACACAGGTCAAATTTGAAATCAGTCATCCTTATCCATTAATTTCTCACAAAAATCAAATTTTCTCACCTCCTTTCTAGTCAAAATCTCAAATCTTACCTGAAAGTTGGTTTTACCTTGGTCCTCCAAATTTACGGAAAAAAGACCAGTTTTGGGACATCTAGCCGGCAGGTAATCTATGGATTCGCTGCGAACGACGAGCAAGAAAAATCGGTTTTGGGGCGCTTGTGCCTTCAGTATTTGGCTGAAACTACCGGTTTTCGGGACAAACATCGCCAGTGATTAAATTTTCCATCAAATCGAAGTAACAATAACAGCGTAATTTTTTCATTAAAGACAACCAGTTTTTGGGACAAAGATGGTAAGAACTTCTTCGTGAACTGCCGGTTTTCGGATAAAGGTAGGACCATCGTTCTCATTGTGACATGCCCGCCCTTACCTTTTACAGGGGAATGGACTTAACGGCATTTCAAAGCCAAGTTTCTCAATGATTTCACGTGATTCGATAAAATGTAAACCTGGCGTTGCGTTTGAGACATTTGATGTACAAACATTAGTTGTTTCTCGCCTGGCAAATATTTATGAAGCCCTGCTATTGATAGCTTCGCCTTGAAGTACCTGGTCTCTACATGGGTTATCATACGGAAAGTTGGAACTGCTCATCTTTTACTGATTAATAAGGCTGGTCCTTACATGTTTATCGAGGCTTTTCCAAAGTCACCTTTCATACTAAGCAAGTAAAAGCAAACCTTAGTGGAAATGCGATAGAGGCGAGTAGTAAATTCTTGGTATACAGTGAATCCCCGCATATAACAACCTACCAAAATAAGAACCTAGAGGCTGTTTTCCCTAAATCATGCACCTTGCAGTTAAGAACCTGTTTCAGTTTGATGAAATATAGGTTCTTATTGCAGGGGTAGCAAAGTTGATTTTTGATTGTTGTTACGTAGTTCATTTTCGCCCAAATTGGCTGTTAAAGTTTGATTCTCATCCCCAATTAGTTATTAGGTCCATAAAAACCCTTCCAAAAAATAATGGGGCTGAATATCTTTTTTGAGGCTCTAAAAGGGCCTACACAAGGAACCCTTCAAATAAGAACCTCTATACCTTGAAATTAGTGTTAGTACCTTTGAAATAAGAACCTATTTTAGCCTCTTTCTCAAAAAAGTATGTTGTTATATGCGGGGATTTACTGTGTACTGAATGCTCCCAAAAAATGTAAACAGATTTCACCGGGACTAGTGATGAACGTTTAGCATTGATCAATGGCTAATGATCTTCACATTGCTCCTCGCTAGTTAACTTGAATACAAATGCCTTGTTGGCTGATACTGTTGCCTCAAGTGTGGAAATATTTGCGTTCAAAGTTCAAGTTTACTGTCACATCTAAAACAAGTAAATTCTTTTAGCATATCAAGTAAATTAACAACAAACTAAATGAAAATGGAACAAAAATTAAATGATGTCATATCCAATTTGTTAGATCTTCCCTATCTTGCTATTTTTTTATTTTCTTCAATTTTAGTTTTATGATTTTGGTGTGCCTCAGAAATTTGGTCAGGCCATATTATCAAGCCTGCAGTATATCTTGAATGCTATTCAAACATTTGATACCACGGTTCTGAAGCAAACGAATAATGTGCTATGCCCAATGCAAATTCACCCTTCATCTTTTTTTCTATCAAATCAAAACAATTGAAACACAAAAATTTGTTACTTTCAACGGTGCCATCCAAAGCAGGAAATTGGAATATCTTTAGGAAATCGCAGCCAAAATATAAATTTTATTGCAAGTGTCAAGACGAACAGTTTCATTTTATCAACCCTGGGAATGAGGTTGGTATCCATGCTTTCTGCTTGGGCAAGTTTGATTCTCAGAGTCCAAGGGCGCCCGGAGCAAGGTCAGAAAAAAAGTTTTTCTTCCTGACAGCAAAAGTTGAAAATCAGAATTTCCTACGAACCTAGCTGAAATTTCCTACAAGTAGAAATAATAAGACGTTTCACTGGTTCAAACGTATCTTTTAAGCACCCCTAAATTCTGTCCAAAATAAGCTTGTATGCTAATAATTAGTTCTGATTTTGCCATACATCTTTAAACACTCTAAAGCAATGATCACATTCTTCCTCAAAAAAACAGCCAATTGAATCCCTACCTGCACCTGTACCTGTATCTTCCTCCAACAATGAACGTTGTCATTACAGAGGCGAATTGAAACGTTTCCGTATCAACTCGGCGAATTCATTACGTGACTGAGTGGCCCTCTTAGCCTGATCACTTGACACTCCAAGTAACCCAGAAATCCTTCCCCATGGATCACGGTAGTATCTCCTCTCTGGTTTCGCAAACAATAATATCTTTGTTAGTGCTGTGTTCTCTGTGCGACATATGTGACCAATATACTTGAGGTATTGACTGTTTATGAAATTCCTTAATGGTGTTGTTTTGAGGATGTTCTGAATTTTCCTATTTGTGTATATAAAGGCATAGTTTGCTTCCTCGTCATCATCTTCATTCTCAGGAACATGTCTCCTTTTCCATCCACCTTTCACCATGTCCCGTAGGCATTGGTTCCAACAGGATTCAAGTTTTTTAGCTCTTGTTCATTTGGAAGCCATGCAGCTGTTCCATATGTAAGTCTTGATCTAACACATGATTCTAGGATCTTACGCCTTGTAGGTATGTTGACATGAGTATCACATAATACTGATTTAAGCTCGTAAAATTTTCCTATAGCTCTCTCTCTTCTGTGAATTGTAAAACAGTCATTGGGATCGTTTGTTATGACCTGTCCAAGATATGTGAAAGATTGTACATTATCTATCTTCTCTTATCCAATATTGATAAGAGTATCTCGTTTCGCTAGATCTTCATCGTTGAATATTTCTGTTTTTGTTTTCTTAAATGAGATCGTCAGACCAAATCTCTTACAAGTGTTGTTTAGAATAGTGAGAATCTTTTCTGCATCATTAACTGTTCTGCAGAATAGCACCACATCATCTGCATATAAAATCCATCTAATTATTTCTAATCCACTCATCTTTCCACTTTTCCTTTGGTTTCGGTTTGTACAATAGTGTGGAATATTGCACTGGAAAGGAATTCCCCAACCATCTGGAAATGCGTTATCAATTTCCTGTGCTGCAACTTTAAGAACGTAGTCAAAGTAGTAATTGAAAATGCAAGGAGATTCCTGTCCTCCTTGACGGCAACCAATTAGTACATCAAAAGTACTTTTCATTCCTTTTATCGATGCTGTAGTTCCTTCATACATCTTCTTTAATACATCTTTAATACATCTATCAAAGGAAGAAAGGTTTACATTTACACTGTAAACAGCCTTATGGCATCGGATCTCCTTACAAATCGAATCCTTTGAAATGACTTTTCATGGCTGCCATCACAACTTCATCAGATTGCTTGGTAATAGGCCATTCACATTAACCATAATTTAATCAAAGGCAGTTTCTTCCTTGACATTGTGAATTTATTGAAATGAATCTTAATGTTTGAAGTATGTGATTCAATTACTGATTCAACTAATATTTTCACAGCAGACTCGCAAATGCAATGATCAGCTATCTCTATTTCTTCGCTCAACTCTCGCTTTTCTTCAAGAATAACGTGATCAAATCTTTGCTATCTTGATCAGCTTCTTCTTTCTTCTTTGCTTCTTGCTCGAGGCCTTCCAGAAACTTCCCGAACTGACAAATGATTGTCTCATCAGGAACATCTTTAACAGATAATAACTTGTTCGGCTGCTTTGTCTCTAACTTTTTCATGCACATTTCAGGTGCGTTTTCTGCCTAAAGACCTGGTGATGTTTGGTCCCTCTTCTGCGTGTTGATTAGCAATTGATATTCCCATTTATTCTCCTGTGTCATCTAACTTTTGTAGATCTCCATGATAACAAGACCAATAGCATGATTGTAAGCTACATTTTTCATGACAAATCTTTGCTAGCATCTTCTTCATTTCGTCGCAGATACGAAGAAAAGCATCAAATCTTTACTTTCTGAACAACGTTTGTCAATTCTCCGTACTTATCGTACAGTAAACTTCATTTTAGAATTTTTGAGAATATCCCAGAAATTTCCTGCGAAATTATTACAAATTTCCTGCGAGCCATTTCGTCAACAATTTCCTGGCAGTGCCGTTGCCGGCGCTGCCGGACATTTTCAAGCCCTGGCCCGAGGCAAGGAGGTAGGGAGTGTCCTTTTCTAATAAACGTTTCTCGTATATCCGCTGAAACTTTTGAGCGGTTGAGCTCGTGCAAATGCCATCCACCTCTGTCACAAGATGGTTGTCTGGGTTCTTTTTTCAAAATTGGTAGGACAAAAATTTTTCTCGAGAAATGCTGGAATGTGACTGCGAGAGTTGTGTGTCAGCTCTCCAATTTTTCAGTGCCCATTCTGATTGGCTGCCCCGCCGCTTCGTCTCCCTTCCGGCGCCTCTGTTTCAGACAATCTGAAAATCCAGCGTTCCCTCGATGAATCTTGGGTGACAATGCTCTTTTTAAGCCATACTCGTCTTTTTGATGCCTAGTGCTGTGAAAAACAGAAATGAGCAGGGAGAGCAAGGGCAGTTACCATTAGAAATTGAGACTTCTCGAATCCCTGCAGAAGCAATTGTAGAATGTCTTCAAAGGCAGTTATATGTAGCATGTTTTGAAGAATAGTAACGGACTCTTATTGTGGAAAAAATAGATTACAGGTGTTTTTAGAAATAGTGATTATTAACGTAACTAGTTTCGATTCTTTCTTCGTCAAAACACAACTTGTGAAACACGTGTTTGTCTGCTGCGAATTGGGCAGGATGTTTTGTTTTTACATCAATTTCAGACAACCTGATGAGCACATGACAGACTTCTTGGACACTGAAGGTCGGCTTTAACTTAGCTTGAATTTTTTTCTGATGATTTCTGGTACGTGAGTATCCAAACATTTTGAATCGTCCAATGCAAATGGTGAACAACAAGTGGTACGAGTTTGCTCCTTTACCTTAGAAGTTGGACCTTTTCCTCAAATGAGCATAGAGCTCAAATCTTTTTAAAAGGTGGGTGTGAAATTCTATTTCATTTTTCTTTGAATTAAAGTGCTTGAAACGAACTTCAGGTAATTCGCAATAAATTTGCCGTGGCAATTTCTTGATAACTTGACTTCTTTCAAAATGGTGGCATTTATTAATTTTGTGCCTGTGACGTCATCAAATTTCTAAATCCTTAACCAGAAGAGCTGCAGATTTCTGCTTGCAACCATGTTGTAGACCTTCATACACTATGGTTATCTTGAAGATACCAATTTCTCTCGATTCATTTAAGATTTACGATGATTTTAATTTCTTCAAAATTTTCGATGAATTTTTGCAAAATAAGTCAAAATGCTGCCATTTTGAAAATAATCAATATATCAAAAAATTGCCACGGCAGATTTACAGCAAATTACCCAAAGTTTCTTTCAAGCACTATAATTCAAAGAAAAATGTGATACAATCTTACAGCCACCTTTTTAAAGATTCGAAAGATTTGAGCCGTATGCTCCTCAAATGTCTGTTAGCTATGGATCATTTAGTGTCTTTGAGAGCAAAGCATTGATTAATTTGTGTTTCAGTCGAGAAAATTGGTGGCTTGAATGCTAGATCCGTCATCAAAGCATTAAAGCTTAAACTATAGGCTATGCAGTAACAGTAGTTAACAAGGGTCTGTTTGCATTTGCTTCTTAGAGTCTCTGTATTGTTTTGTTGTCATTGCAAAAGAGTTTGTAAGAAATAGCATTATCAGTACAAACCTACTACATGAACGTGTCAAAGGTGTGCTGGCATTGACACAGTGTACACCAATGGGATCCCATTATTTTAGGAGCCAACAGGCTTTGCTTTGGTGCGTCGGTATCAGCTAATACGCATTGCTGCATGTAATTTGAGGCCATAGTGTAAGTCTTTACGTTACGAGATTGGCTGTGTCAAACTTGTCTAAAGAGCTGTTTTGGTAGGGCACCTGGTAGTACCACCCCAGTGGCGAACCTGAAAGCAAGCTCTTCTTTCACACAGCACTAGCTTTTTAGTGTTTGGCGTACAAGACAGTCCCCGCCTTGAAGAAACCCATTGTTACTATTGTAATCCCTTAGTTACTCTATTGTTTTCTGATTGTTCTTGCAAAAGCTTGGTGCCCCATTTATGTGGCTACTATGAAGGAGCTACAGTTTCTATCGCCCCGTTTTCTACGCAAGTTAGGCCTGATGCTAGGCAATGAGGAGCGTAGATTCTTCGTGATCCGAGCAATGCTTGAAGGTGAAGGTAAAAGTTGAATTTGCAATTTTTAGCGCCAAGCGCAGGGATCACAGAGGTAGCTAAGCACTGATCGAGTCCGCGACCCCTTGTCATGACGCTCAAGTGGCGAGGCCCTACCTGGTGTCGAACCCCGTCCGCCTGACTGTTCTAGCTGCAAAGTCAGTGGATTACAACACGACGCCACAACACCTTCAAGTGGCAAGGCCCTACCTGGTATCTAGCCCCGTCCGCCTGACTCTTCTGGCTGCAAAGTGAGAGGGTTATAGCACTGTGCCACAACACGTTCAAGTGTGCAACGTTGCGATATAAAGTCAGATAAACCTCCCTTTGCATAAAGATGTAAGGGATTTCATACCACTTAGAGACGTTTTAATTAGCTATTGGCGTTACTGGTGCCAAGTATAATAGCTTTAATTTTTTATTCATAAGTCTATTAATAGTAGAATATTCCCTATAGAAGTTTATCGCTAGATATGATAAAGTTATGTGTTTGCAAGATATCAGATCTATTTTTCACACGTAGATTTATCCCTCACCACGAGGATATGGTTCCTGATGCAATATCTAGTTTTAGGTACACATTGTATGCCGCTATAGATTAGAGCGAGAATTATAGTAATGAATGTCTGGGTAAAATTAAACCTAGTTCCCACATGATCGTAACAGTCAGCCAAGCGTCATCGAGGCAGGCTCGGGGCCACATCGGGGACAGTTGCATTAAATGGAAAATTTTCTGAGTAAAGGCCAATCTCCAGTCAGCTGAAATTTCCGAGCGGGCGGAATTTTAGACAATAAAATGTTGCTCAGCCATAAAAATCTATTCAATTTCAGAGCGACATTGTCTCTCGTAAACAAAAGAACTTTCGCCCGCTCGCAAAATTCTACTGACTGTAAATTAGCCTTAATGTCTCCGACGTCGCTGATCAGACGGGGACAGTACGGGGACGCATCGAAAGAGTTGAGATGATTTTAAAGCCTGGTTTCCATATGATCGTAACAAGCAGTTATCGTTACGGTAATCAGTGTTTTTGGATATGGATTGGATTGGATTGGATTGGATTGGATTGGATTGGATTGGATCACCTTGTAGAAATCCTAAAATCAATAGACGACTTGGCGTTGCAAAAAAATAAAATTGTTTAAATTTTACTTGCAAAAGAGGGATTTAGTTCCATGATAATTACTTGAAGCTTGCTTTTTTCGGCGTTGCAAGCAAACTTTGCGTCTTATGAAACAGTGATATCTTTAGTTAGGAATCTGTAATAGAATGATGCAATCATTATTCTTTTGAATTGGTGAGCTCCGTACATAACGAAATGTAGCTCAAAGTTATCTCTTTAAACTTTTGCAAAGTGATAGTAGTTCCACAGCCAAAAACGGTATTATTCTCAATAGTTTTTAGTTGAATGTCATACTTGGAAGCCCTCCGAAGGAGCTAGGAATGTTGAAGCGCAAGCGAAGCGAGCACTTTTACTCACTAGGCTCTGAGTTACAACCAAATTGCCAGATGCTACAAGACCACCCGGGGGAGTACTTTATCTTTAAGTGATGCTGGACGTGCCTCTCATATGGGTGGGTTTCTTCATCTAAGACCCCTTTACGTATGGGTCTGTTATTAACCTTAATTCTAGTAGATGGGGAATCTTTTTGGGAATTTTCTTATCTATGATAATCTGCATCAAACAACTGAAAATGTCCTCGTCGTTTACTTTAGAAACGATGTCAAACGATGACAACAAAACAACAGCAACGACCAATTCTTTAAAAATCTCCAAATTCTTAATAGTAGTCCCTATGTGTATATATATATATAAATATATATGTATATATATGTATATATATATATACATATATATTATTTTTCATGAGTGGGCTACCACAATTGGACAATTGGAGAATATAATCCTGCCCGGAATTGAAACCCGCGACCTTCATGCCGACAGACTCTCCGATAATTCCACTGAGCTATTCAAGCTCAATGAAATTACGGAGAAATCTGAAGTCATTCAGATCTAAGGTCCTACACCGTTGACAGGAGAAATATTTGTTTTTTCGTGTTTCGGCTTAAAGCCTTCGTCAGAGCCATGCACACGTATATTTTTTCATTCGGCATTAGCTTACACGGTAATTAATATTTTTCATGAGTGGGCTACCACAATTGGAGAATTCTGGAGAATTGGAGAATTCAATATATATATATATTATTAGAAACCTAAAAACAACCAATAACAATGCTTATTCGTCGTTTAAAATCGAAGTTTTTATTTCCAGTATAGTCAAAATTCTATGTTCCATGAGAAATATTTATTTCTTTTCTGGAAAACTTTTCTTTCTTTTTCCTTTTGAATTGCACTCCAGGAGGGACCATTATGGAAACAAGGCCGCATTGACCTTTTAATACTATCCCTGCCATCTTTTTACCATGGGGTGTTTTAAATTAGATTTTTAAATTTGATATGTAGTTTTGCCTG
Organism: Aurelia sp. 4 Dawson et al 2005; assembly: GCA_964019985.1. NCBI lineage: Eukaryota > Metazoa > Cnidaria > Scyphozoa > Semaeostomeae > Ulmaridae > Aurelia > Aurelia sp. 4 Dawson et al 2005. The sequence continues at coordinate 8,471,054 of OZ026506.1, forward strand.
TAATTTTAAATTTATAGACAGTGTAACTCGATTCCTTTTCTTTTATCAATAGTGTATATATATTTTGCTTTTGATGGCAACATCATACATACATGCATACATACATACATAACAGCGTCTAGACAGTCAAAGCTTAAGAAATTTGAATATGCCTTGCATCTTGACAAAGACAAAATTCCTACACATGGGTTGGAAATTTTCTGATATTCACGCACATGGGGTCGGCATTCTTGAATATTTTATGATACAAACGGGCTCTTTTTTCAATGTCCAGAAGCAGGTCCAATCTTTGTCGCAATTAGGTAGCCCCTTGTGGCCAGACCAGCTGAGTTTAGGGTTGCCCTAGGATTTTTATTGAGCAAATAATGGGTAATTTCGATTGAAGGGAGATATATGAACGATGTCAATACCAAAAAACCAGTTCATCTTTGGGCCCTCCTGACAATATTAGTGGGTGACTGATAAATAACATTGAGGGGAATTAACAAATAAATGTATGCCCTAAGATAGAAAATAACCTCGTTGACATTAGCAGCTTGAAGAATGTTGGGTGTCGCTTCATGATAACGAAAGTCCACGGAGTGCTTTCGTTTTCACTTAAGGTGTTTTTCTGAAGTATGATGAAAGTGAAACATCTATATTTGTTAAGGATCCTAACTTTCGTACTCGTGGTTGATATTCTGTGGCCATATTTCTATTGGTTTCCCTTTCAGGAAAGGGCCAGGAAGGAATATAAAGCTCAGCTGATTCTAGACCTGAAGCATTCAAGCTGGAAAAGGGAATTTGAGCTGCTCACAAGGTATGTCACTAGTTGTTTCTAATGTAGACAACAAAGAGTTTTTGTCACTGAACATGAGTCAATTTTGTTGTTTTCAGTTTTGAAATCTTCACCTAAAAGTCATTCACTCTAGCTACAACCAGCCGTTAGGTGTTCCCTTAGATTTCCTCCAGTCTCTGTTCTTCCAGCTGGTCGAACGCAGAATCGTAATAGAATTGATGTAACTTATGACTTACCATTACTGCTGCCCGGAAAGTGGAGTTCTGAAATGAGAGGAAAGAGTTGATAGCACCACTGCCATGTAGACTCTGGGTAGGAATTTTGCTGCACTAAAAGATGTTCGGCAATCACATCAGTTATTCTTTCATAGAAGACGGGGTGTCCAAGTCAAACCCAAGGCTTTTTTCAAGTTGGGTTTACCATCAATTTTTGGGTCTAGGATAATTTTTTTTTGGATCTGTTACTATTTAGGTTCTTTCATTTTGGGTCTACAGATAAACCAAGTTTGGGCTTGAGTTTAACGAACCCAACATTACAAATCGATAAAGAAAACATACGTTGTTTCTTGAAAATGCCTGAAATGTAACGGAAAATTCTTGAATTCAGGAACACATTTAGGCCAAAGAATCTAGTAGGCCTGTCGGAAACGAAGCTCATTAAAACTCGGTGAGAGCGCAGGAAAGAAGATTGGGGGTGCGGAGGTATGCCCCCGGGAAAATTTTCCACGACCACGCCCTTCAAATCATCTGAAACGCCCAATTTTACGAGAATTCGCCATGATTGGAGCAAAAGATAATGACTGATGGGGTCCTTTCCCAGAAAAGTTTCGAAAAAGGACTTTAATATAACGACCATGTAGATTTTTTTGAACTGTATGATATCAAAAGTGATATCTTGATATATTCTGGTAGCTTCCTCACATATATATATATATATATATATATATATATATATATATATATATATATATATATATATATATATATATATATATATATATATATATATATATATATATATATATATATATATATATATATATATATATATATATATATATTTATATATATAGATAAGTTTGGCATTCATAAGCTTGGAGCTTCGTCTCCTAAACAAAGAAGAGGGCAGCTTGGATCATCACAAAATCAATTATGCCCACTGAAGGTCACCACTGTAGCGGGCTGGTTTTACTTAAAACATATCTAACTGAGAAAATATTTTGTTGGTTTATTTTGACATGTGGTTCTATAAATATTAAGTAAAATGTTCGGTCTGTCACAAAACTGCTTTCAATATTCTGGGTCTACGTCAAACTCAAGAATTTTGGTCTGTATTTGCGCAAGTTTCTTTTGGGTCCAAGTATTTTGGGTCTGACTTGGACACCCCGTTAGCAGTCACCTTTTCATTCGTAAGTTTTCTGAAAGTATTTATTGTTAGCTGTTTTAAAGTAAGTAAACGGAACGATCAAGTCTAAGAACAGATCAAAACAAAGGCTCTTGCATCTTGCTTTCTTCTTGTTTTCATTTTTCATGAACATCAGGTACATTAGACTACAACTAAATTACCCTTGCCTCCAGTGCTCCCGGGGGAGGGGGTACTTGATTGTTAAGTGATACTGGATGTGCCGCGCATCTGGGTGGGTTTTCTCCCTGGGTTTTCTCACCAGAAATCCCCTCCATATGGGTCTGTTTTCAACCTTAAAGCGATTTGAAAAGACCTTACGTCCTCAAAGCGACAAAATTCATAGACGTGGTTATGAAACTTAATGAAATGCATGCAAAAGGGTTCTGAATTCTTGAATATTCTGTCATACAAATGGGTCCTGTTGTCAAGTCCAGACTGACGTCCAGTCACAGTGTCAATCAAGCACTCTCCCCCCTGGATTGGCCTTTATTTACTTCAACGGTATGGAAGGATTTAGTTTTCGTGCGGGGACGGCTCATTGCTAGCTTACTCCATTGGCTCGACTATCCATCTGAACGTTGGTGGTTGGTTGCTTCATTTTGTCAAAACTGCTATGTAGAATGAGGACGGTGGCAAACTCTCTGTAATTCCAGGCAAAAAGATCCAGAGGCATAGTTACATCGAGATAAAAGACCAGGATTCAGTTTCAATGTCATGTGTATGAGCTATTTGTTAAACAAATATGATGTGATGCTAGGGCGGGGCTGCCGAGAGGTTTTGGAGGTTCCAGGGCAAAACTGTGAAATAAGGCCTCCTGCGAGCGAAGCGAGCTGAAAATATTTTAGATCGCGCCCTTTAGATTAGCTGAAATGCATTTCAGACCGTTTTTTGCAGCAGAAATTCTCAAAATCGTCAATTATGAGGCCCCCTAGACTATGAGGCTCTGGGGCAAATGGCTTCCTCTACCCTCCCCTCTCGGCGACCCTGTGCTAGGGTGATACGGATGATGAAAAACGCGTGAAATCTAATTTACATAATGCATCTAAATCAATGGAGCTGAAGAGGACATATGGAGAGAACTCTGGTAGAGCTTTCGACTCGTATGCCCTCCTGAGAAGCTGAGCTTATTGAAGGACACTGTTTCAATTGCCTTCAAATGCCACGTAGAAATATAGATAACAGAGTTCTTTCCCTTAATAAATGTCGTAAATATCTCCTTGTTCGTTGTTAGTCCCTTCTTATGTTCAAAAGACAGGGAGCCGGAAGTCTATTTTTGACTTCAAACATCATGTCACTTTACTTCCTTCTTGGAAATCAGAAGGAAGACAATACGTACGTTGTTTTGCAGTTATGAGAAACACTTGGAGCAAAATCAAAAAACAGCAAAATAACAGTGTTGCCTTGCTGTAGAGGATTTAAAATGATACCAATGACAACAGGCAGCAAATTCCAATCCTAAGAATCACTCGGTACGACGGCGGGCCAGCGCGGCGCGGTAGGCGCCGCGCGGCAAGCCTACTTCTTATCAATATTTTGTACGAGCAGCACAGTGAACATCCAGATAACGGATACGGAAAATGTTGGACTTGTTCAAGTCTCTCTTTTGTCAGTCGACTGAGATAACTACTTCGCTATTCCCCTGCAGGGCTACTTACTTTCCGCGTTTTTATCTCAGTCGACTATTAAAAGAAAGTGAGACTTGAACAAGTCCATGAAAAAGTATATAAGTGAATGAAGCAGGAAAATGTTGAAATCTAAAAGCAATAGAAATAGTGCAGATTGTGCTGATATTCTGCAGAACGCCACGCGAAGTCAAATTCAATTAAAAGTGCACCTTTCTGTCATACTAACCTTCTGTTTTGTGAAACTGTTCTGGTAAGTGCTGCTCATTTTTTTTTTACTTTCTGAAGGTGCCGTAGTTTCAAATTGGGTTTTTTCCGTTTATCCAAGGTATAGGTAAACTCTTCATATGTTTCATTTGTTTTTTACCGGGGTGAAGAAAGGAAATTTGGAAGAATCTGTTCCTTATTTCATCTTGATGTTATGTGCATCAACGAGAAAATTCCCTTAGTATTTTTGGCAAAGCAATTTTGAGGGATCGCCGTTTGTTTTGTTATACCAGATCACCTCAAAATGTGAACTTTGTACAAAACTTTCAATATGCGATTGTATCTTGATAAATTTCTCTTTATGCATTTGTGGAAAGAAAGTTATGGCCATACTGTACGTTCCATAGCTTACTTTGAACTTGGTGAATTTGTACCTTGCTGTTTAATCGGTGCTTGCTTTTGAGCATGCATCTTTCATGCATACGCTACGATTGAAACAATGTATAGAAGTTTGGTAGAGCCCTATTTCAGATACTGTTGTCCGGTTTGGGGTAATGCTGGTGTATCAATTATAGGAAAATTGCAAAAACTGCAAAATCAAGCGGCAAAATTGATCACTAACAGCCCATTCGATGCTTCGCCACTCCCAGTCATTCGTGCACTCGGATGGTCCACAGTAAGGGAAATAATTGATCTTGAATCTGCCAGGATTGTTTACAAATCCCTGAATGGTGATGCACCGTCCTATATGAGTGACATGTTTACTAAAGTCATCGCCTCTGCAACACGGTCTCTCAGAAATTCGGATTATGACCTAAGAGTCCCTTTTCTAAGAACGACCACAGGACAGAGATGCTTCTCTTACTAGGGTGCGAAACTTTGGAATGGTTCATCTAAAAAGACTAAAAGTACGTCAACTTTAAAAGAGTTTACGAAAGCCATAAAATGATCTTCTGTTCTCGAAGAACCAGCAAAACCTCCCTTTTCGTTTTTAATGTTTTTCTTTTGAAATTTCTTTTAACGAATGTAATTAGGTTATCAATCAGTTTTATTTTGTGTAAAATATTTAATTTAGCTTTAGTGTATTTTATTGCATGGCCCCCTGTAAATCAGTTTTCTCTAACTGAGGGGCTACCATGCCTAAACAATTGAAAATGAAAATTAAATGAAAATGAAACGTAAGAAATGATTATCAAGCTGAATTTGTAGGGATTTTGTATCCCAAACTAAATGATTTAGTAGAGAGGGTTACTCGTGTCCCTGACAAAGAACTTACATGTTCAAAACTGAAGCTTTGTAAATGCATTTATTCAAAAAATTTATGTGAAGATTGGTAACATCTATAATCAATGTCTAGTGATTTTTCAAAGGTTTCAATATTTGTTGAATCACCCAGTAGGTAAAGGAATGAAGATGTTTTTCAAAAGTGCTTTACAGAAGCCGTTTTCTGTTAAATCAAGGTGCTCAGTCTCGGAGGCCTCGCTAAGAGGGAATTTGCCGCAAATTTCTCAAAGCGATATGCAATCCCATTTGGAAATGTAGGTTCTCAGAGCGTGAAAAAGCCCTGGCTTCAAGTTAACAGGTGTTATTCTCGAATCTCGAGAGCATTGATCATCCAGTCCAGCATTCGTTTTGCCGTTGACGGAAGTCATTATTTGCAATACGTGTTTTGACGTACTTTCATGCGTAGGCAGCCAATCTAAAACGTTACTTGATATTTTGCGAAAAGCCATATTGATGAAGGTGCTGAATGGAGAGCTAGGCGTTTTCCTATGAATAATTCAGCAATGTTGCCATGATTGTGCGAATCGTCACCAGTGAAATTAGATAAAGCTTACTATCTCTCAAGTCGAAGGAGGATAACGAAGAAACGTTGAGATTAAACCTCCCACTTAGCTATAAATTTAGACCATTTTGACTCAGGTAAAAATTTAGACTAATCAATTCCCTGATGATATTTTTGGGAGGAGAAATGGTTCTGGATTCTCCAGATGGACTAATTTAGGATTAAATTTGTGTTGCCTTAAATTTTTTACGTTGGAAAATCTCTAAAATGCAACTTTGGAGCCAACATACAGGGTGTCTCAAAAAAATTGTTCGACGTTTGATTGAATACTAAAGACAAACGATACGCTGAATGCATCCTTGGTCAAGTCACCCTTTTTCCTGAGATTTAGAATTAATTTTTGACACAAGAATCTTGCAAATCCGCTAAAAAGTCATGGAGTTGCAAGCCTTTGAAGTTCAAGTTTATGCGAAAACTGAAACCAGAGGCCTCAAAATGGCATTTTTGGAGAAAATGTCATGGACCATCGTTCCCGCTATTTCTCAATTGCTTCAGGGTAAACCAAATGGGATTTGAACAGGTTTTCGATAACCTAACATTCAAGCATATGGATGCTTTTAGGAAACAGATTCAGTCTCTCGTTGATTTTGTTTTGGACCATTGTTTTAGGACATATACAATGTTAAGCAAATTTTTGACAATGATCACAAGGATTGAATTATTTTGGAAGTCCTATTTGGTTTGCTCTGATATCAACGAGAGGTATGACATTAGACAAGCTTCTTTTACCTTAGTCTTCAAGGTTTTTGCATTACAAGTAATCAGCTATCGCATATTTTGATCTTTGAAAACTCGCAATTCAGTGAATTTTCGTCCGATTGGCAAGATTCTGGTCCCTGAAAGTTTTTTATAATCTTAAGGACAGGTTTATCAAGTCCGTTCATGTTATTGTTGTTTTTCAATATTTAATTAAACGTCGAAAAAATTTTTTGAGGCACCCTCTAAACATGAATTTTCTCTGTCAATCCCTGGAGTGCTTTAACTGTATATAGATTCTAAAATAGCAGTTGCACGGCAAAATAAATTATCCCTTTTTTGCCGGAGAGAATCTTCTTACCATAGAAAAATCCGATTTTGAGCAATATCTAAATTTCTGTTCCAAGTGTGTCATGGCTACATCTGTCGACTTTTCTAGTTTGATATGGTTGACTATATGGTCTGCGCTCTACATTCCTGGTAGGCCAAACTTTAACTGGCAAAACTGCACGTTCCTTATGTTTGGAAAATGACTGTGGATAGTAGAACCATATGAACAAGCCGTTGTCACCGATGGTTTTTCCGGGCATGCCACGATTGTAGACTCCCTGAAAATAAACTTTGGCATTAACGGAAACGGACCATATTTCTGATTGTGGGGTAATTAAATCAGGAATTACTGACCAGTACGTCATTTATGGGGTTAGGAAACTAAATGCAAAGCGCAATAGAAGAGGAGAACAAAAGAGTCACTATGATAATCTACAACATGTGATCGAATTTCGAAGTCTAAAGAACTATGATAGCGAAGCATTTCTCCAAGATTTACAGAGTGTTGACTTTGAGAATGCAATCTCCGCCGCCTCAGGGGATCCTAATCAGATGGCAAATACTTTCTACGACCTCTTCCTGTCAATTCTAGATGTGCATGCCCCTTTAAAGAAAAGGAAATGGATTCAAAGGCCTGCACCAGTTCCATGGCTTTCTGCTAGAATAAGGAAGTTAATGCGTGATAGGGATAAATATAAAGCTTTAGCTGAGAAAGATCAGCAGCTGTGGCCTAGATATAGAAAACTACGCAACAGGGTCACTGCTGAGCTACGCAAATCAGTTAAGACTTATTACCAGGGTTTGATTGATGAGACCTCCAACAATCCTAAGGAAATGTGGAAGTCGGTCAACAAAGTTTTGAATAAGGATAAAACGCGAACTTTTCCTTCCTCTGTAACTTACAAGGGTCAAAACTTAGAAAACCCACGTGAAATCTCAGAGGCATTCAACGATCACTTCGTGACTATAGGCCCAAAACTGGCCAGTGAAATACAAAGTGAGACTACAGATGATCCACTGCAGTATTTATCTGCAGAGATACCATCTGATACGCCTCCCTTCGTATTCCAAAGGAGTGATGAAAATCTCGTTAAGAGGGAGATAAACAGGCTAAATTGCTCGAAATCTCCTGGACATGATCAAATTCCGGTTAAAGTGATAAAAGACGCCGTTGAAATAGTGTCCAAACCACTGGCAAAAATGTTCAACTCTTCCATGGAAGAGGGGATCTTCCCAGACATCTGGAAACTGGTGATGGTAACTCCTATTTTCAAAAAAGGGCAAAAATCTGACTTGTGTAACTACAGGCCAATTTCTGTACTTTCAGTACTGTCAAAACTGTTCGAGAAAATTGTTCATGACCAAGTTTCGACGTTTATGAAAGATCATGGTCATTTTTCACACTACCAGCATGGCTTCAGACAGCTCCATAGCACAGTTACGTCACTGCTCAATGTGACAGAATTGTGGTTCTCCAATATCGACAGAAAAAAGGTAAACATGAGTGTCTTTCTAGATCTTAAAAAGGCCTTTGATACGGTGGACCATGATCTGTTACTGGCAAAGTTAGCTGCCTATGGCATTGTTGTAGGTCCTCATCAATGGTTCTCGTCCTACCTAATGAGGAGAGAACAGTATTGCCAAATAGGTGGTCAAAGGTCGAGTCGTAAGGTTGTAAAACACGGAATACCACAGGGATCGTGCCTTGGGCCACTTTTATTCATCCTTTTTGTAAATGATTTTGCTCAGTGTCTGGTTAAGTCTTCCCCAAACATGTATGCAGATGATACCAGTGTAACATGTTCGGCAAAAGATATAGACACACTTTGCGACGACCTGAGAACCGAACTAACAAATTTTTCAAAGTGGATGAGACAAAACAAGCTTTGTCTTAATGCTAACAAATCTGAATTCTTGATTGTTGGCCACAAAAGACAACTTAACGGTATCCATGAACCCGTGCAGCTACAGGTTGACGAGGAACTGATAAGAAGAGTTCAGACAGTGGAATATCTTGGAATAAGGATCAATGAAAACTTAAGTTGGAACGAACAATATAAAAGCCTTAAATGCAAAGTAAAATGTGGACTATCCTCTATTCGCAAACTTAAAGATATTTTACCCCCAACTTAAGTTAGAGCAAGTCTACAAAGCCCTGGTTGAAAGCCACCTGCGATACGGTAATGAACTATGGGGCAGTTTGTCTGATACCAAATTGTGCTGGTGTCATGGAGGTCTCTTTGCTCCATTCCGTCTGGCTTGCGTGTGAAGGTACTTCTTTACATTCTTTTGCATTATATTTTTGGCATAAGGCCTTTGTAAATTCGCCTCAACACATCATTAAAGTATTTACACTTTTGCAATTTCTAACAAGTCTGTCCACCCGAAAAATTATTTTCAGAAATTCAGCCTTTTTGAATATGTTAAGCTCAACAACAAGGGGGGGCTCTCTCCTCGATTAGTTTAACTACTGAGAGAGTTCCTCCTTTAAGAATTCTCTTACCTACTTTTTTTTTCTTTTTTTTTTATTAAATCTTCATTGTATGCCTTTATATTGTATTTTGTTATTTATTATTTGCAGTAGTTGGTTGTTGTTGTAGGTAGAGAATTTGAATTTATAATGAACATGAACATGAACATGAACAAATTAAATCATTTGCAGCGTCTCCAAGACAGAGCTCGCACATTGATTGAAAACTCCCATGTAAAGGACGGATGGACGTGCAATTGGCTCTCTGTCTCTAACCTTATCAAATATGACAAGGCTGTTATGGCATATAAGATAATGAATAATTTATGTCCGAACAGCCTTCAAGGAAAATTCACTATGAGATCTCAAATATCTGCATACGCAACGAGAAACTGCCAAGATATTGATATCCCGAAACGAAACCTAGAATTTTCAAAAACGAGTTTTCTTTACTCTGGTGCTTAACTGTGGAATGATATACCTCTTGATATAAGGAATTGCCCCACAGTTCTCACATTTAAAAAGAAACTGAAGGACTACTTGCTACACTAGCATTTAACCCAAAGCACGATCCCTAGGAAGAGCAGCACTTACCACGGTTACATTCCATATTATTCTTTGTAGATATAATATAGTACATTGTTCTTTTTTATTTTTCTTTTTTACTATTGTTATTTTACAAACTATTATCTTGTTGTTGTATTAGCTGATAGGGATTTGTGGGTAAATATGATAAATGAATGAAATGAATGAATGAAACTTTGGCATTAACAGAAACTTTGGGCCATAGTGCGGCAGTTGAACCGAAATTTTCTTTGTTCAGGTGAAGGGCAAGAACTTTTTGCTAGGATTTAATTCCTCTACCCATATTTTTTCAAAACCATCATCCTGGATAAAAAGCTCACGCACGGTGGTTCCAGATTTGAACTACTTTGGGGGCAGAAAGTTTCGCGGGCAGAGAGTTTCGCGAGAAGAAAAAATCGCGAAATTAAGGGCATAAACTTTCGCGAATGACGTTTTTTCCCGCAAATTTCGCGACAAACACTGTTGTGATCGAGAAAAAAGATGCATTTTTGCGTGAAAAATCTTTCGCGACTGAAGAAAAGCGAGGGGCAAAACATGGGAAAACACAATTTTCTATTCATTTTCAGTACTACTCATAGTCACGACGACAATTTAAAAGGTTTATAGCTCAAGAGACTAAAGATCGGAGTGATTAAGGAACAGCAAAGCAAAAACTTTAAGAAACGAATGAAGTTGAATACAAAAAACTTTCGCGAGTTGAGAATTTTCTGTAATTTCGCGAGCAAAAACTTTCGCGAATTTTGAAATTTAGATCATTCCTTGAAGGAGACACTTTCGCGAAAAATGCCGAAAAACGCGAAAATCGCGAAACTTTCTGTCCGCGAAAGTTTCTGCCCCTTAAGTATTGGAATCGGTGCTGGTTGTTTCCGGGAATAAGCACATAGACATATAGAAAATGTCCAGTTTTACCACTCTGCTTCTACAAAGATTGTGATGTCCGGTCGGTCACAGAGTAAAAATTTTTATTCTGTGGCTCTGTGGTGGCCTGCCATTTCTCTTTCATTTCCCCAGAGGTCATCCATCTGTTGCCTTTGGAAACCAGTACCTGCTGACAAAGCCCGAACCAGCCCCCCGTTGTGCCGAATGTAGTACATTTTGAGGATGAACCTATTCTTGTAAATGTCATGGATCTTGAGGTGTTCATGGAGGAAGAAATGAAAGGAGTATTCTATCTTCAAGGCTTAAAGTCTTTCTGAGAGGAGAGCTTCAGAAACCGTCAGAAACAGCTAACGATTTGTACAATTGTGGACATAAGGTGTTGAGAAAAACGGCAACTATCCCCTATTTCTTGGCCTCACTATCAAAATACAGTCATAATGCTCACTGTCCCCCTTCTGGAATGCTGGTTTTTTGTGATCAGTAACGGGCATCAGATTTTATTAGAATATCACCGCAAAAACATTGAAATGGGGGAGCAGGGGGTCGCTAAACTGAAGATTTAGAGATTTTCCAAAATTATCAACGCTTATGGCCAGTAAGCCTAATCATATCCACGTCTTTTTTGTTTTATATTGTTTAGAAGAAGAGAAACTGGTAATAGTACAAAAACTGATGACCAAAAATTTAGGAAATTTCATCATCACGTCTTAAAAAAACTGCGGTGCCAAAAACTGCATTAACTTGATTTATGGGGAAAATAAGTATACATTTAGCGTGGCATTGCATTTGTATATTTCAACAGAGGAAAAGAAACTCGCAGAGAACTTTCGATACTTTGTCGTTCACTGGTCGGTCACACAAGTCACATCGTAGAATCATGAAAGTTCAAAATCATATCGTCGAGATACTAAAGCAATTCCATTCATCAAAAACGAGAGAATTCTCGTGCGACACCAGTGCAGTGTGACACCAAAGGAAGGGATCAGTAGCACCTGCCACCTGGCTAATTCCTTTTTTGCGCAAGTGTCACCGTTATCACCTACAATCCTGGCCATAAGGTGTTGAGAAAAAATCAACTTTCCCCTGTTTTTTAGACCTCACTACCAAAATACCGTCAAAATCTTCACTCTTCCCCCTTCTCCCCATCTCAATGTTGTTTTTTGTCTTCAGAAGATATGGCAGTTATCAGCTTTTAGGATATTTTCACAAACAACATTGAATTGGGGGAGCGGGGGTTTGCTAAATGAAAAAATTCGAGATTTTCCAAACATTCTCAACACTTATGGCTAGGATTGAACGTGTCACAGTAATTTGAATAAGAAAGCAATGACAATACTTAAAGTACAAAACACCGAATTCTTGTGAAAATGCAACTTTTTTTCATTTCATGGAGAATGGTGATTGGGTTTGGTTCTGGTTCTAGGAGGGTTTGAGCCCGGGAGAAATATCTATTTCTCCCTGGTTTGGGCATTGGCAATACCTCTTTCCGCCACTCAAATTTGGAATTAAATCGGAGTGCGATTTCAAGGCCATATGAAGTATTTTGTTCTTTTCAGTGGAGGTCTTAGGAACAATCTTACTCCAAACAATCATCTTTGGTGAGTTCAACACCCCCATTCTTTCCCTGAAGGCAATCGTTCAAATTTTAATTTTTGTTTCCAAAGCCCTGTTTGTATCTGTGAGGTTTTCTTCACTCACAAGTATCAGGGGTATCGACTTTTTAAGTACTTTTTACATTCATTGAATAGTTGAAATATCTGAAAACCCGAAGCCGTCCTGTTGCATTCATCTGGGTGCCTTGTAGGGGCCAGTGGCAAACAGGAAACCCCCTTGAGACTCAAATTCGTTTCAACAGCAACAAAAAGGGAGATGACATTTAGAAGAAATATTTGCAGTTGTTCAGGGCTCTGTAACGGTACAGAAGGTTGTCAGGTCAGCTTGGAGAAGAAGCAGTATTTTTGCTTCTTTTCAGTGTACTGGAGTCACAAAAATCTCATTTCTGTCTCTCCTAGTATTCTGGAATGCAACCAGAGGACCTTGGATGGAAATGTCATAGAGGGGGTTCCTGAACAAACTGGTGGAAGAACGCTGTGGAAGGCCCGCAAATCATGCCAATGGTCTAGCTCCTACCAGAGAGTCAGGTGTTGGATGTTGTAAAGTTGTTTATCAAGAGAGCTCTGGAAAAGATCTTGAACAGAAAATTGTCAAAAATATTCGTGGATTCTTATATTAACATATTTCACATTGGATCTGATAGAGGAAGTACCTTAACTGCTGCTGGAACAAAAATTTTTAGGATTTTTCCAGAAGAGGGGTCAAATTTTGGGCCAAATTGTCGAGGATTTTGCAAACTTGCTGTCTGATCATCAGCACCTTGCGTCATAAGTTTCATCAGCTTGTAGCTATCATTTCAAGTAATTAAATTCACTTTGAGCATTCATCGTTGGATACTGATGTACTTAACAAGGAAACTCAAGTCAATTTCTGGGGGCCTAAAGCCCGAATCACGAGGAGGGCGTGCTAAGATTTATCTCCGTGTTTAGTTCAATTTAGTACTTTACACGAATTATTCTGCATTTATTCATTCATCATATACTTATAGTTTTTTTCACAAATAAGCCAGACTCATGGCAAACGCAAATTCACCAAATAACCCATACACACCAATTATAAAAGATTATATAGCTTTCAAACTAAGGTCGAAAAAATTGGAAATCCCAGGCTACGACCGTGAACCTAGTTGTTTGACAGAACCATGCAAAACATTGCGAAGAGTTGGCGAAGAACTCGAAGCACACAACAAAGATTTATTTAATAGCATGTGTGAACAATTAAATATAACGGCCAATACAGCCTACCCTACTTTTCAAGGGATCGTTGACGAGATATTTCAGAGTGGAATCAACTGGGGAAGAGTCGTTGCGTTCGTCTGCTTTGGTGCTAACCTAGCAGTGTATTGTGCAGTTCGAGATGAACTTGGTACGCAATATGTCGATAATATAGTAAACTGGGTATCCAGATATATGGCAGTTAACTTAGACAGCTGGTTAAAGGCTCATGATACCTGGGTAAGTTTTCAGAATTTATTTTGTTAGGAGAATTTTTGCTTCATTTGACAGAATGCATCAGAAATGTACACAGAATCGTATCTGCTGCCCTGTGAACCGTAAACCTCGACCTTAGCCCATGGTCATGGAACCCAAACTAACCACAACCCTTACACAGAACCCCAAAGAAACCCCACTGAACCTAAACCCCAAACCCAGGTGGCACAGTCAAATTCAGTTCAGCATTATTTACCCCCATTTTGCAGCTGTCATTGAAAGGACATTTTCTGACCCCATTCCTTTTCCCTTGGTTATCAAGGGAAGGCATAGGTTCACAAAATGCCCTCAAATAGGATCAAATTTCATATTAATTTTCAAGCTTTACTCCAACCTCTCAACTCCTGGCCTTGCTCCCAAAGGGGTCGGGGGTCCATCAAACAAAGCTGTGTTGCCAAATCATTTGGCTGCCCTTGGGAAAATTATGAATTAAGCATCATCATTTCTGTTGATCATATTTCCTTTCCTTTTATGCTTTCCAGTGATCAATTCAATGAACACAGATGATTAAATTCTTTAAATTCTTCTCATACTTCTGGTCATCACTATGGAACCAACTGCCACAATCAAAGACAATTTGTGGATCTTTAAACAATAATTATTTCTCTTGCATAAGATCTCTGGTTTTTAATGAGTACCTGCTCATCACCTTTGCTGTTTTGCACACTGCAGTAATTTGTAATAAAAAATTGCACCCTTCACATAGGGAATAATAAGGGAAAGGTTTGAAGATGGAATTGTGTGTTAAGTTCTTTTGGGTTCATTTCATCACAGGTAAAGATTTTGAATACAATACTAATTAAAAGACAAACATCTAAGGCTGTGCTGAAATTGTCCCAGATACCATCAGTGAACATCTTTCGGATTTTCAAGAGCTAGACCCTGTCTAATTGCTTTGCAGTAGTGATTTTAGGGTCACCATCCTTCATTTTTCTTTTGTGGATTCACCTGTTCAAGATAAGAGGTGTGAAAAGAGAAGTCCTTTGTTGTTTGAAATGTTACATTTTTTAGGCTAAAATCTTGTTCTGCAATACAAAGTTTAGCTCAGCAGCACATTTTAGCATATATCCGTCTTTGTTTGGAAATTACAGCAAGTTTAAGAATTTAGATTTATAAGGACTTTTACCATGAAATCAGATGTTTAGACAAATTTTTGTATACAGAAGTATGCAGAACAAGATGTTAACCTCAAAAATACAAAATTTCAAATAACAAAAGACTTCCATTTTCACACCTCTTATGTTGAAAAGGTGGATTCTCACATGCCCCAAATTGCTTCTCTCATTCCATTGATCAGCAAGCCAATCAGAGTTAACTTCTTTTCCATTATGATTTACGGGGGGTGGGGGGGATCACGATATCCCAAGCAAAAAAATTCTCAAATTTACCACATTTCATGCTGAAAATTTTCCAAAAATATCAGATTTCAAGTAATCAAAGGTTTTTAAGTTCTTACAAGTTCCGTTACAATCTTCATGTTTATGGTATGTGCCCTTCTGAAAATTTTAAAGCAAAGTTTCTCAAGCCTTTTCAAATTCACTGAAATAACAAATCTGATTTCTGTGAAGAAGTGAAAAATAAGTAAAAATGTGCCAAGGATTTCTTTCATACCAATGTCTCCAGCATGAACTGGAGTTTCTTAACATAAAAATAAACAAATATGTGCTTAAGAAGTTCAAGTCAATGCAAGTTTTCCGATAGTTGCAGTGTGTTTTGTTGTGGAGAGTAGAAACAGTTCATGTGGTTAAAAATTCTTCACCAATTTCAAAAGTGTTCATAGATCAGAGCTATTCACATCAACCAAGAGTAAAGTCACTTTACTGAGAATGCACTTCTCCTTCAAACACAGCTTTAGAATAGGATTTTGAGGATGCTTTCTGGTTTCCCATGATTCTGACTAATCCTTCTTGTCTTTGTGGTTGCAAATCAACATTCTTTCACAATCAGATAATTTTGGTTTCACTGAAGGAAAAGTCACATGATACCCATGTGCAGAAAAGGAACCTCCTAAAGTCACTGTGTCAACAGCTTTTGACCAGGCATTAAACTTCGCTTTGGATGTGATACTGTTAAGCATGGGTGTGTCTGTATCAGTATGTCTGGTATGCAATTATGCAAGCATGCTTGGGCAGATCTGCTCTCATGATCAGTTTTCTCCTGCAAAATGCAAATTCTTAGAAGTCTGATACAGACATCTGTGTGCCATGTACTATGATCTTGCCAGGGTAAAGCAGGAGATATACACTAATGATTCAGTATATAACTAGTTTTTTAATTTTTTGTGCACTTGTTTTCAGAAGAAACTTGCATTCAACACAAGTGGTAGTAAGAGCTGCTAACTGCAAAGTTTCTGATGTTTTAAATCCAGCTAGCATGGCAACTTTGTTTTATGCTGCTTCTCTTCAACTGAGTGTATTATTTGTGTTGCGGCATTTTATGCTTTAAAATACTGCTTTTGCACTGACTTTGCATCAAGGTTGACTGGTGCATAAGGAGTTCCTGAGAGGTTGCAAGACAGAAGACCATGTTTGAGAGCTAAGCCCCCAATAGAATCTATCTTATAATCACAGGGAAACTAGCTTGAATGTCAGTTTTTGTTGTATTTGTAATCTGTTCTATTTTTCATTAATTTTGTTATTTGGTATATAATTTACTCTATTTTATATTTTGTTATTTGGTGAAATAAGAAACACAATAGGTTGCCAATGACAAATTAGAAAATAGAATGAATTACCAAATAACAAAATTTAAATGAAAAATAGAATAGATGTCTAAATTGACAAATACTAGGTTAATCTGCTTTTCCTGTGTTATCATGGAAGAATTTGATGAGTTTGCAGGGAAGCTATGTGCAACTGTTGTGCTTCGCTAGCAGTATTTCTTGGTGCTGAAAGAAGAGACATTTTAATTTTGTCCTCCTTTTTCCCTTTGAATCTGGAAAAATGCATAACTCAGTGGATGGTAAAGTTCAGTCACCCACGCCCAGTTACGCCTGGTGCCATGTTGGCAAACAAACGGGACTGGTTTGCGGATGTCTGGCACAGTGTCATCCGTGATAGGGGGCACATAGAGTGCCATTGCAGTTTCCTATGAACTGCATGTATTGACAAGAAATGGACTTCAGATATGTCATTTATTCTTGGGGATTGGTCATTGGGAATGCATTCAGCTACCAGTTTGAAGGCTAGTGGCTCAATCCTGTTGAATTTTGCCGTGTATAGTGAGGAGAGTTGTTGTTTATTTATAACTTCTAGGCTAAAGGATTCACATGAGCTAGGTGTGGTCACATTGAAAAGAAGGACCAGGACACTGCCTTGACAAGTCTGGCCTTTCAGTGGCCTAAAACAACTTCCACAGCAGAAATATAGATGGAAAGGCTGGTTTTATAGTTGTGCTTCATTCATAAATCATATCAGCTGCACTGTAAACAAGATTCAAATTTTTCTTATTACATGATTTGTGTTAGACAAGCTATTAGACATTTCTCTTGCGTTTAGCTTTAATATTGCAATACCTGAAAAGCCATTCAGAAAGTGATTCAAAGTCAACAGGTGGCTGTGAGAATTTTCTGAAAAGTGAAAGATCAAATTTAAATGTTTGCATAGAGCATGGTTAGCTGGTTACCAAGATATTTGATATCTGTTCTTTCTCAGCTTTGAATATGTATTGTTTTTGCATGTTGTTTTCCGCATTCTCTGTAAGAACTGAAATCCTAGAACAAGCCCTGTGACTCAAAGTCACTGATGTTTTACAGTTGCTTCATTGGTACTCATATCAGTTTAGGATGCAGTTGTGGTGGGTCATTACCAAGGCCCTCTAAGGGATCTCAAGCTCCAAATCTCTAGGGCATATGACGATGGGCTCAGAGCTCCTAAAGGCAAAATTGCCATGCTCCAGGGTTCCATTGCATCTTTTCAGAGTTCCAGGGGCTCCATGTATTAAATTTTGAGAAAAACACCATAGGGAGTTGTTTGGGCTGGGTTCAAAGCTTTCAAAATGATGGGCTCTTGCAACCCCCCTTTTTGGAGCCTCATTACCTTGAGCATTAGGATCAAAATGCATCAAATATTCCCTGATTAGAGGGGCTGCAGCTGCAGCTCCTTGCCCTTTTCTTCCTATGCCTATGTTTATTTATCAGAATGTGTAATGAAAATGTTGCAGTTATGGTAAGCCGATATAGCAATGGCTCTGTGATGGCATCGCCAGCTTAAATGCAAGAGGGGAGAAAAATAGAGTTTTCAAGCTAATAGCTTAGGTAATGTCTACTAAGACATTTGTATTGGATTTTTCATGGGCAATTTTAGCCAGGTTTTGAAGGTGGGAATGGCCTTTTCACCCTTCCCTTGCTCTCCCACTGAGGTCTACCAGTGTGAAGGAAAAGTAGAGTTCACAGAGACCCAGAGAGCACTTGATAAATCAACAAGTATGCACTGGCTTAGCTTCGTCTTTATAACACCAAGATTATGCAGAACTTTGTTAGCAGTGTTGCCAACTAATGTTGTGAAAAAGGGGCAAAAGTACTCAAAATGACATTTATTGTGAAAATGTTCAGAGTACTCATGCATAAACCAGTTGTCTGCAAGGCATCCGTTATGCTGCTGTTATGTGTGGATCTTTTCAAGTCTAAAGTTTGTTGAGCAGCCCTGGGTGAAAGGAAAAAACGGTCGTATCACCGCAGTCAAAGTTTTGCATAACGCAATGCAATCCGGAATTTTTTCGGAATTCCTTTGTCCCAGGTTCCCAGGATTTTCACGTGAAAGAATGTTGAGCAATTGAGTAATCGACCCACGCCTAAGTCCTATTATCCCAGCATTGGCGACCATATTCGTCAGAGACTGATTATGTGTGGATATCTAAAGTCATTACGTTTGCGGCTTTTTTTGTACATTCATTCATTCCGGAGGATTATGACTTTCTTCTCTCTTTTCGTGAACAAAGATCACCTACGTCATGCGGTTGCCCTAGAGATTAGTGTTACTAAGTTACCATTGGATGTGTTGTGGAGGTTCTTGTTGACGGGCTTGCGGAGGCCTGCTTTTGCGCGCATTGTGGTGCACATGCTGACGCCATTGGCCACCATTTCTTCCAGATCATTGTGGTTGAGGGAAGAGGGAGAAGGAAAAGGAACGAGCGTTTGGCAGTAGAGGCCCCCCATAGTACCCCTGGATAACGGATTCACGTGTTGATTTTTTGTTTTTCACGCCCTCACGGACTATGAAACAGCATTTCACGTTCACGCTGCAGAAATCTTAAGAATGCTCCAGAAAGATATTTCTATGTAAATACATAGTTGGCAAAGACACACGAGGGAAAGCAGGGTAATTTTAACATGGATTTTAAAGTTTCGGAGCCAAAACTGTGAGTGAAATGAGATAAATAGGGGTCCAGGGGCTTGCCCCGGAAAATTTTTTTTGAGACTACACCCTCCAGAATGACATGACGGAAAACAGTATTTCTTTGTGAAATTTCAAGGCTCAATCACGTGCTTTAAAAGTCCATTTCACGAAATAACGACCAAATTTTTGGCAAATCACGTTGCACGACAGAGTCTTCGATCACGAATTCACGAGTCGAAAATATCAAAATCACGAAATCACGCGCCCAAATTAGCTAAATAACGCTTCACGTACGAATATGGGGGGCCTCGCAGTACTGCCTTCTGTTGATGAAGTGCTATGAAACTTTGAAATGAGAGCTGTATGAATGTTTACCACAAGACTGTTCGATTTAATTTTATCAATTGCCAGCTTCAGATTATGAGAAAATGCCAAGGGCATAAGGACAATTCAAACGTGGCCTACCGTAAGTGCTGCTTAAGCGATGATCGCCATAATCAAAATAAAAGTGGCTAAAGTTTTGATTACCTGCACAATCGTTGTGCAACCGAATTGTCCGCTCTCTCCCAGGGATGGAGGACTTCCATATGCAGAGCAACGGGTACGTGCCGTCCATAACGATTGATTTTGAACCTCGAAAATCCCTAACAACGAGTCTCAAATCGTAACTGTTCCACTTGAAATGGTCGGCGTTTTGAATTGCGGTACAAAATTTGTCGAACTTTCTACTTCTAACTTTGGGTCCTTTTTTGTTTTAGCTCTGAAACTTGATTAGTGGTAACTTCATCTTCTCATAGTTGCGCGTTCAAAGTGAAATGAAACTTGATTTTTTTGGGAAGCTGAACAGGATTTTGCTTCCGAAACCCTTCAAAATGGATAGGAAAATCGACCAAAAATGCTTACACTTGAGTCGCTCCATAAGTTGATTGACATGTCCCCATCACTCCATCCCAAGGCGCATTGATCCGAATAAATCGCAATAAAATAAGTTTACAACAACAACAACAACAACTGATCCAAGAGGAAACTTATGCGCATACTCAGCTGCAAAATTAGGAGCTTTGCTCCACATTGTACGCCTTTGATCCATTATGAAGTTGCTACTGTTCAAAAACGTTACACGTTTGCACTGAGTCGGCCGAGCTACAGTCTACCTGGTCATGCTGTTTCATATTGCGCGTGCACTTCCAAAGATCTGTGCAGATGTTGAATGTTTTATTTAGAGTTCGGTGCGTACTGAGGCTCGTTATGCGCAGTCAAGCAGTGTTTAAGATTTTTTTTGAATGGGTTATGCGTTTTTTGATTGAAGATGGCCATGTACTTTGACTGTTTCATCTGCTGGATTACGGTTGTTTTCTCAGCCAAATCGCCTTTTATGTTGATGAGTAATTGGACACGTGCAGACACACCCCAAGGACTGTTTCAATTGGAAGAGAATGTTTGCTACATTTGTTTCTATTTGTTTGTTAGATGACCCACAAATAGCCTGCACGCTTCTGCAAAATTGCGCTGTGTTTTTGAGATGATAGGGGCCGTCCGAAGTCGAAAGGGGGCAACCTTCCGAGAGCGGGGGACTTCTCTATGGTAGCATGCTTAACTACCGACAATTGATGGTTCGAGTCCCTGGCTTGCTCAACCTGCTACGGAGAGTGAAGAGAGTCGCCAACAGGTGTGGTCACATCGAGAGCAAGGGCCAGAGCGCTTCTTTGATAACCTTACCTTCCAGCGCCCAAAAGCTACCTTTCAATGCTAATTGTTGGGGAGACGAGATGGCTGTGTCCGAGGAAACTTACGTGTCTCCCCGTGCAGTAGGTTAAAAAAATGCGCAGTAGCATTTTGGAGTCGCTGTGCTCAGAGCTCCAACTCAAAAACGCTACAACGCACGCTCCATAACCTACTTCACGGGAGGAAACACCAGTTTTTTGGACAAAGCCTATCTCTTCTCTCCAAAAACTAGGAAGAAATATAGGAAAGATTTGCACAGAGGGCACTGACTTGAGTTGCAGCTTCTATCCCTGTTGTGCACTTACGAAGACTCCGCGAAATGTATAAGAACTTTGTTCAATTCGGATTCTTTGGCAGAATAGCTAAGATCTAGAGAACTGACCATGTCAATTTAAGGCTGTCGAAGATGGTACAGTTTTTCGAAAAGGAAGTGTTGTGCATGCAACCGGTACTGAGAGGGCAAAAAATTCTGATGTGCGATTTCAAATGCTGGGCAGTCAGCACTATTTTGACCTTTATGTAGTTGATTTACACAGATCCAGAGAAAGAACATTCTTCAATTTTCCTATTTCCCTCACGAGTGGTTTTCGTCTACATGGTTAAGGGGACCTTCAGTTTTCGACATGCTTTACTGCCTCTTCTCCGCTCTCTTTTCGTCATCAGTTATTGCACAGAGTTTCCCGGATCCTGTTATGCTTTACATTCGCAATGGACTTTTGACAAAGTCTTGAGGTTATTTTGTTAGAAACAATACAAAATAAGCCCTTATAACTTTGAATTCTTATAATCGCTGTAATTTCCAAGTGAAGACAGATATGAAAGTAAAAATTTGCTTGTACGCTAAAGTTTGTACACGAAGGGGGGGGGGGATTTTGGCCGCAAAAATGCAAAGTCTCAAACAACAAAAGACTTCCGTTTTCGCACCTCTCGTCTTGAAAAGTTGGATTCTTTATGATATGTTGATGGAGGCCAATACAACAGTCTCCTACCACCCATGTTTTTTATTGCTTGAAAAAGTTATATCCTGCTCACGAAACTCTCTGCATTGAAATAAAATGTGGTGAAAATGTTAATTTGTGAAGCCAGTTAATAAGTACTATTTTTTCTAAAACTAAATTCATCTGCGCAAAATAGGGCAGATTTTGTGATACAATAGCTTCAGTTGCTTTGGTTCACACCTCAATTCAAAGCGATTAGCGAGTGCAGACAAAAGAAATTCTTTCAACTAGAAATTCAAAACAAACATAGCCGCAAAGTTGTCCCAAAGGGAGTGCGGCAAACCCTAACTTGGCACGGGTGAATGGAGGTTTTTAAGAGAAGTTATGTGCTTTAAACGAAAGAAGAAGGGTAAATCTAAAGTTCTGTTTGGCAGGTTGTGTTTACGATATTCAGAAGTCGAGCAGAGGGCATTACAATTTTGTATATTTATTGCTCAAATGTAAACAGTTACTCCTCAGCTCTTGAATCAAATAAACAAAATCCGCCAGACAGAACTATAGATGTACTCTTCTTTCGTTATAAGCAAAAACATCTCTTAAAAACCTCCCTTCTCCCGCACCAAGTGACAGTTTGCCATACTGGTTTCATGGCAGCTTTGCGGCTATGTTTATTTCTAATTACTGGTTGAGAGAATTTCTGCATTCGCTAATCGCTTTGAATTGAGGTTTGAACCAAAGCAACTGATGCCATTGTATTACAAAATCTGCCCTTGTTTCTGCGAAGTCATTCTCATCATCCTCAACAGAAGCCATGCTATTTTTTAGAAATCTATTAAATAAGCAAAAGGAAAAGATTTGACTGTTTTAGTGAACCAAGATTTCCGTAAAACTTATCGAAGTTCTGTGAAAGATCGTCCGAAAGCTTTTATCCGACATTATTCGTCGGGGATTTCTGGTTTTTGATGTATGCCGGCTATGTTGTTTGTTACGATGTTTTGAAAATCAGTGTGTATTCTGCGCTCGATCTCCGTCTTAAATTGCTTTGGTTTCGTAAGAATTGCTTTGGTATCATCAGTCTTCATACTAAAACACTTACTGTGTTTTTGAAAGGACGCTGGTAAACATCTTTGCCGCTTGAATTTGACTGCTTCATCTCAAAGCATGATGTTTTCCAGTGCCCGAGATCGCACAGGAAGTTTGCCATAGATGTATAGCTGAACATCTTTTATCTGCTATTTGTCAAGTGTATGCTGAATAGCTCGTATTGTTGTGAAGTGTAGTTTGAAGAAACGTTTTTGAAGCGTTTCTTCAACACTTGAAGAGAAAAGTTGTCATGTTATTGCGATATCTGGAGTTTTGCTTTGCTATGCAAATCCAATAAGTTTCTGATTACGGAACAGGACTTGATGCTAACCGACAAAGAACAAGGAAGAATTGTTCTAGTATTGTATGAAATCAAACGATGCCGCAGTTTTTGCCTACTGTATTGGCCTTTTGCGAATCTTTTGAGTACCGGACGATTTGCCTTTACCATTACTAAACAAGCAATCAAGCAAACGTGTAAATTTGTAGCTATATAAATATACACAGAAAGCACATCGTAGAGGGTTTCAGGACATTTCTTCTCTGACAAGAGTTATAAGAAAGAGGTTGCATTGCAACAAATACATTAGTTTTTCAATCTCATGCCATTAAAAGTGCAGACTGTATTCCTCCCCGTAAAATATCAGAATCTCTATTTGTTCCGTGGGAGGAGTTTCTCTACACTTTATCAAGGAGTTTAAGGTCTTTTGTCAGGCATTTCGTAATTAAGAGATCACCGTGATGTCGAATTGCCCTATATTTGTAATACTCATAAAAACGCGAGAAAACTCACAAAATTACTTCACACTCTTAGTTTCGAAGCAGAATTGGATTCATTCCCTTCCACGCAATATTTTTATTGAGAGCAGAGCAATCGTCAAAAGTGGGAACACCTTTCAGGCTTAGCCGTTAGTCTGAACTTGACAAACCATAGGACGTAAAGCGTTGTATTACGTGGTGGGCATAGCGTTGTGGTAGCACACTGGACTACCAGTCGGAAGGTTGATGGTGCGTGTCCTCGCGTTCCCGCCCTACTGAACGTGCTAGGCATACCAGGTTTGTTAAACAAGTTTGTGTGTTTGGCGGGGTGTGAAATAAATAGCGTGTGGTCGATATTCAAAATTGAAATGTTAAAGGGGCAGGGTCACGTAACCGTAAACAAGCCTGTTATCTCTATAATCTATATTGTTGCCCACACGTGGCCATTGTGTTCTGCACAGATTTTGGTGGATGGGGTGAATCCACTAGAAAGTTACTTCAAAAAATCCCCCAATATCTCTGCAATCGTACAACATATGAGTGCTTCGTTTGTTTCTCTATAAAGCTCAAGAGTACATCTTCAGAATATCACTCTTATTTTGAGAAAAATATTTGAAAATCTCCGTGATATGGCCTATAAAAAATACTGCAAAATCGTCATTGCGAAAGAAGTTTGTTTATATTACGTGACCCTGCCCCTTTAATCTAATCGTCAAAGGCTGACTTAGATGTAAAAATTATTTTGTCTGATAAGATTACTCATCGCTAAGACCAAAAAATAAGAAAAAATGTCAGCAAGGGGCATGTTTGGGAACGAGAATTCCACATTCCATTCTGGTCAATGATTTACTTGCTATTGAAATTACAATTCTATTCTAAAACTGACAATTGTTACTGAATTCAAATTTCATTGCCTGATAAATCATGAGCCAGAGTGGAACTTGGAATTCTCGATTCCAATAGAGACACTTTGCAGGGACTGTTCTGATCCTTGGGTCTTAAAGATGCGTGATTAAGGAAACAAAATTTCTCATCAAAGTTAGCCTTGGACTGATAGATTGATGTTTCAGTTTTGAGTGTCGGCATCATGCAGTTTATTCCACAGCCCGCCAATCGGGTAAACTTTTTTGACTCGCCGGTAATGAGGAGAGTCACCAACTCTCTGTAATTCCATCCTAACTGAAGGATCACGAGGTGTCGTCGCATCG
This sequence comes from Aurelia sp. 4 Dawson et al 2005, assembly GCA_964019985.1. Classification (NCBI taxonomy): domain Eukaryota; kingdom Metazoa; phylum Cnidaria; class Scyphozoa; order Semaeostomeae; family Ulmaridae; genus Aurelia; species Aurelia sp. 4 Dawson et al 2005. Next base: position 8,496,024 of record OZ026506.1, read on the forward strand.
AGTGGAATAGCCAGGACCCAGCTTAGATAAACTTAGCTTCTCGGGGTCCTAGAATTGCATTCTAAATTTTAAGCTAGCTAGAACAATAGAAAAAAAATTTGTTAAGTCAAAATCTTAAGTCATCTTGCATCCGTGTTAATCGTCTTTTTCGCTCTTCCAGGATGGCTTCGTTGAATTCTTCAAAGATAGAGATGCCCCAGAAGATGGATTCAGGCAAGGGTTCGTTATTTCGACATTGGCTGGGCTTGGTCTTGGTGCGTTACTTATGCTTACATGTAAATAACCAAGGTAACATTATGGACCTAGGAGATAACTTGAATACTCAAAAAGGCAAAATAAGTAGATTTGAAAAATTAAGTTCTTATAAGATGACTTTTCTTTCTGCTTTATCGAGCAGAAAATTGCCGTCTTGCATAACTATCCTCATCGGAAATCGATTAATTTTCGGCATGATTCGCCCTCTATCAAATAGCAATCGAAAGATATATAATTATAACTTTTCTTTCAATCATGGCCTCCAAAGTCTTTTTCAAAATTTTTCCATGAGTTCAGTGAATAGAACTTTTAGCTATCCCGAAAAAGGATCTCAATCGAACGATACTTTGCTACATTTTGTAGAATTTTCGAATGTGCACAATAGTGATAGAAGCTCTAACGCCACTCGATCGAATCTCGTGTATAAAATGTATGAAAAATAGCGCTCGATCCAGGCTCTTTTGTAGAATTGCTAAAAGGTCTATTGGATTTATTTCAAAAAGTACTGTCAGTGTATATGAATGGATCTGTTGTTTTGTACATGCGGCTATGTGGCTATAATTCTTGAAACCTACACGAAGACGTTGATTATAGGTGGAATTTGTAGCCTTGAATGTGATGAAATATATCAAGGTTCTGTATTTTGTTTATGATCAATGTCTTTGTATATATACTGTAAAAGTTGTCAGTGTTCTTTCACTCTGTCTTCGTTCATTTGCAATGCTGCTCAAGCTAGGCTAGATTTCCCACAGTTCAAACATGTATTTCTGTTTACTCTTCGACAGTGAAGGGAAGACACCTAGCAAACGTATTAGAACATGCAGGAGGACACCAGGGCTTCTCTTAAAAGTCTAGTTTTTCTTTTGTTTTGAGGAGAGTGGTCCATTAAGACGGTCAACCTCTGTTCACTAGAGAAGAAAGCAAAGTTGATTTAGGAACGATCCATTTTCAAATTTACTGATTTTCGAATTAATTGATTTATTTTTGGGATATGTTTTACCTGTCTCATCAATTCAAGTAAAATATACATTGTTTCTATTCAGTGAATAGCACAGCTAAACCACCAGTCATTTTGCCATCAAAACATGTTTTCGTAAATTATCACAACAAATTTGAGGTTTTTTGCCTTGTTGAGTATTCAAGTTAGCTATCCTAGGGGTGTTTAGATTTGCGTTTAGATTTTAGGGGCCATAAGCAAGCATGACGGAGATCTCTTTTTCATCTCCACGATGAGATCGCCAGGTTCCTGTGCATCTCCATTATTTATTTGTATAAGAATCCCAGAATTCATTCTGCTTTCCTGGAATGAATTAATGTTTTCTTTGAAATTGTAAGTTTCCTTACACCTTTACATGTTTACACCCAGCTCCCGAAGCTGAAGCACTGATTTCAAAGTCCAGACAAATGACATATACAATATTTGTCTCCTTTCTCGCTTCCATCTCGAAAGAAGCACAGTGTAAGTTATTGGACACAGTGACTCTGACAGTGGCCCACGAGTAGACCCATTGTTGTAAAGAATAAAGGATTCCCTCTCTTAATTTGGATAACAGGTTTACAAGTAGGCTACTCTGACAGCAGCTATTGCAGTAAACGATTTACGAGCTGAAAGCTGAAAATCTTAAATCAGGCTGCCCCCTTCTCATTTTGCTCATGAAGAATTCAGGGACATGAGATTACCTGAGAATAACTTAGCTTTCTTTAGTTGAATTAGGGAAGCATAAATTTGTGGTTATTCAACATAAATATTTATTGATGTTAGCTGCATTCATCGAAGGCAAGACTGCCTTTGAAGACCAAACCTTCCCAGCTCTTAGTATCATTTATCAAAAACCTTCGGTTGCAGTCTCTTTAAATTGTTGATAGAATACTCTCGTCCTGCTTGCTCATGCTGCCTATAAAAAAAGTTGGTTGTGGGAGAGGGTTGTTTTGGTTGGGGTTTGTCACTTGTTTTCTTGAATTTCTTGAATCAAAAGTGACGATTTATGTTGATATTTTTAGTCAGAAAGTAAAAAATCAAGGTGCTTGGTAAAATCACATATGAAGACTCTTCCTCCTGAAGTCATGATTTGATTCGTCTAACAACCATTCCCTACATATTTGTCCGTTACTTTCAAAAATTTTTTGTTACTCGACAAACATTGTTGATCAAGAAAGAGATTGTCTGTTGATAGAAAGAAGGTAGCAGGTCTCGAAACGGAAGATAGATCGGCGTTAGTGTTCCTCATTGAAGTAAGTTCCAGTATGCAAAAATTTTCCAACCTCCAACGTTGAGAAATATTGTTTGTTTTGAAATAATATGGCCTGTCAAGGTAAGTGCTTTAGTTGTGCAATTATGCGTTCAGTTTTGGATTTCGGCTCTTGAAGGTGTTGTGGCGCCGTGGTGTAATCATCTGACATTGCAGCCAGAACAGTCAGGCGGAGTTGGTTCGAATCCCGATAGGGCCCCACCACTTGAGCGTCATGACAAGGCGTCGCGGACTCGATTAGGCCAGCTCTATTTCTGCGATCCCAGCGCTTGGCGCTGAAAAACGCAACTTCACCTTCACCTTCTTTGGGCTGCTTCCAGAATTTTCGATGGTTTTTAAGATACCTGTTATCGAAGGGGAAAATGTCATACGAAAGTTTTTGTCTCATGAAATGTTCTTCAGGTGTCTCCTGCAAAGACTGTAAGTACTTTCTGTTGTGGTAACTCACTGTGAAAAATGTGATAGTTTCACCGGGACATAGATTCACGTTCTAGAGATCATTTGAAGATCTGTATCATTGGCAAGGTGGTTTGTTTTTTGAATGAATGTTTGGCAATGAAGTAACTTTGGATCAGCATGGACTGAGAATCGAGGCCCGCTGGGATGCAGGGTAATCATATCAGATTTAGATCAATAGCTGTCTGTGAAGTAGATCAGTATTTTTACAAGCTTATGCAGACTTTAGTTGATCAGAGTTTACAGACTTTTGAGTTGATTGAGTGTCAAATGAAATGCTGTGAATCATCAATGTAAAACTGCCATAATCCCCAGGCAGTCATGTCAGTTTTCTTTGCCAGCTTGATGTGAACGATTTGAAGTCTTTCAGGATTTGAAAATAGATATTGTAGATATTTAGTTTATTTAATGGCGATATCACAACCAATCAGATCATCAACATAACATCTTTCAGGACTTGACAATAGACTCATGTAGATCGTAGTTCATTAAGTGGCAGAGCAGCATTATTTTGGATCGTCAACCTAGAATAACAAAGAAATTGTACCATTTTTGTTATTAGTTTTGATGAAGTGATGAAAGATACGGGTGATCATCAGCGTTAATTCCTCGGCTGCATGGATTTCAAACCAATCATCGCACTTTTGATTGTCAGCTTTGTTGGAAGCTTTTCAGTTTTAGACAATAAGCATGCGTAGATTTAGTTTATTTAGTGGCAGTACCACCACATGTCAGGTCATCAACGTAAAATTTTGATCTGCATGAATTCTAAAGCAATCATGTCAGTCTTTGGTTATTAGCTTTGTTTGCAGTCTTTCAGGATAAGACAATAAGCATATGTAGATTTTTGTTTATTTCGTGGCAACACTATGTGCATACATACAAACCGGTTTTGTGTTGTACAGGAAGATATAAAGCCCGAGGTCTTTAAAGTACAGACCGAGCTTGCGTGGTCTGTGCATTACGACCGAGGGCCTTATGTTTTCCTGTACAACAACAAAACCGGTTAGTAGGAGTTTTATTAGCTGCAGGAAATGTGTGGTTAGCCAGTAGGAGTGGCGGGATTCTGTATTGCCTCGTTTTTGAAACTTCAGTCAAGTAATAACACATCATATTATATCATCAACATAAAATCTTGGTCTGCTGGTATTCCATAGGAATCATATCAATCAATATTTCCTATAGCTTCGGCATCCTCTATTTACTTTAACTTTCCATGAAGCATTTCAGGATTACATGATAAGCTTACATAGATTTAGTTTATTTCGTGGCAATACCACATCATATGATATCATCAACATAAAATCCTGGCCTGATGGGATTCCAAAGCAGTCAGGTCCATTATTCGTATAGCCCTGGCCCTTTCATTTCATTCAGCTTTCCATGAAGTCTCTTAGGATTTTGTGATAAGCTTACGTAAATTTTATTGAATTGAATGGCAAAACAACAACTTATCAGATCATCAACGTAAAATCCCAGCATTGTAAAACGATTATTTTACGTACTGAGTGTCCGCTTACCGTGAAGAAATTAACCCTGAAGTGATGATAGCATACGATATTGATGGCTCCCATCCAATTTGGGGTTTTTTTAATTGAAAGGAAACACAGATTGAATCCAGGTGTAACTCAGGAAAATTTGATCAGAACTGTGGATAGCTTTTATGTGAAATGACAAACCATGTGAATTTTCAGGCATTTTCAGTAGCTATGATTTGCAGTACCACAACATACCGTAAAAGCTGAATAGACCTTTTCGCTATTCTCAAAAAGAATCTAAATCGAACGATACTTTGCTACATTTTGTAGAATTTTCGAATGTGCACAATTGTGATAGGAGCTGTAACGCCTCTCGATCGAATCTCGTGTATAAAAATGTACGAAAATAACGCTCGATCCAGGCTCTTTTGATGAATAGCTAAAAGGTCTATTAATCCCCAAGGGGGGCTCATTAAATTAATGTTGGAGACTACAGAGGGGGCTTACTACGGAGAAGGGCTTATTAGAGAGGGGGCCTTATTCAAAAAGTTAGATAAAAAGGATATATATATGATAGCTTTATCAGTCTTTTACCTCACATTTTGCGGATTCAGCATAAAATTTTACGAGTCAATTACATAAATTCGATACATTATCCCAAACTGTATGAAAATTAGCATGCAAACATGTTTGAGCTAAATGCATTGAAAGTCTTTGGGTACTTCTGGAATTTGATATTTGTTGGGGGCTTGATAGAAAGGGGAGCTTATTTTAAATTTTGGCTCAGAAGGGAGAGCGGGGCTTAATAGAGAGGGGGCTTGATAGAGACGGGGCTTTAAGACAAATGACGGATATATAGCGTCCAGTTTAAAAAAGGAACAAAAGATGGGCGCCTGCCAACATTTGTCCAATGGCTTTGACCATCCCTCGTGATTATCAAGTATAATGGTATACAATAGACCATATTTAGACTGTCCAGACCCCGATTTAGGTCACCTTATATCTCCGTCATTTGTCTTTAATGGGGCTTGTACTGTATTACGATGTGCGTGTGAGTGACTTTGCCACTGCAAAATGATTTCAGATACTCATCAACGTAAGATCCTGGCCATAAGATAAGATCCTAGCGGACACTTGGGGGAGCGAGGGGGTGTGATCGCCCCCAGTATTGGCTATAACAAAGATCTTTTGTTTGAAAACAATAGACACAAACAATCCTTTTCAACTGTAACTATAGCCCTTGGTATTTGGCAAACTGTCCGCCATTTCGTAAGGCAGAGAGAAAGACAACAAACAAATGGATTGAATTATTCAAAAGACACGTTCATATTGCGTAGTAAAGGCCAATTATGTTGATTTTTGATTATCCGCTGTCCATCAGAAGTTGAAGGATTAGCGAAAAATCTTTATGCAAATCGAGTGTCTAACAACATATTGGATCATCCACATAGTATCCCAGCAGTGCAAGGCAATTATCGTTCTTGCTTATTGTGAGCTTACGTTGAAGCAATTTAGCCTTGAATTGATAAGCTGTGAGAATCTTATTATTTATGAAGGACATCGATGAGTCATACTCTTTTCATTCATCAAAGATTCCAGCTCGTACTCATAAATTTTATCAATGCCTTGGTCAGCTTATTTATGTTGACGATGTAATCAGTTTCATTCAAATAAAACTGAGCGTGTTTTCTCAAATGCCAGCTGTCGAGAAATTCCTCAATGGCTTCTCGGTTTCATTGAATGAACGGGTAATTGCTTCTGTCAGCATTTGTGAATGTTATTGAATGGTCTGAGTCAACCATCACCTTTTTCAATAAGACTCTACTCACTACAGGTAGTGTACACACCGACAATTTTCAGCCGATCCACACATTTTTTAGTCAGTAGTAGATCATTTAGCAGGCCCCTTTCAGAGAATTCTGTAATGCAGTTTAAAGTCATCTTTAGTATGGCCATCTGGTCGATTTGAAAGTGTTCTTTCTGGTCAGTGTCGTTTTCCCAGCGGCCTACCTTTTCTTTCAATTTCTACCAATTTCTAAAGATTCTCGGATCCATTTTCCTCGTCCAGCGCAAAGTTCATTGTCTGTTAGACTTCAACTTCTACTGATTACTCGAAAACTGTTATCATTCTCCGAGAATAACCAAAGATTTCCGCTCATCGTTTGAAGTCGTTGTGGAGAAGGCACAACTAAACTGCTTCAAGCAGTTGTTGCGTAAATCATCATTGTACCTAAACTCTTGGATATGGCCAAACCACCCCTAAGAAGTCTTCCAGAGAATGTTTACTGTGGACAGCATAGTTGTTCATAACCGAGCACATTTTCTGTATTTTGTCATTGTCCCGTGCCATTTGCACAACTGTAGACACGTATTTGCATCTTGTACTTAGGAGCGCAACTAGAATGAGGTAGTGTATCTCCGAATCAATGTCACATAAGACGTGATTTTAGATTCGTCAGTCATTCACTTGCTCTACTATTCACGGCATAACCGAACATGTACAGAATAAACATAAGAGCAAAGATTTGTCCTAGCACCCTTGTGTCCTTCGCTCTTGAGTTTCAGTACACTTTTCTCTCTTGTCTAGCTCCTGCATTAGGACGACAGCTTTTAACTCTGTCAATTACCTGTAAGGAATAAGATGGACTTTGCACTCGTATTTTGAAATGCCCCTATGCAGCACATGTAAAATCGTAGACGTGCATACCTTAAAAGCATCAACTTTATATACGCTGAGCTGATCGTGATCTTTAGTTCATGATGAAAATTAATGCAACATATTTCACGTTAAAGCAAGATCACCTTTGCAACGTGCGTCTATTGTAACGATCAACGCAAATTTCAATTGTAGTATGGACGTTATGAGCTGGAATATCTGCAACTTTTAGATAATCTTCTAGATCTGTTTAAATTCTTTGGTTGAGGTAGGCCCATTTCATCGAGTGTGTTATGACACTTATGTTTTGATTGATTATTTGTTTACCTTGTTGTGACCTTTCTGTCTTGTTTTCTTGTCTTGATTTCTGCTATGTTTCGTCTTCAAACTGACGTGTGTAACTGATTGTCGGGTTAGGCCCAAATGCTCTCAAATTGTTCGAATGTTACCACCTTGTATTTCTGTGTCTTAGTGCTCCTTCGCTCAAGAAAGGTATCACACTGCAAGCCTGGGAGCACTAAGACACAGAAATACAAGGTAGTAGTATTCGAGCATTTTGAGAGCGTTTGGGCCTGAACCCACTTTACAAGACACGAAGATCCAAACAAGGTAAGTAAATAATCAATCAACACATCCGTGTCCTGACACCAATGGTGAATGCACTGAACAAAAACACCATATTTTAAAATCTGTGTCATTTAAATTTGGCGTATGGTAACGGTCTTGCTGTTCGTTTCCTTTTGACTTAAGCCCCGGTCAAACAGATCAAACATTTCACCTAACATTATAGCAACAAATGTTTAATGAGATGTTGAGCTTGTTTGGCCACCTTGTTTGGTCTCATGACATTTGTTTGGCAATGTTGGACGAAGTTTGATCTCGGTCAAAACAAAGTTTGTTTTTCGTTGTTGTGTGAAATGTTGGATCTGTTTGACCACTCTAACAAACATTTCGCCAAACATTCTCTTTTGTTTTCATCAATATGCCTTTTTGCTCGCTCTGCAGCATTTCGTGGACTGCACAGGCACCTTCTTATCAAAGGTTTCAAATGCAAAGTTAAGTGGCATGTTAGTTCTGTTTGACCACTAACTCAAAACATCAAGCAAAATCAAGATATGAATTTTGATAAAAGTTTTGTGAAATGTCTGATCTTTGACCGGGGCTTTAGATTAAATGGCCATTGTGACCCAGGGTCCCAAGCGGCGTGCTGTAATTTCAGACTTGACTAATTACTTCAGTCCCAGTTTTCGCTTTGTTTATTGAATTGAATGATAGCGATTATCAGCCCATCAATTAGCGAAACTACGATGATTTTCATCAGTCTAATTTCAAACTGCCTGAAAATAAAATTTCCTAAAGTTTCTTATGTCGTCCTCGTTTGTTTCATGTAGTCGTGTCTTTTCGCTCCTCTTGGTATTGTCCCCGTAGTGTTGTATAGCTATAATTAGAAACTATAGTAGAATGTAACTAATATTGTAAAGTTTTTTTGAATGTGGAAAAGCAAGTAAAATTTGGCCTAATAAGAAAATATTTACTCGCACTGTTGTAGTAGAACTGACAACAAAAATAGTTTACTTTTTTATACCCTTTTTCACACTTGCAATGAATGGGGCTTTCTTATAGATCAATCCAACTAAACGAATGTATTTGATTGGCTGAAAGCTAACTGTGTTTGGATAAAGCCATAAACTGGCTTCATTTTGTCAGCGTCAAAGCGGCATTAAGCCTGGTTTCCATTAAATCGCACAGTGTTGCAAAGTGTCGCAGAATGTTTGTACTTTGCGACGAATGGAGTTTTGAAGATAATTCAAAACACTCTGCGTTTTGAAGATAATCAAGACATCAAAAAATTACCAAGACAGATTTAGCTACTAAAGATTAACCAAAGTCCCTTTCAAGTCATTCAATTAATAGAAAAATTTGATAGAATTTAACACCCACCTACTTAAAGATTGGAAAGCCCGTGCTTTCAACCAAAGAAACTTGTCTATCATTTCAACTATTACAGTACCCATCAATATTTTCAGTCTAGGCCAGATTTTGATGTTCAGAAAGTCTGAAAATTGCAGTGTGCCCGCAATTGGAAGCTGGGTTGCGATTAGCTGAAGATGTATTTAGGAGCTAGTTTTATTTGTTATAAAGCTGTGAACAGTGTGCGGTGTTTGTTGAGATCTTTGACTTTCTCTTATACTCTCGTTTGGTTTTCACTGTACTGCTTTTGAAATGAATGTAGGCCTAGAGTTCGAAATTAGAAAATCGAGCGAAGATGTTAGATATTTCTTTATTTGCTCGTGCGTAGCATCATTCCGTAGCGGTGCTATTCCATGACATATTTTTGTCCTTGAAGTTTTGAACATTTCAGTCTGTTGCTAGTCGCTTTCCACCCCACATTTCAAACGGCCATATTGCATGAAATAAAGTTTTCGTGTTGTATGTTGTGCGGTCTGTGCAGCTCCTTCAATGGTGAGAGTGCGGAGTGACATGGCCGTTTGAAATGTGGGGTGGAAAGCGACTAGCAGCAGACTTGAAATGCAAAATCGACAGGACAATGGATAATGTCCAAAAAGAAAGAGCACAATACAGAGGTACCTCAGAAAGGTAGGCCTGACAATTCTGATTCTTTGCAACGTAAATAATCTAATAGCACCCTCCACGTTTCCTAATACCCATGGTGACACGTGCAAGGCATGCTCCTCGAATAAGAGCCTTTACACTGGTATTGTTCGGGATACTATCAGCGAAAGTCTTTCGGATTTTCTCCTGAAGAGCCAGATTCCCGTCAAAGCGCTTTGGAGTCTGCGCAGTATCGATCTCAGGGTCATCGCCCTTCATCCTTCCTTTGTTAATTCGCGCATGCCCCAAAACGCTTCACGCGTTCCATTGACCAGCGAGCCAATCAGAGTTAACGCCTTTTCCTTTGTGATTCACAAAAGGGGGAATTCGCAGTATCCCGAACAAGGTAATGCTTTAATCAATCACTTAATTGCTTGGAATGATGCTAAGCATGGATTCGTTACCTTTGAAAAAGCTACTTAAGTGGTAGTAGCACGCCCGGATTCCACTATTTCGTTCCACAAACATCTTCGAACTAAATGCATTCCGTTGTATAAACTATTGTAGATCAAATAGCTTATGCACTTATGTATGTATTCTTGGTACTGCTAATAACATATGTAAAGTACTACGATGTCGTAACTTGTATAGCAAATAGTAGCTGATCAGTATGGTGGAAAAAATAAAGGGGGGAATAATGAAGTTATTTCTGTCTTGTTTGATTCTTACCCTAGAGCACGGGAAATCATGCACCGTGTAGTTTGTAGCCTAGAAATGAAAGTTATTAATTAAAGCTTGGAAATTAAAGGAACCTTTCAAACGAAGATGAACTCTGTAGGACCTAACCTTCCATTGAATTGCGCTGGAGCCATTTGAATTTTACTCCTTGCAATGGCGCTGCTGATTAGGCTCAGGCCACAGAGAAAACTACTAAGAAGAGCAGCACTATCGAGGTAAAAAAGTTTAATTTCTAAGGTGCAAATACGATGCATTATTGCCCGTGCCGGGAGGCACTTAGTAACCCCAAAAATAGACACCATTTTTTCAAAACAGCTTGCTTTGTCTTCCACTGAAACTTATAGAAGTTTCTTGTGAGAGTATACAATTTCTCGACAATATCGCCCGAGATTTCTTAAAAGATGGCTTCCATTTTAAAGTTTTATAGTGTATTTTGGATACCGAGGACTTGTCGTTCGGAAGGGTATAGTTTCCACGGTTTTGAAACGGTATGGAGTTTTACGATCTTGACAAAAGAACCGCACAATTTTGGTGCCGCAGATGATCGATTTCCATGGCTAAGGTGGACTACATTGTCCTCTAACATTTGCTTCCGCTTCGATGTTAGACTTTACGTGTTCAGTCGACACAAGAAGCGAAGCTGTCATCCGTGTGATGCTGTAAATTTCGCGCCAAGTTTTGAACTATTTTTCAAATCAACCTCGATTTGAAAAGAGCATGCGTGCTCGTGAATGCGCGTAGAGAACATTTGCCTTTGTTTGCATCTCCCCACCTAAACAAGGAAGTGATTTCACTAGTGAGTTGATGGAAGACTTTGCCTTGCCACTTCGACAAGAGACAACAAAATATTCAAGTCGAGTTATCAGTGAAACGAGAAAAAGATCAAGAAAAAATTTGGTTACCAGAATGGCAGAAGCTCGTTCCTCGAACGCTGGGGCAGAAAGGGACGACGAAGCACGAAATGGCGAAAGCTTCGAATGGCAAACCAGGATCATCTTTAGAAGTTTCATGTTTGAAAGGTTGAAAATCCAACTATCGAAGGAGGCATGCGAGTGACGATTGCATTTTTATGGTTTTCCAAAGCCAGTGCTAGAAATTTTTTTGGAAAACGATTGGCCGAATGAAGTTCGACAGATTGTAAATGTATTGATTTTAAACAATCTGGGAGCATCAATAGATCCTGGGGGGGTTGTCTCGCTGTTCTTGACGGGATGTGCCACTCAACAGGGCGTCCTTTTGTGGTAAAATTATGGGACAGGGTCTCCTTTTATCACAAAATTTAAGGGACAGAGTATTTTCATTGACAAGAAAGTTATGGGACAGGTTATCACATACGAGAAAGGACAACTTTTGAGGGTTTACTGGAGCAGTTGGTTATGTATGCTCTTCGCAAAATTTGTATGCGACGACAGGGTATACTTTAAGGGGATTTTATTCAACAGGGTTAGAGTGTGGGGAGGTTTTCTTTACGCCTCTATCACTTCCCTAGTCAAATATTTGTACCCCTCCGTGCACTTTGTCAATGATATTTGTGAACATCCTTTGGCCTAGGCCACTTTTTCTCTGTACCGGTACGATGGGATAAACGATGCCAGAAAATCAGTTGTCCAATGATCTACGAGAACAAGCTAACTCTTTGAATGAAAACAAAAGAGGTGACAATTATGTTCCATTTGATGCAATACAGAGGAAGATTGTTTCGGACTTTCAAAAAGTGTGTTAAACCTTACTGTCCGAAAGTTTTCGTATCACATGTGAACACCTAGGCGTATCAGAGCCTAAAATTTTGCAATTCAGCCTGGGTTCTTATGCAATGAATGCGACTGATCGTTAGTTCTGATAAAATAGGGGGTCTAATTTGGACAGTCTCAGATCGTAGGTAGTGTTTAGGGACAGTGATAAGTTTGTAACATGACCGGTGCAAAACGTAGCGGGGCAAGTCTTTTTTAACCTTGTTCACTTAACTGGGTTAACAAGTTTATTGAGTAAAAATGAGCTGGCTTGAAGGGGGCAGTAACTTTTTATGAGCTCAAGATGGGATGAACTTTAAGTATAAATAGGCTCACCTTGAGGATAAAATTATGAATCATGCAAGTTGAGAAATGCATGCAAAATGTATATAAATGGTAGGCGTCAAATTTCCTTGTTAGTTTCTTGAAAGAAGGATTTATCAGTCATTAACAACAACGATTCGTACAGACAAGAACCGCCTTTCACATGGTCTTTGGCTAATTCATAGGCGGTACTATAGTACTATACAAAAAATGTTGTTCATGGATACGGGGCAGATGCATTTTGTAAAGAAAAGGTGACTGGGCAGTTGTATTTTTTGCAATGATTTCATACGTGGCGAGCAGAATTTTTATAACAAATTTTTCTTCTCTACCGGCCATGTGATGAATGTTGCGTTGTCCCCTACTGTATTGAGAAAAGGGATTTTCAGGAAAGAACTGATTGATCATTAATTGCAATCTTTCAGCTGTTGGTTGTGTGTGCAATCGACATAGACAAAAAGTTCCACAATGACTTAGCCGAGATGGCAAAGAGCCTTGGCCTCACCTTCGATATACTACGTGATTCTTTTGCAAATATAGCAAGGAACCTGTTTCAAGATTGCGTCAACTGGGGAAGAATTGTTGCTTTGTTGTCATTTGGATATGAAATTGCTCTATCTGTCATCAAAAAGGAAGGTGCAGACGTCAAAAGGTTCTTGCAAGAGATTGATGGTTTTGTTGTCGCATTTTCGAGAGAGGAAGACGTTGTCGACTGGATAGCACATAAGGGAGGATGGATAAGTATCGCACGGGATGCTTCCATATTATTGCCTAACGAGGGGTCCAGTCTGGGTTGAAGAAAGCCAAACCAAATATTTAAAGAACTACTGTTAAATTTTTAGAATTCTTTACAACAGAAACCTGTAAATGGTAGTTCGTGTTTTATAACAGTTTTCTGCAACGATTGGTAGGACTCAAATGAACTAGACAAAATAAGTTCAGTGCTGATCTGTGAAATGCTGCCAAAATCGAAAATATCACTTTGCGGAGGAGCGTACTAAGGCCCCGTCCATACGTATCCGGATATTTTTGAAAGTGCATCTTTTTTATCCGTTTTGGGTTAGCGTCCACACGGAGACGGCGTTTTCGGTCACCAAAAACGAAGCTTTTCGAAAACGCTTTCTGGGATGGATCTTTTTGAAAACGCCGTTTTCATGCTGTCGTGTGGACGGGTGAAAACGGAGCTTTTCGAAAGCGCTGACGTCACAGCGTCGATTTATAACCCACCAGAGCATGCGCACGGAGCTTTGGGGATCATGCAAGGGCATTTCGATTGTTTGTTTTCTTTTGTCACAGTTCGAAGAGCGGGGTTTGAACCCAAAACGCGTCTTCGTGTGGACGGAGATCTTTTCGAAAACGCTCCTCGTGTGGACGCGGATATCTTTTTATACGGATAAAAAAGATGCGTTTTCAAAAATACTCGGATGCGTGTGGACGGGTCGTAAGTTGAAATTGCCAAGGAATCTTAGAATACCCCAATTAGTAGCATGCATTGGTAGCTTCATAGGGCCATTTGGTAGCCGTTCGGCAAGACCCTCAAACCGACATAGTAGGACAGCTTTGGAAGTCCAAGAAGATTTATCTGTAGTTGTAGATTAGTTTTTATTTGTAATAAAAAGGGAAAGGTCTGCTAGAAACTTTGGCACCTAAGGGACCTTGACTATCCGAGCATGGGCAAAAATGCACCGTGTTTGTAGCTAAGAAATCAAAGTTTATTACCTCGATATCATTGTTTTACTTTGTTGGTTTCTCTTCGTCTGAAGCCAAACCAGTGTTAGGAATCAAATTCAAATGGCTCCTGCGTGTCTGAACAGTGAGTTCCTACACAGCGTTCATCCTCGTTTGAAGCAGTGTGAAATGAGGATGAATGATGTGAAGGAGTCAACAGCCCAGACGTGCAGGTGGGGTGCAGGTGTCATTTGAGTTTGATTTCTAGCACTGGTTAGGCTTGGGCCATAGCCATGAGGAAAACAACGAAGAAAACTATGGTAATATCGAGCTAACAACTTTAATTTCCATTCTACAAACACGGTGCATTAATGCCCATAATCAGAGCTCTGAATTCTGACATATTCTTCCGGATTCTTCCAGAAACAATTTCCCATCTTTGAAAATTCATAATATCAAAAGTTCTGAATTGATTTGAATGGCCTTGAATGAAGCAATATTTGCTCGACAGCCAAGAGATCAAAGTATTTTTGTGATTTAAGCACTGGAAATAAAGGTAAATTCAACTTTACAAAAATTTCATGATTGCAAAATGACTGAAAATGGGCCTAAAACATTGATCAAATCATAAAGGACTACTCGCACGGAACAATAAAGAAAATGCAATTTGTCAAGGGTGAGAGATATGCTCTGCACATCTATTGCCATGAGAGTCATTTTAATTTGATCAATGTACAGACAGTGGGAACTTTTTTGGCTCACCTGGTACCAAGGCTGTGATGTCATCAAAATTCTAAATTTTACAATAGAAGTGTTAAAGACTGGGGCTTGATTCATCAACTGTACTTTTAAAGGAAATCATCCTATGTTTTCTCAAAAAGTTAGGCACAATGCTGGTTTTGAATTTTTCACGATCTTTCTTGAATTCTTGAAAAAGGACAAAAGTCCCCCAATCTGATAATATGGAAGATTTTAGGTTTAGAATCGAACCACGGGCAGTAGTGCATAAATACGAGGATCGGCAACATTATCGGGACTTTGATATATCGCGACCTTAGTGGGACTGAGAGATAGAGCCATTCTGTTGATGCCAGCCTACCTTAGGACACATGAAGCAACCTTACTCTCTGTAATAACAATGATGTAATCACGACTTTGTTTTTCTGAGACAATTTGAATGAGGTCCCGCTAAATGTGGTCAATGCCAGCACTTCGAGGATCGGCAACATTATCGGGACTTGAAAGATCGGGACCTTAGTGGGACTGAGGGACATAGCCATTCTGTTGATGCTAGCCTACCTCAGGATACTTGAAGCAACCTTCCTCTTGGCAATAACAATGATATAATCATGACTTTGCTTTTCTGAGACAATTTGAATGAGGTCCCGCTAAATGTGGTAAATGAAAGCACTTTAGCGGGACCTGAAGATACGCTATATTACCGGGACTATATTAAATGCAAACTTAGTGGGACCGTTAACCACTTGTTTCTCTTTACTGCATCTGCATTTAGCTAACTGCATAACTGATTTTTGTCTAAATGTGTAGGTATTCCTTGTTCCTTCGTTGTGCATTTAAGGTTGATGCATGCAAACTGCAACACCAATTTTAGCCAGTTTCTGTACCATCGTATCATGATACCACTGGACTGAAAGCTATCACAGTGGCTCTTGATTTGTAAGTCGTTCCAAATTTACGTATTCAGGATCAAAAATTTTAGATCAAAGCTTGCTATGGTGTCGGGACCTGTAAAAAAGCGACTTTGAGTGATTGAAACTTTGACGCTTATTGATATCTCTGTTTGATATAATTTTCATTGATGCACAGAAAGAATTGCCATTTTCTTTGTGGACATACCACTTTCATTTCTATTGTAATTGCGACATTGGCGGGACCTGAATTGTGTTTTTTCCATTTATTGGCTCAACGTGCATCCCCGGATATCAAGGGTCCATTGTTAGGCAGACTTTCGCGCCAATTTCGTTCAGTTTGCCGCCAATTGCCCATCATGCATTGCGGTTTCACACAGCAAAGGCCCAAAGCGGGAGCCTGACTTTTGGAAATTAGAAAGACCGCGAAAAGAAGAGGCAAAGAAGAAAGACAAGACAAATTTATGCCATTACTATTTACTGTAAGTATGTGACTTGTTTATAACTTTAAATCCAACTTTGAGCCAGCAGCATGGCTTATAAGCCCCAGCAAGCACTCTGAGAAAGATATTGTGAAGACAGGCCTACCGAAGTCCACCTCTGTCTGATGGCCTAATTGGCCGCACACAAGTCGATTCTTTCACGTAAAACATCCATTGGACATTCTAGGCCGTAGTCCATGTAGCTCTAACATGTCGTTGCCGTTGCACATCCTTTGAAACTAAGGACTTTTTTCACAAAAAGGTCCCTTTAGGCATCATGATCATATATCCACATGGCCCCATTGAAAAAATGTGCACAATAGCAAAATACGGGTGATTTAAATCTTTCGGAACCTCTGCGAAGGAGCAAAGACCGATTTGACTGATTCTTTTCCGGTTTTTTAAAAATTTTTCAAGGTAAAGACAGTACAAAGATGCTTTGGCAGACCCTAAGACTGCAAAACGTTGATTGAAAGACATCAAGATGGCACTGATCAAATTTAAAAAAGAACTAAATGATATTGATGACTCCCCGCAGCCACATGAAGCCAAACGTTGTTATCAAATCTAGTTTTGTCGCTTCTTTCAACTTTTTTAAATTTTGGCATGGTTCGTTTGAAAAATTGTGCTAACTGTGTATCAGAATGCTTTACTATAATGTTTTAAAAAGGAATAAAATGTCACGGGGGGGGGGGTTCTTTCATAGTGAAGGTACCTGGGGATGTGCCGCCCGCGAGGGTATACTTTTTCGGACTTCCTAGTCTAGCCAAGGGTATCCTTTTGGCAGCTTTTTGGCAATTTAGTCTAGGCAAGGGTATGCTTTTTGCCAATTTTTTGCAATTCTTGTCTAGGTAAGGGTCTGCTTTGGGTAATTTTGGTAAAAGAAAAGTCAAATTTTGGTAATTCCTGCGTAGAAACCCAAAATTTTAGCGATTTTGGGTCATAGGAGGCGAAAATTTTGCAATTTTTGTCTAGAAAACACCACTTCAAGGCACTTTTGATGCAGCATTTAGTCTAGCCGGCATCATTTTCACAAAAATTGGTCTAGCCAACGGTACCATTTTGAAACTGTGGCACACCCCTAGCCAAAATTTAGTCGATAACCCCTCCCGTGTAAAATGTCATTTTCGGATTCACTTGAGTCACCAGGGCTATCAAGATCTGATTCAAGGTCTGAATTGTGAACTGTTAGCGCAGCGGCTAATAACTAATATTAGCCTTGAAGGAACAACTGCGTTCTTTTGAGCATCCTTTTCAGTTCATGTGGTTGAAATTATCTGGTGCATCAACGACGGATATCAACGCTCTTCTCCTAATTACCTTCTGATAAACTGAGCAATTTACGAAGGCATCGTCTGTTCGTCACTGCAATGTACATGATACATTAAATCGTTTGAAACATCGTTACGTCGAAGATAGGCTTCTCGTTCTCTTAAAAACAGCATTACTTGCCAAGGAAAATACTTTTTACTGGGATGCTTGTATGCCATCAGAGTAAAGGAAATGGACAGGTTTTGAATTTGAATGTCGAATGACTGACTTTGCAAATAACGTAAAGTCACACTGTGATAAGAAGGTAGCTTGAAAAGGCCTCGTTGTGCAGAAATCTTTTCATTTGCGTCCGCCTCCTTCATAGTGTATGCTACTTTGCAAAGAAATACGCTTCATTAATCCCAAAATGCTCACCATCTTTTCGAGGACTATCACTCAGAGGTATATCATTGACACAAACTTCGAAACTGGTGTCTCATTTCTGATTCGTAGTAAATTTAAGCCGTTCTCAAATTATGCCGATACGGAGCCGAGAAAACGCTATGGATTTAAAAGGATGTCAAAACTAGCTTTTATGTCTGCAACCACACGAGAAAGTACTTGCCAAATTTCTTGTTGGTTGACTGAAAATATATGCTACGATGATCTTAGGTGGCGGTTACTGTTCAGAAGCCTTGGTTGTTCCTGCACTAAAGTCGGTGCACGCAACTGGCATCTTAGTTCTTAGCTGTCCCCAATTTTTGACATCTTGGCAGGAAAGTAGAATTGTTGTTAAATATTGTTCAAATGGAAGGAAATTTTTAACATTCTCTTGCTACCTTGTTTCTTTTTGGAGGTTGTGATACGACCAGCTCTGTTCACGAAGAAGGAAGGTAAGCCGCTGAAATGATGGAAGGAAATAATGATTTCATAGAGTTGTTTAACTACATGTGAGATACCTTCACATACATGGTGATTAATTGATATACACTGCACATCTGTTTCCATTGTAAATAAAGCTCGATAGAATTCTTTGAGACTTAGCAGTTATGACGAACAGACGCTGCCTTGTTGTAGTCTTGATTGGTAGAAGCCACAACTCAGTCGGTCAGTTGATCAGACAGCAAGTGGGGAGAGAGTTGATGCCCAAAGTGGATATACCAGCTACTCCCTACACAATTACTGATGAACTATTCTAAATGGTCCCTTTTCCGTATCATGACAAGATTTTGCAACGATGCCTTCTTGGTAATGTCAAACTTGGATGTTGAAATGGATGCACAAAAATCGCACAATTTCTCAAACGAACCACGCCAAAATTTAAAAAAGTTGAAAGAAGCGACGAAACTAGATTTGATAACAACGTTTGGCTTCATGTGGCTGCGGGGCATCATCAATTTCATTTAGTTCTTTTTTAAATTTGATCAGTGCCATCTTGATGTCTTTCAATCAACGTTTTGCAGTCTTAGGGTCTGCCAAAGCATCTTCCTACTGTCTTTACCTTGAAAAATTTTTAAAAAACCTCAAAATAATCCGTGAAATCGGTCTTTGCTCCTTCGCAGAGGTTCCGAAAGAATTAAATCGCCCGTATTTTGCTATTGTGCACATTTTTTCAATGGGGCCATGTGGATATATGATCATGATGCCTAAAGGGACCTTTTTGTGAAAAAAGTCCTTAGTTTCAAAGGATGTGCAGCGGAACTTCCTTTTTAAGCGTTTAAAATAGGTATGGCCGACGGCCTATTCTCAAAATACCCCATCGCCTCCCCCAAAACGTCCAATTGAAAATCAATGTAATTTTTCGGATCACGAGGAAATTCCTACCGTTGTTTTGCTGCATCAAAAAATGGGCCTAAGCTAAGTGATATGTTGAAGTCCCCTGGTAGAAAAAGCATGGTGAAAAGCATGGAGTCCATGGAAATTCCATGGAATCTCCATCCTTTCCATGCTTTCCCATGCTTCGATGTTTAACTTGGCAATGAAGGTAGCATGGAAAAGCATGGAAAGCATGGGTAAGCACGGAAAGCATGGATATTGTCAGTTAAAATAAATTTAAAGCCATAGGAAAGCATGGGAAAGCATGGGAAGCATGGAGGGCATGGTTGTGCATTCCTACCAGGGTTATTCGTTGCATGGAAAAGCATGGAAAGCATGGATGTTATAATTTGTAAAGCATGGGAAAGCATGGAAAAGCACGGAGGACATGGTTATGCATTCCTTCGAGGGTTATTCGTTGCATGGAAAAGCATGGAAAGCATGGATGTCGTTAAGATAATTTGCAAGGCACATTACAGATCCCTGTCCTAATGAACCTTGAAACATTTCCATCCTTTGCATCATGAATTTCTGTTGTCTTAAATCAGTCACAAGGGGTTCATTGAGGATTCACAAAGTTGTTGCTTTATGGAATTTCTTGAAAGGATGGAAAAATGAACCTGGCCATCATTAACAACTGAAGAAACTCTCCGGGAAAATTAGACAAATGTGTTTGTTGTAAAAAAAATCGTTGGGTTTAAATTTGAAAAAGGCGCACAGCACACAACAGTTTCCTGCTATGTTATGATATGAGTCTTGTTGGATGTAAAGTCTGTGCAAGGTTCTGTCGAAGATTCACGGAAGATTCGTTGTAAGAAGATTTCAATCACTAAAATAAAGTAATGGTCAATGCAACTATTGTGTGAGTATAAGGATAATTCTTGTCTCTTTGCAATCGTTAGGACTTAGGATGTTAAATAGGGGTCAAGCTTGCTACGCTGAATGAACAAGTCTCAAAATCATTCAGTTTCAGATTTCTTCAAGGCCACTAAACTATCTGTCTTCACAAGACTTCATCCATTTTCTTGATCGTTGAAGTCTCTCAAAACAAAACGACCCTATCAGCAGAAACTTAACAAGCAACATTATCTGTTGTGTCCATTAAAGATTTCCATGGCATATGGAAAACTAGGAAAAACTGAAGTCTCTTAGAGCATTTAACTCTTTCGAAAATGCGTAGATGAGATTTCTTCAAAACAGTTTCAGTTATTATGTATATTAAAACAAATGGAGTTTGAGCAAAGGATGCACGAGATTTTTGGGACTGAAATGCCCCTTGTAGAAAACGTTGGAGCCACGTTGAGAACTTTCTTACCTTAGTTGATACTTAAGTCTGGCATCAGCTCGTAACTCCGACATCTCTGTATTGCGACATATCTATTTTCTGACTCTGTAATAATTATTTGCTTACTTAGAAGTTTTCTGCTTTAACTCCAACCAACCCCATGCACAGACATCTCGATATTTTGACAGCCCGATATTTTGACACCCATATCAATTTAAAATTTACTTAGTACGGATTAACAGTATTTGGATCAATTTTTGGTAAGGGGCACTTCACTCATTTGTAAAAGCACACAAAGTTTCTTCAAAACGAAAGGATTTTTTCGGATTTTTGATGGATCTTTCTTGGAAACAAAACGAATTTTTGTTAAAAGCGTACGAGATTTTTTGGGGGTGAAATACCCCTCAGTACTTAGAACTCTAAATTTTCAAAGAAGTCCTGTTAACAACAGGCTAGAATTCAAACAAATTTAAGCATTAGCAAACAACATGAAATAAACAAGGTTAGGAATTAGTGATTAATACAACCAGTAATTGATGAAAAAGTACTGACGCAGTAATTTTTTGAAAGAAGATCAGAAGTTGCTAACAGTCGGTGTAGAAGCTCGGTATGTATTTGTTCTACAAGATCACTTTTTCATGGGGGAGAGGGGGGGGGGCAAAAAGGCCCAAAAAGGCCAAAAATTAAGATTTAGGAATAACGAGATGAATATCCTCACAGATGTCGGAAAAACAGATTCTTGGAACATCGAGATGTCGGAGAAACGAGACGTCGGTGAAACAAGATGTCGGAATATAGAGATGTTGGTGAAACGAGATGTCGGAACATAGAGATGTCGGAATAACGAGATGGACCCCTCAGCCTATCTTCTTGAAAGGATTTACAAAATGAAATATGCTCTCCATAGCTTGATAGATCTTTTCTATATAATTTGAATAACTCGTTTGTAGTGTCAAAAAGGTTTAGTATACATTTAAAAATGGAGAACGCTGCATAATTTTACAAGCCAGAGGGCTGTGAGGGCGATAAAAACGTTAGACGTGTAACATTTTATGGAAATCCTCGTAAACTACAGACAGAAACTACTTCGAGCAATAGCAAAAATTTTAGTGTCAACGTTTGCAGATTTGTGTATGCTTTCAAATATTCACGTTTGCAAAGGATACTGTGATATAAACCAATTTCAGGAAGCAGAAGAATAAGTCAAACAACAACATGCTTCAATGCTTCAAAAACGGAGAAATACCCATGTGGCATTTGTGTGCTTGCCTCCGCCCCTGACCCCTACCATCAATATGAGGCACAAATAGCCCAAGGTGATTACCCCAGCCCTAAGCCCCTATAAGGGCACATTTGAAGCCCTGAATTTTGCGCCGATGGATTTCAATGGAATTTTTCCCATGCTTTTCCATGGAATTCCATGGAATTCCATGGTTTCACTACTCATGCTATCCATGCTTTCTCCATGCTTTCAATGTAATCGTTTTCCCCATGCTAGCATGGAAAAGCATGGAAAGTACCCCATGCTTTCCATGGAATTTTGCTCCCATGGAATTCCATGGAATTTTCCC
This sequence comes from Aurelia sp. 4 Dawson et al 2005, assembly GCA_964019985.1. Taxonomy (NCBI): domain Eukaryota; kingdom Metazoa; phylum Cnidaria; class Scyphozoa; order Semaeostomeae; family Ulmaridae; genus Aurelia; species Aurelia sp. 4 Dawson et al 2005. The sequence continues at coordinate 8,518,184 of OZ026506.1, forward strand.
CATGCTTTTCCATGGAATTCCATGGAACTCCATGGTTTCACTACCCATGCTATCCATGCTTTCTCCATGCTTTCAATGCAATCGTTTTCCCCATGCTAGCATGGAAAAGCATGGAAAGTACCCCATGCTTTCCATGGAATTTTGCTCCCATGGAATTCATGGATTTCCATGGAATTTTCCCCATGCTTTTTCCATGGAATTCCATGGTATTTCCATGCTTTTTCTACCAGGGTCGTCAGCGACGTGCTTCCATCATGGACATGACCACACTTAACAAAAACGGACAAGATACTTTCACTGCTGACGAAATTCTTTCGCACGGAGGAAATATACAGCAAATGGAAGCTGCAAAGTAAAGTTTCTTGCAGAAATTTCTTGCTGAAAATTCTCGGAAGGAATTTCGATAAAACAAAAATTAGTCAAAAATTTCGAAAACTTCTGGCCCTTTTAGGCGGGTATCACAAAGGCCGACCGACTGACTTATTATTATTATCATCATTATTATTATTATTATTGTCATCATTTTATTTAAGGTTGGCAACTTACATAGCATAGCTAAAATATAAAAAATGCTAATTCAAGCGACTTGAAAACATGAAAAACCTGAGATTCTGAGTCAGGCATAAAACTTCCTATAAAGCCTTTTGAACAATTTACTGTAATTCCATATTTTGATCACAATTTTAGAAAATCCCGCAGTGTTTTTATGCTGACTGACCGACCAACCAACTCTAATTTGAGAGTTGGATCTTACACTAATGAAACATATTTGTGATACCCGCCTTACCGGGCCTTAACCCCTCCCCCTAAAACGTCCATTGGACGTTTTGCGTGAAGGGTTCGATTTGTGTGCGGCCAGAGAAGCTACCTATAAATCCATGGAAATTAGGCCTCTGTTGACTGATCATCACACATTTTTGTCACCAAAATTCTAAATTAGCATGCCATTTTCAAATATTCAATGGACAGGGCCGATACCAGCCATGACTGCAAGGATGTAAGAAGAATCTCAAACTTGGAGGGCACGACACTTCAAGGGCACTTTTCCTTAAGAAAAAAAGGGCCATTTTCTAAATATAAAAAGGGCACTTCTGGGACAAAAAACAAAATTTTCCGATGATAAAACCATCAACAACAACACGACAACAGGAGTAGGACCATATGTTAAATTTACGCATTATATGACTGATCTAACTCCTCAGTAGCTAAAATTTAGCCATATTTGGCAATCCAACCTTGAAATTAACACAATTAGTGAATGTCAATAAAAAATATGTGGTAAATTCAATAATTTCTGTTGGAATTTATGTTTTAACGCTTATAAGCTGATGTTTTTATGCGTTATTTCTCCTCAAAATCATCCAAAACTACTCAGTTAAATCACAAAAATTCCGACAAGAGAGCAAAATTTTCTGAAAAATAATCTCCTGGCTTCAGCCTCGTCAATGGATCTCCTTAAAGGCACACAGGGCGCACATAAAACCAGTCCTGGGTTTTTTACCTTCCTTGTCCTTGAGCTCTTTCCTTTCTTGTTTTTACCTTTTTTTTATAAGAGACGAAGGTCTGGGGCTGGGAGGCAGTTTCTTATATAGTTGTCCACATTTTAGACCTGGCCTGCCTTTTCCAAAGAGTTACAAACAAATGGTAGATCTGTAGCATTATTTGAAATTTAGCACAAAAGATGACGGCTGACCTTTGTCCAATTTCTGTGATAATATATCCTCAGATCATAAAATGCAATGGAATACAATAGGCTATATATAGATTGCCCAGGCTCCTGACTCTAGTTGCTTTAAATCTTTGTCATTTATCTTTAAATGCCAATAGGACTGCATTCTCTAAACACACCTACTGTATTGTAGTTTACAATTGTTTTCACACAAGAGATGTTCCACAACTGGGGTGTGTTGAACAGCTGGTGTCCAGTCCAAATGATTGGTACTCCGTAATCTTTTGTTTCCTGATTTGAAAACAATTGGTTTTGTTTTGTTTCATAGTGTTGAATATAATGAGCTAAAATACATTACCCTTGGTCTTGTATTGACAAGGGTATGCCACCCAGGTGTCACAAAGATTACCCTTTCCTAATTGCGAAAACTTTCCCATTGCATCCACTTTTATGGTAAATTTTTGGCAGAAAAATACCCATTTAGCAAAAGTAAGTCAAACCCAACCATGTTTGAGTCTGATTATTTTTGGTGTACCAAATATTCATTACAATAAGTAATATTTGGCACAACAAGTGATATTGGTGCTTTTAATGAAATTTGGTGCAGTATCTCATTCTCAGCAAATGGCATTGTTGCCATTATTTCTTACTGGATAGCCTGTGAACAGGCCTTATCTGGGAGCTGCAGAGGGAAAGAGAGGAAAAGGCCTGTAGGAATGGGCTGCAATTTTGAATTCCATATACCTGATTTGAGGTATATGGCATGCATTGTCATTTTTCCTTGAAACTGACATTCTAAAGTCCCACAATGATTTATTTGAGTAGTAACTGGGAAGAGTGATCAATTACTCCATCTTCATCACTTGTTGTATTGAAATTTTGGACAATAGCCTTTTGTAACTCAGATCAGGTTTCTAGAATTGTGAAATGTGGCCTGTTCCTACAGGCTCTCTTCCTTTTCATATCATTTTGAAGCCTGTCCACAGGCTACTTGTTGGAGCAGTCACATCTAAAATGTCACATCTCAAATCTAAAATGAACAATGTATGAATATATCTTGATTGGTAAATCTGGTATTCTTATACAGCACATATTTTACTTTTCAGATCTGGAGTATTAAAACTTCTCATGGATGTAACAGGCTTGCGGGTAGGTTGGCACATATATACTTTACACAATATAAATAAACTATAAGTATTGAATTTGAATAATGTAGGTATATATATTTTCAGTTCAATTCAAATTTGTTCTAGACAATAAACTACATACAAGAATCATTTAAACTACAATAATTTAGCTAAATTACAGCAGTTTAGACCTAGGGTCTGTTGCTTTTATCATGAAAAGGTTTGTTAAAGTAGCAGGTGTAAACATATGTAGCAGGAGGAAGATCAAAGATAGGCTCAGAGTTATACACTGAAAGTGGCAAGAAACTGAAGAAAAATGTTGTGCTACACAGCAAAAGAAAGTAAGACTCAATGGCAGACAGAAAGGAGATCCTTAGAAAGTAGCGGTGCTCCTACAGTAGCAAAAGCTGAGCAAAAAATTTTAAAATACTAAATATATAACCAAAACTTGAAACATAAGAAAATGTAACCTTGTATCAACCTGCCCAGTATTCCAGCAACCCTTACAGATAAAGCATTATCTAGCCAACATCGCCAGAAACTTTCCAGCATCCTAGCCCCCTGCTAATCTGTCAATTATCTTTATGCTATTGTCCTTCAATATGACCCTCTCTGGTAAAATGCTTGAAGAATTCCATTTGGGTCTAGAGGCCCCCAGCTGAACTTAAAATCACAACACCTTGTAACTATTTGACCTGAGCGTCAAGAGCTTGCCTAGTGTCATTTTGTGCACTGCATACAGTACATTCCTACAATTGCACAATTTTTGATGAGTCAGTAAAGTAAAAATGGAGATATGGAGATAAAATTAATCTTGTATTTCCTCCTCTGCTATATATGGCATGATGCAATTTTCACTGTTGTTCATGGCATTACACTCCTGGCACTGATATGTATCAAAGCAACATCATCCCTGATCAGTTCCCCATTTCCCTCATCATGGATATTATTTATATTTAGATTAACTACATATATAGCTATATACATATTTTATCAAGATTCATATTGTTATTCTTCCATAAAAACCACCTGGTTGTTATGTTCACCTATGGAAACGTGTTAGAATAAGTCATAGCTATTTTCACTTGAAGAGTAGATTTAAACCCATTTTGAAATGTTTAATCATTCATCACATGCAGTCCTTATGCTTCATACATCACTTTAACAACAGACACAATAGTGGGTGCAATTTTATTGATCTATGCACATTTCTGGTATCTTCTAGCGATCAAGCAGGCATTCAAGGGAAGGTCCCATTGTCTCTGCAAAGTCGTGGATTCGAAGAAAAAAAGATCAGCCAGGACTAATTAAGAGATACATTAATGAACAAATAGGTAATTATATATGTGTTTAATTTTGAAGTTTGATCCTTTCCTTTCTGCAGAACCCAGTATCTGAATTCTAGATCTTTGTATAATGTGCAGGCCATCACTGGAGTGTCTTCTTAGAAGAGAACCACGTCAAAAAGAAATTGAAATTGAAAGAATAAATGCCTCTTGTTAGAATATTTTCCAGCTTTGGATGACATTTAAAATTTGTAACAGGAGAAGTTTCTTTGTTCAGAAAAGCTTCATTTTTCAATTTTAAACACTGAAGTGTTTTGCAAATATGCCCCATAAGCAGCAAAAGGAAATGATTATTTCACTGTGCTGTTTAAACAATTTTCAAAATATTCTTCAAAAATAAAAATCCGAAAAGCATGCTGTGAATTCATGAAATTTAGAATGACTTGTTTCTTTCTTTTCTAAAGGAATGGGAGTTTTTGTTGAAGAATCAGTTGGCTTCAAAAAGGGCCAGTTTATTGTGACTTACCAAGGTGAACTCATTAAAGACATGAATGTTGCTCTGGATAGAGAAAAACAGTACACCAAAAGGTGCATGGGAAGTTACATGTACTACTTTACACATGCAGGGAAGAAAATGTGGTGAGAAAATTCTTCAATTATACTTTGGTCTCCCCTTATTTGAATGTGAAATTCTGCAATGTATATTTATATATTGAATCTTGGCAGTCATTTTGTTTCTACAAGAACGGGTGATAAACTGAGAACCAGTTGCATCTCATGTCAGATGCAGAAAGCAAAAACGACCAGTATACTTAAAAGTTGATTATATACCTTTACTTGACAATTTGGAAAACTGCAAGAAAATCAAGTTCTTTGTCCTTCCTTTTTACTAAGTGTGACACCCTACTTATAGAATGATCCAAGCTAAATAAATGTTGCTGTGTAAACTGCAGCTATTAAGTTCTACCATTTGCACAAGCATATAATGCTGTATCTGCATTGTGAATTTGCTTCCGCTTTCTATTCATTTGCATCATTTGTTTCCAGCATTGATGCTACAGTTCCTGACCAAAGCCTTGGGCGTCTGGTGAATCATGACCGCAACGGAAATTGTGTTATGAAGAAAGTGATGGTAGACAAAGAACCATTTTTATGCTTGTTTGCAGCAACTGATGTTTCAGGTGGGACTGAGCTGAGATATGATTATGGTGTCTCAAATTTGCCATGGGAAGTAAAGGTATATTCTCTAAACCTCTCTAAACATTCTAGATATTTCAAGGAAAGTACTTTTCTTCCAATGTTTTGGTGTGAGTGATCATCAGTAATATTATTTTCAAGCTAAACAGAGTAATGAGTATCAACCTGAAAATTTATGTGTGTGTATATGTATATATATGCGTACTCTCACTCCCATCAGCTCCACCTCAATATGTAATAAAATAGATATAGAGACACAGAAAAAACATATAAACACATATATTATATATTCTTTAAACGTTTCGGCCTAAGCCTTCATCAGTTAATGTGTATATAATGTGTATTGCAATGGAAAAACAATAGTCTGAATGGAATCTTACTAATTACAATGGCTCATAAAAATGTGCTAATGTAGCATACGTTTATATAAGAAGCAAGAGGAAAATAAAATGCATACTAATTCAATGTTTTCTATCTTCAATTTTTGTTTCATAGAAGTCTATATGAAACCTATCAAATAGTTTAAAATGGGCTTTCCAAATCTGGGAAACCAAAAAAAAAAGTGTTTGATATAATACTTTGCAGAATTTCAATCCTTGGATGATTTTGTTCAAGAAATTAGGCAGAATGCTTTAAAGCAATGCTCTGTATTGGCTAAAAAGTTAAAGTTAAGTTTCTGGAAAGGAGGATTGCTGAAACTGACTTTTCGTGCTCATCAGATGATTTTTCCCATGACCTCAATTTGAATATTTTGCTCTTAGGAAGTAGAGTCTTTGGCTTGTTCAAAACCTGGTTGTGGACAGGAGGTAAGATGCATTTTGATAAAAAACACACTCACATCTTTAAAAACACTTCTTTGAATATTTTTTCTGGATATCTGTAGGAAACATTCAAATACTTTCTGGACTGTAATTGTTTATCTATTTTGTTTGTTACAGCCACAGGCAAAGAAACTAACAGAAACAGAAATGGTATGTGTCTATTGATATACTTGATGACCCGAAGAAAATTTCATGAGCAAGATCGCACATAGTTTATGGGCAGAAAATTTCGCGGGCAGAAAGTTTTGCAAGAACAAAAATTGCAAAATTGAGGCCATAAACTTTCTCAAATGACGTTTTTTGCAAATTTTGTGACATAAACTTTTGCGATCGAGAAAAAAGTGCGTTTTTGCGTGAAAAACTTTTGGAATTGAAGAAAAGTGAGGAGAAAAACAATATTTTCTGGTCAATTTTTTATCTTTGTTGCCTTAACAGTCACAGTGACAATTTACAAGGTTTTATGGCCCAAGAGACTAAAGATCGGGGTGATTAACGAACAGCAATGCAAAAAATGAAGAAACAAAAAAAGATTGGATTGAAAGAACTTTTGCAAGTTGAGAATTTTCTGTAATTTGGCGCGCAAATTTCACCTACCTTGAACAGTTTCAATTTGACATACTCTGTCATACTATGCCACAATGAGTTTTGCCCAAAGAAACCCGTATTTTTGTGACAGTGGCTGACGTGTCTTGTGCATAACTAAATTTTTCTTTTTGTATAAAAAAGCAAGTGTTTGCCTTGAAAATAAACACAGCAGCTTTAGTTGCAATAGGTATTTCTATTTTGATTTTGAAGTTTCTGGTTGAATTTTACTTAGAGTTCTGAATATCCGAATCAATCTTTGTGCAAGACTTTATTTCATTTACCTGTATTGATCAATGGTTTCATTAATGTATTCAGATCTTGAAATGAATTGTCAATTGCATTTGAAAGCTAAACTTAGAATGTTTTAAAATCCGGGCAGTGCTTGTGGTCATTTGACTTTAACAAATATTGGTGTTTCCCATTATTTCAATTGAATATTTTTGCTACTAGGAGGTAGAAGAGTGCTTGCCTTATTCAAAACCTGATTATGGTCAAGAGGTAAGATAACTTAATTTCTTTTGAAAATATTTCTACATACTGGGTGTCAAAGAGAAGACAAAGCCTCACTTCACATTGAATACTTTAACAATTGATCAATGCAATGAAGTCATAGACTGCTTGGTTTTATCAGTTGGCTCAATTTTATCTGCTTAAATAATGTTTCATGAGTTTGCTGCAATTTGAAAAAGTACCTTTTCCTCTTCAGTATTTCATAATAATATCTCCGTTGCGTTTTTCTGTGAACACTACATAATCTACTAGGTTGAAATCAGTTACTTATTGTTTTTACAGAAAATAATAATTTTGAAATAACAGACTAATATAACAGACTTCGTTGCAGAAATTCAGAGAAACATTATCGGGACCCATTTCTAATCTTATAAGTCACTATTTAACTATTGATGAGATTGAAATATTGTAGAAATTCAAAGAAACATTATCGGGACCCATTTCTAATCTTATAAATCACTATGTAACTATGGATGAGATTGAAATATTGTAGAAATTCAAAGAAACATTATCGGAACCCATTTCTAATCTTATAAGTCACTATGTAACTATGGATGAGATTGAAATATTGTAGAAATTCAGAGAAACATTATCGGGACCCATTTCTAATCTTATAAGTCACTATTTAACTATTGATGAGATTGAAATATTGCAGAAATTCAAAGAAACATTATCGGGACCCATTTCTAATCTTATAAATCACTATGTAACTATGGATGAGATTGAAATATTGTAGAAATTCAAAGAAACATTATCGGGACCATTTCTAATCTTATAAATCACTATATAACTATTGATGAGATTGAAATATTGTGGAAATTCAAAGAAACATTATCGGGACCCATTTCTAATCTTATAAATCACTATGTAACTATGGATGAGATTGAAATATTGTAGAAATTCAAAGAAACATTATCGGGACCATTTCTAATCTTATAAATCACTATGTAACTATTGATGAGATTGAAATATTGCAGAAATTCAAAGGAACATTATGGGGACCCATTTTTAATCTTATAAATCACTATGTAACTATGGATGAGATTGAAATATTATAGAAATTCAAAGAAACATTATCGGAACCTATTTCTAATCTTATAAATCACTATGTAACTATTGATGAGATTGAAATATTGTAGAAATTCAAAGAAACATTATCGGGTTCCATTTTTAATCTTATAAATCACTATGTAACTATGGATGAGATTGAAATATTGTAGAAATTCAAAGAAACATTATTGGAACCCAATGCTAATGTTATAAACCGCAATTTGACTATTTGTATGCTGAAAATATTGAAGAATTTCAAAGAAACGTTGTCGGGACCCATTGCTATTCTAATTATAAATCACATTATGACTGTTGATATGCTTAAAATCGGGCATGCATGAACGTGGGAACATGGAAAGAAAGTTCCCAGGCAGTTTTTTCCAGAGCAATGTTTTGCCGGCAGTTTTTCTTAAATAGTTCTTTATGAAATGTAACTGTAATTGGTTTCCAAACTAATAAACATATTTCCAAATTGGTTTTTGACTAATGATTGAGTTGGCTGGAAACTTTTGTCCTGCTTGTTTGAATTGTTATATCACTACAAGTGCAAAATAATATGATATGATTGTAGTGGAACTACTAAAATAATTTTAGAAACTTTGTAAGCTCTTTTTCACACACAGAACATTCTTAGCATTGAAGAAAAAGAAAAAGATGCTTCTATGGAATGCTTGCCTCTTCCTGGCTCAGAAGGACAGGTGAATATATGGAATTAAACTCTTCTCCGTGAAAAAAACATATTTTTCCAAAACAGTTTGAGATAATTCGGAAAAGTTCGAAACTGGCTGCAATTTGAAAAGGTACCTATTCCGCTTCAGTATTTCATAATAACATCTCCGTTGCGTTTTTCTGTTAACACTACATAATGTATTAGGTTGAAGTCAGTTACTTATTGTTTTTCCAGAAAATAATCATTTTGAAATAACAGACTAAAAGCTACATTACTGGGGCCCTTAGCAAAGTATATCATACACTAAAAATTAATGAACTTAATGTCATACATATTCAAAGAATCGTTATCACAACCAAGAACTAAAATTCCATATATGTTCCATAAAAACCATCAATGTCCTAGAAATGTTGTGAAGTTAAAGCTGATCTACTAAATCAAATTGTAACTAGTGATGTGCTTGAAATATTGCAGAAATTCAAAGAAACATTATCGGGACCTATTTCTAATCTTATAAATCACTATCTAACTATTGATGAGATTGAAATAATGCAGAAAGTCAGAGAAACATTATCGGAACCCATTTCTAATCTTATAAATCACTATGTAACTATGGATAAGATTGAAATATTGTAGAAATTCAAAGAAACATTATCGGGACCCATTTCTAATCTTATAAGTCAATATTTGACTATAGATGAGATTGAAATATTGTAGAAATTCAAAGAAACATTATCGGGACCCATTTCTAATCTTATAAATCACTATCTAACTATTGATGAGATTGAAATATTGCAGATTGTCAAAGAAACATTATCCGGGCCTATTTCTAATCTTATAAATCACTATGTAACTATTGATGAGATTGAAATATTGTAGAAATTCAAAGAAACATTATCGGGACCCATTTCTAATCTTATTAATCACTATGTAACTATGGATGAGATTGAAATATTGTAGAAATTCAGAGAAACATTATCGGGACCCATTTTTAATCTTATAAGTCACTATTTAACTATTGATGAGATTGAAATATTGCAGAAATTCAAAGAAACATTGTCGGGACCCATTTCTAATCTTATAAATCACTATGTAACTATGGATGAGATTGAAATATTGTAGAAATTCAAAGAAACATTATCGGGACCCATTTCTAATCTTATAAGTCACTATTTAACTATTGATGAGATTAAAATATTGTAGAAATTCAAAGAAACATTATCGGGACCCACTTCTAATCTTATAAATCACTATGTAACCATTTATAAGATTGAAATATTGTAGAAATTCAAAGAAACATTATCGAGACCCATTTCTAATCTTATAAATCACTATGTAACTATTGATGAGATTGAAATGATGCAGAAAGTCAGAGAAACATTATCGGGACCCATTTTTAATCTTATAAATCACTATGTAACTATGGATGAGATTGAAATATTATAGAAATTCAAAGAAACATTATCGGAACCCATTTCTAATCTTATAAATCACTATGTAACTATTGATGAGATTGAAATATTGTAGAAATTCAAAGAAACATTATCGGGATCCATTTTTAATCTTATAAATCACAATGTAACTATGGATGAGATTGAAATATTGTAGAAATTCAAAGAAACATTATCGGGACCCATTTCTAATCTTATAAATCACTATGTAACTATTGATGAGATTGAAATAATGCAGAAAGTCAGAGAAACATTATCGGGACCCATTTTTAAGTTTATAAATCACTATGTAACTATTGATGAGATTGAAATATTGTAGAAATTAAAAAAAAGCGTTATCGGGACCCATTTTTAATCTTATAAATCACTATGTAACTATTGATGAGATTGAAATAATGCAGAAAGTCAGAGAAACATTATTGGGACCCATTTTTAATCTTCTAAATCACTATGTAACTATTGATGAGATTGAAATATTGTAGAAATTCAAAGAAACATTATCGAGACCTATTTCTAATCTTATAAATCACTATCTAACTATTGATGAGATTGAAATAATGCAGAAAGTCAGAGAAACATTATCGGAACCCATTTCTAATCTTATAAATCACTATGTAACTATGGATAAGATTGAAATATTGTAGAAATTCAAAGAAACATTATCGGGACCCATTTCTAATCTTATAAATCACTATGTAACTATTGATGAGATTGAAATATTGCAGAAAGTCAAAGAAACATTATCCGGGCCTATTTCTAATCTTATAAATCACTATGTAACTATTGATGAGATTGAAATATTGTAGAAATTCAAGGAAACATTATCGGGACCCATTTCTAATCTTATTAATCACTATGTAACTATGGATGAGATTGAAATATTGTAGAAATTCAGAGAAACATTATCGGGACCCATTTTTAATCTTATAAGTCACTATTTAACTATTGATGAGATTGAAATATTGCAGAAATTCAAAGAAACATTATCGGGACCCATTTCTAATCTTATAAATCACTATGTAACTATGGATGAGATTGAAATATTGTAGAAATTCAAAGAAACATTATCGGGACCTATTTCTAATCTTCTAAATCACTATGTAACTACTGATGAGATTGAAATATTCTAAAAATTCTAAGAAACATTATCGGGACCCATTTTTAATCTTCTAAATCACTATGTAACTATTGATGAGATTGAAATATTGTAGAAATTCAGAGGAACTTTATTAGGACCCATTTCTAATTTTATAAATCACTATGTAGCTATTGATAAGATTGAAATATTGCAGAAAGTCAAAGAAACATTATCGGAACCCATTTTTAATCTTATAAATCACTATGTAACTATTGATGAGATTGAAATATTGTAGAAATTCAAAGAAACATTATCGGGACCCACTTCTAATCTTATAAATCACTATGTAACCATTTATGAGATTGAAATATTGTGGAAATTCAAAGAAACATTATCGGAACCTATTTTTAATCTTATAAATCACTATGTAACTATGGATGAGATTGAAATATTGTAGAAATTCAAAGAAACATTATCGGGATCCATTTTTAATCTTATAAATCACTATGTAACTATGGATGAGATTGAAATATTGTAGAAATTCAAAGAAACATTATCGGAACCCAATGCTAATGTTATCAATTGCAATTTGACTATTGATATGCTGAAAATATTGCAGACATTCAAAGTAACGTTGTCGAGACCCATTGCTAATCTTGTAAATCACATTATGACTGTTGATATGCTTAAAATCCGGCATGCATAAACGTGGAACATGGAAACAAAGTTCCCAGGCAGCTTTTTCCATAGCAATTTTTTGCTGGCAGTTTTTCTCAAATAGTTCTTTATGAAATGTAAATGTAATTGGTTTCCAAAACTAATAAACTAATAAACATTTTCCAAATTGGTTTTTGACTAATGATTGAGTTGGCTGGAAACTTTTGTCCTGCTTGTTTGAATTGTTATATCACTACAAGTGCAAAATAATATGATATGATTGTAGTGGAACTACTAAAATAATTTTAGAAACTTTGTAAGCTCTTTTTCACACACAGAACATTCTTAGCATTGAAGAAAAAGAAAAAGATGCTTCTATGGAATGCTCGCCTCTTCCTGGCTCAGAAGGACAGGTGAATATATGGAATTAAACTTTTTTCTACAAAAAAAAATATTTTTCCAAAACGGTTTGAGATAATTCGGAAAAGCTCGAAACTGGCGCAATTAAATGAAAGTTTTTGAGCCTTGTAATAGGGATGATGATGTGCTTTTGGAGTCATGAAAAGCACGTGTTTTGACTATTAGAATCATTGTCAATCAAGTGCAGTATGAACTGAAATGATTTTGGTTCAGTTCCTCGTTTTTTTGTGTGAATCCAACCTGAATAAAGATATTGGTACTTCAATATGTACCAGGTAAATCAAATGTTATCATGTTTCGAAGGCTGTGGAATAAAATTACATGACCGATATTCAAACTGAAATGTTAAGCTATAAGTCAAATGCAAACGTAGATGTGTGAATTTATTGTGGTAAATTACTCCTCTTTTAGAGCCGGGAATTAGGAAAATGGTAGCAAGGAGTTTTTATAAGAATTTGACATTCATTGTTCTATTCTGGTCCATTATGTACTTGTCTTTTAAATATAGATTCAATGAAGTTGTCTGTTAACGTTTTTGTCTCACTTGGTATACAAAAATTTTATGAGCATTGCATAGGAAATTATGTGTTTGTTGCATTTTCTCTAAGGCTCGGTTAACACTTTGCCCAATAGCTATCATCCTGCCTTCGCTTTCGTATGGGATATAGGTGTTGTTTACTTCACAACAGAGCTATCTGATACAAGACCCTCCATATGTTGGAGCAAAATCTCTTGTTTGCAGGTGAAATGAAATTCACTCCAGCATGGTTGTGGCATTATGTCAATGGTGCTATCCAATATGTTCCACACCATAACCACATTTCTTTACTTCGAGAACAAGGGACAATAAAACTGCACAACAAAGGATTAAAATACACTACTGGATTACTTCCTCATAATGTAAACAGATTGCCTAACTGGCATCAATATAAAGAGGTTGTAACAGGTGCCAAATACAATGTTAAAGGAGCCCTATCTGATAGAGATCAATGATAGCTATCAGGTATAGTATAAACAGAGCCAAAAGATATTTCTTCTATGTTTTAAAGATTGCTTGTTAAGTGTTTATATTTCTTGATTGAATTTAATTTCTGACTCATTTTGATATAAGTGCATGGTCGTTTCTTTTTCAGGGTGAAAGGCCTCCATCACCATCATTTCCAATGCTAATTTCTACGGTTAGTTAAATTGACTTATTCTGTTCATATATAAAAAGATCCATGGTCAGATGTGTCGCTAGGTTTCCAAATTAAGAGGGAATTAGCACAGATCACAGAGGATTTTGGTTTGACAAAGGTTAATTTGTTAGCATAACACTGCAAATCATTTATCGAGAAATCTTTTTTCTCCATACTTGTAATTTTTGACAGATGGAGATAATTGTGCTGCTTCTATCCTTATTTATCTATCTCGACTCATAAATTGAGGTTCGTTAGGGGGTTTATTTGCAGCTTCTATTGGCTGCAAGCTCAGTCATGCCTCATCAACTGATGTCTGACCAAGAAAAATGTCACCTTTTTGGATGGCTGTCATAGAAAAATATTACGTTATTTTGCAATCAAACTGGCAATCAGGTATGTCCAAAAGGCAAACATAGATTTCTAGCTATTTAACCTTGTGTTAACTGTTTCTGAGGACAATACCAGAAATTGTTAAAGCCATCATTGCAAACGGTTGAGGGTTTATATTTTGCTATTCCTGGATAATTGGGTGCTGTTCAAACTCTGATTGCTATATAAATCCCTTTGCTGCAACAGAGTTTGAGGCAAAAATAAACTATAAAATCACTTTAGGAAATTCATTTTTGGGTCTTCTGGTGTTCTACCCTTATTAAAAAGATACAGTTTTTTCAACAAACTGTTAAATCACTTCAGGTTATTTATTTGTTGTCCTTATGGTGTAGCTAGCAGTAACATGTTGATGGTCTATTTTTCTTATTTCTTCAGCCGTCCACCTCAAAAAGGAACGTAACAGAGAAAGACATGGTAATTATTTGTTTCAGTTTTATTCATTCCGTTAGTGACAAGAATTTATATAGTCGTTGATTTGGTAATCTATGACTTTGGCTTGTGACGTGTCAGTTTAGTATTTGGCAAATATCTAGAGAAGATGAAATTATATTACATGTTTTTAGATAGAAGAGAAACAACCTGATGAATCACTATTATATTTGGGAAGAAACATTTGGAAATGATACCGAGCTTTCTAGAGATTACAGTTGATGTTACCAGATACTTGTTTTGATATACCGTCATGAGCCTCGCAAAAGAGTGATATATGCTACTTGCCTTCTGTTAGCAATATCAGCAATTACGCTTTTTTTGTAATAGACCCATATAATAGATTGCCAAAAAAATTCAAAGTTTGATCAACGATTGTGTCTGGAAACTGTTATGCTAAGTGCATGAAATTGATGATCACGACATCTTTCTAATGATTGCAGTCTAATTATCAAAACCATTTCAGAACCTGATAAGCTCTTTTTTATCATATAGATCACATTCAATGTCGAAGAAAGTGACGAAGAATTTTCTACGGAATGCTTACCTCTTCTTCCAGGGTTAGAAGGACTTCCAGGGTTAGAAGGACAGGTAAATACACATGAAATTGACATATTTGAACAAGGAAATGTGAAAAGTTCCCGCTGCACAATGTTTCTCGACAATTTTCTTTCACAGATTTCGTTTTACTTTTGAAATACAGTACCAAATCAATGCTACTATACCTACTTTTTGGAATGAACAACCAAATATTTGAAGGACCACATAACCAAAGAGAAAATCTACAAAAATGACTGAAAACATTCTGTGGTCAAGGAAATTGATAGAGAAATTGGAAAACTTGTTTTTACAATTTCCTTTGTAAACTCATGTGAAGAATATTTTCTCCTTAGGAAGTGAGGAACGACTCTGGAATACATGGAGATTTTCCATCTTTTGAAGATAGTGAAATTTCTGAAATTTCTCGAAATGTAAGTGCGTTTTTCATTCAAGTAATTTTCAGAATTGTGGCAGATTTAATTTTAGATCTGATAAAACAAGCCATGAATTTTGATAATGAAATGTGTGTAATACGTTTTCCAGAGCATGACAGCAGTATTGAACCACCTTATCCACAACCCCCATAAAATTGGAGCATTCAGTATGTGCGGAGCTGTAATAAACATCGGTTAGCATCAGTTAGCTTCTTTGTGTTACAGATTTTCAACACACTGACATTGTCTAATGCCAAATAGCTGATTCACACAGTTCCGATGTTGGCGTAACTTCTTCCCAACATTTTTATTGACTAAACCATAGATTATGAAATCATTCTTCTGAGATATTGATCACTGTCTTTAAAGAAATGCTTTTTGAATGAGTGAAAAGTAATGAGTGCTGAATTACATTCTGAAGCGGCTGTGTTTTCTGTCGGTCACACGAATAAATGTATGAAGTGCCCACAATGCGAGACTGGGTTGTCCAAATATCAATCACTTTATTTGTGGTAACTAATGATGCACTCATTCCTTATTTGTTATACAATGTTTGCGCAATATCTTCAATTTGTATCGCTTATGTTAACAGGATGATCTATTTGGATACGATGATGATGAAAGTCCTATTAAAGAATCATCTCCAAAGGTAGGTAGCCCCCCTTTTTCCCAAGCAATCTAATGAAGGAAGTTATGCTTTTTTGGACACAAGCATATTGCATTTGATAGAATATGATTGGCAATCAGAGTTCTCTTTTCTGTGAATTAGAAAGCATGGGAACATCAAAATTGTATCAAGTCATACTTTAACTTAAAAGATAATCCAGCAACGAGACTGACAGGCAAATTGGAATAAGTCAGATTTTATTTAAGATATATATTCGTTATTCCGTCACCATCTTATTACTTCGGTTCAGTATTTAATTTGAATTTGACTTTTCTTTGGATTAACAATACACATTGATCTCTCTACAATATTTCAGGCTGAGAGACAATTGTCGTCGGATGAAGAATGCAGTGAGTACGATCCAGATGAAGATTCAGACGAGTCATCAGATGAAGAAGAATCAGATGAAGAACATTCAGTCAAACATAAAGAAGCTAGAGCTGAAAGTTACCACCAAGAAATTATTGATTTACCCGCAGATTCAGAAATTGTGGAGTTTCCGACAGATTCAGAAATTGTTGAGTTACCTACAGATTCAGTTGACAAAGATGACAGTGTCAAGGACATAGATAGTTCTTCAAACACAAATGAAGGTTAGTTTCTTTGCTTTTTGCAAGTGTGGCGAAGGAAAAATGTATATTGGCTAATTGTCTTGAAAGTTTGAGAAATGTACCGGGTGTCCCAAAAAAAGTATAAGCGTTTGAGCAGTTACTGCGAAGGAGCCTTGGATTAAAAATTTTTCATTTTCAGTTTCTGATATAGATGAGATCTCAACTTAGATTTTGCGACCTTGCATGTTCAAATCAGGTTTGTATTCGCAGAGCAATTCACCTAAACAGGCAAAATTTATGAGGCAAAATTTATGAGGAAATTTACCGATAGTTTCATTTCATAGAACAATGAAAATCTTTGTTTAATCATATCAAGGCCTTTGTCCTCTTTGTATGGTTGTTAATGATCTAGTTCCGTTGATCGCTAGATATTCCTCGTTGTTCATATGAGTAATTGTTGCTTTCTCCGCAGTGAAGCAGCACAAAGATGGAAGAAAGCAGCACACATGTAAATACTGCAAGAAAAAAATCTTCAAGGTTCCAAGGCATTTAGAAGACTGTCATTCAGAAACGACGGAAGTTGCACGGGCACTTGCTTTCCCTAGTGGGTCTAAGGAGCGTAGAGCAGCATTTGCGAAAATTCGCAGAGAGGGTGATTACGAGCCATCACTCAGCAGACTGAAAGAAAAGAATCATGCGATCGCAGTAAGACAAGGTAAACAGAAAAATGAACTTTCACCTTGCCCCCACTGTTTTGGCTTCTTCCAGCCTAAGTTTTTGTACCGTCACGCAAAATATTGCCCTGCTAATGTTTTGTCAGAGGAAAGTAACAACGTTGGACAGGGTTTATTGAAGTCAAGTAGAAGCCTCCTTGCAACGGCTATGACCGACGATTCAAAGCACCAAACAATCATCAAGGAAATTATTTCCAAGATGAAGCAGGATGCTTACACCCTGATAATGAAAACAGACCCTCTGCTGTTATCATACGGTGCTGTGATGTTCGAAAAAGATGGAAACAAACGGAGGATTGAAATCTCGTATAAATTGAAATGTGTGGCCAGACTTTTGGAGGTGTTTCAAGAGCAAAGTAAAAGTGAGCACAGCACTGCATTTGATTTGATAGATCCAAAGAACTGGGACACATTGGTAGAATCTGCCAAGACCCTGACCAAGTACAACAGCACAGAAATAGGCATACCTAGTTTGTTTCTGAAATTAGGTTATTCACTTCAGCACATGGCCAGAGTGGCAAGAGCAATGGGCATAAAGAGGGAAGATGATGCTTTGACAAAAAAATGCCAGGGATTTCTTGATTTGTATGAATCTGAGTGGATAATTTATACTACTCGGGTTCGCATCCAGTTTGACGACAAAAGAGGAAAAACACCTCAGGAATTGCCTCTAGCAGCTGACATTAAATCTTTAAGGAATTTTTGTCAGGAAGAGATCAAGAAATATTTGGATAAGGGAATTGCTTCAAAAATGGAGTGGAGGTGGTTAGCTGAAGTAACATTGTGCCGAATAACTACCTTTAATGCGAGAAGAGGAGGTGAACCCTCTACTTTGACATTAGATCATTGGAAGGATGCAGAGGATGACAAGTGGAAGAAGCCCGAATCATTATCTCTGTTAAGCGAAGCTGAGAAGCAACTGGCAAATAGGCTTAAAGTTCTGTATATCTTGGGAAAACGTAGAAGACAAGTGCCAATTTTGTTTACGGAGGAGACAATAGCTGCAATACGCCTTCTGATTGCTACAAGAAGTAACGCGGACATATCGGCAGACAATAAATATATTTTTGCCAGACAACAAGAGTCCATCAATCATATCAGTGGCTGGGTAGCTGTGAAAGCTGTTGCATCAAAAGCCTCTCTGTCCAAGCCACAGCTGATGACATCCACACGAATCAGAAAAGAGCTCGCGACGACTCTTCAGTTGCTGGATATGAAAGAGTCCGAGCTCTTGTTTGTCACAAATCATTTGGGTCACTCAATAAATGTACATAAGCAGTGGTACCGCCAGGAGGAAAGCACTATGGAATTGACGAAAGTGGCAAGAGTGTTGATGGCAAAGGACGATGGCATCGACTTCAAGAACAAGAAAATGGATGAACTTGGTGAACCTGCTGGAGGTGAGTGTTTTAGCGTAACAGATGCTTGCAAGTGTCCCAAAGGATTCAAATATTTAGATGTTGCTGATCTTTATGTTTTTCTGCATACCATCGACATAACATAATATTAGATAACATAAAATAACATAACACAACATAAGACAGCATAACGCAACGTAACGCAACATAACACAACATAATAATAATAATGATAATAATTACTAATGTTTTGACAGGTTGACTTGTTCAGACGTAAAACTATCTGCTAGACAGAGCAGAAACTGCGAAAATGACGTCATTGAGCAATCGGTGATAAGGAAGTGTTTGGATACATAAGCTCTTTGAAATAATAAGTCAAGAGTTTAAGACCCAAAGAAGAAAATATCAAGTGTTGCCTGATTTCGGGATCCGTTGCAGGGAGCTAAAGGGGTTCAAAGTTACGAGTTTTCACGCATGCGTGCGCAGTTTCTGCTCTGTCTATCTGCTATCATTCAAGAATCTGTAATCCTACTTATTTACAATCGTTGCAGTTAAAATTAAGGTAAAAAGTAGAATAAAATGAAGGTAGCGTAATATACAATTTAAGAATAAGAATTTTTTAGAGCCAAATTCGTATTTTCTTGGACATCTAGAACTTGGGGATCTACAAAGACTAAGATAGTTTTTGAGTAGCAAGATGGATATTTCGTCGCGGGTTGTTTTTTCGAGTCGGTTGAAAATGCTGGCTCCCTGGTAGGCAAACGACTTTTTTCCAGTACACATCATAACACATCATAACACAACACAACACAACATAACACAACACAACACAACTGGTCTCATCTGGTATAATGATTGAGTAAGAAAAACATTGCACTGTGTGCGAGTTGGTGATGAGATGTTAAAAAGTCTGTTGATTTTGCAACGATCTTGCTTGCAAATGGTAGAGCTAGCTGTGATACTTTATGTTTTAAAAATCTGGCATTAAACGTCATATTTACATGAACTGCAGGAATATCATAGGTAACAAGATGAATCAAACTTGTGTTTAATGTTTCTTCTCAGATATTGACACTGTTCCTGGAGGATTCAAGATCACAGAGAGGAAAAGCACTGAGATAGGTCCAGTGAAAGACAACAAGAAAGGTGAGACTGATCTAATCTAGCTGAAATAAATCTGATACTGGGTGAGTCAGAAATATGTTTAGATATGTTATGAAAGAATGTGCCTTTAAAGCTACATGTGTTAGACAATTTCCTGTATCTAACGTGTCAACTCAGATACAAAAATTTGGGTTGCTGAAATTGGCCGTAACTGTACTATTCGCAAGTTGTAAGCGGTCAATGAAAAGCGTTGCGTCTCAAAATACGGCAAAAGAAACCTTGAGGCTGATTTCCACTCCGTAGAATTTTCCGAGCGGACGGAAATTGCACAGTTAAGCCTTATTTCCATAGAGCTGCATTTTTCGCTCTAGCGGAAATTGCTCGTGAGCACATTGTTTGGATTTAAAAGAAAGTTACGGCTGAGTGACAATTTATTATGTAAAATTCCGCTCGCTCGCAAAATGCTGCTGTTTGGAAATAAGGCTTGGAACCTTTATCATGCTTGAAATTCCATTCAAATTCAAAGCGATAGTTTCTCTCGTAAACAAAAGATTTCCAGTCCGCTCGGAAATTCTACTGAGTGGAAATCAGCCTTAAGATCCGTGATCAAATTTGCTGCATCTTAGCTCTACCGCTATCAGAATCAGGCTTTCTCTCTTTATCTGGTTACTCAAACATCGCGATAGGTAAATAAAGAAGCTTCTTTATATTTCACACACCTAAGGGTGCCATGCATTATTTTTCGTCTACTTTCTGTCACGGGGCTAGTGGCCAGCAAATATTATCAAAAATTTTCTAATTGTATTGCAGGATTTTGAGCGGTGGCAGACCATAAGGGGCCAAGGGTGCACTTGCCCCTAATGTTTGTCAGAACAGATAAGTTTAGTTTGAAAACAATAACTTTCAACTTAGCTTAGTCTCCCAATATTGGGCAAAGTTCCTACCACTGATTCTGAGATGAAACGTTTTTATGAATTCACTTGTAACTTGACACCAATTTTGGCTGATCCTGAAAAATGTTTGTTCATCTTCGATGATATAGAAGGGACAAAAATATAATCAGTTTGTAAGATCGTAGTGAAAAATTTTTTTTGAAAGCTAATTATAGGCTTTCAAACGTTTGAATACTTTTGTGACTTACCTGGTAAGCAAGCTGCAGGAGCGTGACTGCAGAACTGTTTTGCCAATCCTTTTTCGAGAGAAATGCTTGTTTTAGGTGCTGCTTTATTTAATTTTCAAATATATCAATACAGTGGTTCTAATAGGCCATATAAAGTCATACCTTTGCAATTTAAGGACTTGAAAATAACCCTGAATAATGAAGTCATCGCACTAAACTCATAAACGCAACAAAAACACCGTAATGTGTAGAAAGACTATTGTTACATCCTGCAATCCTGCAAGAGAAAAATGAATTGATCTTGGAGCCTGAGAAGAAAGAAATAGAAGTTAGTTGCTGCAATATAGAACAACCTTGAATAATCAGAAAATTAAGAGCTGGAAAGATAGAAGGGGTACCTATGTAGCGTTTTAATGGCTTGACACGCTATAAAGAATTGTTAGGTGAGTTGCATGTTTGGACTTGCAAGACAGTATGAAGTAAGAACCATCACATTGACTTTCAAAGTAACAAATATCTTAACTGGTTGAAGTATCGACGATTTAAATACCGACTTTGTTCTTTCCATAGACATAATAGATTAGAATTTAAGAGCAAAATTGAATTTTTGATGCTTTGGAAAACAGAGAGCTCTGCCTCTTGATGTATGAAAGGATTTGTCTACTGAATGCATTGAGACTACTAATTCACTCAAACTTTTTTCCTGTACGTATTAAGTTAAAATGGTAAATATTTTACATTTCAGGAAAGGCAAAAACATGGGTCCCGTGGACAAAACAAGAAAAGGCGATAGTCGAAGAAGCGTTCAGCAATCATATCAAACGAGGAGTTATTCCTAAAAAGGAAGACTGTGAACGGGTTCGTCAGCGGTATGAGGCATTGGCAAAAAGAGATTGGACAAAAATTAAGGGACAAGTTAAAAACATCATAAGTGCTAACAAAAGAGCTGTTTTGTTGAAAGCTTAAAGAGATTTAAGAACACTGTGCCCAGAATCCCAAGTTTTGGAGTATGACTGCAGTGTGATAATGGCAGATGGTACAATGATTGATGGCTCATTAGAAGTGGATTTAAGGAGAGAATACCCGAAAACCAACAAATCAAATGTTTACCATACTTAGGATCTGGAACGAAATGTCATTTTTGTCAACTTTTTATGAACTGACACTTTGGGGTAAAATTGAACATTGTTATTTTACTGTATATATGTATACGAAGGCTACCAACTCGAATCCGAACCCTGAGTCTAACATGAAACGCTAACCCTACCTCTTCCCTTACCTCTGGAATTCAGTGTTACTCATGTTTTATTCTTCTAAAATGTCGTGATTTCCGCAAGTCAGTTATAAGCATTTTTCAAGCATTCCAATTATATAACCGGATGTCCCAGAAAAATATAGCGTTTGAGCAGTTCCTGCGAAGGAGCCTTGATTTCAAAAGTTTTGATGTTCAGTTTTTTATAGATAAAATTTTAACTTAAATTTTGCGACCTCGCATGTCTAAATTTGATTTTTATTCGCAGGGTAATACACTTCAACAGGCAAAATTTCTGAGGCAGCCTAAAACAGATGGATATTGAATTGTGAAGTTGCTGCCCGTGCGTTGTCTGTTAAAAGGTTTTAGGGCAGCTCAACAATACGCTAGTTTTGGAAATTTGTTGAGCTATGAAAGTGAAATTTACTCTTCACTAATTCAAAAGCCCAATATGCCGTAATCATTACAACTGAATTGGAACTTGGGCGAGAAAAGTTCAGACACTATTTGACACCGTTCTGTCAGTCTTGGACTGTTGCGCTAAAAACGGTCAAAGTGTAACTGAATATTTTGTAGTTTAATTCAGCAAGAAATTTTTGAAAATAGAAATTTTAGTAATGAATCTGGTTCAAAAATTACCTTCAAATTCCGCATAGATAGTAGCAGCATAATTGAAAAATAATCTTAGGCTGTCTCAGAACTTGTGCTTGTTTAAGTCGTTTACTCTACGACAACACCGCCGATTGAGACATGCGAGGTCGCAAATTGTAAGTTAAAATTTTATCTGTATCATAAAGTTGAAATGAAAAGTTTTAACATTAAAACTCCTCCGCAGGATCTGTTTAAACGGTTATACTTTTTTGGGACACCAGGTCGTTTTCATATTCGAAAGTATGCCTTTCTTTGGGATATTGCAAGAAAACTTACGAAAATGACCCAAAATAGACAAAATCGTCTGAGGTTTGTTTACATTCACTTCAAGTCAAGTAATTTATCTTGACGAAATATCTTTTGAATTTTTTAAAATATTTCACGTCATGAAAACTTGTGTCATGCATTCAACAAATAGAACGATACAAAAATGTCCCTCGAGAGTATATGAATACAGTCTCGTGACCTGAGGCCTGATATGAGTAAAAGAAAACCTTATTCAATTTTGTCTGTTACCAAAGACATGCTTTTTTTTCCAATTTGCTAATGTTTGAAGTATCATCATAAATATGATAACCTTTGAGTATGATAAGTATGATAACCTCTGTCTGGTAAAAGATGAATGAAGAATGCAAAAGCATTGAAAAATCTGAAGATTTGGCTTTTCTATGATCTATAACAATTTATGACCTCTTCAATTTCATTTTGGTATATTTCCACTTGTGGGCCCGCTGTCAAGATTAGTTTGACTAAAGTTATCCGCTTAGTTTTTGTTGCTTTGAGAAGCTTGAAATATATTTATTACGTTCTGCTGCATTAGTGCCATATTGTTGATGTTCAGTTGATTTCATTTTGGTATATTTCCACCTGTGGGCCCGCTTTCAAGATTAGTTTAGCTAAGGTTATCCGCTTAGTTTGTGTTGCTTTGAGAAGCTTGAAATATATTTGTTTCGTTCTGTTGCATTAGTGCCATATTGTTGATGTTCAGTTTATTTTATTGGAAATAGCACATTGTCCAAATCAAGATCATTTTTACTGTTTATTCTCACTGCCTGGCTGTCTTCCTAACAGCATATGATGCAATAAGAAGTTATACTTTTTGAAATATTATCAAAATTTTACCGTCTTTTTACCTATCTATAAATTTATTTTTCTCTGTCAAGGATCAATAATCTTGGCAGTTAAATACTCTGCCAGAGCATAGCTGAATACCTGATCGTTACTTCATCCTTTTGGGAGAGAGACAAGGAAGTTACGGTGCAAAAAACATGTATAAAAAAATTAACATGTAACATGTATCCACAAGCAGTCACTGATCAACGGAAGAAAGTCAACATTAACTCTGGTAGTTCTGTCAAAAATCAAAGCAGTGGTTGTTGTTAGATGGAATGCCCGTATATTTCTAATGTTTGATTAGAAAGCTTTCCCAAATTTTCATCTATGAGCTACACCTTTTGTCAAGAAGCGATTATTTGCGATTTCGTATAAAATCTCAAGTGTCGAATGATATAATGAAAGTCGCATAAAATAGTACATTATTGGGACCAAGTTTTTGAAACGTTTACCCACCATCATGGCGGGACCGTGGGTAAACTCAAAGCAGGGCTCATTCGACAAAAATAAAAGAGCATTGTAGTCTAGGAATGAATGGCTATTGTTTGGGGACAGAAATCTTTCAAAAAAGCAAGATTAAGCTGGAGTCCCGTTAAGACTGGTTTCTACAAAAAATAAGGGCAAGCATTTTGGTACATTACCGGGACATTTCAGCACCTCAACAAAAGCTTAACATGGTCACCTACTGTACGAAAATGATGTTTAATTATCGGGACCTAGGGTATGTCCCGCTATTTAGCTAGGTCCCGGGAAGGTGGTGTGCAAACATATGTTTGTCCCGCTAAGGTTGCATATATAAGAGCACCGTGGTTATAGCGTAGAAATTGAAGTAAATTATCAGAGAGACTTAAACTATCAGAGAGACTTTACATTACTATTCTCAAAATGAAGGTGTTATTTTGTAGATGTACTCTTGAATTTCTTAGAGAAACAAACTGAACACATGTACATTGTACGATTCCATTTTTCGAAATGTGTCGAATCGACGATATCATGTCCTTTCCAGCTTTGGCAGCCATGGAGTGTTTATATGTAGTAGTAGTTTACTTGTTTTTATTTGTGCTAAAAAGGGAAAAGTTGCCTTGGATTTTAGCACCTTGACTACCTGAGTTCTGTATTCTGAACGATATTCTTTCAAGGTTTTCCTTTCGTTAGATTTATCGGAACAGACCAGTTTCAGGACTTTTTTCTTCCTCCAAACGTCGATTTTTCCATCGCTATTTACTTTTGCGTCAATTGCTAGATTTTGTGTGTTTTGTAAAGACACAGGGAGGAGAGAAGCTAGTAATCGTTTAATGGTGTAAACTTAATTCCAGCGATCCATCGTTCCATCATTTTATTCCATCATTTCGTCATTCCATTCCATAATTTCATATTCTGTGTTTTAAAGATAGCCAAAACAGCATGTGTGCGCGCAGATACTCATGGAAAGCATTTGCCGCTTTGTTTCTTCCATCCCACCCAAACAAGGAAGTCATTTCAGCAGAGAGAACCCATGGAAGACGTTACCTTACCACTGACAAAAGAGGCAACAAAAACATTTGACTCGAGTCATCTGTGAAACGAGAAAAAAGACCAAGAACAAATTTGGTTAGCAGAATGGCAGAATCGCTTTCCCGCGATGTTGGAGCAGATGCAGACATGCCACCAAAGGACCTCCGTTTCTTGTTGTACACAAGGAGGATCTTCATAAGTTTCATGATTCAAAGGCTGATGAGACACAAGCTGAGTTTGCTTGGAATTCCAGCACCATTGCTTGAAATATTTTCGGAAGGTGAATTATGGTCGAATGAAGTTGAAGAGATTGGAGAGGTAATTGTATACTAATGGGAGAGGCAACCATGAAATTTGGGAGCATCAATCTTTGCAAAAATTCTTGGTTGCAAGGTATCTGATAATAGGCTAACCATCTAACCAAGTGCCTAACTTCAGCTTTTAAGGCTCGTATTGTTAGGATAGACCATTCGGATTAATTTACGACGATGTGCCATTTCTAAAAGTGTTGAATGTCACGTGATCGATTACATCAGGGAAGGGCCAAATTTTTCTAAATTCTTCAATAACTTTTTATATGTGCGGGCCGTATTGTATTGACATGAAATTTGCATAGTTTAAAAGAGCGTTTAAAGAGCATTCGAAC
Organism: Aurelia sp. 4 Dawson et al 2005; assembly: GCA_964019985.1. Taxonomy (NCBI): domain Eukaryota; kingdom Metazoa; phylum Cnidaria; class Scyphozoa; order Semaeostomeae; family Ulmaridae; genus Aurelia; species Aurelia sp. 4 Dawson et al 2005. The sequence continues at coordinate 8,544,369 of OZ026506.1, forward strand.
GATATATGATTTTTGCATTTTGATGACATACAAAAGATTTATGACGTCATCGATGACATAACGTCATAATTAACAAATTTTAAGAACCACTTTGGCAGGAATTTTCCTTTTATTGCACTAAATCAACCATGCACATTCCGATTCTGCAGCTAAGAAAAGCACCAATCATTCATGTCGTCAAAAATTTTTCTTAGATTTCATCAGAATGCAGAATATTATACATCACTCGAAACTTCTTCAAAAGCTCTTTTCAACTATGCAAATCTCATTTCATCGCAACTCACCTGTCAAAAGTTATTGAAGTATTTAGGAGCATTTGGCCCTTCCCTGACGTCTTCGATCACGTGACATTCGAACATTTTTAGAATTGGCACATTGTTTCTGATAACCCTACTCTAACAATACAAACCTTAAAAAGCTAAAGTTTGGCACTTGCTTAGATGATCAGCCTATTTTCGTTGTAAAGAACCTCCATGTCTATGCCCAGAGCAAGACGAAAGGAATATCCCAAAGAGTTCATCGAATGATACTTCGTAGTACATTTTCATGGTGATTCTCTCCTCATTCTGTTCAGGTGGGTGCTGTTCATAGCTCTATAAAATGGGGATCCAATTTGACAATTTCAGCTTGTAGGTTTCTAATCCAAAAGGTTCTTATACACGGGTATAGAGAAAATTAACGAAAATGGATTTTAGAAACAGAATTCGTTGACTATTTACAAACTTTTCCTTCATTCTGCAATCATTCAGGTGCTAGCTGAGTTGGCAGAAGAAATTGACCAATATCACAATGAAGTTGCTCGCATGGTAAAGAGCCTTGGTGTCAACCAACATACACCCTATTGCAAATTTGAAGGAGTAGCAAGGAAGATATTTCGAGATGCCATTGACTGGAGGAAAATTGTTACTTTTTTCATATTTGGAAATGAAACTGTTCTGTCTGCCATCAAAAAAGGAGATGAGGACGTCAAACATTCTGGCAATATATTGATAGTTTTGTTGGTGCATTTTTGAGAGGGACAGAGACCGCAAGCTGGATAAAATATAAAGGAGGATGGGTAAGTGCACTATTGGCCAAACTTATCATCTCGAATGCAATGGCAATGCCCTTGTGTATCCGGATTCAGAACTGAACGAATCGTTTGTATACCCCTTAATGTACTTCTTTAAGATGATAACATTTATCATATTCGGATAGCACATGCATCTTTCTACAATTTCTTAAAATTTTGAGAGATTTTCCTCCATTTTCAGTGAATTACAAGCAATGTAAAGCAACATATTCCCCCTGTTAGGGAAATGCTGTTTCTATCAGGAGAAAAATTTGTTAACGTTTTCGAGTGCCCTTGCTTTGTACTGTATAGCGCACCCTTATTTTATATTTGCATCATTTTTCGCTCATGAATTTTCTCCACTTAATGACGTATCGAAATAATGTATAGTTCATACTTGCTGCATCAAGGGAAGGCGAAGTCGCGCCTGTGACAATCAAGAGAGAAAACACAGAGTGTTCACAGAAGTTGTGTAATGAAATAAATTCAGCCTTTCAACTTTTAAATCACTTACTTGCCTTACCACGGGCTGTAGGAAACGCTGAATTTAGAAGAATTGGTCACATTTTATAAATCGAGCTATTTCTGTCTTATTTATCATTTCATGCACAATACATCGACTTGTTTTTCATTCTATTTGTGCTTCTCCAGCGAAGCCGCCATTCTAATCCTGCACGTGATAGCAGATCGACATGACCATAATTTCTTCAGGGTACTTGAGGTAATCTCAATCTGCCGCCACGGTCGGGGATTAAAAGGGCACCTTCGAAAGAGAAGTACGACAGAAGGAAAATAATTCGACATATCGCGCACGAAATGATAAATTAGGAAAGGAATAACTCGACTCATAATACATTTTCTTTCTTCTAAATTCAGCGTTTCCTACAGCCCGTGGCCTTACTAGCTGATATTCAAAAACTTCATTGCAGGTTGCATTACTTGGCAAACCAAAGATTGACTTAGAGGCCTTGAAGGTATGGCTTGATTGGTTCATCGTTGTCGCAGGTACCGTTGTAATAGGTGTTTTCCTATGTGTGTTGAAAATCAAAGCAGCTTAGAGAATTGCTCTAAAGATCCTGGCCGTCCCAGAAAAAAGTAAGTCCTTGTCAAGATGATCTGACGCGATACGGAATCCTGTTAAAATTTCTTTTATATCTCATTTCATTTTCAAGTTATCCACTGACATTAAGTTTTAGTTGATGAAGTCATTTTGTTTGCAAATTACTAGGATGATATATTTGAATATAGCTGTATCTGATCTTTAAAAGGTTACATTTGTGGGATACATTTAAAGGCAATGTGTCCATGTATAAATAAGTTGCATGTATGAACCATGAAACTGCTGACACGATGCTGACGTACATGTAACTGTTCGAGGATTTCATTGGTTAAGAGCTGGCTGTTTTAAACTGATCACATGAAAATTAGAGCCTCCTTGTTCTGACCATACGAGTAGTGGCGGAATGGCGGCTAAGCGAGCTCTGACCAAGCGAACGTCTTTGATGCTTGGCAATGACAGTGACGATACACAGTTTTAAAAACATTATATGGCAGGAGGGATGAACAGAGATAGGAAAACAACGTCGAGCTAACGAAGCTGTTTCCAATAACAACGCAGGCGGACAGAAGTGTTGAAAACTCTGGGTGTGTGGCGATTCGAAAACAAAGTCAGGGCCTAAGCCTAAACAACTGGTCGCATGAAAAAACGACGAATGATCACATGTTTCCGAGATACCCTTCTTGAAGCTTTCTTCTTACATGGACACACTGCCTTAAAGTTGGGCTGAATAACTGTGATAGAAATTGTCTCACGGACTGATATGATGTTGAGAAAGGCATGTGAATTGAAGAAAAGGTCTGAAAGTCAATTTGAATCATAGTCAGCCTCGTGCACTTTCTTTGCTTTTTGCAAGGAAAATGACATCATCAGCTAATCATAAAAAACTGTGGATAACTCGAAATGAAACAAGGTATCACAAAATTATAAACGACATACTTTATCATTCAAAGTGTTATTCATTTGCACCAATGAAAGCTTTCACTTCAGATTACCTTTAAAAGTTGCCAAAAATCGGTCATCAAACCTATCATAGAATAATCTTTTTGATCTCTTTTGCCGAAGACCCAAATATGTTTGAAAATGATGAAATATTTCTTTTGATATTTAAAGGGCATGAAATGGCACATTGAAAATAAATCATATTATGAGTTATGCTCGTCAAGCAACGTCGTAATTCTTGTCTTAGAGCCATGATATTGAGATTTTTAATTTTCCTTGAAACATACAACGAATGAAAACAAGACTGCTTGTGTGAAAATTTTCGATCTTACGTAGTTCTTCTTCAGTCACTAAATGCAAGTATTCTATAAGGCTAAGTTCATGCGATGCGGGAACATATTGAAAACGGTAAGAAATATGACGGTAAAAACCTCGTTGCAAGATTTTTGATGCTAAAGAAATGTACCTACACGCTAAGAATCGATCAGTCTCGTTCCAAAAGCGTCGAAAAGTGTCCTGTTTGTCCCGTTTTCATCATCTTCGAGCGTCCACGCGATACCGTTTCTAAAATGTGATGGTTAGAGTTCCGTTTTCAAAATCTACCGTTTTCAAAATCTGCCCGCAAAAAATATGCCGTTTTCGTGTGATCACCATTTTCAAATTTTTCGGCATCGTGTGAACACAGTCTAAGAGAATTCTGACTAGCATATTTTGAAATTGGCATCGTGTGAACACTGTAAAACCTTGAAAACGGAACATGTTTCGACGTTTTCTGAATGAGAATGATCGGTTCTTGAGGTGTAGGTAAATTTCATTGGCATCAAAGTCTTGCAGCGAGTTTGCAACTGTCAAATTTCCTACCGTTTTCAAATTGATGCGGCATCGTATGAACGCCAGCTCAAGTTTTGCAACCTGTTGTATTTTGGGACCTATGCAGGTTAAAATTAGCCTTTGACAGTTGATAGATTGATATTTTAGTTTTACTTAATTATCAGCCATATAGTTTTATTCCACAGTCCGCCAAACGTGTTTAACTTTTTTTTACCCATTCGATAGTATCATAAATAAGCAATAATTGTATCCTGCGTCAAACACACTTATTTATTGCGCTCTTAGGTTAAGGTTCTGTTTGTATTTGTATCAATTAGCAGATTTTATCTGTTGAGAAATAAGCTAGATTGGTATCCTGTGTGAAGTGATTTATGCATCGGCTTAGTCAGAAAACTGTACTATTCACTTCAGTGTTTGAAAAATCGGACAAGAAAATGAATGGAACCAATTTTTAGAATTTTGAATCTGTCACCTTGCTGAGGCTTTAAATTTATTTTTAGGACTTTTCTCATAATGTTAGGTGCATTCTTTCCTCATGAAATTAAGAGTCAGCCAAAGTCGGATATGCCCACAAACGGTAAGAAATGGCCTTTTTACGATCATATAGCTTTTGACTTGTGTGATTCCTAGCATCGGTGGATTGGCATTGCCAACTTCCAACAGTTTCGACAGTTTCCCTATCATTAGGAAGCAAGGTCTGGTCTAAGAAAAAGAGTATTTACCATCTTAACGATTGGAAGAGGGCTCAAATCTAGCAACTCACACACAACTTCAGGCATTAGGAAGCTAGTTTTTAGGAATCAGGAATTCTTCTTTTGAGATTGAGAAAATGCATTATAAACATGAGGAAATTCTCAAAAGTAAGCCATGCCAAATCTCCCGTAATGCAGCGCTATTGTAATTATCCGAAGTTTTGCAGTTTTAAGAGAGTGAATACATTTTTCTGACTCATCCACAACAAAAGTTGATGTACAGTGTATGTGATTGGTAGCATTTGTAATGTCCTTTATGAATTAGCTGGAATGATCGTGTAGTTTTCTAGATTTTTATATCAGAGCATTTATTCTTCGATTACTCAACAATTCTTCGAAATAACTTCCGAAGCTTGTTTCACAGTGGTCACCGCGTACCTACCATATAGCAGTTTTCATTTCTTTAACGGATGCTCAAAGCTCCGATAGGCGAGGGCATCGTTGCTCCAGTTTAGGGACCAGCATGCTCCCTTCAAAATTGGACTGGATTTTTCAATATTTCGTCATCCCGACGATTTTTATGCTCCCTGCTCTCCGTTTAATGTTGGTGTGAGCAAGGTGAAAAATTTAGCCATTTTCGATAATTCTTCAAAGGTTTGGTTTTCATTTATGAACTTGGTATCATGCCATGTAAACTTTTTGAAAAATTGGTACAGAGAACAGGAGTGTTTGATGATCATGCCTTGATACTGTCAAAGGAGAAGAAAGGTCATCTATCCTTGTTTCGCAGTGCGTCGAAATCTACCAAATAAGTATACATTTTTCATTGGTGTAAGATGACTTTCGTTGTTAGCACTTGACGTTATCATTTCCTTTCCAGCTTTGGTAGTCAAAGAGTGCTTATTTCTAGTGGTAGTTTAGTTGTTTTATTTGTGATGAAAAAGAAAGTACTTTGACTATTCGAGTTCTCTATTCCGACCCTTATTCTTTCAAGGTTTTTCTATCTTTAGATTTATCGGAGCAGACCAGTCTCAGGAATTTTCATTCCTCCTCTGAATGTCGATTGTTCCATTTCTATCTGCTGCTATTGCTAGATTAGGTGTGTTAAGTGAGGGCACATGGAGAAAAGCTGGTATTCATACGTGGAGAAATTTCACGCCAAGTTTTGAAGTATTTTTTCCAACCAACCTCGATTTGAAAGAGAGCATTTTGCGCGTAGATGCGCTTGGAAAACATTTGCCTATTTGTTTATTCCGCCCCACCCGAACAAGGAAGTCATTTCAGCAGAGAGAATCCACGGAAGACGTGGCCTTACCACTGCGACAAGAGGCAAGAAATATATTCGATTCCAGTTATCTGTGAAAGCAGAAAGAGATCAAGAACAAATTTGGTTTGCAGAATGGCGGAATCGCTTTCCCCGAATGTTGGAGCAGATGCAGGCGTATCGCCAAATGACGACCCTTTCTTGTTGTACACAATCAGGATCTTTATGAGTTTCATGATTCAAAGGTTGATGCGACACGACATGAGTTTCCATGGAATTCCAAGTGCTAAAAACATTTTGGGAAGATGAATTATGGTCGAAGGAAGTTCAACAGATTGGAAAGGTAATTTTTGGCTAATGGGAGAGGAGGCATTCAGCTCCGAATTAATCTTGGAGATGAATCTTTGCGAGAATCCTTGGTTACAAGATGTTTTATTAAGGGCCGAAAATATTTCTACACAGCCTCCACACGCTAAATAAGAAAGGAGTTAATAGAATATCACTTTGAAGTATATTATTTTCGCGGTAGTTATCTTCTATCCATAATGTCAATAAAGGTAGGGTTTCAATTTGAGTATTTCAGTTTGTGGGTTCTTAGTCCAAAGGGTTCTTATTCGTGGGTATGGAGAAAACGTAGAGAAAGGATTTTAGAAAATAAATCTATTGATCATTTACAAAGTTTTCTTTTACTTTGCAATCATTCAGGAGTTAGCTGAGATGGCAGATTATTTTGACAAATATTACAAAGGAGTTGTCGGAACGGGAAAGAACTACGGCGCCACTTTAGATACGCCGTATTGCACTTTTGCAGAGTTAGCAAGAGAGGTATTTCGAGATCACATCAACTGGGGAAGAATTGTTGCTTTTTTCACATTAGGACATGAAGCTGTTCTGGTTGCCATCAAAAAAGGAGACCAGGACGTCAAAACATTCTGGCATTATATTGATAGTTTTGTTGGTGCATTTTTGAGAGAGACAGAAACCGAAAGCTGGATAAAACAGGAAGGAGGATGGGTAAGTACAATACTGGCCAAAATCATCCCGTCACTAGATTTATGACGATGATTCTCTTGTTTCCATTTGCTCTTTGACTTGATGACGGAGCTTCAGTCAACAGAGACTCATAATATTGCTCTTAAAAACCTGGCCCTATTCAGGCCCAAACTTCGCGATTCCTAAAGTACCAATCAGATTGCGAGATATATGAATTACTATTATAACGGTGTAAATGTGATAGAATTTTCGATTCGATTGAAGAATTTAAAACACTCCCATGGGATTGAGATTCGAAGCCATGATTCCATCATAATTCCATTGATGATTGAAGAAAATAGGGCCAAGTTTTTCACTGTTTCATTATGAGTCCCTCTTGAGCAAGGTTTACCGCAGGGATACAAGGGACTCATCGTCATAAGTCTATCCGATCACCCCACCCTGCAAAAACCTTAATAGGAGTTGGGAGTACGAAGACCAGCATGCTTAAGACCAGCATGCTTTGGGCGAAGTCGACGACTTGCTCTAGACAGCTTCCAGAAGAAATGACTGTGCGAAATTCACAAAAACAAAACGCAAAGACGATTGGTCTTTGTACTTCATTTAAAGATTCCCATGTGCCATCTTGAGCACAGTGGTTTATGTTATTCAGATGCACAACCACGCTATCAAATGAACATCAATCTAAATTTGGGGAAAAATCTGTTAAAGCTAAGATAAGATGTCTTTCTAGTAATTTCTTGTCAACCCTGTATAAATTGGAATGTTTCCAGGACATCAGATTAGGACTTAGTGTCGATCAGAACAGATGACACTTTATTCATGAAGAATTGTTTTATCAATCATTTTGAAGGTAATACATGCAAAGGAGATCTGAGACACATTTAGATTGACGTGTTGAAAAGGCAAAAATCCCAGTAACGTTTATATGAAACCTGAAACCTATCTGGACTTAGAGAGAGGTCATAGATTGGGGGAAAGTCCAATTTTTACGGATTAGGAATCTATATAGCCCCCCTATAGCCCACAGTTCTTTGCTACTTGTATCCTTTTGCGGTCATAAATATTTTCCGTTTAATGACGAATCGAACAATGTACATATAGTTTTATACTTCTGAGTAGCGGGGCCGAGGGAGTAGCAAGGTTGCGTCTTTAACAATCAAGAGAGAAACACCGAAGTGGTCACTGAAGGGACACAATGAAATAAAATCAGCCTTTCAACATTAGATCACTTCACTTGCTTGCTTTACTAACAGATATTTCGCAAATTTCTTTGTAGGCTGCATTGCCGTGCAAACCAAAGACTGACTTACAGGACTTAAAGGTATGGCTTAGAAGGTTTATTGTTGTCGCAGGTATCATTATGATAATAGCCATTTTTCTATTCGTGTTGAAAATTAGAATGGACTAGGTGATATGCTAGAGATACTAGGTGTCAAACAACGGCAGATTTTGTAATACAGTTGCACTAGCTGCCTTTTAATTACACCTCAATTCAAAGCGATTAGAGATTAGAGACAAAGGAAATTCTCTCAACCAGTAATTCAAAACAAACACGGCCGCGAATGCTGCTCCGAGACCAGTATGGCAAACTCTCGCCTTATGCCCGCGAAATGTGGACATGCGCAAACAGCTGAAATCACATTTTAATCAAATTAAGCAGGGCTGTAACTTTAAGAGAAGGAATGTGCTTATTAGGAAAGAAAAAGGGCAAGTCTAAAGCTCTGGCTAGCGGATTTTATCTATTTGATTCAGAAGCTGTATGGTAATTGTTACATTTAATCCCTGAATGCACGACAATTACAGTGTTTTCTGCTCGGTGTCTGAATCAAACAGAAAATATCCGGTAAAAATAACTTAGGATTTACCCTTCTTCTTTCGTTATAAGCACATAACTTTTCCTAAAAACCACATTTTTCGTGCACAAGGCGAGAGTTTGCTCTACTGGTTTCAGGGCACCTTTTGAAGATTTGTTGTTTTGATTTACTGGTTGTGAGAATTTCTTTGTCTGCAGCCACTGATCGCTTTGACTTTAGATGCTATTGTATGACAAAATCTGCCCTTGTTTGGCTATCCAGGTGAAAGTACCCACGTTTAAAACTACCTTATTTATCGCATTCTTAGGTTGAGGTTCTGCTTTTGTTTGTATCAGTTATAGCTGATTTTCTCTGTTGAGAAATAAGCAAGATTTGTATCCAGCTTGAAATGAATTGTGTATTGGCTGAGTTGGTAAACTGTATCCACTGTTTTGTTTAAAATATCTCACATGGAAGGCAATGAAACCAATTTGTAAAATTTAAATCTTTCATTTTGCTGAAGTTTCAAGTTATATTCAGGATTTCTCTCGTAATTATTGGTCCATTATTTCCGTATGTGATCAGAAATTAGCCAAAGCTTCTATTGCTTGATAAACCCAATAACGGTAAGAAATGGCATGTTTACGATCATGTAGTAGATTTTGACTTGTTTGATTCGTAGCATCGATGGATGTGGATTGTCATAACAAAGTTCCACCAGTTTCCACCGCTTCCCTATCATTAGAAAGCAAGGTATGGTCCAAAAGAGAATGATTATTCACCATCTTAACTGTTGGAAGAAGGCTCAAATCTAGCAACTCACACACAGTTTCAGGCAAGACCCATGGAAGCTAGTTTTTTGGAATCAGGAATTCTTTTTTGAGATTGAGATAGCGCGTTATAAACATGAAGAAATTATCAAAATCTAAGCCAAGTTAAATCTTTATTATCTAAATTATCCGAAGTTTTGTACATTTGAGAGAGTGAATACATTTTTCTGACTCATCCACAACAAAAGTTGATGTACAGTGTATGTGATTGGTAGCATTTGTAATGTCCTTTATGAATTAGCTGGAATGATCGTGTAGTTTTCTAGATTTTTATGCCTATGTCTTTATTCTTCGATTAGTCGACAATCTTCGAAATGAGTTCCACGGTGGATTGTTTCACGAAGCACCATATGGCTGTTTACATCGCATCGTCAAAATACTGACAGGCGAGTGGGGAATTGTTCCCGCAGCAGCAAGCTTCCTTCTATATCTTTACTGGATCAAATATTTGGTCTTCCCCAAAGATTTGTATGCTCCCTTTGCCCTGATTTATATGTTCCCGTATCTTTTATTTATTCTCCCGTCCTTCCAGCCCTTTCTGGATCCCCCATTGCTCAGCAAAACCCACCAGAGCCTCACTGACAAATAAACATACTCTATTTAAAGAGCTGCCTTTAGTTTCTTTCTTTCCTCTCCTCCCTAGTGGATCCAAAGTCTGGACGCAGGCTGCCTTTTCAGTACTGGGAAGATTATTTTAACAGCTTTATTGTCTAACCAGGGAAATCCTTGTAAATTTTTTACTTCATTGTCACTTATTTCTCGTATCATATTTTTTGGGATAAGGTCTAAAAATTGGAAAGGTTTTAACGCTTTTCTTTTTGAAATGTTCACGAAGAAACAGGAAGTAAGACATGCAGATTTCAAAGTCACACCATGGTACTGAACCTCTCTCATTTTTGCATGGGCATTTTTGCTGTTTGATACAACAGTTTTTTTATTTGTTCCTTATTCTTTGAAGGCGTGAATTATGATGTAGTTTCTAACACATCTGCAGATATGTTTCTGAACATATAAAACATCAACTGGGACTAAGGGAAGAAAGTAGTGTTACTTTTACTTTTACGTAGAGAACATGAAGGGGTGGACTTGCACAAGTTGTCCTTTCTTTCGTATGACGACTTGGGTAAGTCCAATGAAGCGGCTTCTCAGGACTGAGGGTGCCAGGACATTTTTTCCATTTTATCCTTGAATTTATCTTTCAGGACTTTCTTACTACTTCTCGGACAAGAGTTTCTTAAAATTGGCTGTCTTTTAATTTTTCTAACATCTACAAGACTCACTTTATTCTTATATGCCTTGTTTTTTTATCAGTTGTTGTAAGGGTTTTGTGTGAATTTGTTGGATATTTTAGATACGAATATATCATTTAATAATTTGATGGTTTTTTATGAACCAATTTGTCATAAAACACCTTGTAGACCAACTTGAGGGGCAAGGAAGTGAGGGAGGGAAGGAGGGAAATTCCTGGTGTCCTTCATTCGGGAAAATGGCCAATTTTTCCCTCGTTTCCCTGTACCATTTTGGATTATTTTACAATAATGCACGTACTCAGAAGATAGGCGACTTTCGTTTTTGGCGCATTGCGCAAGATTCTGCGCAAGACCACGAGATCTTACTTTTCGAGGAAAGTTGCAGAAGCGAGGAAGCAGGAAATGAAGCTCTAAGATAAACAATCGACCAATCAATAAAACAAAGACATCAAGCCACACACAACAAAGAAATCAAATAACAGTAAGTTCCTTTATTTTTTTAGCAATGTATATATCCCTCCCGACAAAGCAATGAAAAATTGAAGCTGTTGTTGCAGAGAGAAAATCTATTTCGGACTAACGTCAATTACAGAGTGCAGACGAACATGCACTTGCAAAATTCACTAACAGCAACTAATTTAGGTTTGAATCATAATGAAACCTACACAGTTGAATGTAGAAAACTTCAAATATTCGCATTTTCACCTCATTTTTGTAGTTTGCTTGGTTTTAAATGAATGGCTACGGTTAAAAGTTCAGGGGCAATTTCAACATCGATTTCACGATTCCATGTTTTTCTACCGAAGAAGGACACGAAGAACAAGAAACTGCGCACCAAAACATCTACTATAGCAACTAATTTAGGTTTTGAATCATAATGAAACCTACACAGTTGAATGCAGAAAACTTCAAATATTCGCATTTTCAACTCATTTTTGTAGTTTGCTTGGTTTTAAAGGAATGGCTTGGGTTGAAAGTTTAGGGGCAATTTCAAGATCGATTTCACGATTCCATGTTTTTCTACCGAAGAAGAACAAGAAACTGCGCACCAAAAAATCTACTGTAGCAACTAATTTAGGTTTTGAATCATAATGAAACCTACACAGTTGAATGCAGGAAACTTCAAATATTCGCATTTTCAACTCATTTTTGTAGTTTGCTTGGTTTTGTATGAATGGCTAAGGTTGAAAGTTCAGGGGCAATTTCAACATCGATTTCACGATTCCATGTTTATCTACCGAAGAAGGGCACGAAGAACAAGAAACTGCGCACCAAAACATCTACTATAGCAACTAATTTAGGTTTTGAATCATAATGAAACCTACACAGTTGAATGCAGGAAACTTCAAATATTCGCATTTTCAACTCATTTTTGTAGTTTGCTTGGTTTTAAAGGAATGGCTAGGGTTGAAAGTTCAGGGGCAATTTCAAGATCGATTTCAAGATTCCATGTTTTCTACCGAAGAAGAACAAGAAACTGCGCACCAAAAAATCTACTGTAGCAACTAATTTAGGTTTTGAATCATAATGAAACCTACACAGTTGAATGCAGGAAACTTCAAATATTCGCATTTTCAACTCATTTTTGTAGTTTGCTTGGTTTTGTATGAATGGCTAAGGTTGAAAGTTCAGGGGCAATTTCAACATCGATTTCACGATTCCATGTTTATCTACCGAAGAAGGGCACGAAGAACAAGAAACTGCGCACCAAAACATCTACTATAGCAACTAATTTAGGTTTTGAATCATAATGAAACCTACACAGTTGAATGCAGGAAACTTCAAATATTCACATTTTCAACTCATTTTTGTAGTTTGCTTGGTTTTAAAGGAATGGCTAGGGTTGAAAGTTCAGGGGCAATTTCAACATCGATTTCAAGATTCCATGTTTTCTACCGAAGAAGAACAAGAAACTGCGCACCAAAAAATCTACTGTAGCAACTAATTTAGGTTTTGAATCATAATGAAACCTACACAGTTGAATGCAGGAAACTTCAAATATTCGCATTTTCAACTCATTTTTGTAGTTTGCTTGGTTTTGTATGAATGGCTAAGGTTGAAAGTTCAGGGGCAATTTCAACATCGATTTCACGATTCCATGTTTTTCTACCGAAGAAGAACAAGAAACTGCGCACCAAAAAATCTACTGTAGCAACTAATTTAGGTTTTGAATCATAATGAAACCTACACAGTTGAATGCAGAAAACTTCAAATATTCGCATTTTCAACTCATTTTCTTAGTTTGCTTGGTTTTATATGAATGGCTAGGATTGAAAGTTCAGGGGCACATTCAACATCGATTTCACGATTCCATGTTTTTCTACCGAAGAAGGACACGAAGAACAAGAAACTGCGCACGAAAACATCTACTATAGCAACTAATTTAGGTTTTGAATCATAATGAAACCTACACAGTTGAATGCAGAAAACTTCAAGTATTCGCATTTTCAACTCATTTTCTTAGTTTGCTTGGTTTTATATGAATGGATAGGATTGAAAGTTCAGGGGCACTTTCAACATCGATTTCACGATTCCATGTTTTTCTACCGAAGAAGGACACGAAGAACAAGAAACTGCGCAACAAAACATCTACTGTAGCAACTAATTTAGGTTTTGAATCATCATGAAACCTACACAGTTGAATGCAGGAAACTTCAAATATTCGCATTTTCAACTCATTTTTGTAGTTTGCTTGGTTTTGTATGAATGGCTAAGGTTGAAAGTTCAGGGGCAATTTCAACATCGATTTCACGATTCCATGTTTTCTACCGAAGAAGAACAAGAAACTGCGCACCAAAAAATCTACTGTAGCAACTAATTTAGGTTTTGAATCATAATGAAACCTACACAGTTGAATGCAGGAAACTTCAAATATTCGCATTTTCGACTCATTTTTGTAGTTTGCTTGGTTTTGTATGAATGGCTAAGGTTGAAAGTTCAGGGGCAATTTCAACATCGATTTCACGATTCCATGTTTTCTACCGAAGAACAACAAGAAACTGCGCACCAAAAAATCTACTGTAGCAACTAATTTAGGTTTTGAATCATAATGAAACCTACACAGTTGAATGCAGAAAACTTCAAATATTCGCATTTTCAACTCTTTTTTGTAGTTTGCTTGGTTTTGTATGAATGGCTAAGGTTGAAAGTTCAGGGGCAATTTCAACATCGATTTCACGATTCCATGTTTTTCTACCGAAGAAGGACAAGAAGAACAAGAAACTGCGCACCAAAAAATCTACTGTAGCAACTAATTAGGTTTTGAATCATAATGAAACCTACACAGTTGAATGCAGAAAACTTCAAATATTCGCATTTTCAACTCATTTTTGTAGTTTGCTTGGTTTTGTATGAATGGCTAAGGTTGAAAGTTCAGGGGCAATTTCAACATCGATTTCACGATTCCATGTTTTTCTACCGAAGAAGGACCCGAAGAACAAGAAACTGCGCACCAAAACATCTACTATAGCAACTAATTTAGGTTTTGAATCATAATGAAACCTACACAGTTGAATGCAGGAAACTTCAAATATTCGCATTTTCAACTCATTTTTGTAGTTTGCTTGGTTTTAAAGGAATGGCTAGGGTTGAAAGTTCAGGGGCAATTTCAACATCGATTTCAAGATTCCATGTTTTCTACCGAAGAAGAACAAGAAACTGCGCACCAAAAATCTACTGTAGCAACTAATTTAGGTTTTGAATCATAATGAAACCTACACAGTTGAATGCAGGAAACTTCAAATATTCGCATTTTCAACTCATTTTTGTAGTTTGCTTGGTTTTGTATGAATGGCTAAGGTTGAAAGTTCAGGGGCAATTTCAACATCGATTTCACGATTCCATGTTTTTCTACCGAAGAAGAACAAGAAACTGCGCACCAAAAAATCTACTGTAGCAACTAATTTAGGTTTTGAATCATAATGAAACCTACACAGTTGAATGCAGGAAACTTCAAATATTCGCATTTTCAACTCATTTTTGTAGTTTGCTTGGTTTCGCATGAATGGCTAAGGTTGAAAGTTCAGGAGCAATTTCAACATCGATTTAACGATTCCATGTTTTCTACCGAAGAAGAACAAGAAACTGCGCACCAAAAAATCTACTGTAGCAACTAATTTAGGTTTTGAATCATAATGAAACCTACACAGTTGAATGCAGAAAACTTCAAATATTCGCATTTTCAACTCATTTTTGTAGTTTGCTTGGTTTTGTATGAATGGCTAAGGTTGAAAGTTCAGGGGCAATTTCAACATCGATTTCACGATTCCATGTTTTTCTACCGAAGAAGAACAAGAAACTGCGCACCAAAAAATCTACTATAGCAACTAATTTAGGTTTTGAATCATAATGAAACCTACACAGTTGAATGCAGAAAACTTCAAATATTCGCATTTTCAACTCATTTTTGTAGTTTGCTTGGTTTTGCATGAATGGCTTGGGTTGAAAGTTCAGGGGCAATTTCAACATTGATTTCATGATTCCATGTTTTTCTACCGAAGAAGAACAAGAAACTGCGCACCAAAAAATCTACTGTAGCAACTAACTTAGGTTTTGAATCATAATGAAACCTACACAGTTGAATGCAGGAAACTTCAAATATTCGCATTTTCAACTCATTTTTGTAGTTTGCTTGGTTTTGTATGAATGGCTAAGGTTGAAAGTTCAGGGGCAATTTCAACATCGATTTCACGATTCCATGTTTTCTACCGAAGAAGAACAAGAAACTGCGCACCAAAAAATCTACTGTAGCAACTAATTTAGGTTTTGAATCATAATGAAACCTACACAGTTGAATGCAGGAAACTTCAAATATTCGCATTTTCAACTCATTTTTGTAGTTTGCTTGGTTTTGTATGAATGGCTAAGGTTGAAAGTTCAGGGGCAATTTCAACATCGATTTCACGATTCCATGTTATTCTACCGAAGAAGAACAAGAAACTGCGCACCAAAACATCTACTATAGCAACTAATTTAGGTTTTGAATCATAATGAAACCTACACAGTTGAATGCAGAAAACTTCAAATATTCGCATTTTCAACTCATTTTTGTAGTTTGCTTGGTTTTAAATGAATGGCTAGAGTTGAAAACTCAGGGGAGATTTCGACATCGATTTCAAGCTTCCATGTTTTTCAAGACGCGAAAGAGCAAGAACTAGCAAATAAAAATGCTTTGTGACTCATTATAAACGAATTGATTCAAAATGAAACTTATACCAATGGATGCAGAAAGATGTGAATATTTTTTCTGCACCCTTCAATCTCTGAATTATTTGGTTTTGTATGAGTAGGAGGGGTTGAGACTCGCAGGGGTTTTCACAAATATTCGAAGGAGTTGATCTATCCCTTTCGAGAAGAACGCGATGTATCCGAAAAACTACCAACTAAACAAATATCTTGCAAGCAAGTATAACCGGTTTGATTCAAAATGAAACCTATACCAATGGATGCAGAAAGATATGAATAATTATTCTGCACCCTTCAATTTCTGAATTATTTGGTTTTGTATTAGTAGGAGGGGTTGAGACTCGCAGGGGTTTTCACAAAGATTCGAAGGAGTTGATCTTTCCCCTTCGAGAAGAACGTGAATATTTGAAACATCTGCGAATTTAACAAATAACTTCTAACCAATTATAAACTGATTGATTCATAATGAAAATTATTCCAACGGAAGCTGAACCATTTAAATTATTTTTGTACAAACCCTTATTTTCAGAATCATTTGATTTTGAATGACTTGTATGTGTTGAATCTTGATGGGATTTTCGGAAGAATTTTTCTTGGTAAGAGACTTGCGTAAAGCCGTTGAGCTCAAATTTCAACATAAAATGCTTGCAATAAAGTATTGAAAGTTCCTTAATTTTCTGCTTATTTTATAGTGCATTTGTTTCTTACTACCTCTTAAGCATAGTACTAGAGTTTCTTGAAATCTTAGTCACCCTAGTACTACCTCCCAGATGTAGCGCTTTAAATCTTCTGACAGGGACTGGAGCTTCTGACAGGGAGGCTGAATGGCTACAAAATACAGTTTTCGCACATCTTTTCATAATATTTCCTCAGACAGGAATCCGAAATTTGCTCCCAAATTGAGACTAGATTCTTCTAATAGGGAGCTGTACCCCCATCTAGCCCTCCCTTCGTGCCACCACAGCTATTTTCTGTCAAAAAGCAGCAGACTGGGACGAATTTGAGAAACTTAATGGGCATAAGCTACAGTGATACAGTTTTCCAATGTCAGGCAAGAACCTGAATATTTCACATCTTCCAAATTTTCTCAAGAAAAATAGTTGATACATTGTTGATTTCTCAAAGTCTGCGTGACTTCTTGATTCAAATTAAAGTAGCCTAATTTCTTTAACACTTATCTCTTCTCATTTTGTAACTTTAGCAAACAGTTAAAAGATAAGAAGTACCTCTTTTGTGATGGGAATTGTCTTGAAAGCTATAGCAGGAATCTTGTTGAAGACGGTTGGGACAAGGACATGGATTAGGATGAAAGGAAGAAGAAATGTAACAAGAAGAAGTGGAGCACATTGAGAGAGAAAAAGAAGTAAATAGCAAAGCAAAGGGTGGCAAGGCCATTAGGAAGCGAGTAGACATTAATAGAAGAGTAATAAAGAAGTAGAGGAGTAAATTAGTAACCTTTGTTAAACAGAATAGGAATGTACAGGGAA
Source organism: Aurelia sp. 4 Dawson et al 2005 (assembly GCA_964019985.1). NCBI lineage: Eukaryota > Metazoa > Cnidaria > Scyphozoa > Semaeostomeae > Ulmaridae > Aurelia > Aurelia sp. 4 Dawson et al 2005. The sequence goes on from OZ026506.1 coordinate 8,561,746, forward strand.
GAGAGATGCCAGTGGCGTTGATTCTAATTGCCTTGAACTCAAAAAGGCTATCAGAACACATCTAACAGTTTACAGAGAGAACTAGCAGTATATTTTTGTCAAGTATCCTTCCTCAGTTTCTTATAGTTCTTGCTTTGCAGTTTGAATACTATTTATTTTTATGTAAAAGCTATTCAAATTTCATTATTGACTTCTTCTGTCATTGCCAGTCAATGAAAGCCATTTCATTCTGATCTATTTCAAAATAGACTTTACACCAGAAATTGTGTGATAATATGACAACAACTGAAACAGCTTGGCCACCTTGTTTCAATATCCTACAAAGAAGTGTGCCTGATAGGGCAATAGCAACCTTCACAAGTAAATTATCTTTGCAAATTTTGCTGGAATGGTCTTTTCTTAAGAATTTTCAACTGCGTATGCTATTCTTTGTTTGATCTTTAAATTGATGTAAAATGCTTGCATCTAAAAATTAAACATTTCCCAGGCTTCTTGCTGTAGACTAAGCAAACAAACAATATCTTGTATAGGCATTTTCATATTAGACCACAACATGTTAGCACTGGTCACAATGATGTAAAACTTTGCAGGATTTAGAAATAGCAGATTTTGCCCTACATGTGACAGTTCCTGGTAGGATTCTGTAGTACATTTAGATTTTTTAGACTTTTTAAACTTTAGGGCTTATTTTTCAAATATCAGGGAACAGTGATTCCTGAATCCTGGATTATAAAAGTTAAAGGAACCTTTTGGTTTGCAGCTTTGATTTTCGAAGATCATTCCAAATTCAAAATGTTTTGAAACTGCTTTCAGCTGATTTCTGTCAATAATTCTTTCTAGACTTCTAGTAATTTTAGGGTCTCCAGTGCACTAAAGATGTAAGGACCCCAAGAGAATTTTTGAGCAAAAATGGCCTAAAATTGATGGCAACCAACCCAAGAACCATGTTTCTCATAAAATATGCATGCTATGCTTTTGCCCTAATAATCTGTACATTGGGGGTATCCTTCATATCTTATAGAAAGTAGGTGTATCAAAGTGCACTAACAACGAATAAATGAAGAGGACTTATTAGTGTACTCAACAAGTTGTGATTTTACAATGGAATACAGTAAAACCCCGCAAACAAGAACATGTTTTTCTAAAAGACAGACTGGCTAGGTTCTTATAAATAAGGTACTTATGACATTTACAGGGTTTTGTTCTTATCACATGGACAGTTATGACTATGATGAATATAAAGCTACAGTATACAGTATGTGTGAAATATACTTAAGGGTATAATGACTGCATTTCAATATCAGAAGGTATGGTATTTTTGTTATTGACAAAGCAATTTAAATCATACAGCTAGATAAAAGAATTTGCATATTCCTGAAACTGTTGGAGGTGTCCAGTTTTCAATAATTTTTTTACACTGATTTGATGAAATTTCTTAATCATAGTGTACCATCTCATAAGAACATTGAAGTAAATCAGTCTGTATTTGGTTCTTATATTTGGGTGTCTTTTCCCACAAAATCAGTCTGCAGGTTCCTATTTTGCTATGTTCTTGTTTGCGGGGTTTTACTGTAGTAAGTATCAACTTTCTGTCGTTTTTGTCTTGAATAACTTTGCTGGTCAGCTGGTGGAATTGCTGACTTGCTCAAACTTGCTCAAACGATCAGACAGATTTCAGCATTGTTGCCTGGGACAAGTGCATGTTAAACCATTTGTTCAGGGCCTTGCACAGATAAAACAGCATCACTTCTAAATTTTTATCGTTCATTTTCATCCTTGTTAAACTGTTTCATAGCAAAATCATTCCTAGCGACCATATAGGCCTAGTAAAACTTAGGCTATACAGAACGAACACAAGATACGGGAAAGGATAACAGCACGCAATGAAGTAGCTTTTGAAAATTCCATTTTATGACGGAAAACATGAATTCGATGATTTCACGTACCTTTCCCTTCAATGTGAACCTTTTCACAGGTAACTTTTCAAGCCAGGTCCGACGAAAACAAACAATCACGTCAGCTCAAAACTTCCCGCCACAGCTACTGAGGCCTGGTACCCACTGACATCCCTGAAGGTCGCGGCGCATGCTCAGACGAATGTCGCCTATCTTCGTACTCAGACCCCTTTGTCAACAAGCGTCTGGATGTGATGGCGACAAACGAGGTGGCCTAATTTGATTTTGCTGCGACAACAGTTGACAAACATTTTATTCAAGTTATTAGTCAAACAAAAAGACAAACATTCATCTCACAGCTAGACAGCATCATGGCGGAAGCTCCCTCCCCGAATGATGGGGCAGGAAAGGATGAAAAACCACCGAATGACGATGCATTTGAACTGCAAACTCAGAGCATCTTCAAAAGTTTCATGTATGAAAGACTGACAAGTCAAATAGAGGAAGAGGCCTGCGAGGGACAAATGAGTATTGGTGACATTCCAAAGCCAGTGCTAGAACAAATGGTAAAAGAATCTTCGAAAGATGAAATATCAAAAGAGGACCGAGTGCTTGGAAAGGTAATATTCTGTGTGTGGCTGAATCTTTGCATGCATGCATGCACATGGCTGCGTGTGTGTGGGTTGACTTCTGATTCTGTAGAAAACGGTGTTCCGGTTTTGGCGTTCTTCATTTGGTAATGAAATGAAGTCAAATCAAGCAAACTCTTTTTGATTTGATGACAAATGTAAATCAGCCTGTAAAAAGAAGTTTAAAACTCAAAACACAATAAGTTAAGTTGGCTCACCTCTGATATAAATTTCAAACTCTTACCGACCTACCCTATCTTACCCTATTGCTCATGGTCAAATGCTAGCTTAGATAAAAAAGTTTTGTTGGTTAAAAATTACTCATAATTTAGACCCAGAAATGAGAAATTAGGAAAATGCTGGTAAGGGGTGATAAAAAGTTCACATTCTATTCTGGGCCATGATTTACTGTAAAGCTCTATTGAGCCCACCTTTATATTAAGCCCCCTCTCTAATAGGCCCCACCTTCTAGGCCAAAATTCTAAGTAAGACCCCTCTCTCTATTAAGCAAACGAGACAACTGGAAACTGGATGGCCCATTTGATAGCAAAATAAAAATTGACAAAAAATTTTTTTGACTTTGTACCACGGAAGTTCATATATTTCATAACTCTTTCCAAAAATGTCTGCAGTGACCTCAAGTGGCATACTTAGACTGACTTCAGCGTCTATGAACAGCCTATTTTTGAAAGAACAAGGACATCAACATAGCACATTGATGGTTTGCAGACCTTACTCTTAAAAGATCAATTTCTTGATCAATTTTCTTAATTTCCACTAGTTTACAATATGAAAGGTCATCTTGACAGCACCCATCCATATTTCTTAATGACAAGAATGAAAAACAATGATTGTAATTATTATGAAAAAACTAGCTCCTGTATATCGCATGCCATGGTGTGCCAAGACGTGGGGAATGCCGCATGCAACCCATTTTGATACTACAAAGACTGCCCCCACTTATCCACTTAAAAAAAATATAAATTCCAGAAGTTACCAACAGTTTTCCATAAATTTCATGAGACAAGCTTCCATGTTAGTTTTGATAGAGATAGATAGAGATAGATATAGATAGAGAGGTTTTAGGATAGAGAATGCATCAAACAATTGCATTTCACCTGTAGAATTGCATGTTTAATCCACACAAAGTAAGGGGTAAAAGAAGTGAAAAGCTATCACACATATACTTGTCATTTGATTCTGCGAATAAGGCCTCCCTCTCTAATAAGCCCGTACTGAACTATATGAAATTAAATAAGCCCCCAGGAGCTTGATAGAGCTTTTACTGTACTTTTCAAATTGCAGAAATGAAATTGAAATTTATTTGTATTCATCCCATGCTGCATCTATCCCATTTGGTATACAACCACCTTTCACTGTTTATGATTAAGGTGGCTGTACATTTAGGGTGGCAAACTACCAAAAAACCTTGAATTATGAAACAGTGAAAGGTGGTTGCATACCAAGTAAAAACAATTTCAAGACACAAAAAAAACAGTAATTTAAGGTGGCTTGCGTCTGATATAAATTCAAAACAGCTACACACTGAGTGTCCAATCACTCATGCTTTGACTAATGGATCTATGCACATTTCAATTTTGAACATTGGCTGCATATCCATGCTATTCCATAGCTCAACAATTGTTTTAACTATTTTAGACTCAACTACAGGGTGTCTCAAAAAATTGTTTGATGTTTGATTAATGACAACTAAAATCTTGCAAATTGGTTGAAAATTCATTGAGTTTAGAGCTTTCAAAGATAAAAAATCTGTGATAGCTGAATCCAGAGACCCGCCAGATTCCTTGTATTGCAAAAAGCTCAAAAAGTGAGGTAAAAGAAGCTTATTCAGTGTTATACCTCTCATTGATATCAGAGCAAACCAAAAATTATTTCAAAGTCTCAGGAAAAGGATGGCTTGACCAAGGGTCCATTCAGTGTATCATTATTTTTTTAGTATTTAATCAAACGTCAAACAATTTGTTTGAGAAACCCTGTGGTATAGAACACCATAAAGTGAAATCAAACTGAAAATTCATTTTTCAGGCATTAGCTGAGATGGGAGATACCTTAGACAAACGGTATCACAATGAATTTGCTAGGATGGCAAAGACCCTTGGTCTCACCTCAGATACAGCATATGACGCTTTTGCAAAAGTTGCAAGGAAGCTATTTCAGGATGGCATTAACTGGGGAAGAATTGTTGCCCTGTTGTCATTCGGATATGAAATTGCTGTGTCTGTTGTCAAGAAGGGAGCAATGGGTATCAGAAAATTCTTGCAAAAGATAGTTAGTTTTGTTGTTACATTTATCATTCAAGAAAAAATTGCAGGCTGGATTCGACGTCATGGTGGATGGGTAAGTTTTTTATTCTTTGAAGTAACCAACCTGTTAGCTGTTCTGAAAAACATCAAAATTGAACAATATTTTGCTTGAAGCAATGAAGCGATTCTATCACTATCACCATTGTGCTCATTCAAAACTTCTACAGAATGACATCAACGGTGATAGTGAAAGAAGCTCTTAGTCACTCAGTCAAATCTTGTAATGTGTAAATGTACAAAAATGATACCTGATGCAGGCTCTTTTGTAGAGCAGTGAAAGGTCTATTGTTGTAAAATATGATCTACTGTATAGGGTGTCCCAAAAAATTTTGCCACATTTGTGTAGTTATTGTGGTGGAGCTGGAGCTCCAATTTTCCTGTTGTTAACACAGTTTCATAGATTAGGCTTCAACATGGAGTTTGAGGCCTTGTTTGAGCCAATCTGATACAAGTGCTTACTGATTTATGGCAAGGCAAGGTCAAAAAGTGATCACTTCAAAATCAGTACTGTTCTCAAGCAATGTCAAAGTAAACCAAATTTGGAAGAAATTATTCTAGTGATGTGTTTGAACGTTATCTATATTTCAAGAAGGATAAATAATACAGTAATTTGTTTATCCATTAGGAACAATTAATGTGTTTATAGATTTAGAAAAATTGAATGCAACGCAAGAATCATTTAGTTCAAAACATTCATTAATAATTTTAGCATTGATGGAGAACAACAGAATTGCTACAATATTTTTGAAGCAATGACTTGTTTGACCATGGTGTGTCAGAAATCAGCAACTGCTTGCTTGATTGGCTAAAATGACATCTTAAACTTCACTTTGAAGCCTATCTCATACCACTGGTTCAAGAAAGGGACACAATAGACTGCATTCTTTCTCTACAGCAGCCAGTCAAATGGGACACGGTTTCTTTGGGATATCATGTATTCTATTCACTGACAATCCATATCAAGTTTTGCCAATTATGAACTGTTGCTTCCTTTTTCTACCAGATTTCCTCAAAAAGGTCCTCAAGTTTGAAAAATCACAAAAATTTTGTTATGAGGCCTATCTTCAAATGTCTATTCTTTCCAAGCAGATTAGTGACCAAATCATTTTGCCTGGCATTGTTGATCTTGTGATTGCTTTCAAGTGCATTCTGAGTGGTCAGTCAAGCAAATTGGTTTCATCTGATTGGTTTGAATTCAACCTGGTTTAGTTAAAGTGTCAGTCTGAAGTTGTATGAATTTGTTTTTCTACTACACCTGCTGAAGAAAATGCCATTCCACAGACACCAAAGGTGTTAATTGCTTTTATTCACCCACTGTAATGTGTTAAATTTCTTGTAGTTTGCAATACTGGATCTACGAAAGAATAATTCTGATTTGTGGCTTCAAAGGTTGATTGTTGGAGGTGCTATTGCCATCTGTTTTTATTTCTTCATGTTGAAAATCAGAACCCCAAAAGGATGACAAGCTCTATTGGTGGATCTAAAGTAAGACTTCTTTATTTTGTGGCATGATATTGTTTATCTTTCTGACGTTGCAAATTGTGTATGTAATAATGTTCTGTATGGAGGAAATGGAAAGGTAAGAGAGACTATTTTAGAAGATGTAGTAATCTTCATGTAAAGATGCAGAACGCTTGACAATAGTTATGACAGAGTGAAAAATGTACATGATGGACCAAAACAAACTTAAACTGTTTGAGAATTTTTTATGCAGAGAATACTCAACTATTACTGAACTGAACTTTGGTTGATAGGCAAAGGGAAGAAGTATTTCACACATATTAACATCATTTTCTGAGCATTTGTAATGCAGGTAAAACTTACTTTGCAAAAACTATATAGAACTAAATAACTTTGAAATGGGGGAAAAAGTCCTAAAACCCTTGATGAAGATCACAAATGATCTCCTCACTCAAAAAATTCTATTTATCTCAAGAATCTGGGCAGTATGATCTCATTTCTTGAGTAACAGACCGTCCTGGTGCACTGTTTTTGGGTGACCAAGTTTATGCAAGCAAGTCATTTTTCTCCTCTGTCAGTAGTAAAGATATTCAGTAGATATATTTTAGAATAACCCACAACAGAAATGACACCTATATGGAAATTTTCTTTAAGAGGTCTATGTGTATTATCATGTCACTTTGAAAATAATTGATGAATGATGTTTTTTGCAACCCCATGAGAAAGAGATTCTGTATACTGGATATTTTCTTTTTGTAGGACATAGGGCGATATTTTTTAAAAGATCTTTGGTGTGTTTCATCTCATCAGTGTTCCTGTAGTCATCTACAGAGAACACCCCTGTTCACAATTGTAAGCCATTTTACCAGTTTTCCGATAACTGCAGATCAACTCATCAGAATACTTTAGAACTGATTATTATTGTGTTGGTAACTTGTTAATAAGTGAAAAATTAAGATGATAAAGTCCAGTTTGTTGAGATTGGCAATATTTCCTTGATTTGCAAGTGATTTATCAAAATGTTACTAGTATCTCTGAATTGTTCAAAATTTATGGATCAAATTCTCCTGCATGTAAACTCTCAAGCAATGAAAATAAATGTTAATTGGGCCATCTCATTGTAAGCGAAACCGCTTGTGCAAGTACAAAGCTGCAGTAGCTGTTGTATTTTGTTCATGTGGGAAATTCTTTCAGCCATTTTTGGGTAGTTTTCAGTAGTGGTAATAAATTGGATCAAGGAGTTTGGGCCTCTTTAGAAGAATTATGTTTTGAACAATTTAATTGTAAAATTGCACATAACTACAGTACAGTATTTGAACACAGTCATAAGTCAAATCAACCAAAGTTCATTGTCTAAAAGTTGACATGATACCTACACTTTGATAACTAATTCTAAAGAATCTGATGCACTGGAAACAAACAAGCAAATTTACCTTATTTTTCCAAATGGTACTTCAAGCTCTATGAAATTTGAATAGCATTGAAATAAATGCTATGTTGTGTTCTTCAATTTATTTTAGCATCTTGCCATTTAGGTATGTTGAGAAAAATGCACGCTGGCTGAAAATTATTCCTTCAATATCAAAGAAATGATTTGCATCATAATCTGAATAGCAAAATGTTCAATAAACTTGCAGTAGACCTTTTAAAAAGATGTTTGGATCTAGAGACCAAATCTGGTAAATTTGTAAAGGAAAACAAAGGCATGATCCCAATGCTCAGTATAACGACGCTTGCTTGGCAAGAAGTTATTCTGGATTTCCAAACACTTCTCAGAGAGTTAATCAGCGATGACTTGCACTCAAAGCGAGCTATGAATGATTTTTATGATACACAGGGAAGTTTTATTTGCCCTCTGGCTCGGTTTCTCATTGTTTTCATTCATTGTTAGCTGATTTAGTTGTGTAACAGCTACACCTGAAAAGAGTGAGCAAAGAACAGTCTCATTTTGTGATTTTGCAAAGTGAAGTTTGCTGTTTTGACTGTTGTTATTCAATTGAAAGAAAATTCAGCTAACAATCAATGGAAATGACGAGAAACAAAGCAAAATGACCATAAATTCTTGCCTCTGTGCAAACTGAACCATTATATACTAAATCACTTTGAGCAAATTTGTCAATGATAAACTCTCTGAAATCTGCTTTAACTTCTTGCCACATCTAGCATTGTTATAATGAGGATGGGAGTCATGCCTTTGACTTTCTCTACATTTTGACCAGATTTGGACACTCAATCCAAACCTCTTTTTAAGAAGTAAAAAGGTCTATTTCCCTGGCTGAAATTGGTCACTCAATTCCAGTGTTCGGAGGTATATCTCAAGGAAGTCTCTCCAAAAACTTGCTTGAAAGCATGATCCCTACTTTTGCCAGACAGTAATAGGCCGAAAATGTTTAGCACTTACTGGTTCATCATGTGGGTGGATAGACAAAATCAGCTAATGATGTTTAACTATCACTTTATGCCACTTAAACACTAAAAAATCTTTTGAATTCTTCATAATAGTTTTTGCCCAGAAATTTTTTTGAAAAAGTGTAGTACACTCCCATAATGAAAGTACTGTATGTGGACAAGAAACTGGTTCATAAGAAGCCAATATCATGATGGCAAAAATTTAAAGATACTGTAGTACCATGTCCAAGAAGTAATAAGGGACTTTTCAGTGAAAATGCAAGGATGTTATTGCAAGTATGCTATTGAGCTTGTTTTGATAACAGAATACAAATATGCTGCAGTTTTGAAAATTTTGTGAGTTATACTGAAAAGGTGCTTGTATACAAAGAAGAATCTTAAATAATTGAAAGGTTATGAAATCGTTCTTGCCAAGGAAAGACTTAATTTGTACTAGAGAATCATAAGCATTTGTGAATGGCAAGTTGGCCTGAAATTTGTATCATTTCATAGTTACGTTCTAGACTGATGACGATGAGTCTCTTGTTGCCCTGTGCTATTTGAATTGATGATGGCGCCTCGGGCAATAGAGACTCATAGTATTACTCTGAAAAACTTGGCCCTATTTAGGCCCAAACTTTGCAATTCCCAACATACCAATCAGATTGCGAGATTTGTGAATTACTAATTGTTAAGGTGAGAATGTGATAGAATTTTCGATTCGATTGAAGAATTGAAAATACTCCCATGGGATGGAGATTCGAAGCCGTGATTCTTTCATAATTCCATTGATGATTGAAGAAAATAGGGCCAAGTTTTTCACTGTTTCATTATGAGTCCCTCTTGAGCAAGGTTTACGGCAGGGATACAAGGGACTCATCGTCATAAGTCTAGTTACGTTCTACATTGGCAAATCAATCTGAGCAAACTGATGCACTACAATTCTTTCTTTCAAAGAAGTTAGTTTTGAGTTTGATGGCAAAGATGATTAGCGGTTAAAGTATTGGTTCCCTGGCTGAATGATTTGAGGGTCAAAGGTCTACAAGTAAAATTTAATGCCATTTTGTATCAGCTGTCCAGTTACTCTCATTACAGGAGTATACAGTGCTAAAACCATGTGAAGGTATGGTCATATGACTTGAAATTGGTATAAAACCCTTAGCCAATCATGTGTATGATAACATCATCCCCACTGGAGTATGAAAAGATCATTCAAGGGGGTTCTATACTCTCAAAAGAGGGTATTAAAATTCTTTAATGATTGTCATTGCTGTGGGGGAGAGAAACTTGGGAAGACTTTCATCATCATGCTCAGTCGTTTTTAGGCTTTCCTGAGACAATCTCCCAATACTCTGGAAAAGAGAGACCAATTGAAAATATCAGCTATTAAAAAAACATCTGCCAATGATTGCTTTGATATGCAGGGAACAGTATTTTTCAAACATTGTGCATTTCCCTTTGCTCACCTGGTATACCAGTAAGATGTAGACAAAACAGACAAGTGTTATGCTTGATGTATGAATAAATTGTTTTCCATGAAAATTCAAGCATTTATATCTGCTTCTTTGTGCCGAAGGCTCATCTGTCAGTTTGAAAATAATGATCACTCCAAAGGTATCCCAGTAAACTTTTACTCATTTTTGTGGCTGCTTTGGAGAAGCTTTACTTTCCCAGGGCGCATTTCATGCGCTTAGGCCCAAAGATCTTTGGCGTAGACCTGACTTTTTTGTTGGCATAGTGGCATGTTTTCTTCAATAAAATTGGTTCTTGGAGTGACAGCGTTTAAATCTGCCCACCTTGGCTTGAATGTGAAGTTGTCCTCCATCCTTTAGCAGTTTCTTTTGATAATAAACATATTTATTTTATAGGAAACTGATACAGTAATTTTGGCCAGTACTGAAAGTTTCTTCAAAGCATCAGACTTTGAGTACTCAGATTTTTTTAGCAGCTTCTCTCTCCCAGAATATACTTGGCGTAAGAAAGCTTAGGGCTGAGCGTGCCTTCAGCATAGGTTTTACATGGAATGCACCCTGGTTACTTTCTGATGTTCGGTTCTGAATACAGTTGCAAAGAGTCAGCTTCAAGTAAGAGCTTGTGACCTTGCTTTAGTCAGTTTGAATCTGAATCTAAATCTTATGGCATATAAAAGTCAAAAAGTTAATTGCTTCAGAAACAGCATGCTGTTATTTGAAAGCATTCATAACATTAGGACCACGACGAACATCATTTTGAGAGTCATTTCAGAAAAGACAAACGTAGTTAAATCGACATTTCCAGTTGGTTAAGACATTTCCATTAGCAAAAAAATTAATTAATTGAGACATGTTCAGGACGTTTCGAGACGAGCTTGTCTCATCTTCAGCTAAATCAAAGTTACACGTGTGAGGTTTTTATAGTGATAACTATTCTAGAGAAAATGCATAATAAATTATCAATCATACGATATCTAAATAAGGAAAGTCCATTGAAGTTAAACCAAATAAGAAAGTCCAGTGAGATTAAAAAAGATACAACGGTATAGAGGAGTTCTGTTGATTGAGTGTCGGGCGGTCCCTCAAGATTAGAAGGCTCTCGTGTATCAACAAATCAAAATTGTTGTTGGCTTTGTCCAAAATACAAAAATCATCAAAAGACGCGGCATGCCCAGTTTCATTAATATGGTCCCTAATGGATGAAGAAGCACTTTTTATACTTATTCCTTTCTTGTTTATTCCTAAATGTTCCCTACAACGAACAACAAAGTGGCGTGATGTTTTGCCATAATAAGCAGCCTGGCAGCTACTACACGTAAACTTGTAAACAACAGAAGAACAAATGCTCGTAGGGATGTGATCTTTGAAAGGGAAAAGGTTTTCAATGCGTTTAGCTGATTGAAAAACAACGCGAAAATCGACATGGGGGTACGCGTTACCTAAAAATTTACATAGTTTCTTTTTCACCCTGAGACTGTATTGACCTAAATAAGGTAAACAAAAAGTTACCGGGAGTTTAGATACGGTGGCCGGTCTTATTTTAGGTATGTATTGCCCATCCAAAAATTTTTTAATGAGTTTGTCGATAAGATGTTTGGGGAAGCAGTTTTGCTGTAGAAATCGTTTGATGTTACACAGGTGGTCGTGAAAATGCGCATAAGAGGAACAAATATGAAAAGCGCGATAAACCAGGACTGTGACAAGGTTAACCTTATATTTACTCGGTGACAGGCTTTCAAAGTTAGTATATAGGCCTGTAAATGTTTTCTTACGATACACATTAGTTGCAAAACCATTACCATCATGAATTACTAAAACATCTAAAAAAGCCAGTGAATTGTTCTCTTCTACTTCATGTGTAAATTTAATGTTCGGATGCTGGCTATTTAAATACTCAAGAAAGCTCTCGACTTGATTAATATTTTCAAAAATGCAATAGGTATCGTCTACATATCTACGATAAAGTATTGGTTGAAACTCAGACGGGCAATTAGTAAGGAAATTTTGTTCTAAAGCACACATAAATATATTGGCAAGAGTGGGACCCAGAGGAGAACCCATTGCTACACCATCTATCTGATCATATAACTGATCGCTAAAAATGAAATGATTTTCTTTCACCGCTAATTCAAGGAGTTTCTTAAACTGAATCTTAGTAAAGGAGCAATCCGCAGTCTTAAGTGTGTCTGTTTCACTGAAAAGAGTATCCGTAATAATAGCAATCGTCTCATCAAGAGGTATATTGGTAAACAAGCTAGACACATCAAAGCTGGCCATTACAGTTTTGTTATCTGATTTAAAGCTGGTGATTTCTTTCACAAACGAAAAGGAGCTGTGCACAGTATACTGGTTAACCGTCAAGGGTTGTAGAATTGGAACCAGAAATTTAGCAAGGCGGTAATTATATGTTCCAATAGCTGACATTATGGGCCTAGCAGGGCAATTTTCTTTGTGCACTTTTGGTAAGCCGTACAAAATACCAGGTTTACTTCCTTGAGGGGAAAGATCACGATAAACAGATTCAGAAATACACTGTTTCTTGAGTAAAGTATCTCTAAGAAAACTAGCTTGAGCGATGAATCAGCAATCAGTTAGGTCAGATTTGCTAAAACAAAGTCCCAAACCCAAACTGAAAGCCTTTCCTTTGATACTGCCAGGTGAGTCGAAAAAAGTTTACACGTTTGGCGGGCTATGGAATAAACAGCATTTGACGGATACTCAAAACTTAAATGCTAATCTATCAGTCAAAGGCTAACTTTGGTGAGAAAATTTTTTTTGGTAAAATCACATCTAAGACCCAACAATCAGAAAAATGCCTGTAATGGGACTGTGCTGAAACTGACCATTCATGTTACATGTTTTGTGGTCCATGTTTAATGTCATATTGAAGTTTACATTGCCAGCATGATTGCCAGTTTGAGATACAGAATTAAAATTTCAATAGAAGGTAAATGATGTACCAAAATGGAATGTGGAACTTTTGTTCCCAAACTTGCCATTTTCTGGCATGTTCTTAATTTTTGGGTCTATAAGATGAGGGATATTACCGAACAAATTTTCTGATCTAAATTGACCTTTAACTTATCATTTTTGAATATTGGTCACATACTTTTTATTCCACAGCCCACCAAAAACTTCAGCATTTTTTGACTCAACCAGTATATCAAGAACAGAACAATAGAAAGTACAGCTCCTCCACACCATCCCAGGGTAAAACTTTTTTGAGGCACCCTTTAGCCATGCTTTATCCAAGGTAGGCAAACAAAAGTTGTGATTCACTCAAGAAATCACGACAGATCTTCTCATTCATACATTATATATCAGCAAAAATTTTCATAGGTTTGATCAGAAAGACTACCTAAATAATTTTTGTGTATATGATGACATGTTTGTGTTTAAGTGTATTACTGTTTAATGCAATATCTAAGATTTACTCTCTTGCAAAGTATGTTCTGTGGGTCACATCAGTAAAGAAAGAATTATTTGCAAGAGAATGCATTTGTTAACGTTTCTACATTTTGGCTACATGGGCTGATCTCTCAATGTATTCCCAACATAAATATCCCAAGAATGATGTAAGAATGCCAGTACAAGCTGAGGATACAAGATTGACCAGATGGTTATCAAGTATGTCTCTGCCTGATATGTATTTCACATCTTTTGATGGTCTACTGACAACTTTTCTTTCTTTCTCACAAAAACCAGAGTATTGCATTGTAGCTCCCAAGATCGAGTCAACAATACTGCCAATGAAACCTGCCACAGAACCTAAAACAATGATTGGCCACTGGGGAGGATATTCTAGTGGGAAGCCATCAATGAAACTCAACAGGTACAAAGTTGCATAGTAAACAAGCCCAATCAGAAGTCCTCCGATGAGACTTGCAATTGTCCCAAGGATTGTTACACCACCATTTGTACCAACTGGAACTCTCTTGAATGTAGTGATTAGCCTTGGGGTTTTTGAACCAATAGCTGTACCAATTTCGCTTGACCAGGTATCCCCGTTGCAACAAGCTAATGCTCCAAGAATGGTCATGCTTAGCACTGATCCAGTAAAATCTCTTGCATAGTTCACTGGCCTTTCTTTGCTTCCAATTTCTAACAGGTAAATGATGCTGATTGCAGTTGGGAAACCACCATTGCAGACCACTTGCATCCAGTTTCTTTGTCCTCCTACAAAGCAAAGAAGAACTAAGCCTGGTTGGAAAATTTCTTGTATGCACCAAAGACTGTTGGTGCAAAATCTCAGGAATGACAATAGAAAAACAAGTGGCTATTGTTTTAGATACAATAGACTTTGGTGCGTGTACTGCCAAAATTCCGGTCTGGTAACAACACATTTATCAACAATAACCATTCACATAATGTTGCTCTAAGTTAAAGGTATTGCATTGCTTTGAAATTTGCCAATAAGAGAGCCAGTCTGCAGAAGATTGCACTTTTTGGCGAGATCTCCAGTGCTAAAAAGAATTTTTTGCTCTCTATTGTCTATTTTGAATAAACTATTGAAAATCTCTCATGTGTAAGTGCCATTTGCTCTCTGCGCACCTGTTAGAGAGCACATTAAGGTTGGTGCATATCCCACTAAGGTAACATGCACCTATTGATTTGTGCTTTTGACAACTAAAAAGCAAAGCAAAGCACTGGCCTTGTCCTTTATGGATTACATAAATCAAAATTAATGAGGTGCATTAATGAACCTTCTTTGAAGCCTGCTTCAATCTTTCGCTTTTGATCACCCTTCCATTTAGTCCAAAATGAAGAAGATACGAAGAAAGCCAACAACGTTGTGAAGAAACAGTAATTTGCCAATGTGACGATGAATCCAACCAACACTGCACAAGCTGCACCACTCAAATTGAGCGATTTCTTTTTATATCCTCTAACTGGAATTGCAATTGCAGCTGCAAATGCAAAAAACAGTTTAAATAGAAATGTTGAAATGATAGATAAAGGAAGCATGCTTCTTGAAAGTCAAGTAATTCGAACATAAATCTGAGGGCCTTTCTTCCACTCAGCTGATGTCTTGCTATCCTGCCTAGAGTCTGCCTAGGCCCAGTATTGTATTGGCCATTAGCCTAAATTATAAGGTGGCGCATCATTAAGGTGGGTCGCTTTCAATTCATTTTGGTGGAAATCTTTGGCACTTTTAGGCGTTATTATTAGAATACTGCTGTAGCCAAACAATTGCAAGAAATTACTATCAAATAACTTGGCTTTATCTACTTTTGCAATCAAATGATCAGGTCTTTTTTGCTTCACTAAAGTTGCTGTTTAATCTTCCTTTGCACGTGGCTTTCCGTCGGAAAGAGAGCATCTTCGTTTTGCCTCGTTTCAAAGTGGCCTTTTAAAAAATTTGCAACTGTCCCGGGAGAAGACTGTTGCTGACAGAAGAAATGCTGCAAGAAGAATCATAAAAACTCAACAAATGTACGAATTTCAGTACTAGCAAGGTGAGTTATGATTTGGGGGTAAAAGCAGGCTGCATGTATCACTTGAAAAATAGATAAAAATGACTAAAAAAGTCAAGAGTGAAGCCACCCAAGCAAAAATGAAAAAAGGTATCCAATGGACTATTCCATTTTTTAACCATACAGGGGGATGGAAGTAAGATTTTAGTCATATCGGCACCCCTTGGAAAAGAGTCATTAGTTAGGAGCCACCCCCTCAGAAACAGCAAATTGAACTGAGGATCCCCTTGGAAATGATGGACAGCATGAATGTGAAAAGGGGATATGTTCTACAGCCTCCCTGGAGATCTTCATGAAGGTGCATTAGCCCCACAAAATATTTGTTAAAATATTTTTACCCCCCAGATAAGCATATTTAAGAATTTTTGACCCCCCAGAAATTTCCTTTGAGGGACCCCCTAGAATTTTACTTCCATCCCCCTGTATGGAGTAAAATGGAATAGCCCAATGGCTGATTTGGAAAGAATGCCGCCATTTTTGAAAAAAAGCGGCGAAAATCGCCGTGAAATGTGCTGCTACATGTTCCAAGTTGCGGCTACATATTGTAAGATCCAGCTGCATGTTTTGCCATGATTTTAACCATGCTTTTGCAAAAATGCCACCACAACTTTCAATGAAGAATTTGCCTCTCATGGTCTGCAACGTACCATCCAGAAGGTATAGCCATGTGTTGTACAGTCAGTAATTTATGAAGTGCTATCTATGGAGCTTTGCCTCTGAACTAAAATGAAGAACCTGAGAGCAAATAGTGAAAATTTTGTGGTGGGGAATCCATGCTATGTGTTTCATAATACAGGAATGTTGATGTCTCCGCACTGCTAGATGGACCTAAGCTTTGTTCATAATTTGCATAGACGTGCGTCATGTATGCAAAAATCTGCCAAGAAACCTGAAAACTTTGCCAGAAATCACAGTGTTTTGTTTCAAGATATCTCTGACATCCTGCAGAAACAATTTCATGAACATCTTGTTTGTGCAGTATTGCATTTCAACATTAGGTCAGAGGGATATAGGCGGCATTGCTGTGAGCAGTTTAAAAATGTGGAATGCTAAAAATTGAAAAAAGGCTTGACCAAAGTGGTGGTAAAACATGCGGCCACATGCTTTGAAATTTGGCCGCATATGATATGGCTGCATTTTATAATGTGTTGCTGCACATTTCATCCCTACTTTTGCCCCCATTTTACTTGACTTCACCTGATGAAATACTGACCATGTATATACAGGCCTTACTGGGAATGGCGTGCGATCGCTCTCGCACGCCTTGGCGCACACCTTCTCTTTCCAAGGAGTGCGATGGATTGCATGCCTTATTTGTCCAAATGAGGATTGAAATCTTTCATTTCTCTGTAACAATAAGCCAATCAGGAAGTCCCAAATCCAAAATCCTTAATGATTTAATAGTTATCATCAAATTGTTTACAAAAGATAATCCTGCATGATGTAACATAACTTAGACTGAAGCGTTATTTCTTTGACCTACTGTACTTTCAAATACTTATACATTTCTACAAGAAACTAAGAACTTGGGCCAGCGCTGAAAGTTATCAGATCTTGAGTCCGTAGAGTTTCCTACAAGTTTCTTAAAGGTTCCATAACGATCTTCATGTTCACTACCTGCCTCGTGAACATTTCAAAACGATGTTATTTGAAGCCATTCCGATGTTCATACATTACTCAAGTACCTTCCGAGTAATTCAATACAGAAAACAAATGCAAATAACATAAAACTATGTTAAGGATTGCTTTTATCACAATAAATAGTTTCTTAAGTTACATTTTCCCGGTACTAGAGTTTTTTTGGCGATCGGAGAGTTTCTTGTGAAAAGTTTCTTATGAAAAAAAACCGGTACACAAAGAACCATTTGATAATCTGGTGTCTAGGAAAATACTAGAAGTATTGTCTTGGGGCCAGGTCGAAAACTCGGAGATGTCGCAGATGTCACAGATCTCGGAGAATCATCTCCGAGTTTTTCGTCTCGGAGTGTTCGTGTCGGAGTGTTTGTGTTGGCCCCATTATGCATAAGTCGAAAACTCGGAGATGTTTGGAAATCTCTTCGAAACTTCTCTAAATTGTTTGTTTCACATTGTCAAAGGATTTATTTCACTAACAGCATGTAAAATGCTCGGAGATGAAAAACTCGGAGATAATTCTCTGAGATCTCCGAGATCTCCGAGTTTTCGACGTGGCCATTGTCTGGGCTAATTCTAATGGGGAATTTTACAAAGTTTGACCTGTTGAGGGACAGGTGTGAAAATTTACAGATGTTCAAGATGTGGGACAAAAGTCTTCAAGATATCAAAAATCCCGAGAGTTTGAGTTAGCCCCATATGCCCAAGAAAATGAGTAAGAATTGTGAATATCCTAAGAATGAACAAGGCTAGTTATCTCCAATAGTAGTAGGCTAGAGATATCCAGATAAGATTTCACAAGATTTCCAAATGTTGAGTTTTCAAAAGATGATCTTGCTGTATGCTCTAATCAAAAAGTTGTAGAATATGATACATGTTGAGCCGAACTTCTCCAATCTTCCAGAAACCTTTGAGTTTTCTGCTTTGTGGTATTCCTGAACAACACTGTAGGTAATGTCAAAACTCTCAGGCACAAAGACTTTGCCTTATCAAGTGCTTTATTGGAATATTGAAACATCTATTCCTGCTTGATATCAAAAACAGAGTTTTTTGTGCTCCTTTTATCTTCGTTATCCAAAATTACAGTTTATTCGAAATGTAAAAATGTTTTGAACAATCAAACACTTTTCTCTCAACACTGAAGGATGGGAATAACTTTGCATTAGTAAAACTGGTCAAGTAAATCTCCATTTGACACATTTTTAATGCTGATTTGCAACTGCACTCCATCACACGCCTAAAATGGACTAGGAGTGCAATTTGCCACTCCCCTACCAAAATATTCCCAGTAAGGCCTGTAATATAAACTATGGGGCAGAACCATAAAACATAAAGATGATATGTGGGGCCACATACTGTAATGTGCTGCGGCATGTTACAATCTGTGGCCCCACTTTATAATGTGGGGCCACACATCACTTATTTAATTTTGATTGCTCTTTCAACTTTGGCAGAAAATAGGAAAAGAGCCCAATCCATTTTCAGAGATGTCTGGAACACAGCAACCACAAGTGACATTGCAAGAAGTCAAAGCTGCAATTGATGTGTTATACAAAGGGACAGATCCAAACAAAAAAGATGAGGCATCAAGATGGTTGGAACAATTTCAGCTCTCTGTAAGTAGCAATATTTGGTACATCAAATAGCTAACTGTTGGAATTAGTTAGCTAACTGGTTTTAGCTATTTTACTTTATCCAACTTAATGATAGTAATAATCAAGAGCAAGAGATTTTTTGGACATTATCCGTAGACTTTGCAAAGAAAGTTAGTTCGATTTTTCCCATTTGAACTTGAAAAATCTTGTCATTATAGGCCAGGTCTATATCACAGACCCCATGGACTTCGCAGAGTCTTACCATGATGAAGCCTAAATTTGTGGGAAATTGCTTCAAATTTTTATACGTTTTCAAGAAGACATACATTACCAGCTTATAAGCCATGTCAACCCATTACTTCTCTATGCTATCACCATTTATCTTCACTCTGTTTTAAAACAGGAGGGTTACATTGTTTTGACCCCGATGTTTGATAATCTAAAGACAGAGCTAAACCATTAATTCTCGAAGCTATCACCATTTATCTTCACTCTGTTTTAAAACAGGAGGGTTACATTGTTTTGACCCCGATGTTTGATAATCTAAAGACAGAGCTAAACCAAAGCGTTGATGAAGTAAAAACCCAGTGTACCAAAAGCCCAAACAGCAGTTTAGTCAAACATCACCTTTCATATTACAAGGTTATTGTTTGCAAAAATGGCAGATGAATTGGCGTCCCTCCATTAACTTCATAGGAAATTTACTCAGTTTTTAAAGTCCGCGTTTTGTGCTGAGACCTATGCCAGGACAGCATAAAGCATGGGCTTCGACCCGCCCGTTGCGCACTTGTTTTGGCACTAAACCTCTTTAGTTCACGTCAGTATCACCTTGGGTTCTGTGAAGTTTGTGGTGTTATTCCTTGCAGAGTGATGTTGCTATGTTACTAGGCAGCAACTATCCTTGATGAAATTAATCTGGCCTTTGTGTCCAACTTTTTTTATTGGGTTTCTTTTATAGCTAAAAAAAATGAGAATATATATATTGTGCATGTAAAAAGTTCTGTGATTTCCCCAATTTCCCTGTTTTCCATGTATTAGCATCCTTCATGGTGTTGTAACGCTTCTCTCGTTGCCACCTTAGTTGGTTTAACAGTTGTTTAGGAGTTTATTAATTTCTTTGAGCACCTCTTGATAAATTGAAAGAAGATGGTAAATAGTCCCCAAGGAGCTTTCATTGAAAAGTGCTGCACGTCTGCGCTAATTTGCTATATTTGAAGATATCAAGGTTAAAGCTAACTCAGAAGAATAAAAGACAGACTGCTTTGGAGGTCTTAAGGCATTAAAGGGAGTACAAAGACCAGCAGCCTTTGCAATCGTTTGTTGTTATTTTTGTGATTTTCGTACCGTCAGATATTCTGGAAGCTGTGGAGACCAAGTCATTGACTTCGCGCAAGGCATGCTGGTCTTTGTACTCCCTTTAAATTATTTGTCTTGTCTATGTATCAAAGGAGAAAAGTCTGCTAAGTCCACGTTTTTGTGCCCTGGCATAGGTCTCAGCACAAAACATGGACTTTGAAAATTGAGAAAATTCACATGGAATTAATGGAGAGATGACCATTGCCCCTCGTTTTTTGTGCAAAAATGGAGTAATTTGACCGGGTAGCTTTGATGCAACAAAAATGCATCATGACAAAAACAAAGCAGTGTGAATGGGGCCTGAAATAAACACTGACCTAGACTTAATCTAGGCTTGGAGACTTGCTCCATGAAGCATAGGTTTCAAATCTTTAAAAAGCTAGGTGTAAAATTCTCTGACCTATTTCTTTGAACTGAACGGCTTCAAAGAAGCTTGAACTATTTTACAGTAAATCTGCTGTTAGACTTTTCAGAAATCTTCAGTATTTGCAGAATAACATTGTTTTTCTTCTTTTTAAGAATTCAAGAAAATTGTTGAAAAAACTTTAGATTATCGTAATTTCTAGACCTGTTGATGAAAGGTCAAATAATTTTCAAAAAACCATCGTTTATGGATGCCTACAATATGGTATCAAGCAAAACTCTTTCACTCTTCTGGTTTGTGATTTAGAAATTGATGATGTCACATCATAAAAAGAGCTGAAATATAAGATAGGCTGTAATTTCGACAAGTGATCAAGATTTCTGGAAAGTCCAACAATAGAATCATAGAAAAGTAGCTAAAGTTTTTTTCAAGTGATTCAGTTGATAGAAATAGGTCATTTAATTTTACACCTGCCTTTTTTCGCAGAATTAAAGATTTGGAACCCATGCTGCTCCATGAGTCTCCCAAGGGTTCTTTGATTCTTAATTTTACTGAATTACTGAATTAGAATGAAACTGCTTTGCTCCGTTGAGCAAAAATTTATGTGTATAATGACTGCAGCTAGTAGAGCTGCTATCAAGAAAACAAACAACTGTGTCATTTCAGATGCATGCTTGGGAACTTTCAAGTCACCTCCTTCATATGAATCCAGATACAGAAACAAGTTACTTTGCAGCCCAGACTATGAGAACCAAGGTTTGTTAAGAATCCTACAAATCCTGTTTTGATTGACATTGTCATTGGGAAATGCACATTGAACTTTTTCAAAAGAATTGATCAAGCTTTTTCTACAGGGATCATCAGAGCAGAAACCGTGTAAACTGAGGTCATCAAGCAATATGATATATGGAATTAATTGGATGTACAGTAGAAGCTTTTTGAAATGATTAATCAAGGCTTTAAGGTGTGGAAAAGAAAATATCAAGAATGTTATCTTATTTTGGGATCTGTTGCAGGGAGCTAGCAGGGCTCCAAGTGCAACTTCCTGGGCTTGCGGGGACAGTTTTGCCTGTCATACCAATCAAATGCTAAATGATATGAAATGTACAATATGTGACAAATAAATTCAAATAATGTATGATGATTTTTATACAGAGTGAATTTCAATTTCATTGTTTTGCTCCCTTCACCATGATCTCTGATGTGGAAGTTTAGATAACTGAATGGTTAATTCTGTCTTTGAAAGGAAAATTCCACTAGAGGGGCATTATAGTTGTAAAGTCAAGGAAAATCTTTATAATTGCCATGCTCTTTTATTGTGTTTTGAAAAAGATCTAACTGTTATTTCAAAGTGATTATATTTTAGAAACACAGACTGACTAAGAATTTTTTATTTGTAGATCCAGTATCATTTCTTTGAACTTCCAATTAACATCCATAATGTGAGTATACATGTTTAGAGTTTCCAATGTAGATCTTCAATGTTGGCTAGAGTAACAAGGACAGATTTTGTAAGATAATAACATTAGTTGCTTTTGTTTGACACCTCCATTCAAAACAATTAGCGACTGCAGACAAAGGAAATTCTCTCAACCAGTAAATCAAATTAAACATAGCTCCAAAGTTGCTGAAATTTTATCAGTTTTATCATGACCGCTACCTCTGTAAGTAATGTTCCCTGAAGTAAACAGTGTTGGCTGTGTGCATTCTCAGTGTTTCTCATGGGATGCTCTTTTCAGGCACATGTTCAACTGTCAAATGCTATCACAACATGGCATTACTGATCTATGAGTTAGCAGATATAGTTTTGTGGCATATATAATCTACAGTTGAATTTTTGACATACCTTTTCAATTTATTTTGCAGGAACTGAAAAACTCTTTGCTACAGCACTTGACAAACTTCCAGAAAGGCCCTAAGTCAATAGTCACACAGGTGATTTATATAACGATTGTACATTACTGTATGCTTATTAAATGATTACAAAGTCATTGCCAGAAGACATTTGGACCACAGTTTTACGCACTGACTGACCACACTATTGTCCATGCAAGGAGCTGTGACAAGTTCTAGCAGCTTAATGTTGCTAAAAATACAACTGAAATTGAAAGGAATGAAGATTAGGTCTTTGTTTGCTTCTCAAAATTGGCTTACTTATTCTCGAGACTGGTTTACATGTTTCCATGTAAGCACAACTTTGTATACACTCTGTCAAAATATGCTGACAAGATGCTGATGAAGAGCTTCAAGCAGCGCACCATGATTGGTAGAATTTAATTGCTCACATTTGAACTAAAAGTCAAATTTCATAGCGAGGCTGCATGCTGTATTTCAGCTGTAGAAGCACAACTGCAAGTAAGTCATAAGTCTGCCTATAGAAAAGCTAGCTACCTCATCAGCACATTTCCTAAAGTGATCACTTAAATTTCATTTGAAGGCAGCTAAGGGGCTTTATTTGTGTGGACAGACTACCTTTAATATTATTTTGTTTGATTCCAGCTTTGCCTGGCACTGGCAGATCTAGCTGCACAATCTCCTCAATGGGAAAATCCAGTAAATGACATGATTTCAAGGTAATGCAATATTTTGATCTTGACCGTGAAAACCATGCACTTCTTGCTATCCCCTCAAATAAATTGTGATAAAAGGCTTGATTCACTGAAGGACTTTACATGATAGCTCTAAGAATGAAATGTAAAACGTATGTATGAAATTGAGATCATTTATAAGAGTTGTTGGGGATACGAATCACCTATGTCCAAAGCAACGGTTATCCTCCAAAAGGGAAAGCTGTGATCATGCACGTCATTTAGTCTAAATATGCTTTCTGTTTCTGTCCATGGTTACAGATTTAGTTTGTGGGAAGAATGTGGGCGATCAATTCAACCACAGTCCAAACAAGGATTAGTAAAGAAACAAAGAGATTCTCGCGCATGGTAATAGGTCTCTCGGCAGTTGATCTGCTTGGAACATTACCAGCATAACAAAGACTGAGACAAAGGGACAGTCCTCGGTATCCTCAACGAGAGAACAAACTTTTCTCACAATTTTTTAATGACCTTGTTAAAAGGCCAAAGAACCTGTAGGCTTGCTCTGTTTTTAGGACAGTTTATAGGTACTGCTTTTTCTTGATGAACTAAACAGCCATGGTTTGTTGTTTGCCGCTTTTCTCCTGAAATTTTGAAGAACTGTGAAATTTTGATATCTTATTATGAGCATTAGAATTTTTGCAAAGTCAGCATGAAGATCGAAACTACCTGTACTTTGTTCTATTACAAACTGCTTACAGGACACTCACCTTTCTGATAGCCACAAACTAAAGAAATTCCAGTAGCGGGAAAATATAACTGTGTGGAAGAAGTTATTTTCTAAAAAGAAACTACTTAAATAGAAGTCCTTTTTACTTTATTTTCACCCGTTTCCTGTATCATATTGCTTGAATTGTAGCTGATTAGTGCAAAACACTAGAAAGTCTTCCAAACATTTTATTTTGAACAATTCATGAAGGTACTTGTAGTAAACATAAAGATTGGTCTTGGAACCTGGATGAAAGTCGTAAGAAACTCTGAGTACTAACAATCTGAAAATTTTAAAGGTCGTTCAGTAGCGGCTGAACTTTTTTAAAGACAAAATGATGATTTTTAACCCTTGTTTCTCATCTTTTGTAGATTTTCATCTACTGTGGAAGATCTTCCTGTCCTGTTGGAGATTCTGGCTTATCTTCCTGAAGAGGTATACATCAAGAAAATGTTACTTATAGTCTATTCCACTTTGGCCTATGATTGTGGGTGTCGAAATGGGGGACTTGGACCACTTTCGAACCATACCAGCACTTTTTGAAAACAGCAAAGAGTATAATAGCAACAAAGTTCTAGTATGGGTTCACTTTGCACGATACTGGCAACATTCGACGGTTCTAATCTCTTTGCTATTCCTGCAACATATGTGGTTAGATTTTGATGTAAAAAATTCCTGAAAGCCTAAAGAATCAATCAATCTCATCTCGAATGCGCTGAAAAATGTTCCGTTTACATTCTTTTCGAGTTTTTGATTGCGCTTTTTTCAAGTTACACTGGTTAGGGAGCTGAATTGAAATTTTGCTTTTTTCTAATTGGGCCGGCAAGGAATGCGCCATTTTCATTTGAACGTATGGCATGTCTGTACTATTATCTCGTTGTTTCGAAATTTTGCCTTTAACATGTAGATGCATTCTTAGTATAAAATTGCATTTTCTTTTGTACAATATGGTTGAAAACCAGGCAGCTTTCAAAAGAACTTGCAAATTTCAAATTAATCACAAGATCACCTTTACGTAAGAAAATAATTTGGTTCTTGGCCTACTCCTTAAAACATAAATTTGTAAGTTATCTTAACCCTTTCACCCCCGGAAGGGCCAAATGGCCCAACAGTATTCATTGAGAATTGCGAATTTTGCAGGGGTAAAGCATTTGAAATTTTGATTGATTTGAAAGGTTATGCACATTGCATTTATCTATTGCTCACTGAATCACTGATTATGATACCCCCTGGAAAATGACAATCTACATTAGGTTTTCCTGTTAAGCTTAATTTTAGCCGGGCGTGAAAGGGTTAAAGTCAGATTTTGGTGACTTTAAAACAGAAGTACTTTTTGGGACACCCTGTATAATTTTCTTAATGATTTTCTTATATTTGTCTTCGCAAGCTAAGGGTGACTACTTCTAAACCTCAACTTAGCGACTGATATCTTGTGATTGAGACAGGCCATAGGCAGTCCCCAAAAATTGATAAAGAAGATTGACTCTGCCAAATTTGTAATGACGAATTCATTGAAGATGAAAAACAGCTTCTACCTAAATGTGAACACTATTCTGACGTTAGAGATGGAATCCTGAATCAAATTTTCAAAAGCTTTCCAAACACAAAACGATTTTCCATTGATGATTTGCTCTATTTCATGTTCATATTTAAGGATCAAGAAACGATCAACAATCTTCTTAAATTTATTGGACAAATCACTGGACCCTCAAGTTACGCTCATCTCACTGAGTTGAATTGTTGTTGTTGTCGCTCCACTGAGGGCCTTATGGACATCGAGCTATAAAAACGGCAAAAAAATTCAATCGGCGACAGGATTCTGTCGCCC
This sequence comes from Aurelia sp. 4 Dawson et al 2005, assembly GCA_964019985.1. NCBI lineage: Eukaryota > Metazoa > Cnidaria > Scyphozoa > Semaeostomeae > Ulmaridae > Aurelia > Aurelia sp. 4 Dawson et al 2005. The sequence goes on from OZ026506.1 coordinate 8,587,461, forward strand.
CGTCGTCTACCGATCAGCTTGTGGCTTAGAGTAAGGCGGTTTTTACTTTTGTGGCAAGAATGATCCTTTACCGAGGTACTGATACCTAATTTGATGATACAGCAGTTCTAGAAAACTGATTTTTAAGGCATTTTAGACCCAGTGGTTGTGAGAAAGAAGTACCAGATGATTTAGGCCCACAGCTACATTCTAAAAAAGAATACGAATCGAACGACAGCTTGATACATTGCGTAGAATGTTCGAATGCTCAAAATAATGATAGAGACTCTAACACTGCTCAGTCGAAATTTTTTTGGAGCAGCTGAAAGGTTTCAACTAGAATCAGTACGAAACTTTACTGTTTCTGCAAGCGTTTGGGAATGAGTCGTAGTTGTAACGACATCAGTTCAAGCAAATAGCGAAACTACGACATGTAATCGAGTCTATTCAGTATCCCCGCGTCTCTTTAAAATGTAGATATATATGCAATTTTCTCCCTGCTGTTTGTTTTTTTTACTTGTAATAGGTTAATTCGTATTCATTTATCTTCTTATTGTACATGTTATGTTATTTTGTAATCTGTAGCCGTGTAAGTATGCTTAAGGTAAAAAATTGTTTCTCGTGCAGATTGATAGCTCGCATTTAAAGCTTGGCATGAACAGAAGAGATGAATTTTACGAATTATTGCAACGGTCATCTGAAACAGTTCTTCAGCTCCTGGTTAGTTAAAATTGATGCTATGCTTTTTTCATGATCCTGCTCTTTGTCACTTACATTCCATGCACACCAATTTCATTTTCTTAGGATTTCCAGTTAGTGCAGAAGGTAGTGTGAATATTTTTCTACTGATATATGGGCTGGCTCAAGTTCAGCGCTGATGAAACAGTTTTCCAAGATCTATTGCACATTTATGTTGGAATTGTCACGCAAGACTACGCAACATAAACCAGCTCGTTGAAGGGCTACCCTCCTTAAATGAATTAGATATGAAATATGATGTAAATATAAGAAGGGAATGGAAGGAAATGGGGTTATTTCTAGGGATAATCACAGAATATTACTGATTGCTGTTGCAGGTTCATTGCCAGAAAAACTGCCCTGCTGATGAGAAGGTCCAAATTAAGGTATTTGTGATCTGTTTTTAGACAGAGGATTTTGTTGATATTTTCTTCTCAGCTATATTTTCTTGCTCACATGAATGATAGGTGTCCAGAAAATTTGGCGAAACTGTTTTTAACAGTTTTGAGATTTTCACACCATAGAGGTATTTATCTATTACACATGATGTTTTGTTTAAAAATTGGCTCCATGCTGAACATTTTTTGAACAGATTATAAAGTTGAGATTTGATGGAAAAGGAACAAAACACTATTTTAGCGAACTTCTGTCAAAGCTCTTCACTGCAAATTCAGTGAGTGAATAAGAAAGATACTTCTCATGAATGAGTTATTTTATTTTGCCTGTTTTTAATTTGGGGCTCACCATTTGGTAATTGTGCGATGACATTGTACAAGAGGAAGACACCTCTTTAACGTGACCTCTTTAACCTGTGCAGCCATTGGCCATCTACTTTATCTCACCAGGTAGAATGATGCTGAATAACCACAATGTGGTGCCATAAGCATAGGTTTCAAATCTTTAAAAAGCTGGTTGTAAAATTCAATGACCTATTTCTTTGAGCTGAATGGCTTCAAAGAAACTTGAACTATTTTACAGTCAAATTGGCGTTGAACTTTTCTGAAATCTTCAATATTTTCAGAATTAGTGTTTTTCTTCTTTTTTAAGAATTCACGAAAAGTTTCGAAAAAAACTTAAAACTATCATGATTTCTAAACCTATCGACGAAAGATCAAATAATTTTCAAGAAAACTATCGTTTATGGATGCCCACGATATGGTATCAAGCAAAACTCTTTCACTCTTCTGGTTTGTGATTTAGAAATTTGATGACGTCACATCATAAAATGAGCTGAATTATAAAATAGTCCGTAATTTCGACGAATATTCAAGATTTCTGAAAAGTCCAGCGGTAGAATCATAGAAAAGTGGCTAAAGTTTATTTCAAGTCATTCAGTTTAAAGAAATAGGTCATTGAATTTACACCCGCCTTTTTCCATAGATTTAAAGATCAGGGACATATGCTGATGCCATATTGACAAATTTTCTTTTCTTACATTGTAGATTTATTATTGTTTTGGCAGTTGGCTGGAGTTAGGTTCATTTCCTCCTGACGTAATCGCAAATAGTGACCTTCTGAAATCTGTCTTTGAAACTTTGGTAAGTAATGTTTTTCAATGTGTAGGACATCACCAACAGATGTATATAGAACTATCCCTGTTTTTTGGCTTATGACGTCCTATTCAATTAATCAGTTTCATTAAAGTGGAGTTGCAGTTTTTAGCACCAAGCGCTGGGATCGTAGATGTAGCTGTAATAGAGTCCGCGACCCCTTATTATGAAGATCAGGTGGTCGGGCCCTTCCGTATTCAGCCCACTCCTCTTGACTGTTCTTACTCCAAAGTCGGAGGATTACACCACTGCCCCACAACACCTTCAATACCTTGATAAAGGCGTCAGTTGATTGCTCTTTTGACTCTAAATCAGTTTCCAATATTCGCCTTGTGGAATTCAGACCTTTCCTTTCGCAATTATCTGAACCTTTCTATAGAAAACTTTTTGCGAAAAGATTCTCAAACATGACTGAAAATTTTAACCAAATTCAAATTTTGTACATAGCTGTGTTTTGCAGCAATGAGAAGAACACCTTATCTTTTTTCTTGCAAATAAAGTTCGATTAGCCAAATTATACATCTGTAGTCTAAGGATGACTACTTTGTAGTAAGTTTTGTGATACATTGTTATTTAAAATCTGCTACATAAAGGCTCGATAAACTTAAGTCTGACCCAAACCTCATTACCTCTGGACTACCGGGTGAGCGAGCAAAAATTTCCCACTTTTAAAAATTAATAGCACCCAGAGTATTGCATAGATTTGAATGTTTCAAATTCTGGTTATAAGTCGAAAGGTCGAAGTACTTTTGTGATTTTTCTCACTGTTTAACAGTGCTAGAAGTGTAGGTAAACTCTACCTAAGAAAATTTCATCGTTGCAAAATGACTGAAAAAAGGGGCCTAAAACATTGATCAACTCGTAAGGACTCTCCTCACACAGAACATTAAGCAAAGGGCGTTTGACCTGTCTCAAGGGTTATAAGACATATTTTCAAACAAACCAATACACCACTTCGATTAACAGCCTCGTTTTGGAAATTATTCAAAATTCTTTCATATGAAATTTTGGAGGCCAAATTCTGATTCAGCACCCAAACTTTAGTCTAACCACACGTTTTCATGTTGCTGGCAGTCGTGGTGTTAAGTTTATGGCGACGTAAAGTTTGGAAATCTGGAAGGGATTTGACTGTGAAAATGACTCGGGGTGTAAAGTTTCACCCCGAACGATTTTTGACGGTCAAATCCCTTATAAATCTTTAAACTTTACATTGCCATGAAATCAACATCACAAATGCCACCAGGTTAAAAACATGAAAATAGACTAATGTTTGGATGCTAAATCCGAATCTGGGCTCGAAATTTTCATAACAACAATAGGAAGGAATTTTGACAAATTTCCAAAACGAGGCTGCTTAATCGAAGTGGTGTATACTAAAGAATCCTAATCCCATGGCAACAACTGTGCAGAGGATAGCTCTTACCCATGACAAATTTGATTTTCTTTATCGTTCTGTGCGAAGAGTCCTTTATTATTTGATCGATATTTTAGGCCATTTTTTCAGTCATTTTGCAACAACGAAATTTTGGTAAAGTTGAATTACCTATATTTATAGTGCTTGTAAGACAGGGGGGAAAACCACGACTTACTTTAGTCTTTTTAGCTAGAATCAATAGAATCTGAATCATTCAAATCTGCGAATTACTCTTGATGCTATGAATTTTCAAAAGTAAGAACTTTTCTTGGCTCAGCCGGTACTTGCTCGTATTTTTATGCAAAGCTCTTTCAAAACAATAGTCCTTGTAGCGTTCGCCTAGGAGGAATGTTATTTGATTTCTTCGTTTGATGTTCTTTGTTTCATATTCTTTGTATGCAAATTTACTTGAAAGCAAATTGATTTATGTAAATAGCTGCTCGTTGCGACCATGAAAATCTCAAAAATAAGGCCCTATCCTAAATCATTGCCATTCTTCCATGTAGTTGTTATATCTGAGAGCCTACTTCTTCAGATATTTTTAAATTGCTTGTTTTAAGACGGTCAAGTGTTGCTAGCTTGCAAATTTCGGCATCGAAGCGGCGTAATGAAAGCCCATTTTCCCAGTGGCAGATTTAAAGGGGGTGGCAAGTTGGGGCAATTGCCCCCTGCACGAAGGAAACTGAGCTTGGCGCCCCACTTTTTGGCGAGTAGTCCGCCCCTCATCGTGACCCTAAGACACTCTTTTTTAACTGTTTCGATCAGAATTTGGGGCAAACATACAAATCATGACGTTATTTAATAGAAAAACCAAAGAATGTTCTCAATAAGAAGTCAAAAAATTTTCGCGCGCTTTCGTTAATCATGCTTTGGGCGCCCTCTCTGCAGGCTGCCCCTCCCTCAGCTGCGGGCTGGATCCGCCCCTGCATTTTCCTACTGTGTGTACAGCCTCCACTCCTCCTTTTTGTATGAGGAGCTGAGGCTGCGTGCATGCTATTCTTTCCAATTCGGTCATATATACCTGGGAGATCTGGAGATCGTTACAGATCTTTTCATTTAGGATATTTTAGGGAGGATGTTTTTGTTGACGACAAATTCTTTCATTTTCAGCTTGTACCAACCACAAGTACAACTCTTCATGATGCAGTTACAGATTGTATTTGTAGCGCTTTGTACATCTCTGAGGTATTTACCATATGATACTGCCATTGAAATTACCCAGTGCTTCTCTATATCCATTTCACGAATTATAATGAAATGTCATCCACTGTAATAACTACCGTGTGTCTCAAAAAAAGTATCCCCTATTGACTAAACATGGGAACGAAACGATAAGATATCGGAACTTTTTGAGTTTATAGACATATTTGTTGATCTTCAACTTAAATACTCATACCTTGCATTTTAAAATCACCCACCAAACACCGGAGATATGATTTCGCAAAGTCAAAATTTGGAGTGCGCTTGAAATCAGAGGTTATGCAAAATGGCCTAGCCATGATTTGATATCATAGGCATATCGCAAAAGATTTCAACTTTGACCTTTAGCTTTTTCTTTTGAAAATAATTATACTTTGAAATTCTTCAATCGTTCTACGAATAATTATTCTTTTGAGGAATCAATCCGTGCATTGCTTTCCATCCCAAGTTTCATGGAGAGGAAGAGGAGCGCATGCACACTCATTCTTGAAATGTGGCACGACTTTATCATCCTTACCACATTTTTATTATATTTTTTTCATCAGAGGCTCCTCAAGGGATCTCGGGCTCCGAGCCCCCAGGGCTATTTTTATGGGCTCTTTTTATGGGCTCTGGGCTCCCAAAGGCAAATTGCCATGCTCCAGAGCTCCATTGCTTCCTTTTCAGGGCTTCACGGGCTCATCTCTCAAAATTCAAGAAAACCACCATAGGAATTGTTTGGGCTCTAGAGCTCCAAGCTTTCAAACTGGTGGGCTCCAGGGCTCCAGTGACCCCCCTTTTGGGATCTCTAATCAGAGCGATGTCCACGAGTCTCTTATTCTTTTCAAAAGTAAAAAACTGAAAGTTAAAGTTTACAAGTGCTTTAGAAAATGGGGAAAATGCCCATGATACAGATCATGGCTACGCCCTTTTTCAAATCCTCTGGTTTCGGATGCACGGTAAATTTTGACTTTGTGAGCTTGCGTCTCAGGTGTTTGGTGGATGATTTTTAAATGCAGGGTATGTGAATCCAAGTTGAAGATTGATAAATTTAGCTGTTCACTCAGAGAGTAATTATATCTTATGATTTCGTTTCTAGTTCCAGTCAAGAGGGGGTACTTTTTTGAGACACCCAGTAGTTTAACCCGCATTTGTCCAAGAATATTGCGGGACTCCTTACAAGACAAGTGTGGGATTGATAAAATTATTGTTAAAAAGCAACCTTACCAACTGCTGAACACCAGTCGTGAGTTCTTTCAAAGTTTTTATTCCTCGAATTTTCATAAAGTGGTTGATCAATTTTCGTAAGGTAGGCCAAATATCGTCGCCATTTTGTATTTCGTACAACTGTGCGAAGGCGCGATAAGGAGGCTAGCAATGTTAGTGGTATAATATCAACGCATTTGGCAGCCTCGTTCAGATAAAATGGTGTCATTTCACACTTCTTAGCAGATTGAAATATGTAGTTTCGCAAATCAAAAGACAAGAAAATTGAAAAAAGTACTACACACTCTTCACAATTAGTGCAATCTATTGAATAGTCAATAATCATAACAACCCCGGACTTGTAGGTCCGTGTGAGCGCCACTCGCAGGCACAGAACATGGCAACACTAATGCTAGCATAGAACTCTCATGAGGGCATTTATTACCAATCAATTACAAAAGAATTGACAAAATACAGGAAAGGGCTTTGAAAATATCTTATAAGGATGCCGAATCTACTTACAATGAACTATTAGAGAAGGACTGTGCCGTTACTGTTCATACAAAGAACCTTCAATTACTTATGACTGAGATGTACAAAAAACCAGAGTAACTTGATTCCCTCTTTCATGCAGGAAATTTCCTGTCATAATGAAAGTCATTACAATTCGCGTAACAATAAGGAATTCGTTCAACCTCGGGTGAGATCGGTCTGTAATGACGCAGAAAGCGTCAGATTTAAAGGTCTTCAACTATGGCAGATGTTACCGCAAACAATACGAAACTCATGATCCCTTGCTCAGTTTAAAGCAAAAGCGTTTCTTGAAGGGACATCTACTTTACACTCTCTGCTCTAACTGCAAGATCATTTTTCTCAATAATTTGTTTGCAGGCTCAGAATATTTTGCGAAGCCTGGAATTTGGGGGCTAGCACGGCTCCACACCTAGAATGAAGCTGCGCCTAGAATGAAGCTGCGCTGCGTTTTTACGTACATGAAATAGACAGTTGTAGCCATTGATATTATGTGTAAAACTTCATGTTAGATTAGCAGTATTATTTGTGATTTATTCAAGGACACAACTCGCCAACAAGCACTTGCCGAATTATGCTTTAATTTTGTGATGGCACTACCACCAGCCTACGAGAAATCGGTTCAAGACGGGGACATAGACAGGTAATTCAGTTAGTTGTAATGGTTCCATATATATTAAAAGATGCTGGTCTCATGAATTTAGATGGAACTTATTCAAGGGGGTTTATTTGAGGGGAGACTTGTGAAATGATAAGGTAGAAAACTTTAAAACTCTAACGAGAAGATTTTTGGACAATGAATGTCAAATGAAGGAAAAAGCGACATGAAGTACTCCGTAACAAAGACGATCTTACTGTTTTATACTACCCAGACAGAGCAGAAACTGCGTAAAATGACGTCATCGACCAATCTGAGATAAGGAAGTGTTTGAAAAGATAAGCTTTTTGAAATGGGCCCTAGGAAGAAAATATCAAGTGTTGCCAAATTTCGGGATCTCTTGCAGGGAGCTGGGGGGGGGGCTCAAAGCTACAACTTTTCGCGCATGCGTGCGCAGTCTCTGCTCTGCCTACTACCCACAATAAATATATTCAGTGACATTTTCTAATTTTCCTTAGAGCGATCAATTATGCAAGACTATTTACAGAAATGGGTTGCTCCTTGCTCAATGATTTACTCAAGACTCCTGGCCAGGTATGTTCTCTACATTTGTTAGTTGGCTCTAGCGTTAGCTTGCTTGTCTATAGACTGCCAACTTATATTCCATCATGCTAGCGTTTTGATTGCTTCACCATAATACCCCACTTTTAGCATGCATAGAAATTAGGTGATGAGGATACTCGTAAAGTGCAAATGATTTTGAAATGGACTTTTTCACAGTTAGCTACAATTCGAGGCACAGATATATATACAGATCGTAAAACAGCAAGAAATATTCCATCATGCTAGCGTTTTGATTGCTTCACCATGATACCCCACTTTTAGCATGCATGGAAATTAGGTGATGAGGATACTCGTAAAGTGCAAATGATTTTGAAATGGACTTTTTCACAGTCAGCTACAATTCGAGGCACAGATATATATACAGATCGTAAAACAGCAAGAAATATTCCATCATGCTAGCGTTTTGATTGCTTCACCATGATACCCCACTTTTAGCATGCATAGAAATTAGGTGATGAGGATACTCGTAAAGTGCAAATGATTTTGAAATGGACTTTTTCACAGTTAGCTACAATTCGAGGCACAGATATATATACAGATCGTAAAACAGCAAGAAATATTCCATCATGCTAGCGTTTTGATTGCTTCACCATTATACCCCACTTTTAGCATGCATAGAAATTAGGTGATGAGGATACTCGTAAAGTGCAAATGATTTTGAAATGGACTTTTTCACAGTTAGCTACAATTCGAGGCACAGATATATATACAGATCGTAAAACAGCAAGAAATATTCCATCATGCTAGCGTTTTGATTGCTTCACCATTATACCCCACTTTTAGCATGCATAGAAATTAGGTGATGAGGATACTCGTAAAGTGCAAATGATTTTGAAATGGACTTTTTCACAGTTAGCTACAATTCGAGGCATAGATATATATACAGATCGTAAAACAGCAAGAAATATTCCATCATGCTAGCGTTTTGATTGCTTCACCATAATACCCCACTTTTAGCATGCATAGAAATTAGGTGATGAGGACACTCGTAAAGTGCAAATGATTTTGAAATGGACTTTTTCACAGTTAGTTACAATTCGAGGCATAGATATATATACAGATCCTAACACAGCAAGAAAGCCACGCCATACCTATTTTGATGCAATCACACATACAAATTATATCATGTATTGCTGAGAGCAATGCGCACTTTTGGGATCTAGCTCTATGATCTCTCGAGCGCAGGATGCTTTTCAGATGAGCTGACGTCATTGTGAATAGGGTCTAGTTGACCGAGTTTTCCAGTATATTTATGTTCAGGTATAAACCTGGCTGCCGTACTGCCATAGAATGAATGCTGTAGTTTGCTTGAATTGTTTTCACGCAGAAAAAATACGTTCCTCTTCTTCACACTTTACACTACCACATCAGGCTATTCGATCTCTGATATATCATGATAAATCGCTAGCTCAACTGTTGCTTGTCCATCTTGCTCCTCATCATTTCTGGGTCAATGAAATTTGCTTACCACCTAACTTGTAACCGCAATAAATTCAATTTCTTATTAAGTTTGCTATCAAATGAACATAGACTTGGCTATTACGCCATCCGTGCCGCACTTCATTGTGTAGAGGTCTGTAAAATTTACTGATTGCTCTTTGTAGTTAGCTGTATTTTTTAACAGCAGCAAATCTCCTGCCGTAGACGCTTTCTTAATTTTCCGTTCAGTCCGATAAACAAAGTCGCGTTAACAGTGCAATTCAATAACAAGAGCATCTGAGCCGCGTACGTGACTGTCAATGTCCACTTAAGCTCTTTCCCGTAATGCAATAAAATTGGTTTGAGTATGATAAAAGGTGTATATAGGATCACTAATGATCCCAGTATGAAAATCATCGCTCTTGAGAAGTCCTTATTGATGTTACGAACTCCCTTTATGCTTACTGCTGCATCTGTTCTCTGTATATGCGTGACCACGGATCTGTACGCGTTGTAATATATCACACAAGCTGATGTAAGCATCACAAGGCTTACAGCGCTGAAAGCAATGAACATTTCAAGATAAAAGCCTAGCATTAAAGCAGTGCCGAGCACACCAATTAGACCGATGTCCACCAGCAGGAGAGTGATGAGGATGATTTTAGCACGCCTTGGAGTCATTTTAAGGCTATACTCCTGCGAGTACTTCAGATGTATGTACCGATCGACTGCGATTAAGACTGTTATCATTGCTGAGAATTCACCGACGAGGAATCGGCTTGTTACCGAGAATAATAGGATATATCGATGGAATTTTGGATGTGTTATGACTTTCATAGCCGGCTCTGCAGTTATTGTTAGCGATGCCAAAATCAAATCAGATATGGACAGAATGAAGACGAATTTGTATGAAATTGTTCCAAGTTTTTCCTCTTTGCGCAGTAAATGAATCAGGATGGAGTTTGCTACTAAACCTGATACACCAACTAGTATGTTTGGCACATTGAATTCGTGGTATAGCTGCATATCATATGCCATTTTGATCTTTGAAGTGACTTTTGAGGAATTGTTTGGATAGGTAAGCTTTTTGAAATGATAAATAAAGAATTTAACGCCCAAAGAACAAAGTGTCAAGTGTTGCCGAATTTCGGGATCTGTTGCTGGGAGCTACTGGTGCTCAAAGTACCGAGTTTTCGCACATGCATTCCCAGTTTTACTCTGATTTGCTACTAAGCCCTATAAACCAACCATAATACGTCAGGAATGCCGAATTGTACATAGCTGGATTTCATGTCCGTTTTGAAGGTTGAAGTAACTTAATGTTGCAAGGGCTTCTTTGTACGACTGCTTGTATTGTTTTATATCCTGTTGTAGTCCTGCTAGTTGGTCTGGATCTTCTCTTCACCGATTTGCCGCCAAGCCCGATACACCAATCTTATTACGTTAGGATTGTTAAATTTATGGTAGTACGTTAGTTTTCTTCGCCGATGGGTATCAAGGTTTCTTCTCTCTTTTCTTCCTCTTTTCTTGTCTTCAATATTTTCAGTTTTCAAAGTGCAACTTCCGACTTCCATAAACGTTGATTTTGATCGAATTTGCGTTGGATCTGATACCCATCTCTGTCGTTGATGAATTAACTATTTGCTACTAAGTCTGATAAGCCAACTACATTTCGGAATGCTGAATTTGAGGCTTTGCTAGATCTCATGTACCAGTTTTTAGTCTTTTCAATGCAGACCACAGTTGTGTCTCTATAAGCCCAGTTCTATCCCAGGCTTGTCAATGTATGGGTTGTACTTCTCTGTAGATATCTATCGGTGAACGGAGGCTCCTCTATTCTCCGACGGTTAAGCTCTGCAGCGTTTGGACATTTTGCAGTCGCTGTTTAAGCAACTTTCATAAGTGTATATACCATGTGTAAGTGTTTTTGTTGTTTTCAGTGCACACCACCATAATACTGCTCGCGTTTCTATGCAGCCCTGCTCCATAGCAGGCTCGTTGAAATGTGTGATATTCTTCTGTGACAGTTGCAGCCTCAGTGGGAGTACTTTTCCGATTTTAAGGACTACTCCGGACCACTTGCCATTTCTAGGCGATACAATTACTAACTAGATTTTTCAACGCACCTTTCTTTGACACCTTAACCAGCTGACCGTCATTGGCTGCTATGCGATATAAAAGCGGGAATTTTAGAACATAACATTTCGAAATTCACCAGAGTAGCACACAAAACCGTTGTGTTGGATTTTTATTGATTTACTTGTGATATTGTTTAGGCTACAGTGGACTTTCGAATGCAGGTGGGCCATCAAAGTGATCAGAGAAACTTTCGTTGCCAAATGAAAATATTGGTCATAACTGGTGCCTTGTTCGGTTCTTATGCAAATTTAATCACTATTTCGCTATTAAGTTATGACCAAAAAGATAGATAGGAATTTCATTACATTATATTAAAATTCTACAACAAGCATTATGTATACACTGTACGTGGCCAAGACATGAAATAACTAAAAGCTCAGAAACTATTATCGAGTACCGAATAATCGTCCCCCCTCCCGATTTTTAGTAGTAGATGTACTAGGTACCCCAAAAGACGCAACAGATTTGGAAAAACTGTAACAAAAGCAAATAAAACGTCTAACTAGCAAATTTTTATATCTCAACTGGAAATGTCTTAACAACTGGATTTGTCAAAATAACATGGAATGTGTATAGATATGAAGTTTAACACAATGATTGTCGTCACTTGCCGCATCCTTCGTTTCATAATTAAACTGCGTTTCGTACAAAACTGTCCAAGTTCTAACACAAGCCGTTTCAAATAAAAATATCACTAATTATTTCTCTAAATCTACAATGATTAGATTAAATTTTGATATATATTTCAGAATTTTTGATGACCTGATTGCAGAGTTATAAATCAACAAACTTTAGATTTGCAGTCAGGGCAAAACCAGAGCTGTCAGCATTAGTGCAAGGCAAACTGCAAAATTACAAGCGTTTTATCATCTGCAACCTCACAGGATTACAGACAAGCACACAATTTGATCATGAAACTGTAACTAAGGGATCCCCTGATGATTCATGAGCTATCTGGTTTTCAAGGGAGCTCTCAGTGTTCATTTCCAATCGAAAGTGCAACTCTAATAATGACCTAGTCATTTTAGAAAAAGCAATTGTGTCTTTGACCGAAATCCTCAAAAAAGTGTCTGTGCAATGCTCAATCAAATTGTGTTTGCGTGCTTGCCAGCAATCTTGTACTGTCGTCTTTTATAATTTGACTTGAGTAATTTGACAATAGAATCTACTATTGCTAATGCAGCAGCTCTGTTTTGATCTAGGGGCAATCTTGAAGTTTCGCTGATTTTTAACTTTACAACCAAGTCACCAAAAATGCTGACAAATGTAGAAAAATTTATCCTGAATATTGCAGACTTCAATAAAGATAATCATTTGAAAATGAGTATGGAGCAATTGCCATTAGAATTTTTCAAATCTGGTGCGTTTTCTGGGACACCCTGTAGGTCGTCCGAGTTTTGTGTGATGCCACGGAAGTCATAGCATTTTGCATCCAGTGGCATCTTCCTTAGTGTCGTTAAGTAGTTTGTAAATAAAGCTGCTTAACTAGTAAACATGAATCATGAATTTCTATTGGAATGTAAGAAAAGGAATGGAGTTGTTCTCAGGGATGCCCATAATTTTTGGTTTATTTTTTTCGACATAACCCCTTGCAGGTGCGTAACTAGGATATTTCAAGGGCAGGGGTTTTGTGGTAGAAATTGGGCATAAAGGCATTGGATTTCCAGTTGAGACATTTAGGACAATCACATGACATGTGTACATTTTCCTATGTTTTCAAGGGAGTCAAGCAATAATCTAGGGGTAAACTACTATCTGCCAATAGGCTAGTTTTCTGAAGATAATGATAACAGAATGAACTTTAAGTGAACAAATTCAGTCAGCAGCTAACATAGAAATACATGTATCTGGTTTAAGTCTGTACTGTAGTCAAACAAAACGTTCAACATTCTACTCGACTGGCCTGATGAGAATAGGGCAAAATTACCTTCCTTGCCAAAAAGGGCAGGGGTTGTAACCCCCACAACCCCTCCCTTAGATGCGCCCCTGGCCTTGACGTGCGTGTCGAATATTAACGAGTGGATCTCCAGCCATCTTTCATTGTGGGACTCACATGACTTGGCTGACTTGAAAAGGTTCTCGCATCTTCCATTAGGAAGTCACGACTGAACTTCTGACAACAATTTGGATAGAGTTATCTCCATTTTCTCCGTTACTCCGATTCCTTTTGCATGCTGGAAAAATATTTCGCACAAATCTCTTTAAATCTCGATTAAATGCGAGAAACAGTGCTGCATTGACTGTACCATTCAAGGCAATCAATATCTGTGCTGTGTAATTTACGATAAGCGTCCACCGTAGAGTCTTTTGGTAATGCCATGAAATGGGCCTAAATATGATGAAGGGAGTCACCAACACTAATAAGGACACAAGAATAAAGAGCACAGCTTTTGCGAAGCCTTTGTTATAGCCCTTGCTAATTCGTGTGTTATCTGACTCCGTGCCTTTAACTTGAATGGCGACAGACTTATAGGCGCGGTAATAGACGATACAGATAGCCAGTAGAAGGAGAAAAGTCGCACCACTTATCATAGTAAGCATTTCCGTGTACCAATTTAGCTGGTATGATAAACCTAATAAAACGACGATGATTATTGCCGCAAGTGCAGCAACGGCGACACATGTCTTCGCGCGGCCACTTGTCATAATGAAGTGATATCTGGTGGAGTGTTTCAGATGTAGATAGCGGTCAACTGCGATCACCAATGTTATAATCGCGGAGAATTCACCGCATAAGTATCTGCCAACGGTGGAGAGCTGCAGGATCAAATCGTGAGTTGCTTGGTGGTGTATGATTGCCGCAGCTGGTTCTCCAATGATAATGATGATCGAACTAATCAGGTCGGATGCACTGAGGATAAGGATAAACTTGAATGAGTTTGAAGTTAGTTTGTTGCATTTTCGCAAAGCATGGATCAAAATTGAGTTCGCTAACAGTCCTAATAAACCCACAATGATATTAGCTGCTGCAAAGTCGTGGTAAAATCCATTATCAGCCATGCCTGCTGTGCCAATGAGATCTAGAATAGAAAGAGACATAGATCATTTAACCCGTCAAGTCTCGTAGCACAGCTATTTAATTCTTGAGAATACAACAGAAATTGTTTCTTGAAAAGAATGTACCAACGCCAAAATGAATCGACTTTGCGAAGACAAATGCCCTGACATTCTCTGTGAATTGAAGCAAGGGTCTGAACGACTTCTTCTTCTCATGTGCCGTCCACTTACTGTAGGTAGGTTGCTATGAATAGGCTCCAGCTCTCTATCGTGGGCTCTTCTCGCAAGCCATCAATAAGGCTTTCTTTCCACCCAATCTCTGATGTTGTCTATCCACATAGATCTTGGTCTTCCTCAGCGTTGTCTTGATGGTATTCGACCATCCAATGTGACACGATGTAAGTTGTCCCTCCTTATGATTAGACCGAAGAATGTTAGTTTCTTTGACAAAATTAACTGCACGACACTTCTTTTCTCTCTGATTCTTCCTAGTACTGTCTCATTTTTAGTGTGGCTTTGCCGAGAACTTCTTCGTATTTTCTGCCAAACCCATATCTCAAAGGCCCTAGTCCTACTCATCATATCTTATATATAGACCAGTTTCTACACCGTACAAGAGTGTAGACCATATGCAACAGTTAACTATTCTTTTCCTTATTTTTAATAGACAGATATCTGGAAGTCAATGTGGTTGTCATACTCCTGAAAGCACCTCATGCAATTTCTATTCTTGATTTTAACATCTGATTTTCCACTCGATACAAGAAGTTGTCCTATGTATGTAAATCTATTTACCTGATCTACTGATTCCCCATTTAACTTTGAATTCATCTGTCTGTTCTTATAATTTCTGCTCAATATAATTGATTTCTTTTTTTACATTCGTTCTCATCCCTTACTCCTCTCCTTCTCTGTTAACTGTTTCTCGTAGGTATTAGAGGTCTTCTTTTGATGTTGCTAGAAGTATTGTATCGTCTGCATATCTGAGATTGTTGATGACATGTCCTCCGATGCGTTTAGCTGGATTCTCTTTTAGTTTTCTAAATATTCTCTCAGAATACCGATTGAACAAGAGTGGCGACAAGACACAACCTTGTCTCACTCCTTTTCTTATACTTGTTGGTTTTGTTGAGTTGTCGTTGTTTGTTTCCAAAAAGGCCTTGAGTGAACGGAATCGTCGTAATAAACTCACAGAGGCAAGATAATACCCCATTCACACACTGGCAAGCTAAACCAGCTTTATCTAAGCGAGGTTAAATTTCAACCAATCAAATGACTGGATTTGTTGACTGGATTGACCAATCAGAAGGCCCTATTCGAAACTATTTAACTTACAGTGTGAATGGGACATAAGACACTGTAATCTTTAAGACAAACTGTTGATTCCTGTATATGAATAACAACAAAATGAACCTGTATGTAGAGAGAAAACTGTTGAATCCTGTTTGAGTATCGCACTGCTAAACGCTTGCGTCGAGTAAGGAGATTAGTTAGGGAGTTTACGAAACCCCTACAGCAACGGCAACTGCAACGCTATGTTGCTTTTGTTTCAGAACTTTAGATGCAAAAGATTCCTTGTTTTTCGTTCGAATTCACTTCCCTTGAGAGGCTCTGAAGTTGTTCTTTTCGATTTCACAACTTGGAAACCGCATTTCTGGTGTTCTGTACAGCAGACCTTGGCCTGCGAAGTAAAACTCAGTCGTTTTAAATGTTTGTCGTCAAAGTAAAAATATAGTTTTCAGGCATCTCTGATTTATAGGGGGTCTCATTTTAGCCTTCTGGATGATATTTCAAAGGTAGCGTGCGGAAACAAGACTTGCTTTGCGGAATTTCAGAAGACATTCTGGCTGGCGTTGCCGTCCTGGTTTCGTAAACTCTCTATTATGACCATTGAGGAAGGACCAGGACGCTGCTTGCATAAGCTTAGCTTCCCAGAATCCTAAAACTACCTGCAGATGCTTGGTAGTATGTAGACAGGAAGAATCGAATTTTAATGCCTTGTTGGTTGTGATGATATATTACATGAAGCATTAAGGTGTGTACTTTACTTACATGAAGTAGCATACACGTGTAGCAGTTGTACACGTTCGTTGAAAGAGCAAGAATGGCTTTCTTTTCTGTCTCGTGTCTCTCCATCACCAAACAGATATTATGTAGGCGAGCAAGATAAGGTTTGTTTTTCCGAGAAATTTTATTGAGATGCAGAGTCTTTTAGAAACTTGGAGCCATCTGTACCTTTTGAATCAATGCATATTGTAAAAGCGTCGTGTGTAGTTAGAAAATGACGTCTCACAGCTGATGGAGGGTCTTCTAACTCTTGGTGAGTTGTTTCTTAGCTCGCTGCGGAAGTTTTGTTTAAAAAACAATGCCCTTCGCGGAACAGGTACATAATCAGTGAACTGCTGTCAACCAACTCCGCCCTTGTCTTTATCTGTCTAACTTCGTTCTGCCTTTCTTTGCCTTTCAGTCTCTCCGAAACATCTCTTCTAAAGAGAACGTGTTTTGAGAATTTGCTAACTCAAGCGACATGCTGAAAACTGGCAATCTTTGTGTTTGTGTGCGCTATCTATATCTACCCTATCTGGTGGTTGTACTATCAGATTGATACAAACGAGTTTTGTGTCAGTTGTTTGTTTCACCTCACCAACTCACTTTTTTGCGTCCCTATTTTGTAAAAAGATTGATTGTTGCTTTGGCGAACAAAATGTCCGTTGTTTGTTTAGTTTCTCCACTTCGCTTCTTATGCGTCCACACGTCGAAGAAAAACCATGAATATTGTGAAGAGGTGGACCGTTGCATTGAGTGAGCCTCTAATGCCAGTAATCCCTTCTGAGCCAAACTGTATTTCTCTTTCATTTCATTTCATTCATTCATTCATTCATTCATTCATTCATTCATTCATTCATTTTTTGCATTCTTTAACCACGGTTGCCCCGTCAATCAAAAAGATTGCTTTTCAGGGGGCTGTGCATAAAATCTTACAAATTTAGTTAAAGTAAATATAACGTAAAATGCTAATATTGCAATAAGCTATTTCAAAGCGTCCTTGAATGCTTTGAACGAAGAAGTCTGCTTTACCTCAGTATCCGATGTGTTCCAAACTCCAGCACCACGATACGAGAATGCTTGCTGACCATTACATGTTTTCATTAGTGAGACTTGGAGGAGTTCAGTTGCAGTGTTTCTCTAATTTTTCATACTGCTTGTCGAATTTTTGTAAACTGTTCTGGCAGGAAATCTGGAGAAAGTATATTTATCGATTTGTAAACCTTGAAAGCTGTCTCAGTTTTTATGATGCCCACAACTATAGACCAATGTAGACTTTTTGATCAAGCACTAACAGAAGAATTATAACTGCTGTTGGTCACAATTCTAGCTGCGCGGCCTTGAAGTTTTAACTTATTGCGGGCTGCTTGTCTTGGAGCCATTCCCTTAGAGAATCAAGTTCTTTGTTAAGCGTCTCGTTCAGACCATTGACACTCCTTGCAGAAAAGGAGATGCTGGTGTCATTAGCATACATGGCTATTTTGCAGTTCTCCAGACAAAACGGAAGGTCATTGATGTATATTATAGTAAGGAGAGGTCGAAGACAAGTGAACAGTTATATCTTATAAACATAGGCATCATTTTCAACCATTTTCTTTTTCAGTCCTACGATAATATTTTAAAGTTTGACACGGCCCCCTGCAATGCATTCCTCTCGACAGATGGGGCTATCGTGTAGAGAGAATGAAAAATTTGAAAATAAATTGTAATACCCTTTTTACTTCGTAACTGGTTAGTATATTGTCTGGTGTTTGTTTCAGCTCTCACTTTTCATTTGCCCATATCATGCAATAGAATCTTGAACTCTGTATGGAAACGCGACGTTGCTTCAAACCCACATCTTCTTTGACTACGTGCTTTGTCTCTTGAATTAGCTACTTAATTTTGGATGTTGTGCTTCTCTTTGCCAAGTTGAGAAACTTTTGACAGATGGAGGCAGGTGATCTTGTTTGTTGGTATGATGATGGGAGGAGTAATGCAGTTTAAGGTGCGAACATTTTTGTTAAGTTCGATAGTTTCTTACGGGTGGTTTCCGATCTATTAGTCATTAGATGAGTAAGTGTTATGATGCAACGGCGCACATTTGTCGTGCAATACAGTTTTCGTTGTAAAATTACCTGTTGCGATCTATGCCCCTGCGAAACTAGCGTGGAATTTTCAGCGAAGGAGCCTTATTTTCATGAAAGGCAATGTACATGTGTGTTGTGTCTGATTTGCTGCACCTGAAATCTGTAGGAGGTGACCTAAATGGTCCCTATTTTGATTTATTGCCATGAGTCTCAGTTATTTGAAGCCATGACCATCATTCAACTCAATGCGCGAAGCTGAGAGTCATGTAGTTCGTCAATTCTATGCTGTGGTTTTCTGAACATTCATCATGTACGCAATGACATTTTTCGTCCAGTGCAATACATTAAAAACCCGTACATAAGAACCTAAGATTTTGAACTCAGCCTTTTAGTTTCTTATGCTATGAAGTGCATCCCGCAATCAAGGTGTAGGTTTTAAACATATGGTCCAAAAAAATGTCACAAACAAAGGATAGCTGTAAGGTTTAGCATTGAAAACATGATGGCAATATGGCTAGCAACGCAAAGCCCTACTTTAAAGTACATAGTCCTTTAGTCCTTGGGGCTGAATTTTTTCATCTCCTGACCCGTCCACAGTCATCAGACAACCAGTGTTTTCTAAACGCTTAGTGAGGAATTCCTTGACTTTCCTTGGGTCCCGCCATGCTTCACTAGTGCATTTAGTCATAAACACTCGTCTCATCCTAGCTGAATTTATTTCCCAGTGAATGAAAGAATCAAATTTTATACCCTATATTAAGAACCTGGTTGAAATATCAAGTTGAAGTGGTTCTTATTTATCGGGTACAAAATATACGATTTTAGGCCATAGGTTCTTAATAAATGAAGGTTATTATGTGCTGGTTTTACTGTATTCTTTCAAAATTTGCCTTCTACGATTGATCCCCTTACCACGTTACTTACGACGCTCACTTTCTTGGCCGGCTTCAGGTACTCAGTGGGAAAAGCAACTATAAATAGCTACAAGAATAGAACCATAAATTCCCTTTACGAATTTAACATGGGGTGCTCTCAACTTAGTGATCTCCTACCGCTCTTTCTTCTTTTGTAAAATTATCACCAGTCAGGTGCGTGTTTCTTCTCGCTAAATTGTTTGTTTTCTCTATTTTATTTAGTACTTGTTTTTGAGATTACAAAATTCGTCAGATTTTAATGGCAGTATATATAGAAAAATTACCAACTTCATCTCCCTTGTTTTCGTGCAGAATTCACGTTGTTCTTTTGGTCGATACGAAATGAGAACCCAACAGGCAGCCCTCAGGAAGTGATAGTGATAAATTAAGATTCCTATGTAAGGCAGTTAACTTGTCGTTGTCATGTTGTTTCTGTGCCCATTAGGGAACTGAATAGTCCGTGTTGACGTTTTTGTGTTGAGCTTCTAACTTTCCTGTTTTGCTTCTAAAATTTCCAACAAACATGCCAGTATTATTTTATCAAGAATCTGGAGGTTTTGGCCACTCTAGCAAACAATGTTGTTCATGTTATTTTATTATATTCTTTGAATACGGCAACCCCGTTAGCTAAGGCTGC